>JAABKJ010075445.1:28306522-28992285 GCA_011634705.1 Andricus grossulariae
AAAATAAATTTTCTGGGTTAAAATTTTATATTTTTGGATTAAGATTAAACTATTTTATTAAAAATTTGTCTTTTTTATTAGAAAATTAATTTTCTGGGTTGAAAATTACTTTTTTTGGTTGAAAAGTAAACCATTTGGTTAGAAATTCATTGTTTGGTTAAATATTCTTCATTTTAGTTAACAAATTATCTCTGTGGTTAAAAATTAAACTACTTTGTTAAAAATTAATTTTTTTGTTAGAAATTAATTTCTTTTTAATGAAAATTGTACTATTCTTTTTTTGGTTCGAAATTCATTTTTTAGTCGAAAATTCAACTATTTGGTGGAAAATTGATATATTTTGTTAAAATTTCGTCCTTTTTATCAGAAAATTAATTTTTTGCGTTAAAATTTATATGTTTTGTAGATAATTGTACTATTTGGTTAAAAATTTATTTTTTGGTTCAAAATAAATTTTTTTCACTGAAAATTTCTTGGTTTGGTTGAAAATTAAAATATTTGGTTAAAAATTCATTTTTTGGTTGAAGATTCTTTATTTTAGTTAAAAGTTCACCTCTGTGGTCGTAAATTTAATTATTCTGTTAAAAATGCATTTTTTTTTGTTAAAAATTATTCACTTTTTTAATGAAAATTGTACTATTCTATTTTTGGTTCCAAATTGATTTTTCAGTCGAAAATGCAGCTATTTGGTTGAAAATTCTTATATTTCGTTAAAAATCCGTCCTTTTTGTTAGAAAATTAATTTTTTCGGTTACAATTTAGCTTTTTGTTAGAAAATTGAACTATTTGGTTAAAAATTCATTTTTTGGTTGAAAATTAATTTTTTTACTGAAAATTTTTTTATAATGTTTTGTTATCATGTTACCCTCTAAATGGCCCAATTGGGTCGCGGGGAATGTAATTGAAATAAATAAATAAATATATAAAATATAAAATAATTTTTTTCCGAGAAAAAAGGATGAGAATGGTTTAATTGTTTATAAAATCGTTTATAAAATTTATTTACAATAAAAAATGTAACAATAAACTAATTATTTGCCTTTTGTGCATGCTCAGGTTGTAATTTAAGTTGATTGCAATAGGAGGGATACGAGCTGAATTTTTTTTTGTTTTGTTTTAAATACACTTTTTTGTAACTTTATTCTCTAAAAAAAATAAGCTAAAAGTTAAAAAAGTTGAAAATATCGCTTGCTAGGTTTATTAAGAATTGAATACTCTTTAATCCTAAAAAAAACTTTCACATCTTGACCAACAAAGAAATGAAAATTTTAAAAAATTAATTTTAAAACCAAAAAGACATTTCAAAGAATAAAGATTTTTCTGTCATGAAATAAAAAAAGTTCATCTAAATTGTTAACCTTCAAGCCAAAAACGAGTTTTCTGTACAAAAATTGAATTTTCAACTAGAAAATATGAATTCTCAGAAAAAAATTATTTTACATAGAAGATTAATTTTTAACAAAAAATCTGCATTTTTATCCAAGAAAGATGAAATTTGAATCCAAAGAATATTTTATTGTCTTTTCAATATTTCAATATCAAAAAGAGTTTTAAACAAAAAGCAAATTTTCTACGAAAATAGTTGAATTTTCAAAGCAGCAAGACGAATTTTCAACAAATAGTTGAATTTTAAACCAAAAAGGATGACTTTTTAACAAAATTTTTGAATTTTCAACCAAACAGTTGAATTGTTAACCAAGAAAGATGAAATTTCTAATAAAATAGATGAATTTTGATACAAAAAAGATTTCAGTTGAGCTTTCAACACTAAGATATGAATTTTAAACAAAAAGTAAATTTTCTACGAAAATAGGTGAATTTTCATACCAAAAAGACGAATTTTCAACAAAAAAAGTTGCAATTTTTCCCAAGAAAGATGCAATTTCTATTAAAATAGATGAGCTTTTTAGTTGGAGACAAATTTTCAGAAAAATAGTTAAATTTTCATTCAAAATAGATTTCATTCGAATTTTTATCACTAAGAGATGAATCTTAACCAAAAAATAAATTTTCTACGAAAATAGTTGGATTTTAAACGCAAAAAGACGAATTAAAAAAAAATAGTTGCACTTTTATGAAAGAAAAATGCAATTTCAACTAAAATAAATGAATTTTTTAATTGAAAAGACAAATTTTCATTCAAAATTGATTTCAGTTGAATTTTCAACACTAATATATGAATTTTTGAGCATAATGTAATTTTTCTACGAAAATAGTTGAATTTTCAACAAAAAATTTACATTTTTTTCCAAGATAGATGCAATTTCTCCTAAAACAGATGAATCTTCAATTAAAAAGTCAAATTAGAGAAAACTTAGTCGCATTTTGATCTCAAAAAGTTTTCAGTTTAATTGTTGAACCCTGCGATATGAATTTATAACAAAAAGAAAAATTTTTCACGAAAATAATTCTTTTTGGGTTTAAAATGAATTATTTTCGTACAAAATTTGCCTTTTTGTTGTAAATTCATATCGCAGTGTTCAAAAATTAAACTGAAAACTTTTATGGATCAAAATGCGACTATTTTTTCTCTAATTGGATTTTTTAATTTAAGATTCATCTGTTCTCATAGAAATTGCATCTTTCTTGGAAAAACTGTAACTTTTTTGTTGAAAATTCAACAATTTTGTTAACAATTCACCCTTTTTGGTTGACAATGCAACTATTTTCGTAGAGAAATTACTTTGTGCTCAAAAATTCATATTTAAGTGTTGAAAATTCAACTGCAATATTTTTTGGACGAAAATTTGACATTTTAATTTAAAATTCATCTATTTCGGTAGAAATTGTATTTTTTTTTGGGAGAAAAATTCAACTGTTATTCTTTTAAATTCGTTTTTTTGGGTTGAAAATTTAAATATTTTTGTAGAAAAATTACTTCATGCTTAAAAATTCATATCTTAGTTTTGAAAATTCAACTGAAGTATTTGTGGATGAAAATTCGATTTTTGTTTAATTTGTCTTTTTAATTTGAAACTCATCTATTTTAGTAGAAATTGCATCTTTCTTGGGAAAAATTGGAACTATTTTTTTTAAATTCGTCTTTTTGGGTTGAAAATTCAACTGAAATATTTTATGGATAAAAATTCGACTTTTTTTTAATTTGTCTTTTTAATTTAAAATTCATCTATTTCAGTAGAAATTGCATATTTCTTCGAGAAAAATACAACTCTTTTTTTTTAAATTCGTCTTTTTGGGTTGAAAATTCAACTATTTTCGTAGAAAATTTACTTTTTGTTTAAAATTCATATCTTTGTGTTGAAAATTCAACAATTTTCTCCAAGAAAGATGTAATTTCTACTAAAATAGATCAATTTTTTAATTGGAGACAAATTTCCAAAAAAATTAGTTAAAGTTTTATCCATAAAAGATTTCAGTTGAATTTTCAACACTAAGATATGAATGTCAAACAAAGAGTAAATTTTCTACAAAAATAGTGAAATTGCTAACCCAAAAAGACAAATTTTTAACAAAAAAAACAAAAACAAAAAAAACAGTTGCATTTTTCTCCAAGAAAGATGCAATTTCTACTGAAATAGATGAGTTTTAAATTAAAAAGATAAATTTAAAAAAAAGTCGAATTTTCATCCAAATTAGATTTCAGTCGAATTTTCAACACTAAGATATAAGTTTTAAACAAAAAGTAAACTTTCTACGAAAATAGTTGAATTTTTAACCCAAAAAGACGAATTAAAAAAAAAAGTTGCATTTTTATCGAAGAAAGGTGCAATTTCTACTAAAATAAATGATTGGAATAAATAAATATTGGAATAAATTGTAATAAATAAATGATTAAAAATATTGGAAAGACAAATGAAAAAAAAGTCAAATTTTCATCCAAAAAATATTTCAGTTGAATTTTCAACACTAAGATATGAATTTTGAAGGATAAAGTAAATTTTTTATGAAAATAGTTGAATTTTCAACCCAAAAAGACGAATTTTCAACAAAAAAAGTGTTGTATTTTTCTCTAAGAAATAGGCAATTTCCACTAAAATAGATGAATTTTATATTAAAAAGGCAAATTAAAAAAAGTCGAATTTTCATCCAAAAAGACGAATTTTCAACAAAACAGTGGCAATTTTTTCCAAGAAAGATGTAATTTCTACTAAAATAGATGAATTTTTTAATTCGGGACAAATTAAAAAAAAAATAGTTAAATTTTCATCCACAATAGATTTCAGTTCAACAAAACAGTTGAATTTTCAACCAGACAGTTTCATTTTTTATTCAAGATTTATTATAATAATTTTTTTAATTTTATTTCATTTTACGCTTCTTCGAAGCTGAAAAGTGCGAGTCGGGAATCGGCCATTTATTTTCTCTTTACAATGGAGGTAAGTTTCCTAAGTACCTAAGCACCTAAGCTTAGACACCTAAACAGCTGATTGCACTTCAGTTTTATCAGGGTCTTTTCCAGGAACCTGAAAATTAGATCCAAATAGATGATCGTTAAAAATGTGACGAACAGTACAACATTCTTAAAACTTATTTGCGACATTTACAACTTTCTGAACTTAAAAAAATTTTCAATTAGAAAAAACTTGAATTAAAATATTGGAGTTCAAACTTTGAGCTGTAAGAGGTGAAAGCTACAAAATTTGACGTTGGAAGTACTAGAACTACTATGTGTCCGAAAATTTATATACTTCAATTTTGGTATAGATTATAGTGGAAATCGCAGCAAAAAAAAATCTAAAAATACGGGACAAAGTACATGTTGTAGATAAAGGTTTCCCTATACTAATAGAGTTTTGAAATTTGCATTCGATTAGAAATAATTTTCTGGCAAGTGAAATATTAAATAGTGTTATTATCTTACGATCATTTTAGAATACTGAACCTTAAGTGGCTGTAACTCCCTAAAAATCAATACAAAAAATTTGCGAAAAATATATGTATTTCTTTGATCCATTCTGTGCACAATGGTAAAATTTAGGGTGAGAATAGTAATTTTTGATTAAGTTAATAACAAAAGAGTAGCGAGGTGTCATCTCCCAAACTAAAAAACTTACGGGGATAATTCTTGAATTAAATTACATATTTTTGGTTTCTGAAAATGATGTATATAGTTTTAATGAGCAAAAAGTTGCGCTTAAATATTAAAAAAATTATTTTCTTCCTCGGAAAATGCAAACGGCTTTTCGATAATCGAACCTCTCGCACTCTCAGCAGGAGACCTTGCTCGTATTGTGATTGCCTTTCTGCCAATAATCATTTTCCGAAGAAGAAAATATTTTTTTAAACATTCAAGTGCAACTTTTTGCTCCTTGAAACTACGTGCACCGTTTTCAGAAGCCAAAAATGTGCAATTTGCTTCAAGAATTATCTTCGTACGTTCTTTAGTTTCGGACTACTTCTAGCTCTAAATTTTACCATTGTGCACAGAAAGGATGAAAGAATTTCATATATTTTTTGCAGATTTTTTGTAATGTATTTTCAGGGAGTAAAAAACAGGCAAGGTTGAGTATTCTAAAATGATCGTAAGATAATGGTACTATTTAACCTTTCACATTAAAAAAAAGTCAAAACTCTGTATCAGTATAGCGAAACCCTTCATCTGCGCAACACGTAATTTGTCCCATATTTTTAGAATTTTTTCTGGTGAGATTTTCACTATAATCTGCACAAAAATTTAGGTACATATATCAATTTTTTGGACATATAGTACTTTAACAATCCAAAATTGAAAAACTTCCCATTTCAATGTTTTAAATTAGATCATATTAAACGAATAGTGTCTTTAACTGAACAATTTTGAATTAAACCCTGTTTCTGGGTCTTCCTTATAGGCCATAATACTCATAATAAAAAAACTGTACATATACATTTTATACCTTCTTGATATTATGACTGCTTTATAAATTTAAACTTTGGAATTCAGAAATTTGACATCTTTAATATAAAATTATTAAATTTCCAATCTTTAAATTTTAAATTATTCAATAGTGAATACTTTAAATTCAATATATTGATAAGATTTTAATGTTTGGGTTTGAAATTTTAATGCTTGGGAACATTTTTTGCAAACAAACAAATTACCTGTTTTTTTCTGAAAAATGACAATCCTTAAAATATAAAAAGATGAATTTAGTCAATATATATGCATTAGTAGATTCCATTCTGAGGTAAACGTCGTAAACCTTAAAGGGTAGTTCAGGTAGTTTGTTTGCTTGGAAACATTTCTATCTCTGTATGGAGTAAAGTCTGTTATAGAACAAATGGTATATTGCATATAGCTGGTTTACCCTGGCCTAGGCCTAGGCCAGGGTTATAATATACAGGTATATAATTTTAGTGAATCCTTTCCTATCCCTTCGATAATAAAAAAAAGTTTAAGTTTTCAATAAATTTAAGGGTATTTTAAAAAAACCTTACAAGAGTGATCGAATTATCGGTTATATCCAGGGTTATTTTTTAGTAAGCAACATTGCAAGAAAAATAAGTATGAAGATCAGGTCGACCCCTTCGTCTAAGATGGGTTTTTGTGAACCGTCCCTTTAGTTTAGAGTTGGTTTGTTCTGAAAAAGAAATATTAATTTAACATTTTTAGCCAAATTCTCGTTACCCAAATGCTTTATCAATATTTCTGGAGAGGCACCATTGGAATTTTACTTTATTTTAATATGAGCACCAAAGGGTATCTAATTTTTTGCTTGTACTTAGTTTTCCATCTAAAACTAGACCTTGCGTACAGTAAATTATATATTTCATAAATTTTCTTTTTTTGTTCGCCAAATATGTATGATGTAAAATCTGTTCCAGATATTGTGTGAAATCTTGCAAACGTCATAGACAAAAGTTTTAGAATTTAAATTATGAACGCCAATTGAAATAATTATTTGCTTGTAACTAACACTAGCTGCGGTGTTTACATTTCAATGAAGTAAATAACAATTTTAAAAAGGGTCCTTTGTGACTCATCGAGACACAATTGAATAGCATATTGTTTCTTCTAGGTTTACGCCTTGAAAGCATTGGGAGCGTTGTTTTGTTTGATTGTTTTACTTATAAAATAAATCGAGGGAAAAATACTGTATGAGATTTACTCTGCTGCCCTGTCAAGTGACCTTCCTTCCCCTTTTTTCTTAAAATTGAGCAAGATTGACAGTTTCACCCAGTAACTTCTGTAACTACAGAAAAAACGTATGTTTTGAAGTTTTAAAGGATAATGAATATGAGATTTGTGTTTAGTACATACAATAAAAAAAATATTGCGTTATTCACTTTCACCTCCATAAACTCTGGGATCTATTATAAAATATCTATAAAATATCTGCAACTTGAAATAAAACAACATTCCTGACTTTCAAGGAAAAAGAATATCAGTCGTCTTCACCATGTAAGAATCTATAATCAGGATGCCTGTCTTGACATCCAAATTAAATGTCAAGTGGTTTCATATTCTTACTTTGGACAGGGAATTTCAGTAAAGCATTATAATTTCGACCTTAAGGGCATGTGATACTTCGAAAATTATCGATTTTAGCAGTGTTAGGTTCCCCCGGCTTTTTTCCTACAATAATAAGATGACAAGATTTTTATGGCAGAATCAATCGAGGACTTGCAAAGAATGTTGAATAAACTTAATACAAGCATGAAGAAGATGGGCTTAAAAATTAATATAAATCAAACAAAAATCATGTTGTTTGAAGGAAAAAGTGAGAAAACAACGTGCAAAATTGTCCTGAATGATGAGAAATTAGAATAAGTTGACAAGTACGTATATCTGGGTAGCCTATTCACTGGCGACGGAAAATGGATGGGGAGTTACATAGGCGCATAAATGAGGCTAAGAAGGTTATCGGTAGAGCAGGGTCCATTCTCAGAAATAAAAAAATATCAAAAGAAGCTAAAATGGCCATACATAATTCTATATTTGTACCGAATGTACCAAACGGTAGCGAGACATGGACCTGTCAAGAAAAAGACAAGAGTAAAATTAATTCAATTGGCATGAAATCTCTGCGCAGTGCGCATGATATGCGGGAAACCACTAATGGACAAAGTCCGAAACGAGATAATCATCAAAGAATGTGATACAGGAGAGACACTAGTTGACATATGGGAAAAAAATCAGTTCAGATGGTTCAGACATGTTGAAAGAATGAAAGATGAACGACTGACAAAACAAGCGGCTTGGCACCTGAACCTCAAATTTTGGACATTGCATTGTTTTCTGAGAGATTAAAAAATCATTAATAGATCAAATACCAATTCAAAGTTTCAAAAATATTTTTTATACTTAAAGAGTAGACAGATAGCCCAATTTTCACAAAACGTATGCACTGTAAACGGTATTCCACAGAAATTTAATGTACATAATAGTTTAGATCATCACATCATACTACTACATTTGACGTTATCGACTGAGTATGTCGTAATGATAGAATACTCTATTGCAATCTGTAAACTAGGAAAATAGTTAGTGACTTTGTCTAACTAAAATAGTTTTTTCTAGTTATTTTTTAGGGATTCGGTAAGGTTTCTTACAAAGGGCTTTATTATGCATTGTCGCAAGGTAAGTTTCCTACTTCTTCGATAGGTAGTTCCTTGGATGGCTTTACAGTCCGTGCTGGATTTTTGTAGTATGTTGTTGGATATGGATTATTATTATATGTATAGATATTGAAATAGTTTCTTACCAGGTATTATATTATCAAAGTCCAATAATAAGAGATTTATCATGATTTTTTGATACTTACATGCGTGTTCGTATGTTCAAGATAGTTCTTGGATCGTTAGAGTCGCTTGGCAAAAAGCTTATTATATTCCGATTCAGGGGTTCTTTTAGGTTCTGCATCTAGAGAATTTTGTTGATAGGGTGTTTGTCAATAGTATATTATGCGCCGAGGCTATTATTCGCGATTAGAGATGTTTGTAGTTTATTATTTCAAACAGATTCTTATGGTTTTTGAGAAGATCCATTGGTAGAATGTAGTGCAAGAAGTCCTTAAATTTTTTCATTATAGTCCGCGGCTCAGGACGATTGTATCTAATTATATTTTCATTGATGTTTTTTATATTCTTAGAGTATTTATTCCAATTCATGATCGAGGATTTTGTTGTAGTAATAGCTGCAAGTGAGAAGATTGTTTTTGTTTTAGTTCCTTGCTAAGGAATTTTTTTAGGATTTGATAAAAAGTTTCTCAAAGTATGTTATTGGAAAGTGTTAAGTTTCTTTCTATATTTTCCATATTTCTATAATTTCTAGGCATTTTTGATAGTCAGAACCCATTGTTATTAAAGAACAGGCTCTGGTTAGGGAGTTTTCAAAGGCCCATTGATGAACAGCATGTTGTATTTCTTTACAAGGACCATTGTTCCTTTCATTCATTTTAGTTACTTCCTAAGTGGTCTGTCACATAAAGATGTTATATTGTTACTCTAAGTTGAGATTCATTGCCGAGAGGTTTATTTTAGTCCGATATAAGACATGCTTCTATATATTTTGGTGACCGTTGCTGAGTTTTCTTGTGTCAGACAAGGATTTTTCTTTGGCTATAGTAATGTTTGGTAGATAGTTTATTAGGATCTGTTACTAAAGAATTTGTTGTAGTTCGTTGCTATAGGGACGTTTCTTAGTCTGCTGATACATGCTCTCTTCTATTTTTATATTGCTTATAGTAAAACTTCCTGCTTCTAGTAGATATTTAATTTCTGCTTCTTTTCTCAAATTTTCTTTCCTCTCATCCAAAACGAAGTCAAAAAAGCAGCATTTCGCGAATTCTAATTTTAGTACATAGACAGATTCGATATCCGGCAATATATTGACGTGTCTCTTCATGACGAAGCGCCTCGTTATCTGCGGTACGAGGGCGTTAGAAACGAATAAACCGTGAACGTTTATGCGTCCCATAGAAGGACGCGCGGGTCAACATAACCTGTCATAAATCGGGGTTAGGGAGAGAAGCGTGTATGCGGAATGGGTAGAGTGAGACGGAGCTAGGGAGAGACGAGGTGCGATAGAGCGAGATGAAACGAAAACACGAGACCGTCTGGCTCGTTGGCTAGTAGGGGCGGCTTTAAGGGGGTAAAGGTAACTCCGACTCGGGAGTGGGCAAGTTGAACAGGGGCTGGTTACCTCACCTCGGAGATATAACGTTGCCTACCGTGCTGCTGGTAATACAGCACTGCACGCGCTGAAACGTTTACTGCCGCAGACGTGTCAATCCATACCATTTTTACGAGCACTGCGTAAATTCTCGCTACCTGTTCGTCAGCAGTGCTTGCCATTGCCAACAAATGCATTAGACTTTATGGGGAGCACGCTCGTTCGTCTGGCATTGCAGCTGCACACCGAAGACAAGCGATTTTCTGCCTCTTTGCATGTCTCGAAGTCATAAGGGATTTCGACTTGGTACGTAAAATGGGCTGGAGAAAGGGTGAGAGTTTCATAAACATGAAAGAACTTTTCGTTTATGTATATTTTAAAGTAGACTTGATAGAATGCAGTATGAGAGCTAGGAATGATATACTTAACAATATAACATAGATCGTACAATAGCTATTTTTGATACAAGGGCGAAAAATATAGGCGATTGCCGACGAATGTAAAACTTGAAGTATGAGCTGAAGGGAAATTCTGCAATCACAAGAGTAGTAATTGCCTTTGCGCAAATCTTTTAGGGCACAGTGCTTTTTTTGTATTTCAAATATGTTCAAAGTGGACAGGAGGCAGGTCATGGACCACCTCCTAAAAAATTTTGAGGGTCTAAGCCTAAGGGTCCAGATGTCTGAAGGGCGTCAGACTGTGTCCCCTGAAAGACCCACCGTGCCGACAACGTTAGTGTTTTGGTTATTATTATATCATTAAGCCGTTTCCCTTTCGGGGTAGGCGTGAATTGCTCGGTGGTAAAGTAGTGATGTGTGTGTCATTTTTTAGATGACAGTTGCTCCCAGTGGGACTCTGCGGTGGTTGTTAACCTTTAGTTTTTAATTATATATAGGTATATATTTAAGAATTTCCAGATGAACTATTCATCAAAGTAGAATTAAAGTCGACAATTTGAATTTGATTTAAATTTTCTGTAAGATTCCATTTACCACGTTTTCTGGACATATTTGTCACAAAGATTTATTCAATTATTTTATTTTTATATTAAAATCTTATTTTTAAAGTTCAACAGTAAGACACATGTAACATTTATGTGCATGATGAATCTGAGAATGATTTAATATCTATAATGTCACATTTTATTTAATCAAGCCAGACGCATACAACAGTATGTTAATTTATATTTGACATGAGCACAAGTAACTTTATAGTTAAATAACAGTCAAAAAGGTATTTTTACAATAAATGAGCAATAATCATTTTCTCTATTTTTATTGCATTATTTAAGTAATTATTTATAAAATCTGTATTGTCCTCGGGGATGGTAATGACCGATCAGATGAAGATACTTATTACATTACGTAAAAATAGAAATCAACACTGTCGATCTAAGATACCCCTCAAATTCAGAATTTTACGTTTTCTAAAATTTTAATATTGAATTTCATCTGTGAAAGAAGATCTTCTCCTTTGGTCCACTGAGAATCGAACCACAGGTCTTTCCTGTATGGCATACCTGTGAAAAAAGATTCTTCTTGTGATCTCTTCGGTACCGGCAATCGGAAAACCTGTGGTTCGATTTCCAGCAGAGCGAAGGAGAAGATCTTTTATCACAGATAAAATTCAATATTGAAATCATTATTTTTGAAAACCAAAACTTATAATGAATGGTTCATTTTTCCTTCTTCTATTAAAAATTTAAGCTTTTCTTTACATCTTGATACTTTAATATGACAAGTTTCACATTAAATGTTGAAACTTTAGAGGTAAGTCGAATCTACTACGATATAAAATGGAGTTAATGAAATGAAAATGAAAAAACATATATGCCTCGTTTTAGTCGGACGTACGTGCGTAAGCTGGTTCGTTTTTCACCAATTTCAAAGCGAATTTCGCAATTTTTAATTTCCCAATTTGTGATCTTTAAGTGAGGATACAAACTGAATCTCTAAGAATAGAAATATTTTCTTGATTTGAGAAGCAATGTGAATTTTAAATCTAAAAATGATAAAAGAGTGAAGTGAGTCGACGTATTTGCAAGTGTCTACGCAAATTGAAGGTGTAAATTGGGAGAAAATAACTTTTTTTTCTTTTGAAGTGACAAAAGACAAAAATAAATATATGAAAATTGATATGTTTTGAAACTGTGAGGTTATAGTTGATCGAGTGTACTGTGTGTCATGATTAGTGATGGGCACTGCTCGGCCTGGCTGTTGTAACGTCGTGTGAATTTTCGGAAGTCCAGCGACGCCATCTTTGCGATAAACAGGAAGGAAGGGTTGACTCACGGAATGCAATCCATGAGTCAGCTTGGACCGATCTTCGTCCTAATCTGTGACGTCAAGGGTGAAATCATCCACAGGCTAATTGGTGGATGGTGTCGACATCGAAATAAAATGAATTTCGTTATTGGCTAGTAGTGACGACATGCTGCGCGCGATTCTTCCTACGTCATTATATTTAAGTTATAAATATAGGCGCGTGCGTTCAAAACGTCAGAAGAAAGTCTTCCAGCCCTTAAAATCGTTATCGAACTTCGAACAAAGTGTCTTATAGAATTATTGCACAATGTGAGTCAATCATTGGACTAACTTTAGATTCAATTTCAATCAATTAATTACATATATTTCTTAACTATTCATTATTAAAAATCTTGTATGTCAGCTCCGGAAAGCATTTTATTTGATTTGCGGAATCAACTTAAACTTTAAATGAGTCAACTTTTCATTTAGCAAGTGAATTAAACTTTAAAATAGAACTGCTTGAAATCTGACGTGAACGCGCGTGTTCAATAAAATAAGTGTATTGAAACGCTGTGAATTATTGAATTAATGTGGTTTTGGAAGACACGTGAAATTGTGAACGACATTTGTGAAGGAATTGGGAACCTTTATCCCCAAAACAAAACAGTGTTTAAATACAATAAGAAGTTCTCAGAATTTTCAGTAAATTTTAATTATTTATTTGAATAAAATATATTCCCCTGACCCAATATTCGCGGTTTTGGCTTTGAAGCCATTCAAAGGCAGCAGCGGACTACACGTTTCTTCTCGTCCAATCATCGTTGGGACCAGCGGAATTGCGTCGTCTCCAGCGAAATCCGGACGTAACAATTGATGACAGCGGTGGGATAGCTGCATCGCGAACTTGTGTCAGTGTTGGTGTCACTAAGTTAGGCCTGTGCATTAGTAAAAAGAAAAAAAAACGAATCTCTGCGAGGCGGGAAATATTTTTAAAATAAAAATAATTTGAAAAACCTTGAGAATTTGGATTCTCAAGTGTTCGAGCGCCTTTATTGGTTTTGAGTGTTGGCGGATAATCTTGGGACGGCTACATTGAAGGCCCAGGACCCGTCAGTGCGAGAAACTGAGAGAGTTATAGACAAGGATCGAACCATAACCAGAGTCACCGGGCCCGTGAAGGGTTACGGCAACGAGGGACCCGCCTGGGAAGGGTTTTGGCAACGTGAGACCGGCCCACAAGAGGGTTATGGCAACGAGGGATCAGGATCTTCGACTCGTCAGGACTCTGCTAACAGGACCAGTTCTCCGATCAATACTTCGTTGGAATCTCAAGTACTGAATACAGAGGAGGTTCTAGAAGTAGTGACAGCGTGCTCAGCAGAGAGTTCTCTCATTTTTCCTAAAAATAATAAAAGCGTTAGAGAGAATTAAGTGAGTGAATATTCTTAAGCTACTAGTTGAAAGATCAACAAACTGTGAGTAGAAAACGAAACACTATATTATTATTTAACTAACTTTTGAATTTCAAGGTTGAAATTTCGAGTTAATGTGGAATTTTGAATTTAAATTATCGATAGTCTTTAAGTAAATTTAAATATTTAGTAATCTTATAATTACATTTAGCTTGAAGTAAACTAGCGAAGTAAATACTTATTTGAATAATTGAGAAATATTTGATTATTTAACCATAGTTATTATTATTAATTGTTTAAGTTGAGTATTTTATTTTGTAATGTAGATAAATTTTAACGAATGTACCTTGAAGTATGAAACTTGGAAAATGGCTAATCCGTGTAAAAAGGCAACAGCTCAAAGTAAAGGCACGAGACCTCGAATTGGCAAAAATAAAGGGCCAATTATGAACATCGATGAAACAAATGTGTATAACTTGCGTTCAGGAGACACGCCTGATCAAACGCATTGAGACGCATTTAGATGAATTGAGACAGCGCGAATTGAATGCGTGTGAATTCATATGAATGCGTGGTCAAGGACAATTAGAAAAAAATTATTAAAAAGTGCATGCGTCGAGACTTGAAACAGCGATCCCTCGTGTATCAGTCCAGATTACCCGCCACTGAGCTACGAGACAAGTTACTAAGCATTTACAATAAATTCGATATGCTCCGCTCGTTGGTTTTGCAGTTACGCATTAAATTGTATAAATCAACACTTGCTGAAATTCGCCGTGACGCATTGGGGCGAATTCAAGTGTGTATTTTACGCTCACGAATTCAGACGCATTGACCGATGTTGAAGCGTTTGCGTGCTAACGCATTGAAGTGTATTCGCAGGCTTTAAACTTCTGCACTGTATTTGTACGTATAGATGGATTCAAAAGTGAAATACCATCTTCACGAATTTACACGCATTGACCCAGTAAAAAGAAACTAATTGAGGCGACTTTCGGCGAATTAACATTTTGAAATTCGCCCGAATTCCACTTTCTGATTCGTTTAAACGAATTGAGCCAGCCCGAATTGAATGAGTTTCAATCCGTTTTTTCGTTTTTCGTTTTGTCACTGAGCTACGGGACTCATTGATATTTCTTTACAAAGGATCCTTTATGCCCAGCGCGTTGGTCATAACTTACGAATTCGATTGAATAGGCCAGCCTTTAACTGAATTCGTGCTGATGAATTCAGGCGAATTGGAGCTTAACTTTAAATCTCGCGAATTAAAATGAATTAAGTCCCCTAAAAATCGTTTACCGGATTCAGGCGAATAGAAGATTTGAAGATTGAATTACTTATTTCCAAATTTAGAAAAATTCATTGCCTGATCCAATTTGAGATTATCGCAAAGCGAGATTCACGGAGGCTCTAGCGAATTCATCTCAATTCGCCTTAATCAGTTTCTTTTTACTGGGGACACATAGGTCCAATGCGTCATGGTCGCAAAGCGAGATTTGCAGGGTGTCTTAGTCTTTTCAATCCAATTCGTATCAATACATTCTTTTTTGCTGGGTATAGTTTCTGTTGGGTGGAAATGTTACAAAGTGAACTCGGGTTTTCCACGTGGAAATCTATACTTGGAAATCTACGTGGGTTTTCACGAGGATTAAACATGCCGACTTATAATATATCACTATAATGTTCCACGTAGATTTCCGCGTCAAAATATTTCACGTGGAAATTCCACGTGGAAGTGTTTCAATTTACCACAAGAATTTCACGTGGAAATCCACGCAGTTTCCCATGTAAATTTCCACGTGGATTTCCACGTAGATTTCCACGTGGATATTTTCACCATCTTCACCATCGTCATCTTCATCGTCCCCATAATCTGTAAACTTGAAACTTTTAAAACATTCTTTTTAGTGGCGGCAAACAAGCTGCATGTCTATCTATTATTATTTAATTATACTTTTTTAGGATCCCAATACATTACTTTTTCGCGTTGTAGCCATTTCAAATCCCAGAATTTGTTATTTTTTGTTGATTTGTAATGGAGAAATTGATATGGATATCTTAACTTAGATTCACGAAAAGCACGCTGTGACTGCGAATCAGCTTCCTTAGATTTTCGCAAGTTTGCAATTGAGAAAGTTTTCGACAATTAATTGGCATATATTGATCAATATTATTATTTTCAATCATTTTAAGTTATTGGTGTTTAAAAATTTAGGCACTGTGTAACATTGCGGATTATTTGGTAAAACTAATCGATCAGGCACAGTATTACGAAAAATTCCGTACCAGCAGACAGTGAGAATAATTTGTTAATTGGACTTTAAACATTATTACCTGAAAAATTATTTTAAATGAAAATGTTGTTTAGCATGCGTCAGTTAATTATTATTTTTCCTCACCGGCTTCCCAGCTGCACACCGTCCTTTTCAACGAACAAAAACATTTGAAATATATATATTCTTTACAACACCTCCACGGAAAAGTCCTGTCACGCACTATCTACAGGCACCGAAACGAGACTTTCTCGCACTATTCGCGAAAGCCTCCTCTGAATGCCTGTACATGGCGCGCAAAAGAGGCTTCCCATGCAGGTGTAATAAAAAATGGAGTTCGGCACTCGTGCGCAAAGATAGCAACGACTAACTTGTGGGAAGGTACAAAAACTTTCGGTTCACTTCGACTTGCCCTTCGGGTTCCTGCTGCGCCCGCCCACTCGTACGGGGATTGCCATCACCGCGCACTTATATCGAAAAACACTATTTTAAACCTTCACTGTGGACTACCATACGAAAAGTCACTGTCTTCAATATGGAACGGCTCCTTATTTTTTACAGAATATATAAAAAAAACGTAGGGTAAGGAGGGGCAGCACCGACCGGTGGGGCAAAGACGACTTCGCCTATAACATCGCTATTACTTAACAATTTTAATTCTACCTTGCATCAAATAAATTTATTTTATTAAAGAGATAGTGTTAGTTACTAAAAGCTTGAAAATTGACGTCGTAAAAGAAGAATTATGCAGAAGACAGTTTTAACAACGAAAGAATGGAAGATTCGCTGGCAGAGATATACAGTTTTCAACATTAATCACAATACTTACAGTATGAAAATTTGTTATTTTGACAGATAAAACAATATCACATTATTTCATTATAATCATTCAACGTAATTCAAGTCAAAAGTATATTAAATATCGCAAATAATTGAGACCTTACCAGGAGGGCAAGCTCGACGAAAATAATAGTTTTAAAATGCTTAGGTTATGATAAGTGTTCGAGATTGAATGATAATTGTAATCCCGTCTTTTTATATTGAAAGCTTGTCTTCATTAATTGAATAGTGATCGACGCATTTTTGTTTACAAATTGATTTTATAAGAGGTTCCAATTTTTGATAATACCAATTATAGACTATATCATATTTATTGTTTCTATTTTTAACTTTTTATTCTTATCATGAGTCACACTCTTTAAATTTGGTGTGTGTGTGGAACCTTTCGCATCTTGCTTGTGCGAATCAGTCGTCGTCAAACCGATCAAAGGTACTCTTGTCTCATCGTTTCGGATTCAAGATACCTCATTATAATTTTTATAAACTAAATTATTAGATTTTACCTATTTTAAATAAAGACCACTCTCAGTAGAGAGTAATTGTTAATTATTAATCCATGTGCATTACAACATTTAATTTCACCTACAGTTCAAGTGATCACAATGCGTATTATTAAAACTTTATTTCAAAACTTTAATTTCATTTGCTCGCGAACAATAAGTGATCGGTAATGTAGAACATCCACTTATCTTCTGGGCTACATGCAAGAAACTATTGAATATTATTATTTTCAATTAAGTAATAATCGATCGTAAATGTAAAAGCCGTCGACATTTGGGTGCCCAGATGCAATGAGAGGATATGGAATTATTTACCTTAGAGTGGAGGCCCTGAAAGTCATATAATTTCAAGTGACCAGAGGCTTCCCCACTCTCAGGAAAAAGTTGATTTATTTCCTTTATTGCATTTGGTCCCTCAAATATAATAATTATCAACAGAATAACGTATTTAGAGAAGCTTTATTACAAAAACTGAAACTGTGATAAAACGACTGGTAGTTAAGAACTCCATTTAGAAAAATTTTCGCAAAGCAATGTACCTGTAATTGTACATAAATAAAAGTAATGCTGTTATGATATCCTATCCGCAGAGATATATATTAGGTTTGGTTGAAAATGAAAAACTCTGGAATTCCAAATCGCGACAACGCAAAAATGCAGCGTATTGAGAGCGTATGGTTTTCGGCAAAATGTGTGTATTATTAATCACGGATAACAGGCAATGATTGTAATTGCGAAAGGCGTAGACATTCAGTTAGCATACATTCATCAATATTAATGTTCTTAATCATTTTTAGTCATCAGTGATTCATAATTAAGGCACTGTCTAGTATCACGGATTTTTGTTAAGACCAACCGGTCAGGCACAGGGCTAGAGCTAGTATAACGTAAAATTCCGTAACAGCAGACAGTGCGAATAATTTATTAATTAGACTTTAAATGTTATTACACCAGGCGAAATTTTATTTATTTTGAAACGATAGTAATTACTCTTTTAACACAAAAATATTTTTTCTTACCGGCTTCCTAGTCGGGCACCATCCTTTTCGACAAACAAAAATTTTTTTAAATAATATTTGATTTGCAACACTTCCACGAAAAAGCCCTTTCGCGCACCATCTACAGGCACCGAAACGAGACTTTCTCGCACTGTTCGCCAAAGCCTCCTCTGAATGCCTATACATGGCGCACAAAAGAGACTTTCCATGCAGGTGTAACAAAAAACGGAGTTGGGCACTCGTGCGCAAAGATAGCAATGACTCACTCGTCAAAGGCACAACACTCACCCCTCGGTTCGTCTTCGGTTCACGTCAACTTACCCTTTGGGTTCCTGCTGCGCTCTCCCAATCATCATAGCATTTGTGTAGTTTGAAAATTTCCTGCGAGCAATTTTATCACGTACACGAAAAAAAAATTTCATCAAACTTTCTTGAACTATTTTAAGAATCGGGGATGAGAGCGAACTTTGAACAAATTTTTTAAATTTTGTATAACTTTCACGATTTAGTGCAGAACAACTCTGGAATAACTCTACAGGAGTTCTGTAAACTTTATATCGGACTCAGATTAAGGAAGGTTCAATGAAATATATAGAGAAATTCATGGAAAAATGTTGAAGACTTTCGTAGAAATCGCAATTGAGGTACTGAGAGTTTGTAATCACATCATTATAAGGTTTAAATACCTCAATTCAGTCAAATGTAAGAATTTGATTCGAGGTATTGAGTGTTTGTGAACTACTTCAATATGAGATATATAGACCTCGGTTCTATAAAATTAAGCTGCGCAGTCGCTACTGTGCGCATGCAGCGACATTTTCCGCATCCCTCCCGGCCAATGTGTTTAACATATAACGCTGGTTAGTGAATAACGATTAGTGAATAATAATTTATTAGTGAATTATAACTTATTCAAATTTATATAACTAATATAAACTTATTCTATATATCTATCTAACTTCTTATTAATCTTGAATCTACTAGAACTTATAACCAAGAAATAATTTTCAATTGAAAAATTTTTCGACATTTAAAATTTCCAAAATTTTAAAAGTGATAAAGATCCAGAAATTTGTAATTTCCTAAATTTAAAACTAAAATTTCGAAATTTGCTAATCTTGAAATTCCTGACATTATAAATATAAAACTCAGGAAATTTAAAATTCCCGAAATTATGAAAGTATAATTTTCAAATTATCGATATTCTAGAAAAACAGCGAATTTGTTTTAAAAAGCATTCATTCATTAGAAAAGAAGAAATTCTGACCCAGTAAATTATTAAAATTTTAAAACCAAAAAAATTTTTATGAAACGAGTCACAAAAATTTGTCACGCGGCCCTGCACAGCTGTAGCTTATATTTTAGAATTTTTTTTCATACTCCAAGTTAAGTTAGCTGCAAGGTTTTGTTCGGAGTTTCGTATGCGTAGGTAGGGTGTTCGAACCCACGGCGAATAAGAATTTTAATAGCGTGCGATTATTAATGTAGTGATTGTTTGCGTGATATTAAATAACTATGTAATTCAATATGTGAACAAATATTACAGCATAATGATGATAATAATAATAATAATATTAAAGATCAATTTTCTTAGGCGAAAAATCGGTTATCATTGTATAGAACTGTAATCTATAGTTTGGAGACTTCTCCGACATAGACTCCATATTAGCTGTACATTTAGATTCTCTAGAAATATTCTAAGTTTTTCGCATTCTGCCTTCTAATAGAGATTACGTCACCTCATTCTTTATATTTTATAGAACTTTGTAACACATTTCGTAGAATAGTTCAATGCAATGAGTAGTAGGGCTAGGCGGGTTCTGGATCACCGTAGAACAAAACCATATGGGCCACTTACCGACCGAGCAGGTTCTGTTCCATGCTAAGTTACCGGCAGTCGGAAAGTGGCATCGGTCGGTAATGCAGTTTCCTAATGTGATAACAGATAGCGCCACCGTCGAAAGTAAATCGATCGTAGGTATTACTATCAATGCAGTTTCCTAATGTGAAAACAGATGGCGCAACCGTCGCAAGTTACCGACAGTCGGTGTATTATCAGTTGAACCCTGCTAAGCTAGCACTATAAGGTTCGGTTCCGTCCTTAGTGACCATTGATCGGCAAATCAGTTTATTACCATCAGTCGGTAAAACAGGGAGGTCGGTAACTGTATATGATCATTTTACCATCGGTCGGTAAGGTAGAGAGGAGCAACTTACTGACACCAACAGATCTGACACCGCCGACCAAGTAAAGGTTCTGTTCCATGCTAAGTTATCAGCAGTCTGTAACACACAGTGAGGTTGATAATGCAGATTCCTTCTGCGATATCATTGCACTTTCGGTATGTAAAGCAGAGAGGTCGGTCATTTTGAGGTTATGTTCCATGCTCAGTAGGTAAAACAGTGAGGTTGGCAATGGAGATTCTTGCAAAGTAAGCATTATGAGGTTCTGTTCCAAGTTAAGTTTAAGGTTCGGTACCAGGCTGAGTTACCAACGTCAGGTAATTACCATCGGCCGTTAAAAGTACACATCCTCAGCTACAGACTGAGCCTCAGTCGCCACATCAGGAGCCTATCTTATAGATGAAAATGTGGAGGATCCATCCAAGACAGTTTTTACACCTCACAACGATATGCTAAATTGTGAGAGCTTTAACAGTACGCACTTGTACTTGCATTATGTTTAACAGAAATGTAAGATTTGTGTAACTTGATTAATTGTATTTTGAACGAAAATATTTTACCGGTTAGTAAGTATTTAATTGATAAATTATGTCGTCCTAGAAGTTGTGTACATTTACATACATCGTGCACACAATGTGGCGGATATAGATGTCAATTAAAATGGATAAATCAGTTTGTGAACTGTTCATTTTGTAAATCGAAAACCAACGCTAAAGACAGCATTTATGAAGATTTCTTTGTTATGATAAATGTTTCCGATCCTATTTCAAAATTCATAGAATCAAACAGTAATTATTACAAATATGTTACAAATGACAGAGTTCACCTAAAGCGGCAGATTCACGATGGACTGATGGAGCACCATTATTTGAAAGTTCCACCTACTCTACTTGGCCAATAAAATCTAATGGTAAATGAATTACCTAATGATGATAGAACTAAACAGCTGATTTTAGTCGGTCTTTGCTTTGGAAAAGACAAGCCAAATATACAAGCATTTCTCGAACCATTTGTAGAAACTATGAACGTCCTTTCAAGTAAAGGATTTCCGTGCAGACTAGAGGGTGTTAGAATGTTTATTACGATTTTTGCATTAATGTGCTGTGTTGACTTAGTTGCTCTTGAACCTGTGCAAGGATTTACACAATTTAATGATTCTTATGGTTGTAGTCAGTGTTTGCATCCCGGTGAGTGGGTATTAAATAATGAAAATGATCCGCTCGGTGAAAACATTAAATATCCATTGCTAAATAAAGTGACAAAAGAAAGAAATGCTGACGATACCGTAAATCACATGAGAAAAGCTACTTCAACTAAAAAACCTTATCTTGAAGTAAAAGATGCATCTCACCTGATAAATTTAATATACTTCAACATTATTTTTGTATGTGTACCTGACAATACGCACTGCGTCTCTGGAGTAGCGAAACAGTTCGCTACGATGTTAATATAATAGTATCAACACCTAATCAAATAGGCAGGTTAACTAGCTTGTTCTCTGAAAAAGAACTTTGAAAATCGAGGGAATGTGAGAATTGGGTTCTATTTCATAGTTTACCGATTCTTAAAAAATTTTTATCAACGAAGTTGTTAGCACATTGGGCATTATTTTTAGAAGCAATATACCTTCTGCTAAAGGGAAACATTCAAACTTGGGAAGTCGATCGAACAGACAGATTATTATACGAGTTTGTTGCCCAGACTGAAATATAATACTCCAAAGTATAGCTATGACGTTTAACGTACATTTACTTCTACATTTACCCACAAGCGTTTTTGACTGGGGACCTCTCTGGAGTCATAATGCATTTGCTCTTGAATCCGGCCAAGGAGATTTATGTCATTTATACATCTTTCGGAGCATCGTTTAGATTAATTCATACAACTCTTGTTTTACGCAAGGTAAAAATGATGAAAACACAAATATAATACACGGTATACTTTTTTATTTTACATTTCAAAGATACATTAATAAAATTATAAGTTTTCTTTTGAAGTACTCTTCAGTCACGTACTTACTCACTTTTTTGCGATTTCATGTTTAATTTATGTTCATTTTGTAAGTCAGTTTATAATCAGTAACTATAGATAATAAATATATGATTATTGTAAATCATATTATTTACCGTCCACATTAATCCCAACCTTCGTTGATGTGTTCGAAACTTAACCAGGTTATTACAAATTTTTTATTTATAGAAATTTTGCAAACCGTAAACGATATCGTAAGCTATACCAAATCACGATGTCGTATACGATGTAGTTTATAATATAGTTTACAGTATCGTTTACGATATCGTATTGTTCAATAGGGGCTCAAAGGTCAAGAGAATACACAACCAATCGCCGGCAGGCGTGGTGGAGGGCAGTTACATATTGGCCGCTTGCGTAAATCAATACTCACTAGCGTGAATCATTCCAAATCCACACATTTACACCGTACGTTCGATCCACAGAATGCAATCGTACGTGCCATTCACAAAATGCAAACACACTATTTTTAACATAGAGATCCAGAACTATATAAACCCCAGAGTTACCACTTTTAATTGTTTTTCGTTTCGAGCAGCCATACTGTAAACTTAAACACTGAGGTACGAACCGTTTGGATTATTAAGTGTGGATTGGGTATCTGTTATGTACGCTGTATCACTCTATGGGTGAATTGTGATTGAGAATTCCTTCGCCACCACCCAAACTAACTCTGCAAGAGGATCTTGCCGTTCTTCTCTGAAGATAAAGACACAAGCGACAACCTACTACCTTCTCTTACCCTTTGTAGAGTAGAAAGGTAAATGTGAGTTTTATTGTATCAATTAATTATTTATCTGTTTTCATCTCTCATAAACATTGTCATATCTAATCTACACCTTTTATTTAAATACTTTATACTGACACAATCCCCATAGGATTGATAGTGACAAACAAACCCGCAACCATTTATTTGGTAGGCCTTCTCAACCTGACGGAATCAGCAACACTGGTCTCCCTCTTTCTATACTTTCCATTCTACTATCTACCTTGGATAAGGAAACTACTTATCCTGTTTCATCTGAGGGAGGCTTAAGTGAGCCAGGGATGTCTTCTGTAATGCTGCGGCCTGAAATTAAAGCATTAATCTCTAATGCTATCCTTAAGAAACAAGAGTCGAGCCAACAAAAATCACCTCCTTACTAAAGGATTTCAAGGTTAAACAAATAGCTTTGTTTCTTATGACTTCAATTGTTTCCATGTTTTGTAACCATCTAGGTATTTACTTTTGCTGTTGAACTTCTACTAATATTAAAAATTGTGTTTACAATTTCAAGAACTATAACAAAATTAAACAAATATTAAATAAAATAGCAAATTGTGGAAAAAGAACATTTCATGTTTGAATTGTTTACTCAACTTAGGTCTCATTTCATTTCCCAAACGATTTTATACAAATTGCTTCGTTACATTTTTATTGAAAAAATTTTGTCATTGAAAGCTATTGACAATTGTCGAGAATCCTCCTAGCAATAAATTAAGCCATATAATATTAGGATTATATCAGAATTGCAACTTTTACCTGAAAAAAGAGCAAAAACATTTTACCCCAAATAATTATTGTTAAACAAACCATTTTCACCAGAAATATTTTCTCTAAATTTCGCCTACAGTTAGCTTTCAAAATTAGTTATAATAAACAATGAGAATGTTCTTTTGTGTTATATTTAACAACGGTTATTTTTAAACTTGATATAACTTCAGTACATCTTTCAGAGATAATAAGGTGTTCATAGGAATCTTATGATCATCGCAAAATAAAGTATAACCTGAACTTTATGTTTAAAACAGTTAGTGATGGTATCTATGTAACTTCCATAGTGTTGTTTGATCTAACCTCAAACTTTTTAGAAGTTTCAAATTCAATCGACTTTTACTTCTCCTCCAGGACTTACATATTATGTAAGCTTCGTCTTTAATACCACAATATTTATAAATTATAAATATTGATCTACATGAAATCTGATTACATTATTTCGTTTGAGGTTAGGCTCTTTATAATCCGTGAAAGTCAATGACAGCAAAACTGGCGCCACGGTGAAGTTCAGAACTATTTTAGCCGAGTTAGGTACTTTCATCACGTAATCCGATGGCAAAAATGAGTTGCGTGGATTTATTATTTATGAATTAATACGCTTTAAATCAATCAATAGAAAAATGGAAGCGTTTTTATCACGGCATTCAACACACTCCAATAGTTTCTGACGGTAACTCAAAATCCGAAAAAATGAAGTCACGTAGTTTCTATCCGCTACTCCCTGCCGATTGAAAGGCACTGAAACGGCATTCAAACGGCACTGCTAGAAGTTCCCTTTATACCTGCGCCTATAGGCTACCAAGTAGACCGCTGAAATTACCGCTGCGAAAGTTAAGTAGGCCATACACGTTACGTTTTGTCGGAGAGGAATAACTGTGCAGTTTTGCCTGCGCAGGCCGAGCTCTTCAGGTAACGCTGTGCAGGTCGCCTGCACAGGCCAAATCTTCGAGCCTTCAGTTCGTTGTGGTATGGCATCAATTGAAGACGACGACGCGCTGGCATTAGTAGGCCTTCCGTTAATCTTTAAAAATGATACAAAAAAAGTGAAAAATAAGCGAAAAAAGTGGTGTAAACATTGGTTATTGAAAAGGAAAATTTATACTTATGTATACTTATAAGCTTGTGCTTTTTCTTTTCTTTTCTGATGCTTTTCCTGAGATTATTAATTTTGCGAACAACTGCTGCTTTATTTGCATTTTCTTCTATTTCCTTTAATTTATCAATTAACACTCTATAAGCTACTTCTTTTTTATCATGATCATGATATTCTTTGCACTTCACTTTCCACAAACAGGGTTGGTTTCGGTATATTTCTATAAATTGTCCGAGCACTTTTTTCACAACGGCACAGGCGGCCGGAGTAGTCCCCATACACGCTCAGGTACACCGTACGGTCAAGCTTAAAAATATTAATTTTCGATCTTGCTCCGGCCGCCTGTACAGGCCAGAAAAACTACACAGTTCAGTTGCCACAGACGCTCCGGTATGCCTGCACAGTTATTCCTCTCCGGCAAAACGTAATGTGTATGGCCGGCATTAGGGACTCAGTTTACCTGATCAACAGGCAATTTAAAACATGACAACATATTTTGAGAGTCAGTCTGTTAATTGAGGGATAATCACTTTCTATTGCATAAAGACCCATAGTCTGAATAATTGCGACAGATTCATTGTTTGAGGCTCCGGCCTTGAAGAATACACCTGTGTATCCAAAAGACACCTTTCTGGCAACAAGGAATTCATTGACCCTGTGAGGTGAGAAATTTGACCTACTGAGAATTTAATGCATTTCTAAAAGGGAATTTCAACCTCGCAAGGAGAATAAACTTATGCAGAAACAGACATTGGGATTTACTCTTCTCTTAAGGGCATGTGATACTTCGGCTGTGGTAAATCAGGTAAAGTTCCCCCGGGTTTTTGTCCACAAAAATTAAAACATTTTAAAACTGTATTTGGAGATGCTATAAAATAGAACAACAGACGTCCCCGAACTCTTTTTTGAGGGATAATAGCAAAAAAATTCATTCTGCTAAATACAATTTTTGTTTATATGCACTATTTGGAGGTTAGAATTCGTTTTTGAGGTCTCTGCCATTCCAGTAATGTCAGTTTCTATTGCACCTCAAAATTCACAAATATTAATCAAATTCAGCAAAATAAATTTTTTTTAAATTATTCCACGACAGAAGAGTTCGGGGACGTTCGTTAGCCTGTTCGCTATCATTTCCTAAATTTTTAAACAAAATCTTCATTATTGTAGGAAAAAAGCCGGGGAACCTAACACTGCTAAAATCGATCATTTTCTGAGTATCACATGCCCTTAAGTCGCGAGCTTTCATATCACTGAGAAATGGTAAAGTGGAATATAACTTCGCCGGTTAACGTTCGCGAAAGAGACTCATTCTCGATTTTACATTCAAAGTAAACATCAAACAAACATCCAGTAGAGTTTTGTCGCTGCTCTACTATAAATACGGAGATCCACGAGAAGCAAACCCTCTCTCACCCTTTCTTGCTTAGAAAGGTAAACGTAAGTTTATTTTATTGTAACTGTCAACTATTTATGTGTTTCCATCTTTAATAAATCTGTCGAACTTTAACTGCATTCATTTACTTAAACACTGCACACTAACACAATTCTCATAGAACTGACAAGTGACACACAAGCCCACAAAAAATAATTAGTCAGATCTTACCAGCCTGACAAAATGAGACACTGGTCTCTCCCTTTTCCTATTTTCCATACTACCCTCGCCTTTTGCTCGGGACGTGACATTTTTATAGGAATATTGATACAAATTTTTAATCAATTTAAAACCTTTCAAATTGCTTAAAATGCTTATAAATTTTGTGTTCGACATCTTCAAAAATCTACATTGTGTTTTAAATGTTTTGAAATCTTTTCATGTTTTTAATTATTTTGGAATCTTTTCAAAACTTCTAAATACATTTTAAACTTACTCGATTATTTTCCATATTAATAATTGTTCTATTGTCCTTTATTTTTAAAACAAATTATTTTAATCTTTCCAAATATTCTCTTATAATTAATGTTTTGAAGTAAAAAATCATTTTCAATTTTCCCAGAAAATTCAGGATTTTTTTTATTCCCTTAAAACCTTTGAATATCCTTAAAAAGCTTCAAAAATTTATTTTAAAATCTCCAAAAATCTAAATTCAGTTTTTCATTTTCCGAAATCTTTTCCAGATTTGAATTAAGTTTTTTCCAAATTGATAATTCGTAAATTGTTACTTACGCATCAGAATTCAATAACTGCACTTACATATGAAAAATTTGTTAGATAGTGTAACCTGTAAGTTACAGCATAGAACCTCAATATAGGCAAAACTCCTAGCTCGTATGATGGAGCACGAAAACGTTGCATAATATAGGAGCAAGGAGAGAGCGCAGACTCCACAGCCTCCCACTATTGCATCTCTTTGAGCTTGTTAAAATTTAAAGGTTTCTAAAGTCTTCTAAGACAGTTGCAAAAAGGTGAAGAGATATTTTATTCTGGAAATTCGTAGAAACTGCATACTGATAAAGTATACTTGGCCCTACTAATACTTATATTATTCAGTGCAAGATTTTGTTTTACGAAATTTAAGTCCTAAAATAAAATCTGAAATTAAAAATATCATTTTATTGCATAATAATGTTGTAGCACATTAATAACGAGGCCGTGGCTATCGTGTACCGAAATTTCTATACTAATAGCCGTATTTTTTAGGTGGTACTATTTACATCTAAACTTTAATATCTGGTATCTTGTAGTAGTATATTATATATAGTAATTCTATTTCCTATTTACTTTTCGATTGTGTGTTACGGATATAAAATGAAGAGTAAACACTTTGCGTTTTTGGAACTAAGAACACGAATATTTATTATAAAAATAGAAATGTTTTATAAATTGAATTCACTAAACTTACATGAATATTTTATAAAATAATAAGCCTCAATATAAAACGAATCACGTTGGGAGTCTGAATTCGTCCGAAAAGTGAGAAAGAGCCTGGGACAATAAATTGAAAACCGTTGTATCGAACGGCATCTGACCACGTTTCTTTTTCGCTGCCCCTTTTAATCCCATTTGTGGATGGATTTTAAAGAAAAATCTGAAAGATATGATGCATATTATATTTTTTATATTTAGTATTAAGTAATGTTTCTCTTTTCACATATGCATAAAGTAATATGTTTAAATTAACAGGACGCGGAACTGATCAAGCTTTAAAAAATTAATTAACAGTCAAAATCGTATTTTTATAATACATGAAATATAATCATTTTTCTATATTTTTTTGCATTATTTCCATTCAAATAATTCTTTTGAAAAAAAAAAATTATCCCGAACGGTTAATTTTTGCTAGTTCTACTAAAGCCTTTCTTTATACGTTGATCCTGTAATATGACAAATTTCAATTGATTTAAACATTTACCTTCTTCAGTTGAACTTTTCTGTATTTTGTTGAAACCTTGCCTTTCCTGGTAAAATATTAATCTTTTTGGTGACTAATTCATCTTTTTGGTCGACAATTCATTTCTTCGATTAAAAATGATTTTTTGTGTTGAAAATAAGTTTTTTTTATTGATAATTAATATTTTAAACTAAAAATGTAACTATTCTATTTTTTGTCGAAAATGTATCTGTTTTAATAGGCATTTAATCTTCTTGATTCATCTTTTGGGTTGAAAATGCAACTATTGGGTTAAACATTCATTTTTGTTGTTGTTGAAATATCATTTTTTTAAATTAATTTTTTTGTTCAAAGAAAGTTTTATTATGCGCAGAAATGTGATATTCTTTGTCACTGCCCTTTAACTAAAACTGAAATTCTTTTTGTTTTAGAGAAGGACTATTTTTATTCGACGATTCCCCAATGCATCCTTTTCTCATCCTTACCCCATACATTTTCAAATACTTATAATAATTATATGTTTATTGCAGAAAAATAGACAATTAAATTAAATTAATTAAATTCTACATCCTAGCTAGAACATAGTAAAGAAACAGAAAATACAAGTGTCAGTTTGAAATAAAACATTCTTTTTCTCAAGATTCCTGGTCCATTGTCCTATTTTCATGGTAGGAGCACCTGAAGATACCTCGTGCGCAATTCGTGCTAGCTGAAAACTACCTAGTTTTACACCTTTTACCCCTGGCGCAGTTCAGGTTTCAATTTGGCAGGGTGGTTGACCGCTGGCGCAATTGGAGTGCGCCCATCTGGAGTTGGGTGGAGGAGAAAAGGTGATGTCAAGGGTGTGTTAAAGGGAAAAGGTGGTATCTGGGGACAGCTGTAGAGGAAAAGTAGTATATATAAGTGGGTGGGAGGGAAAATGTGATTCATGGGGGCAACTGGAGAGAAAAAGGTTGTATCTGGAGTGGGGATCTAAGGAAAGATGTGGTGGTTGGAGTCACTGAAGTGGAAGGAAGGGGCTGTGTTAAGAAAAAGATAGCATATGGTGGTGGATGGAGGGGTAAGGGTGAGAAAGGAAAAATTCGTTATTTGGGATCGGCGAGGGGAGGTGTTACATAGTAAAAGGGTGGTACATGTTGGTGGTTGAATGAAACAGGTGGTATCTTGGGGGATGGAAGAAAAAATGTGATATTTGTTATCTGGAAATAGGTAGATGGGAAAAGGTGGTGTCTTGGGGGATGGAAGGAAAAATGTGGTATTGGAGATTGGGGGAGGGGAAAAGATGGTATATAGCAAGCCTCGGCAGCGAGGGGGAAATCTGGAGAGTCCAGCTCTTTTAACACGTGTGGATCGCTCGCTTTGTGTCTCCCACCAAGAGTCTCTACTCTACTCTAAGAGTTCGGGGTGGTGGTAAATTCTATTCTATGACGTCAGAATTTACCACCACCCCGAACTTTCATAGTAGAGTGGAGACTCGTGGTGAGAGAGACGAAGTGAGCGATCCACACGTGTTAAAAGAGCTGGACTCTCCAGACTTCCCGTCGCTGCCGAGGCCTGGTATGTAGGAATAGAAGTTGAAGTAAAAAGGTGGTATCGGGGGGTGGGAGGAAGGAAAAGAGGTGGTATATGGGGATGGGTGAATGAAATAGGTGGTATCTGAGCGGGGGAAGGATTAATGCGGTATTCAGGGTTGGTGGGGAAAAAAAATTGAATTAGGATGGTGGTTGAGAGGTAAGTCTGGTATCTGGGGATGGAAGGATAAAGGTCGAATTTGAGGTTATTGGAGGAGAAAAGAAGGGACCTAGGATGCTATCTTAAACTGAATCATTGAAATTGTCACTGGTTAAATCAGTATTTTGAATTATAATGGTTGAACCAGTGATTTTACGATTTTTACTGGGTTAACCAATAAGTGACTGTACTAAAACAGTGTTACTGAATATATCAGTGACGCGGCCAAGACATGAACCTCTACTCTCTGATTGTTTACTGTAGTTCGGTGACTTTGGGCGTGAATATCTCGGAGACGGAAAATGGTTTTAAGAAACTGTAAACTACATGTGAATTTGTCTTCATTTATGCGTCGATTACATGTTTTGCTGGTATTGTGCAAAAATCTGGCGAGGAACTGTCGTCGTTTGTTTGCCGAGAAACACCAAAATAAGGCGCTTCGAGTACACAGGTCAACGTGTTGTTAATGTTTAAAAAAGAGACAGTATTACCACCATGTAAATAGATTATATTAAAAAAATGTTCATAGTAAATAATAAATATTGTATGGCCCACGCAGGTCTTTGAATGTACCACTGTACGATAGCTGTTTGATGAGTCAGTGACTTTTTGAATTTTTCTGCGCAGTAAGTTTAAATGCACCACTGATCCCGTCAACGCCATCTATGAATAGACTACTGTTAAATTTTGAGCAAGCTGGGTCATTTAATTTGATTGAATCCGCGAAAGTCATTTTTCACATAAAACCAATACCTTCTCATTGAGATGAGAATGTAAAAAAATTGTTATTAAATTTCGAAACGAAACATTATGAAAAGAAATGTATTATACTGAAAGAAATGTGAATCGATCAAAGATTATATTAATGTTACATATTAATAGATTTTAATTATTTTAATGAATTTCACTAATATTATTAATTGATTTTAATATGTAACGGTTGATTAATTTGAAATATTGGAATAGTAAAAATTTAAAAATGCTATAATTAATATTAAAATTGTAACATGTTATATAAATCTTGTTTCATTAATAAATTATAAATTTTTATCCAAATTTTTTAAATTCAAAATGGTAATTCTTCGAGCTCGGCCACACCCTACCCTTTTTTCAGCTCGAAAAATTGCCAATAATTGATATTTTTGGAAATTTGGTAACTACTTTTTCCAAATTGACCTTGAAAATGTGATTTCCGAATATTTTCAAGGTTACATTCGTAATCAGCACATCCAAATACGTTAGTATAGGTAGTTTTAAGAGAAGGGGAATAGAATTTATGAACGTGATTTTTACAGATTTTTAATTCTTTGGATTTATTGGGGGAAAATATGAATCTTTTTGGGTCTCCCCCGAATAATGTTCTACTTTTGGAGTAGAAAGAAGATTTCCGAAAATATTTCAAAGCATTTACTTCAAAAGTAGGAAAATTCGTTAAAGTATACAATTACCAAATGTCTGTAATGTATATATTATATCTGAAGCAACTCTCATTGATTTCAATCATTTGTTTACAAATCGGAGCTTTTCAAATTTAATATTGAAAGAAGGAAATCGTACCAAAATTGAACTGCTAGAATTTTTTGTTAATGTGGAAACATTTTATACATTCCAAAGATTCAAATGAAGGAAGTTTAAATTTGTATAGTTGCAATTTCTTTGAACTTTCTTTGACTCCCTGAGCAACTTTCAATGCTTCCTATTTGTTAAATTTTTAACGCTGAATTACTTTGTCCATTTGTTGTTTTCGAGCGAAACATTTACCTACATTTTGTTCCACTCATGCAGAGATAAATGATTCATAGTAAATATTCAGCAGAAATCACATTGAAAAAGGGACATTTCATGGGATTAGAGATCTTTAAAAATTCTCATTGTATGTTCGGTCGAAATCTGCTTTTACTTTTGTTGAATAATAAACCTGTACATGATATTTATTTTATTAGTGAAAAAAGTAAATGTAAAAGGCAGTGATGGCTAATGGACGAATCTTTCAAGCCTTTCAAAAAGCAAACCGAAATATTTCAAATTCTAGTGTTTAGTTTCTAATAAGCTTTTCGTATGATACATTCAAATTCTTGCCTTTAAAAATTGTGCTATCGAAACTTTTAAGAACCTCGTCATTGTTTGTCATTGATATATATATATTTTTTTCGTGATTACCTCACTTAATCAAATCCAATTAATTTTCGTAAAAAAGCATTCTAGAAAAAGCTAAGCCACTTCCAATTCCTGTGGCAAAAATGGCTAAAAAATGATGGAGAAAGTAAAAAAAATATTTAAATAGAATATACCATTTTGAATTCAGGATAAATTATTAAGAATTCACGGTGGATTCAAAGTGAACGGCAAACAAATATTTGAAAATCTCTTCAAATCTTTGAAACTCTACGAAATCCCTCACTTCTTAAGAATACATTATTTGAAATCCACGAAAATCGATTAAAATCTGGTAAAATCCCTTGAAATCTTTTATAATATCTTAAACTCTCATAGCTACTGCAAAATAATTCAATTTCTTCCGAATTTCTAGGCAATTCTTTACATCTGCATGCAATTTTTTTTCAATAAAATCCTTGGAAAATCCTTCAAATTTTTTGTATTTCCTGAAAACACCTTGGAATCTTTTAAAATGCCTTAAAATATTTCAAATCATTGGAAATACCTTGAAACTTTTTAAAGCTCGTGAAAATTTCTTGGATACTTCAAATATACCCCAAAAGCTTTAAAATCCTTTGAAATACCTTCAAATTATTGAAATTTAATAAAAATGCATTATAATCTTTTAAAATAACATATAATATTTTCAATTCTTTGAAATTCCTTGAAACTTTTCAAAGCTCTTGAAAATTCTTCGGAATTTTTGAAAATACCCTAAAATATTTCAAATCTCTTGGAATCCATTCAAATTATTGAAATCTAGTAAGAACTCCTTCAATATTTTAAAATATCCTGAAATATTTCAAATCCTTTGAAATTTTTTGAAATCCCTTAAAACTTTATAAAACTCTTGAAAGTTTCTTCGAATTTTTAAAATAACCCTAAAATCTTCAAAAACCTTTGAAACCCCTTCAAATTATTGAATTATATTAAAATTTTCTTGAAATCTTTTAAAATACCCTAAAATATTTCAAAAAAATTCAAGAAAATTCAGAAATAGGTATAGACCTGAATTCAGTAGTGGGTAATCCATGGGTTAACTTATTGAAAAAGTCACTGGAGTGATATTTTCATTAAAAAAAGTGACAAAAGTGATATCATCTAAAAAAAAAGTGACTAAGAAGTGATTTGAAAAAAAAATGAATAAAAGTGACTGTGTGGCAGCTTTGATTATTTTTGACAGTTACTTAAAGTTCGTCTTACAGAAATTCCTTGACTTTTTCCACTTTTTTTCAAAATGCCTTACTTTTCCCTGATCAACAAAATTCCTGGCCTTTCCCCTGATTTTCATGAATTGCCATGCAAACTATATGACGCATCAGCGTCCTCTCCGAGATAGAACTTTGTCAATTGGACACTGACAGTTTCGAAAAAAAAAAAAAACAATTGACCATATTTAAAGCCCACCTGAATGTCTATACTATCAATATTTTTACACAAAGTCCTACGTCCACATTACAAACTAGCTTGTCTGAAAATGTTAAATCTTCAAGGCAACATTGTCACTTCTACAAAAGAAGAGCAGCACAGAGCAGAACAGATGAGAATGCGAGGGCTGTTTGATAAGTCAGTGACTTTTCGACTGAGATTTTTTTTCGGCAAATGAGCGTTTTACTTCTCAACATAATCTCCTTTTAGCTCGATACATTTAGTCCAGCATTTTTCCATTTTTTGTATTCCTTCCAAATAATAGGTTTTCTCAAGGCCCTCAAAAAAGGCGTTTGTTTCGGCGATGACCTCTTCATTCGACCCAAATCTCTTACCAGCCGGCCATTTCTTCAGGTTTGGAGACAGGAAATAGTCGCAGGGGACTAAATTTGGAGAATATGCTGGATGAGGTAGCAGTTCGTAGCCCAATTCATGGATTTTTGCCATCGTGACTACACACGTGTGCAGCCAGAGGAGCTTTAACAAAAGAGAAGTCACAATCACCAAATTACAGTTGTCGATGATTTGACCTTTAATTTTAAAATATCTGGGCGCAAATGTGGGGGGAATGCAAAGACCGAGCGCGTAGCGCGAGTTAAACACATCATCGAGCGCGAAGTGCGAGATAAATATATTATCGAGCGCGAAGCTCGAGAAATAACAGTCGCGCGCTGTAGGCGCGCTCAAAGTCGCGAGCGAAGCGAGCCGCTCGCGAAGCGTGCGATGAGAATGTGCCCGCGCTGCGGGCACATTTTTTTTATTTTTATTTTGTATTAAAATTTATTTTTCCCCTCAAACCGAAAAACTGCACGCGAGCGACTGATGATGCTTATTTATAAACAAAATATCCTATCTGAAACAAGTTTTCGAAAATCTCGCAATCATTGTTTTTGGAAACCTGATTAGCTTTTCATTACTTGAAGTTGTCTTATATATGCTAAACTTCAAATGTTGCAAATTAAAGTTCAGAGTTACGCAATCTTTAACTTAATTAATAAATTGATAAGAAGGACCCATTGATTATTGCAAAAAAAATTTAGAAGAGAAACCGAAGAAATTTAGAAAAAACCGAACTGTAGAGAATGGCAGCAAGGTCTATGGCTTAATGTTTCTGTTCATTAAATTATGAAGAGAATTAAAAAATAAACTTAAAAATTCAAATTGTGTACCAAATTGCACAAAAGAAAGTAAAATTAGAGAAGTATGTTTCTGAACAACAATGTCATCGGCTTATTAGAAACAGTTATATAACACAGGAAAAAAGAGGGAGAAAAAAGAAACAACCACTCACACTCTTTTCCTCATTCTTTATTTAATTTTTATCCAGTATGCGTGAAGTCGAAAATAAAATAATAAATTCGGTGGTTTAAGATTAATTTTCAATAAATTATAAAGAAATTTTCTTATATTTAGTTATTTGCAAATCTACAGATGTTAACGATATACATTTAAAAGTGACAAAAAAAACAATAAATTTCTCAAAGTCGTGACAACGTTTGGATATTTTTCTATTTCTCACTGAATTCAAAGACAACAAAAGGATAAATTTTTCATCATAGAATAATGGATTGAAATTTAAGTTTCCGTTACTTTATTTTTGGGAAATATTACAATAATCAGTGAAAAAAAACAGATCTTTCAAAATGCAATGAAGCAATTGATAGTTCCATTAAATTTTGATAAGAAAGGGTAAAAACTTATAATTTCCTGGGACTATTGTTTAAACAATTAAAATGTGTATATAAGCTTTCAGAAGTATTAAAAATCAATGCATATATCAAAAAAAGATTAATAGTATCTTAATAAGTAATTTCATATCTACATTTATAATTAATATTAGCATACAAAAGAAATATTTCCTAGTAGTTTCCTATTAAAAATTTCGCTGATTAGGAAGCCTAAAAGGCTTTCAAACATGTTGGACCCTAGTATTATAAAAAAAGACGAATAAAGAATAAGGAAAACAGAGTGAGGTGGTTTGGTTGTGTCTTCTTTTTTTTTCTCCATATTTTTTCATTTGTTATATAACTGTCTCTAATGAGCCGATTACACTGTTGTTTAGAAACATACTTCTCTAATGTTAACTCCTTTTGTGTAATTATGATACACAAATTTACTTTCTTGAGTATATGTTTTTTTAAGAAACTAATTTTTGGAAACATATTTCTTTTTAAACCTTCTTTGTGCAATTTTGTTACACAATTTGACTTTTTAAGTTCATGTTTTTTTTAATTTCCTCTTCGAAATTCAATTCTCGGCAACCACGTTTTTTCATCTAACTCGACTTTTTCTGTTTCAGCAAATAAATTTTCATAGTTTAATGTTTAAAACTTATTGAATATATGTATGTATAATATATGAATAAATGTAAGTTTATAAAATGAAAAGTGACCAAATTGATCCGTCAAAAGCCGCCACTCTGTGTCCTTGTAAATTCTTTTTGGCCGATCATTCTTTGCTGTTGCAAGTATAGGAACGATTCCTATTCTGGACTGGACTTCGTACAGTGCGCTAGAGGAGTCAGACCGTCAATAAGCTGTAATCTCTTTAGTTGCCTAAGGTAGTTAATATCGCGATTGCACTTGAAACAATAACCAAATTTCAATCTCGAATTTTTTTACAACACAGTAATGAATACATCGACTACCATCTCTAAAGACCCAATTTTGCACGTCCATTTTTCTCCGTGAATTTTAGGTTATGCTTACGTATTTAAAATAGGACTTACAATATTTTGTTATTTTATGATAGTGTTTTTCATCTGAAATGGCAATTGTTAAGAAAATCATTAGATTTTAAAGAACACTCACAATATTTGAACAAAATAATAGGGTATGTGAGCGTTTTTCGTCGCAAGTCGTTCATTTTAACAAAAATCATTTGACTTCAAAAATGAAACTTACATTTTTGAACAACTTATGGTTATGTTACTGCTTCTATTGGTATTTTTTATAATGATAAGAAATAGCAAATTTTTGTATTAATATCAATTTTATATTTTAATTAAAAAATTGTTAAACGAACTTACTCAAAATGTAATTATCTATTTTTACTAGATGAGCTAAAAGTTCAAACTGTTACTATATACTAAAATAAACTTGCGTGGGTTTCCCAAATATGAACACTTTTTTTTGCTTGTCACAATGTCAGAGTTGCTTAATTTCGTGAGTATTTATTGACCTAATTTTCCGGACTTTACTTAATTAAATAACTTCCAGGTACGCTTGGGTATTTTCTGTCGTAAATTATTTAATTAACTTCAGTGACTAAACACACCGAATGAGAAAAACACGGGTCCACTCTTTTTATGTCAGGAGCGAAGAAATGCAATCTGAATTCAATAGCTAAGTAAGAATCAAGTAAATGATTGCTTTCCTCTTTATAAAGGACGTATGATGCAATTGGACTAATATTAAAGACCCGAACGTATACCAGATTACCTAATTCTATTTTTTTCATGAGAAAAAAAATTACATGGTGTCCAAAAAATCATGCAATACACTGTTAAAAATAGTATAAAATTTAAAATGCCAATGTATATATTAAAATTAATATCTCAAGCATACGAAATCGCTATTTAGGTACGTGTTTATTAAATTTCATATACGTTCATGATAATCGCTCAGATAATTCCAGTTTACATAAAATTAAAATAAGATTAGCAGTAATTTTCGAATCTTAATAATAAGACATGATACCTTCTTTCAATTAATCAAAAATAAACTTGGATATTGAGTCGAAAAGTTCAATTACGTAAATAAATGACTGACCTAACCTACAATCAACTGTACTCACATTAAATTTCTACCATCATCGTCGACGTTCTTTGTGAATGAGAGGACTGTTGGAAGAATGTCGCTTCTCCCATAAGTTTCTTCTACGATTTTAGCAAACGTGTCTAAATCAAATGAAGTTGTAATTTAATTGTTTTTGATAGTTTCGAGAACCGGAGCTAGGTGATCTTTGACGCTGAGAGTTTTGGAAGAACTTTTAGGAGAGCCGGGGTTGAGTTTTTTGTTGCGGAGGGCGTCTGAGTAAATTCTCGAGATTAGTATCATCTGTGGAGGCAACTTCAGTGTTCAAAGGATCTAGTGGCGTGGTGATGATTTGTTGCGAGGAGGTGTCAATCGAAGATCTCGTAGAAGAAGAAGGAGGCCGGCCGTCCGGCTAGAGTAGTTGGCTGTGACGGGAGAGAAGGCAGACTCGGGCATTGTTTGGCAGTGTGGCCGCTTTGTTTACAAATGAAGCAGCTCATCGAGTCAGTGCTCGAGTGCATCCAGTAAGTGGTATTGTCGTATATTATTTGTATGGAATCTGGTAGTATTTTTTCATCATCTTCTTCAATATAGACTTGTCTCCTGAAAGACAATATGTGGGATCTTCCGGGTTTGTTTAGTCCAGCTCTTATGTAGCTAATGCTCGAAACTGGGTTGATCCCTCTGTTTCTGAGGATTTCAATTCGGAAGTCATGCGGAATGACAGAATTTACATTGGAAATTACGACTCTTTTGGTTTTTCCGATGAGGAGTCTGATTTTGAGTTTTGTGTTGTTGACAGTAATTATTTTGTCCGACAAATTTTCCACTAGGCTAGCGTGATTCAGAAACACACATACTCTGTTGCCAGATATCTTGGATATAAACTTGATTTTGTTGGGTTTGGTGAGAATTTCAAGGCCGTCAATGTAATCGTAAATTGTAGCACCTTCGATAGAGTCGGTGACGATAACGTGATCCTTTTTCGGGAGAGAAGGTTGAGCTATGGTATTTGCACAACTTGTAGTTTGCTGTGAGGAGGAAGAAACATTGGGAGAAACTGCAGGCCTGACGCCGTTATCCAACACCATTGCAGGAGATGGGGTCTGCATTTCAAACTGCAACCGCAGCCTGAGAGTGCAAGCCGTGGTAGGCTGTGCAATGAATAGTTACGCCACTGCACTTAAATTTCACAAAATACGCAGCACAAATCACACAGAGTTGGAAGAAATAGCACAATCACAACACAAGTAAACTGCCGATCGAGCACGTAAATAAAACACGTCTGCTCGCTTCGTTGTCCCGTCTCGGACTCCTCATCCGGAAGTTATCGTGCCTACAGACTACATACTTCAGACTACAGACAGACAGACGTCTTCGTAAAAATCATTTTTTCTGACTCGCTCGTTTTCAGAACGTGGATATTTGATGAAAACCGACGAATCCAATTTTACATCAAACTAATACTATTTAAATCATCAGAAAAATGTACTTGATCCTTAGCTTTTCACCTTTCAATGTGAAAATTTACGCCGCCTACTGCCCCAACCCTTCTTGAAGGTCGAAGATGGACCAGCGCGCTTCAGCCTAAAGAGCCAGAAGTCACTCTCATCAGTCACGATGTAGTCGTGAAAGTGGAACACGGATTCGTTTGGGATAGTAGCGAAGATCCAATATCCCAAAAATCTTTCGTGGCTCGAAAAATATAAAATTAAAAAAAAAAGCTAAATTATGGATAGCCATGCTATCGGTTGTTGTGGCAGAAGAGGTACTAGAGCATTGACTGACATGTCCTGCAATTCACTTCTTTTCAGAATCTGATCAATTGTGTCGAATTAATGCTTTGAAATCTGTTACGATTTTGACCTGATGTGTACTCGTCGAGAGTCCGTTCGAGGCTCACGTAGGGGGTAATGTAACCTTGAAAACTCACGTAAAAAAATCAATCACAAACGCTAGCCAAACTATGTCAAAAGCGCCGTCTAGTTTCACTATTGATCTCTAAAATCGATTTAAATGCAATTCCGGCGCGATATTCAAAATAAAAAAATAATTCCAACAGACATGTGTAACAGAATAGTTATTCGACAATTCTGCTCGGTGGCCCTGCGAAGAAGATTCGCAGGGCTGACACGAAAGGGATCGGAATTCCCCGAGGGGACTTGCCTGAACGCAAATCCCGATCGTGCTGCCCGTGCTCCGCGTACTTCTCTAGTGCTTAGCTCTCCACCGGCTCAACCCAATGAGCATCGCATCCCGGCTCCGGGACAAGCTACTCTACGTTGTGTTTTCGGAAAGGACCCCCAGGTCTCCATGCACAGCCCCAATCTGGGCCAACCATCTGCACCGCCCGTCCTCACCACGGTCTAGCGGTGACCCTGTGTGTGTAAGTGTTAATAAATGGTTTTTTTACTTATTTGCTGTTTTTTTAATGTGTTCGCCCTCCTCTTAGTGCCCTCATCCTATTTTTCTCCTCGGTAGACCTCCCTTGTCAAACCTGGCGTGCAACCTGAACTCCCACACTTTTCTTTTCAGAAATTTGAACTTGCCGAGAAAAAGAGGGCAAAATGCATAAAATTAGACTTTACTTTCGGATTTCAAAATACAGAATTGAAATGTTGGAAATGATTAGGGTAAGAAAATGGAACCTGGAAGGAACTCATAAAAATGCATTTCTCTATTCATTGACAATTTTAATCGCCGACCGAGGCAAACCGTTCAAACGCGCAAACAAGTTCGTACGTGCAGCGAGTAATACGCGCGAGTCGCGACTAGGTCACGCGACGTATCTTATAAACAGAGGGCCCTACGAAGAAAATAAGCATACTTTCGAACTCTAGAATCAATTAGATTTCAGATTAAAATTCTAATTAAATTTTTTCAAATAAAATGGGTATTCCAAATTGAGATACCACATAGGAAAAATATATACAGGGTGTCCCATCAATAACTTGAACCTAACTTAATATAAATAAAACTCAGGTAGGGTGCACTCAAAAAAATAATGACCAAACCCACTAACACAGAAAGCGGGAAAGAAGATTCAGGGTGCATGCTTTTGTTCATGTTCACAAATTTTCGGCACCCGATGTCGTGGGATCTCAGCTCGCCTCAGTCCATAGAACTACTCCAAATGGAAAGAGTACTACCGGGACGACAAGCTGTTCGTCACAAATACTTTGTTCCGCGCCTACAGTTCGGAAGACAGAATCCATCGGATGAGACGTTTGTATCTGCATCGGAGGGTATCCTTTGTAGATGTCACGTCCTGAATTCGGCTCTGTGGCACGCCCAGGTACGCATAGGTCTCTCCAGCGCCAAAATGTCGTATAGCGCTTCTGTCGACGAGCTCAGGGTCTTCCGGGACGCCATTAAGTTTCCCTTTTCTCAAATAAACCTTATTTTTAACAAAAAGTTCATTTTCAATCACACATGATGAATTTTAAACCAAAAAGAATGATTTTTTAACAAAATAGTAGAATTTTAAACCGAATAATTAAAACCTCAACAAAATAGTTGAACTTCTAATCAAAAGAGACGAATTTTCAGCAAAATAGTTAATTTTTGAAACCATATAATTGAATTTTCTAACCAAAAAAACCGAAATTTTTAGAAGACAGTTGAATTTTTAACAAAAAGTTCATTTTCAATCACACATGATGAATTTTAAACCAAAAAGAATGATTTTTTAACAAAATAGTTGAATTTTAAACCGAATAATTAAAACCTCAACAAAATAGTTTAAATTTTAACGATAAACATTTTTGCATATATTTTTTCCCATTAAGGACAATTTATTATGTGCTGCTATTTGAAAATTTGTTTTTAATTATTTAATTTAAAAATTGAATAAAATAATGTATAATTCATTTTTTAATTTAAATTAGATTAAAAAACATATGTGAATATTGAAAAATTATTCCATTGTTAATATTTAGAGCGAATCTAAAAAGGTGTCAATAATTTATCCGACAAATTCTATGCACTATGTAGCTAATTTTATTCTGAAATTATAATTTCTAGGATATAAATAATAATTAATTCAGCTCGATCGTGGAAAGCCTGAATGTGGAAGTTTTGGGGAAAATGTTTACGTACACGCTTTAAATAGGTATTGGTAATAAATAATTAAATGCATGCAGTGACGCAACAAAATTTAGAGCGGAAAAGGTTTTTATTAGGGTCAATCCATTTCCTGAATATCAGAGTTGTAGGGGGGTCTAATGATTTTGATGAAAATTAATGCAAATTTAGTGTTGAGCATAAAAAAAAATGTTGATTCAATTTTTCGCTCAAAAACGTAATTTTAATTTTTTTTAATATAAATATTTATATGTCCAAGCGATTTTTGAATTGTTGTTGCAAATATATTGTTGCAAATAACGAACAAAGGTTGATTGTTTCTTTTTTCTTCTATCTTTTCGTAAACAACTTTACTGCGCTCAGTACCTTTTGGATTTGGTGCGCAAACGTCTTTTCAAGCGAAAAAGTTTTGATAAGTAATGTTATTTGTTAAAAACAAATTATTATAATATAAAATAGTGAACATTATCGATTGTTCTTTTTTAAAGTAATATCTTTGCGGTAAAATTATTTTCTATTATCAACAAGGTGTAGTTGAACATAAAAATGTCTCATTCATTATTATTTAAGTTTAAAAACAATTTATATAAATAAATACACATAATGAATGTTAAGAGAAAAAAAAAGTTTGTTTTAATTCTCTGCAATTTACGTTTCCAATTGTGTCTATTAATATGAAAATTCGTGATTCGATATAATTTGTTATTTTATAAACAAATTCTATAAACTTATGCCCAGTGTGGATTTTTAAAAGCAGAAAGAAAGAAATTTTATCATTATTATTTTCAAGTGGGAATCACATTTAAAGCTTTGGAAAATGTAATATTTTTTATTAATCGTGATAATAAAAAGATAAAGTTTTGCATGTTTATCCAATTTTTATAATTTTACAGGATACAAAAATGTGTAGAAAAACTGAATTATTTCATAAGATATTTAGAAGTTTTGAAAAAATTGGTAAATAATGAAAATCCTGAAAAGATTTCAAAACATTTAAAACAAAATGTAGATTTTTAGAAATTTCTAATAAGATTTTGAAACATTTCAAAGCAAAATTTATCGATTTCACAATTTTACAAATGTTTAGAAACAATTCAACACAATAAAAAAATTTTTTAAAATAAAATAAATAATAAAAACATTTCTGGGAAATTTAAAATAATTTTTTGTTTTGAAAAATTAATGCCGAGAGAATATGAAAAAGCTTTTCAAAAGTTTAATACATTTTTCCAAAATTGTCAAAAAATAATCCAAAAAATGTTACGGCAATCTTCTAATTATGCAATACTTAAAAAAATTTTCGGAAAAAAGACGACTAATTTCAAAAGCTATTTAGAAGTTTATGCAGATTTTTTTTTTTAATTTAGACAAAATTCTAATCATTTTAAAAGACATTTCGAAGGTTTAGAAGTTTTAAAAAGGTTAAAAAATAATTAAAAATTTGAAAATATTTTATAAATATTAAAACAAAATGTAAGGTTTTGAAGATAAAAAAAAAATTTCGAAGCTTTTCAAGAATTTTGAAAGGTTTCAAGAGAACAAAAAGCTTTTCTGAAGATTCCTAAGAACATTGTAAGATGTTTTTTATTTAAAAAAAATTAATTTTCAAAGAAAATTTCGAAAATTTTTAGAAATAATGCGAACGAGTTTTGAAAATGCTTGATAGTTGAAAAATAATCTTTTCTGGTTGAGTATTTAATTATTTTGTTGAAAATTCGTCTTTTTTTGGTAGAAAATAAATGTTTCTGATTGAAAAATCATCCTTTTGGTAGCAAATTTAATTACTGTGTTGGAAATGCTTTTTTTTTTGTTGAAAATTCATATTTTGAGACCGAAAAGTCCACGGTTTGATTATAAATTCAAGTATATTGTATAGATTTTATTTTTTATAGATTGCATAGAGATTGCTAAATATCTCACGAATTCTATAGATTTTTATAGATTTTCAACAGATATTCATAGATTTTATAGAGATTGTTAGAGATCTCACGGATTCTATAGATCTTAAATAGATTTTTCTAGATTTTAAATAGATTTTTATATGTTTTATTGATTTTATTTTTTATAGATTATATAGAGATTGCTAAATATCTTACGAATTTCATAGATTTTGAATAGATTTTTGTAGATTTTAAACAGATATTCACAGATTTTATAGAGATTGTTAGAGATCTCACGGATTCTATACCTTTTAAATATATTTTTATAGACTTCAAATAGTTTTATATATTTTATAGCGACTGCTAAATATCTCACGGATTCTATAGATTTTAAATAGATTTTTATAGACTTTAAATAGTTTTATATATTCCATAGAGACTGCTGAATATCTAACAGATTCTATAGATTTTTATAGATTTTACAGAGATTGCTCAAGATCTTAAGGATTCTATAGATTTTAATAGATTTTATATAGATTGCTAAATATCTCACGAATTCTATAGATGTTAAACAGATTTTTATAAATTTCCTTAGAATTTCAATAGATTTTTATAGACTTTATAGATTGTATAAAGATTGCTAAATATCTCACGAAATATCTAGATTTTTAATAGGTTTTTGTAGATTTTAAACAGATATTCATAGATTTTATAGAGATTGTTAGAGATCTCACGGATTCTATACCTTTTAAATATATTTTTATAGACTTCAAATAGTTTTATCACTACTTTCCAACCGAGCAATTCACGCCTACCCCGAAAGGGAAACGGTTTAATGATATAATAATAATAATAAAACTTGCATTCTTCGGCTTAGTCGATTTTTTCGAATTACTTGAGTTCGTCCAATCACTTGAATTATTTTATTTACTTGATTCCTTCGAATTGCTTGAATTCTTCGATTCAATAGAATAACTTGAATTCTTCAATTTAATTGAATTACTAGAATTCTTCGATTCAGTCGAATTACTTCAGTTCTTCCATTTACTCGAATTACTTGAATTCTTCGCTTTAATTGAATTCTTAGAATGGCTTGAATTCTTCGATTGACTTGAATTCTTCGATTTAATCGAATTACTTGAATTTCTTCGATTTAATCGAATTACTTGAATTCTTCGATTTGATAGAATTACTTGAATTCTTCGATTTAATTGAATTCTTAGAATTGCTTGAATTCTTCGATTTAATCGAATTACTTGAATTTCTTCGATTTAATCGGATTACTTGAATTCTTAAATTTGATAGAACTACTTGAATTCTTTGATTGAGTCGAATTCTTCGAGTTACTTGAATTCGTCAAATTACTCGAATTCTTTGAATAACTTGAATTTCATGAGTTGCTCGAATTCTTCGATTCACTTGAATTCTTCGAATTACTTCAATTCTTCGATTTAATAGAATAACTTAAATTCTTCGATTTACTCAAATAACTTGAATTAATAGTTCGGGTCTGGACTAGTAAGAGCATAAGGGGTTCGGGTCCGGACCCTCGCCCTCAAGAATTTAAAAGGCACGGTTGTTGGACTCGAACCCTCAATAACTAGAAGGGTTTGGGTATCTGAAGGTAGCAAACTAAACAATTCAGAAACTGGTACTAAAATAGACTATTTGTGAGATCATATTAGAACGCTCAAAAAAGGATCCCATATAAAAATTAATGCCCAGTTTTTACAGTGTTCAAATTATATTTAGAGATGGATCATGATTGTGATTGTTGTTTTCAAATTGTGTACGCAGACGATTTAGTTTTATGAAATTGCGTTGCAAATGCGTACAGTAGTTTAGGTTAATCCTAACCTTTTTTATCACATAAATTTTAACTTTGAATAGATTTCTATTGAGAGCAAGGTTGCTTCTCCAAATAAACTATGTAAATATGGCCCCATAACCGGATGAAATATTAAAATCAAGGAAAATAATTTGTAAGCCTTGTTAGGATTTAACAAAATACAGATTTTTTTGAACAAGCATGATTCTGGTTTGATTAAATTAAAATGTATAATGTCTTTTATAACTCTATCTTGTGTCGCCGTCGATTTTAGGCATAAAAAGCATAAGAAAATATACTTTAGACTATAATAGATACCTTCTAATATATTTTTTTAATTTACTAAAATGATTCAGATATATTTGAGGGACAAAATACTGAAAGGTTCATGAACTACAAATCTTAATATTTCTAGAACACTTGCAATTTCTTCAGCTTATCCCTCATTGGATAATTGTAAATAATTCTTGTAAAGCCTAAATCTGCGATTTTTATACAATCAACTTCCTTTTATTCTACTGGCCTTGAAACGAACACGTTCGGTTATTCCAGGGCTGGAGGGGCCCCTACGTCTACCGCTAGTAGGCAGGTTTCTTTTATCAAGGGACTTTCATTCGCTGCGCGGTATTGTATCGCTGCGCCCGCTATAAGCAACTTTTTTAAACGCGCATGTGCCGAAAACCGCGGTCGATTTGAAATAAATAAATATGTACTTAAAATAGTAATGCTTTTCGGTACATGCGCAGTTGAAAAAGTCGCGCTCCGTTAGCGTTGACTTGATTTGCGCGTCATGTCAGTACTTTTGTTCAAGTAACCTTAAGTGATTTTTGTTTGCTCAATTTTTTTACAAGTATCATTGGAGCTAATTTCCAAGTGTAGAATGCTAGGACAGGTGAAAATTTCAGCCTTCAGGAAGGTACTTCATTGTATTGCAACTGCATACGACTTTGTGGAGAAAATCTCCGTAACGTAAAGGTAAGTGATAAAGGTCTGACTAGTTATATTTCTCAAGTGGAAAATCTAGTTTCTCAGTCATGTCCCAATCTTTTGTCGATTGACGCCCTTTCAGTGTCACGACATACAATCAACTATCCAAAATTTGTGGTTAGTGGCACTCTAACTTCAAATTTCGAAAAGTTGCTGGTATTTTTTGAGACTGAAAAGTCGTGAATCGCTAAAGAATGGAATATGGCTGAGAAAATTTATTCTATACTTGAGAAATATTACTATTCGGACATTTATGACTTTTTCGTCTAGAATATTTTTTCGACAAAGTTGTCTACATTCCCATGACGGTATTTAAAAATACTCCATTTGAAGCTTCCCGCTCTTCGGGCCTCTGTTTTGAAATTGGTCACCTACTGATGCGGGCTTTTCTTTTTAATAAATATAAATAAGTATTTAAAATTGTATCTACTCAAAGAATTATTCAGAATTAAAGAAACAGTAATCATTATATTCCTGTATATATATATATATAAAATTGCAAACTAAAGGTTACCAAACACCGCAGGGTCCCACTGGGAGCGACTGCCATGTAAAAAATGACATCGGCTCCCAGTAGGACCGCGGAAAATCCCACTCATGGCAACGTCTCACAACCATGAGATGGGTGGTTATATATATATAAATATATATATATATATATTTATATGTGTGTGTGTGTGTGTATTTTACTTAGGAATCGAACCGAAGGGCCTACGACAAAGCCACTGAACGCGTCCTCGGGTTGCGGATAGAGGGTCCCTGTTCCAAGGGCTTCTGCTGAATATGGTTACAATAATTAATAAGCATTCGCAGACAATTGTCCAGGGATGTTCCCAAAGGAATAACCCCTAAGCGGAGGCGTGACAACTGTACGGAACGCTGGATGGCACCTGGGTGAAGTGTCCCAAACGGTGACTCTGGGATACCGGGCGAACTCTCAAAGTATGCAGCCTTACCGTTGCATGCGGGGCTCTACAAGGATGAAAAAACCCTTTTCTCTAGCTGCTCGTGGGAACAACAATGATAACACCAAAATTAGTTGTAGTAAGAGCGGTTCAAAACAATCGAATGCGCAGGGCTTCCGACAATGGGTCGGACAACAATGCCGACTATCCTAGAGTTGGGGGAGACAATCAAGATGGAGTCGATCTGATTAACCAACAGAATGTCATTACTTTTAAGTGAACGGATTGACTCAGGGACGACCTGCTGGAGTGCTATGATACCAGTATAGCCCCTGAACGAAAAGGTTACATGGCGCGACTGCATGCTCTGTGGTGCGCGAAACACCCAGAGCTCTCGCATTTTTCATAATAAATACAGAGTTATTCATTTATCAATTTTTTCAAAGTAAAATAATGTTAAATTTTGGAGAGAAAAAAACATTGTATTGTATCTTATGTCTTTTTGTCAAAAAAATTCAATTTGTTATTTGTGATGTCGCTTTTCGCGATCAAAACAAAAACTACGCATCTTATTGAAAAATTATCGACCACAAATTCGCACCTTTTTCTTGAGTGAAAAACTTTTGTCAATTTATATTTTTTTCACAGCTGGTGTTCTTTGTCCTAAACTTTATTCTTTTATTTTTAGCGTTTTTACGTATAAAATAAAAACTGCGCGTCCAATAAATAAGGGATTCATAACGCATTGTAGATCTTTTCCGGGCACATAATTTTTGTGTCGACATCTTTTTTTCTATCTTGCATAGTTTGACCGCAAAATGAAATTTTTGATTTTTAGTTATTTTTTGTGCAATCAAAATTTGAAGTTTCGATTTTTGGAAAAAATGGAAAAAGTTGTTGAAATGATATTGTTCGACTTTCGAAAAGGAGCGTGTTTCTTTCGTTAAATTTTCTTTCATATATTGCCTTGTTTAGCTGAAGATTTTAATTTTCGTTTTCTTTTTCAATTTTGAAAATACTGTATCTTTGATAATTTGCAGACAACAGACTGCAGACAGACTACAGACAGGGTACATGCATACCAGAGACAGACACCTTCGCAAAAATTGTGCTTTTTGACTGAGGGGTTTTTAAAATGTGGAGAAATTCTGAAAACCCACAAAATCAAATTTTACATGAAACAAATACCTTCTCATTTGGACGAGAATGTAAAAAGATTATGCAAATGGAGGAATATTTTCAGAATAACCCTAAATCCTCGATACGCAGAGCAGTGCAAGCACTAGATTCAAACCGAAAAACATTGAGAATGATCCTGAAGAACTGTGTGTAATTTCATGCTTTCAAAATATCTATATATCAAATGTTAACACATGTTGCGATGGCCAAGCAGATAGAGTTTTCGAAGCATATGCTTCAAATGTTCCATGATTGAGGGGTCGATCGAGATCGCATTCCTTTCAGCGATCAAGCACATTCTTGGCTAAATGGTTACGTAAATAAATAAAATTATCATTGTTCGGGAAGGGAAAATCCACATGTAGCCCAGTTAAAACCGCTTTACCCTCTGAATGTCACTGTTACAAGTTTTTAAGTATTTTTCACCAGATTTAAAATTGTTGAAACAATTATTTTTGTTTAAACAACCTTCAACAAATCGATTTTTTTCAAATGAGTCAAAGAAGTCATTTTGAACGTAAACTGAGGTACGCGTCTTTTTAAATCTTATTTTTTACAGAACTCACGGACACGTCACGTACAGTTGTGTGGTAAGTGGTGGGGCTGACTTTCGTAGGCCTCTCGTTCGGTGTCCGCGTACACTTGTCATGCCTATTTTTTTAGCCTAATAACAAGGAAAGTAGTTAACTTAAACAATTTATGATTATTGGAAATGAAAGAGTAACTCAGAAACAATCGATTGGCGTAAGAAAATGAAAATCGATTTTTTCCGCATTAGGTCCCTTTCTTCGCGGACGGATACATATACTTTTTTACAATTCGTCGTACAAACCTTAAAAACTAAAAGATTTTATTCTTCTTTGGTTAGAATATTTGATTTGATTTGGACGGTACAAAATAAAGCACACGTATTTCATCAGGTTATTGTTTGTCCTTTATTTCACATTGACTTTTCTTTGTGGTTTGAAATGATTAAAAAAACTGTCCTCTTAACAATTTTTTCACATAGTTTATAACGAACTAAAACTTTGAGATGAAAATTTAATAATTATATCTCCGAAGGACAATGTTGTAACTAATAACGTCATCTCACATATATGTGAGATAACGACCACTTACGTATATATTTGTACCCTGATGGTGCAATAAAATATGCTTTAGTTACATTTGTTAACCCACTTATTCACTGAAGCATTATTCAGTTTTTCCTCAACATTGCGAAAATGAGGATGGTCTATGCTTTCGTTTTCACTCTGGCAATCAGCTTTAACTCTATTGGTGAATATACTAATATAATATATCTATCATTTTTATTATAAGTTTTATAATACATGCATGAATACGGCCATTTTTCAGGCCTGTGAAGCGAACTTAAAGTCCCACTTTCCAGATTATATTCATATTATGGTCATTTGTACATTTATGTCGTCAAAAATTATGACGTCATAGTAGTGTTGCCACCGAGCGAGAATTACCGAGGAACGAGACAGGACGAGACGAAACATACCTGCTGTCTCGGTATTCCACGTCTCGTTTTGCCTCGTCTCGTGGTCTCCTTTCTCGTTTCTCGCCTCGATTATTTCGAGGAATGCGACAGATCTGCGCTAGCCTAGCGGACAGCTCGCGGGAGCGTTCTTTTGCCACTCTGACGGGCAAATGTTAATAAGCACCCTTTAATGAATAGTTAAAGTCAAAATCTGATTATATATTATACTTCTTTGTCTGTTACTGATTAATTTGATACGAAACACCACTATGTTTCGATTTTTTCGAAAATTAAACTTCACTTTATTAGTATTTCTTTTTGTTTTCATTGATAAATTATTTAGCCAATTATAACAACAGAATATATGAAACATAAATCTAAAAAGATAGGTAGAATTTCAGTTCATTTGCAGATTAAAGAATTTACACATATTAAAATATTCGAAATGTTTCTGCAATCCTTGAAATATTTTTAAATGTTCGTTTATTCCTTGTAAACTTTTAAAATATGCAAAATCTTTGTTAAATCTTGAAATTTCTGTGAAATATTTTGAAATCTTATAAAATTTTTGAATATTCCTGAATATCTTGCGGTTTGGCGAATTTAATATAAAATAAGATAATTCTTGATCGCCGTTTTGAAAAAATCATAAATGTTATTTTTGTTTCCTAATCTGCCTAATATGATTCATTCTTATCATTTTTATATTCGCATTCATAAGAGTGTAATGTAATTGTCTAAATTTGCGATCTCTGGTTTTTAACGGATCTTTACGTTTTGGCACTCACAGATTCCAAAAATCATAACATTTTGTCGGTGTCTGTCTGTCTGTCTGTATGTACTTTTGAAGGATTTTTCGAATCGAGTCAGCCTTTGATAAACTTCTTAAGGGTCCCAAAATGAAGGTCAAGTTCGTTAACCAGATATTTCCGACCAAAATTCACAAAGTGAGCACATTTTGAAAATTTTTGAGACCACTTTTTTCAAAATTTGAAAATTCTATGTATGGTTATTAGTAGTACTCCAAAAGACAAACAATTTATCAAAGTGAAATTTCTCGATAAAATGAAAATTATCAGAGTTATAATCAAACTTTAGCATTTTAAATTTTCTTTGTTTCCCAAATTCTGGGAGACTCGACCTTCCTCTTCTCAAGCACGCTTTTCTTAATTCAACCAGTTTAATTCTAATTGCAAATTTAAAATTATTGAAAGGAAACGATAGATAATAATTTTAAGTTACTAAGATATCAATTTCAGGTAGTTTAATTTTGATCCATTTTGATTTTAAAGAACATAATTTTTTAACTTTTACTTCAAATCGTTTAATTTCTAATAATTCTGTAAGAATTATTATATAATCTTTAAATTTTCGAGTAAACTATTTTTTAACCTTATATGTTTTTTTAATCGTTAACTTTAAATCACAAACTTTTAATATATTACACTCAAAATTAAACATTAAGAAAAAGAATACAAAACGAAATTGCTGCATACGATTTAAGTGTTTCCAATTGCACAATTGTAAGCTTTTGATTTGAAATTGATTTTTTTAAGTTGAATTTGAAATGTTTAATATTTTGTAACAGTTGCAAATAAAAAATAGTTGAATTTCCAATAATTTAGAATATTTAGATTACAAATTATTCAATTAAAAACTGAATAACAAGGCTTTTACTTAATAAATTTTCTTTTAATTTTAAAAGATGTAATAGAAAAATGATCCTGAAATTTTTAATATAGTATGAAGTGGCATTCAAAGTGGTTTCATAGATTTTTTTTTACAAAATGTCATTTGTTTTAAGAAAGGGTCCTTTTCACTTTTTCAAATTGAAGAATCAAAAATATTGTGAATTTAAAGTTTAATCATTCTAAAAAGTTTGAAAATTATATGCTTTCTAACTCGAAACTTTAAAAATTAATTAATTTAAACTTGAAGCGTTAAAAGTTAAACAATTGCAAACGTAAAAAAAGCATTCTCAAATAAGGATCTTAACTCTGAGTAGTTAAAAATAATTAATTTTGAAATTGTGTATCCAAATTGGAGATGACTGAAAAATACCGAAAAATAAAATTCCCGTAACTGTAAGATTCCCGCATTGGAAAATTCTTGAACAATAAAATTCCCGAATTACAAAATTCTCGAATAACAAAATTTCCGAATAACAAAATTCCTGAATAACGAAATCCCCGGACAGTTTATAATATTACCGAATCTGAAAATTCCTGAATAATAAAATTCGCGACAGTTTAATATGTTACTGAATTTGAAAATTCCTGAATAATAAAATACCCGAATTCAAACATTTGAAATTTTTATTTATAAATGTTATTTATTTAATAAAATACAATAATCAAATATTTATAATGTTTGAAGTTTAAATAATGATTGATAAAAAAATGTTCAGTTGTTTAAAAAAAGGGAATTTTCAACTTCAGATATTTTATCATTCGGCAATTTTCCGTCGGAAATTTTATTTTTCAGGAATTTTCAAATACCGCAATATTATAAACTTTCGGGAATCTAATTAGTCGGGAATTTTCAAATTCAGTAATATTATAAACCGTTCCGGGATTTTATTATTCGGAACTTTTATAAGTCAACAATTTTATTATTCGAGAATTTTCCAATTCGGGAATTTTTTTATCAGGAAATTTTATTATTCAGTAATTTTATTATTCGGGAATTTTCCAATTCTGGAATTTTACAGTGCCGAGAATTGCATTTTTCGGGATTTTTCAGTTCTCCACCAAATTCTTAAAAATCAACAATTTTAGTCTACATTGCAAAATGAATAAATGGAAAATCCACGATAAAGCATTTCCATGGAAACGCAGGTGTTTGAATATGGACAGTATGAATGAACAAATGGTAGATAATTGTATATAATAATTAAGAAAATAACCTTTCTTGTTGCTAAGTTCATTTTGAATGTATCATAAATAAAGTTATTCAGATTTGAACACTTTTAGGTAAAAGCTTTAGGAATTAGTCTCGTGTCTGACCATAACATACAGTTTCTACTGGTACGTTATTTTCCCTCGGGGCTGTGAGGCTTCTCCTAAATTCACCTTATCAATTTAGCAGGGTCTCTGTGTATCAAAAAATCAGGCTATTTGTATCGAAAATTTTTTTATAAATAGTCCCTTTTCCAGATCCTGCTATTCATACCGAAATTTCGGTACGCGGTTCCACAGTCTATAAATTTCGGTCTCAATAAAAATTTGTGAAAGGGGATGCCTTTATAAATAATGTGCAGTTTATCATTTGAATATAAAAATACAATTTATAAATCTGTATGATGAATAATAATTATTAGAATTACATATTTTTTATTAAGAATTTTCAGGGGTAGGTTTTCTTTTTCGTGAAATTGTAGCGCAATGTTTAAAATTATTATTGGAAATATTGATTGTATATTAGGATTTTTAATACAAAATAAATGTGATGTAGATCATATTTTTTATATGGACGTAATGCTAAATAGAGCGCACAGGAGAAAAAAAAGGTTTAACTGACAGTAGGTACAAACTAAACTATGCAGTATCCAAGCAGGTTAATTAAATATCTTAAGGGTGGTTTTTATTCAGCATATGAGCTAAATATATTACTTGATTGAAAAAACCGAAGATTATTCTTTCTCCGGATTCAAAAATAAAATATTTTCGATTGTTTAATTTTATCATTATCAATTTTATCTTCTTACTAACAAATGATCCCCAAACAACACGTTTGTTAACCTAACAGTCACGATTATAGTCCCCCTGATTAGAGCAATTAAAAACATGACTCTAAAATCTAAATCTCAACCTCCATCAAATTACCCACCATAAAGTACAGAGCATCTAAGATGGCTATGTGCCATCCACGTGTGCGCCTGCACGATCGTGACTGGACATACACAAGAGCCTCAAGCGCCCATATACTCGCAACCCGTCTTGCTTGGTTGCAGTCCGGTACGTAAAATAGTATATGAGCAGGCGTCTTGCACAACAGTGTGGGTGCACGCACGTGTGCGTGAGCGCTAGTCAAGACGGACAACCGGGTGGCGGTGGTAAGAATAGGGGCGAGTTGTCCGGGCTTGTATGGGTGAAGGGTTTGGGGGAGGGGGGTTGACGATGGAGGGGAATGCAAATTAGAAACGCTTGGGCAGAAAGCGATAGAGGGGAGACGCGGGTTGAACCAGTGGATTGTACAAGAAATGGGGGGTGGCAGTTCTGGCGGGATGTGGACGTGGGGTGGTGAGTCTCCGAAGGGGGTGGCCAAGGAGCTTCACTTATGTAAACGCCCGGCCGGTTCTCCTTGTACTTGTGCATCTATGTACCGCGCACCTTTCTCAGAACACCCCCCCCCACCCTCTCCAAATCCCACAAGTCACCCTACCCACCCACTAGCAATATACCGTGTTATACCTCCGTGCGTGTAGAGAGGGTTAGGAATTCTGTTTCCATTTGAAGTTTTTTCGATTGAAAAGAAAATCCTTAGTTTTTAACTGGAGGAGGAGGAGAAGGATTCAGAATTGAATTTATCTGGATTGAATGAAAATTCTTTAGTTTTGCTTTGGAGGAGGAGAAGGGTTAAGAATTTTGTTTCCACTTGAATTTGTTTCAGTTGAATGGAAATTCTTTAGTTTTGCATTGGAGGAGGAGGAGGAGAAGGGTTAGGAATTCTGTTTCCATTTGAAGTTTTTTCGATTGAAAAGAAAATCCTTAGTTTTTAACTGGAGGAGGAGGGGAAGGATTCAGAATTGAATTTATCTGGATTGAATGAAAATTCTTTAGTTTTGCTTTGGAGGAGGAGGAGAAGGGTTAAGAATTTTGTTTCCACTTGAATTTGTTTCAGTTGAATGGAAATTGTTTAGTTCTGAATCAGTGTAGGAGGGTGACGAGGAAGAGGAGGAGGAGAAAGATTCAGAATTCTGTTTTTACTTGAATTTATCTCGATTGAATGTAAATTCTTTAGTTTTGCATTGGAGGAGGAGGTGGAGGAGGATTCAGAATTTTGTTTCCACTTGAATTTGTTCTAGTTTTGAATCAGTGGAGGAGAATGAAGAGGAGGAGGAGGAGGAGGAAAAGGATTCAGAATTTTGTTTATTTGAATTTGTTTCGATTGAATGGAAATTCTTTAGTTTTGAATCAGTGGAGGAGGATGAGGAGGAGGTGGAGGATTCAGAATTCTGTTTCCACTTGAATTCGTTTCGATTGAATGGAAAGTCCTTAGTTTTTATTCGGAGGAGGAGGAGAAGGATTCAAAATTCTGTTCCCACTTGAACTTATATCGATTGAATGGAAATTCTTTAGTTTTGCATTGGAGGGGGAGGAGAAGGGTTAAGAATTCTGTTTCCATTTGAAGTTGTTTCGATTGAATGGAAAATCCTCTAGTTTTTAATTGGAGGAGGTGGAGGAGAAGAATTGAGAATTCTGTTTCCACTTGAATTTCTTTCGACTGAACAAAAGTTCTTTAGTTTGATCTGGAATATGAAGGTCTCATGTTAGATCGAAATAGCAATAATTTTTATCTGATTTTAGATTCATTTAAAGATAGATGCAGGGTTGGGAAAGTTTTTTTTCTTTAAAAATGAACTAATTATAACTACAGTTACGTCCTGAAAAAAGTAACTTGTTACATTTCAGTCACTGATTGATATAAATAATCAGTTTTCGATGTTGCACTCATCTTTAATTTATTCAAAATCCCTTCCGAATTTCAAATCAAAACAGAGTTAAAATTCTGGTGCTTTAAGTAAGATGCTTGGAAATTTAAATTGTTTTGTTTTTATTGTTCCAAGTTCTGACATTTTAAATTTAGAATCTTGAGATTGATTTAATAAAAAAACTTTTTCGAATTTATAAATAAAAACATATTTCAAATTCTGGTGCCTTAAATAAGATGCTTGGAAATTCAAATTGTTTTTTTTTTGTTTGGTTCCAAGTTCTGATCAATTTTTCATGTTTCAATTATCCTAAATTTATTCAAAAATTCTTCGGAATTAAAAATCAACACAGATTAAAAATTCTGGCGTTTTGAATAAAATGCTTGGAGATTCAAATGTTTTTTTTTTATTGTTTCAAGTTCTGACATTTTAAATTTAGGACTTTGTCATTGATTTAATAAATAAAAACTTCTGCGAATTTCCAAATAAAAATATATTTCAAATTCTGGCGCCTTAAATAAGATGCTTGAAAATTCAAATTGTTCTTTTTTTGTTTGGTTCCAAGTTCTGATCAATTTTTTAGGTTTAAATTATCCTTAATTTATTCAAAATCCCTTCGGGATTTAAAATTCTCGCGCTTTAAATAAAATGCTTGGAAATTCCAATTGTTTTTTTTTTTTTTCTTTTTTTTTCCAAGTTCTGATCAATTTTTGATGTAGGAATCATCCCAAAATTTATTCAAAATCCCTTCCGAATTTAAAACAGATTTAAAATTCTGGCGCTTTAAATAAGATGCTTGGAAATTCAAATTGTTTTTTTTTCAAGTTCTTAGCAATTTTCAATGTTTCACTGATCCCTAATTTACTCAAAATTCCTTCCAAATTTAATATAAAAACATGTTTAAATTTCGGGCGCCTTAAATAAGATGCTTGGAATTTTAAATTGTATTTTTTTCCCCCCAAGTTCTGATCAATTTTTGATGTTGGAATCAACCTCAATTCATTCAAAATCCCTTGCGAATTTAAAATTAAAAACAGATTTAAAATTCTGGCGCTTTAAATAAGATGATTGGAAATTCAAATTGTTTTTTTTTTGTTTGGTTCCAAGTTCTGATCAATTTTTGATGTTGCAGTCATTCTCAATTTATTCAAAATCCCTTCCGGATTTAAAATTAAAACAGATTTAAAATTCTCGCGCTTTAAATAAGATGCTTGGAAATTCAAATTGTTTTTTTTGCAAGTTCTTAGAAATTTTGGATGTTTCACTCATCCCTAATTTATTCAAAATTCCTTCCACATTTAATATAAAAACAGGTTAAAAATTCGGGCGCCTTAAATAAGATGCTTGGAAATTCAAATTGTATTTTTTTGTTTGGTTCCAACTTCTGATCAATTTTTGAAGTTTCAATCATCCTCAATTTATTAAAAAAAATTTCGGAACTCAAATTAAAAATAGATTTAAAATTCTGGCGCTTTAAATAAGATGCTTGGAAATTCAAATTGTCTTTTTTTGTTTGTTTCCATGTTCTGATAAATTTTTCAGGTTTAAATTATCCTCAATTTATTGAAAATCCCTTCCGGATTTAAAATAAAAACAGATTTAAAATTCTCGCGCTTCAAATAAGATGTTTGGAAATTCCAATTGTTTTTTTGTTTTTTTTTGTTTGTTTTTTTTTTGTTTTGTTCCAAGTTCTGATTAGTTTTTGATGATTCAATTATCCTCAATTTATTCAAAATCCCTTCCGAATTAAAAGTCAACATAGATTTAAAATTCTGGCGCTTTAAATGAGATGCTTGGAAATTCAAATTGTTATTTTTTTTTGCAAGTTCATAGAAATTTTGGATGTTTCACTCATCCCTAATTTATTCAAAATTCCTTCCACATTTAATATAAAAACAGGTTTGAAATTCGGGCGCCTTAAATAAGATGCTTGGAAATTCAAATTGTATTTTTTTTTGTTTAGTTCCAACTTCTGATCCATTTTTGATGTTTCAATCATCCTCAATTTATTAAACAATTTTTTCGGAACTTAAATTAAAAACAGATTTAAAATTCTGGCGCTTTAAATAAGATGCTTGGAAATTCAAATTGTCTTTTTTTGTTTGTTTCCATGTTCTGATAAACTGATAATAATTCAATTTTATTCAATTTTCAACAACTGAATTTTGAAGTGTTAAAAATTCTATTACCAATTTTCTTCAATTTTCTGAATTTTCTTCAAGTTTTAACAGTTTAAAATTCAATTTTCAATTTTCTACCAGTTTCAACAGTTGAAAATTCAGTTTTCTTACATTTTAAACTTGAAATTTCAATTTTAAACAATTGAATAATCAATTTTCTTCAATTTTGAACAATTGAATTACCAACTGTTGAAAATTGCAGAAAATTGAATTTTTAACTGTTGAAAATGGAAGAAAATTGATCATTGAATTTTCAACCGTTAATAATCCAATTTTATACCATTTTCAACAATTGAAAATTCAGTTTTTAATTTTATTAAATTTTAAACAGTTAAAAATTTAATTTATAATTGACCTGAATTGTCAATTTTCTTCAATTTTCAACAATTGAATTTTCAACTGTTGAAAATTGAAGTAAATTAAATACTGAATTTGAAACTGTTAATAATTCAATTTTGAACAATAGAATTTTCAACGGTTGAAAATTGTTGAAAATTCTATTATCAATTTTTTTCAATTTTCTACAGTTGAAAATTGCATTTTCTTAAATTTTAAACAGTTGAAAATTAAATTTTAATCCGTTAGAAATGTAACTGTTGAAAATTTAAGAAAATTGATAATGGGAGTTTCAAAAGATAAAAATTAAATTTTATTACATTTTTAACGATAGAATTTTGAACTGTTGAAAATTCAATTATCAATTTCCACAGTTTAAAATTCAGTTTTTAATTTTCCACGATTTAAATTGCTTGAAATTTTAATAATTGAAAATTCAATTTTCTTAAATTTTAAACAATTGAAAATTCAATTTTTAAATATTCCTCAATTTTAAACAATTGGATTATCAATTTTCTTCAATTTCAAACAATTGAATTTTCAACTGTGAAAAATTCAAGAAAATGAAATTTTAACTGTTGAAAAAGAAGAAAATTGATAATTGAATTTCCAACTATTAATAATCCAATTTTATTCAATTTTCAACAATTGAAAATTGAGAAAAAATTTTTTTTAAATTTTAAACAGTTGAAAATTAATTTTTCAATGTGCTTGAATTGTCATTTTTCTTCAATTTTAAACAATTGAATGTTCAACGGTTGAAAATTGAAGAAAATTTAAGTTTAAATTTTAAACTGTTAATGATTCAATTTTATTCAATTTGCAACAATAGAATTTTCAGCTGTTGAAACTTCTATTATAAATTTCCTTTAATTTTCTATAGTTGAAAATTCAAGTTTCTTCAAATTTCATCAAAATTGAATTTTCTTCAAGTTTTAACAGTTTCAAATTCAATTGTCAATTTTCTACCCATTTCAACTGTTGAAAATTCAATTTTCTTACATTTTAAACTGTTGAAAATGGATGAAAATTGATAATTGAATTTTCAACCGTTAATAATCCAATTTTATACCATTTTCAACAATTGAAAATTACATTTTTAATTTTGTTAAAGTTTAAACAGTTGAAAATTAAAATTTTAATTTGCTGGAATTGTCCATTTTGAACAATGGAATTTTCAACTGTTGAAAATTCAAGATGATTAAAAATTGAATTTTAAACTGTTAATAATTCAATTTTATTCAATTTTTAACAATAGAATTTTCATCTGTTGAAAATTCAATGATCAATTTTCTTCAAGTTTCAAAATTTTAATTTTCAACAGTAAAAAATTCTATTGTTAAAAATGGAATAAAATTGAATTTTTAACTATTGAAAATTTAATTATCAATTTGAAAAAGATTTTGAATATCTTAGGGTATTTGTAATAAATTTCAATAATTTGAAGTGAGCCCAAAAGGGTAAAAAAAATTGTAGGATATTTTTAAAAATTCCAAGGAATATTTAAGAGATTTATAACATTTCGAGGGATTTTGAAGGAGTTGAAATATTTTAGAGTATTTTAAAAGATTCCAAGGAAATTTCAAGACGCATAAAAAATGTCAAGGGATTTCCAAGGACCTCAATGATTTTAAAGAATTTGCAAAACTTTTCATGCGGTTGTAAAGTATTTCCTAGAATTTCAAAATATATGAAACGATATTATCGGATCTAAAAGATTTTAGGACATTTAAAAAGATTCTAAGGGATTTTATGAAATTTCTAAGAATTTCAATGATTTTAATGGATTTTAAAAGCCCTCAAGGAATTTTAATTTTTTTTTTAGGATTTCACGAAATATCAAACATTTTAAAGATCTTGGAAATTTCTTGGAATTTTCAAAAATACCATAAAATCTTTCAAATCCTTTGGAATTACTTTAAATTACTGGAATATATTTAAAAAAAACCTAAGACATTTAAAATCCTTTGAAATACCTTGAAATTTTTTTAATTTCTTAAAAATTCCTTGGAATTTTTAAAAATAGTCTAAAATTTATAGAATCCTTTTGGGATCCCTTCAGATTACTGATATCAATTCAAAATTCTTTGGAATCTTTTAAAGCATCCTAAAATCTTTCAAAATCTTTAAAATCCTTTTGGAATCACTTAACATTCTTGAAATATATTTAAAATACCTTAAGATATTTCAAATCCTTAAAAATCTTTTAAAATTATTTGGAATTTTAAAAAATATCTTAAAATTTTTTAAATCCTTTTGGACTCAATTCAAATTATTGAAATCTATTAGAAATACTCTGAGTTATCTCAAATCCTTTTATATCCTTTCAAATTCCTTCAATTTTTTTAAATCTCTCAAAAATTCCTTGGAAATTTTAAAAATACCCTATAAATTTTTTTAATCTATTTGGAATCACTTCAAATTATTCAAATATATTAAAAATTTCTTGAAATATTTTAAAATACCCTAAAATATTTAAAATCCTTGGAATCTTTTGAAATCCCTTGGATTCTTTTTAATCTTTTAAAAAATCCTTGGAATTTTTAAAAATACTCTAAAATTTATAAAATCCTTTTGGGATCCCTCCAAATTATTGAAATCAATTCAAAATTCTTTGGAATCTTTTAAAGTATCCTAAAATCATTCAAATTCTTAAAATTTTTTGGTCACAGCATGAAATATTTGAAAACCTTTGAAATACTACGATATCCTTCAAAATCTTTTGCATAAATTCTTTCGATTCCATTAAAATATTATAAAATATAAAAGTAAAAATTATTGAAATCTATTTAAAATACCCTAAGATATTTCAAATCCTTAAAAATCTGTAAAAATTATTTGGAATTTTAAAAAATACCTTAAAATTTTTAAAATCCTTTTGGACTCAATTCAAATTATTGAAATCTATTAGAAATACTCTGAGTTATCTCAAATCCTTTTATATCCTGCTTTTTTGCAAATTTTTTCTCTCTCTTAACAGGGCAATCTTTTTTAATAAAAAATTATTCTATTCTTGAAAAATCGTCTTTTTTGGTTGAACTCAACTGTTTTTTATTAATAATTTTCATCTTTTTTTGTTGTTGAAAGATCAATTAATATATTTTTCGATCAGAATTTATCTGTTTTGGAATGAAAATTTGAATGCTTAGATGAAAGTTAAACTCATTTGTTAAAAATGAATTTTTTGACGTTTCTCATTTCTTAACATTTTTTGACGTTCATTTCTTTGGTCGAAAAATGAGCTATTTGGCGAAAATTCTGTTTTCCTTTGGCTGAAGATTAATTTTTAAACTACAAATTTAACCATTCAATTTTTGGTGATGATTCATCATTTGGGTTGAAAATTCAGCTTTTTAGTTGAAAATTTGAATATTATAGTTCAAGATTAATTATTTTAGTTAAAAATGCATGTTTTAGGTTCAAAATAAAACTACTTGGTTGAAAGTTAAACTCTTTTGTTTGAAATTATTATTTTTTATTAAAAATTCATCGTTTTGGTTCAAAATTCATCTATTTTGGTTGAAGATTCATAATTTTAGTTGAGACTTTATCTCTTTGTTTGGAAAATGAGTTATTTTGTTGAAAATTCTTTTTTTCTGTAAATAAAAATTCTAACTAGGGACGAAAACTAAAAATTAATTTTTATGAACTGAAAATCTAACTATTCCAGTTGGACATTCCATCATTTTAGTTGAAAGTTCAACTATTTCATTTGAAAATTTATTATTTTAAATGAAACTGCATTACTTTAGTCACAAATTAATTTTTTTGGTTGAAAATGATTTTTTTTTTGACTGAAAAATACACTATTCATTTTTTGGTTTACAATTTATCTTTTTTAGTTTAAAATTTATATATTTTCTTGAAAATCCTCTTTTTCCGTAGAAAATTAATCTTCTTGTTTGGAAATTCATCTTCTTGGTTGGAAATTCAAGCATTCCAGTTAAACATTCATAATTTTAGTGCAATATTTATATTTTTGTTTGATAATAAAACTTGGTTGAAAATGAAATTCTTTTGTTAAAAATGGATCTTTTTTCATATAAATATACATGAAATACTACTTTGTACTGAAAATTAAATGTTTAAATAAATAGTTTACACAATTTATCATTGTTTTTAGCAATTTCCTCTTAGCATAGAGATAGAAAGTCGCGGTTTTCTAACGAATGTTCCACTTTTTGTCCTATTTTTGATTAGATTCAGGTAACTCTTAATTAGTGTTAACAAATATGATTTTTTAAACAATTTATTATTATTGTTCATAATATTATTTTAGAATAATGCTAGAAAGTTGCAGTTTTTAAACAAATTTCCCAATTCTTGTCAAATTTTTAATGAGAGTAAGGTAAATAATTAATTACAGTTAACAAAATTAATTCTGTAAACAATTTATCATTATTTTGAATAGTATCATCCTTGAATAATGTTAGAAAGTTGCGGTCTTGTCTAAAATACTCAACTTTTTATCCACTTTTCACTTAGTGTTTGGTAATAATTATTGAATTTCATGAAACATACTTGTTTAAACAAATTAGTATTGTTGAAAAATATCTTCTTCTATAGTAATACTAGATAACTGCTGTGTTTTCTAAAATTTTACACTTTTTGTCAACTTTTTACCTAATTAGTAAAGTGATAATTAACGAAAGTTGAAAAACTTAATTGTTTAAGCAATTTATTATTGTTCATAATTATCTTTCCTCAGACAATTGCAAGAAAGCTGCGGTTTTTTCTCAATTCTTGAACTTGTTGTCAACTTTTTACTTAGTGAGTTCAAACATCTGTTTTTTTCAGAAAAATATATTCACAAGAAAGAAAGAGATTATTTTAGATATGATTCTCTCTGATGCTTATTTATTATTTGTGCATAACTAGAAACGCAAATAAAAGTTAAACATTTGAGAAAAAACCGCAACTTTCTAGCACTTACCTACGAGAAGATATTTATAAACAATGATAAATTGTTTATAAAATTATTTTTGTTAACTTGCATTATTTATTATCTCACTAAATGGTAATTGAACAAAAAAGTTGAAAATTTCAGGGAAAAAACCGCAACCATCTGGCATTAATGTAGATGAAGAATTTAATAAACAATAATGATTTGTTCAAACAATTATTTTTGCTGAATTAAATGAATTATTAAGGCACTCCAAGTGAAAAATAGAAAATAGTTAGCATTTTCAATAAAAGCGTAATTATTGTTACTGAATTAAAATCAATATTAACTGAATTCAAGTAAAAAGTGGACAAAAAGTAGAAAATTTTGAAAAAATCCGCAATTTCTAACATTATTCAAAGAGAATATTATTAAAAATAATAATATATCGTTGAAACAATTATGTATGTTAACATCAATTAATTATTACCTCAATTCAATTGAAAATTTGACAAAAAGTGAGACATTTTTCAAAAAAAAGTGCCTTTCTAACTCTATTTTAAGAGAAAATTGGTAAAAAATAAAATGAATTGTTTAAACAATTCATTTTAACATCTAATTATTAGTGTAAAGTAGTATTTTGTGTATTGGAAACTATCCGCATTACAACAACCGCAAAAAATCATAATTAACGGTAAAAACTAGCAAAGCCCATTTTTTCACTTATGGGGTTTTGTTGGAACCCTGTAAAACAGACTTATGGGGGTGATATTTGAAAAGTAATATTTCATTCGTATTTTATGGCTAATTGTGAAGAAAAATGTTGAGTTTCAACTTGATTTAGCTGATATTGACGATTCTGAAGAAAATTTATAAAAACCTCTTTTGTTTCTTACGGCAAATACGTGTTAAATTTCATGGGGCTTGCATCACCTCGAAATATATTTTTTTTCCAAGAAAAAAAAATGGATATATTATCAATAAAATCGATATAAAAAAATAACTGTCAATGATGTAACTGAAAAAATGGTATAAAAAATTAATATTGTTTAAAAAATGAATGAAAAGGCATAAGTAAATGATGACTAATGTATTTAAATAATTGCAAAACGTTTCCAACAATAAATATCACTTAAATTGAAGCCAAAATTTCCTTAAAAAATCATCCAGAATTAATTATCACAAAATCAGATAAAGAAAGTATTACAGTAGCGAATTACAGAGATGTTTATATTCAAAAAATGTTGCATATCTCTGATGATGAAGATAATTTTCAATTGATTCCTAATAATCCCAACAAAATGTTTCAAAGAGGGACTTCTGAAATTTTATACAGAATGAGAACTAATAAATATTCGGGTAATAATATTGAAGGATGTGATATTGATACAACGAGTACTGAAGCCTTAACCTCCATATCTTGAGCAATTTTTAAGATATTCAAAAAACTTTCATGGCCCATATGAGCGCAGTTGCGAATCCATACGACATCCCGTCCATCACTGCAGATTTAAAACGTTTTATTTTGGTGGTCATCACTTTGCGAATTGTAGTGACCTCCATATCTTGAGCAATTTTCAAGATATTCGAAAAATTGTTATGGTCCCTATGAGCACATTTGCAACTCCATACAACAGTCCCTTCATCACTGTGGATTTAGAACGTTTTATTTTGATGGTCATCACTTTGCAAATTGTAATGACCTCCATATCTCGAGCAATTTTCAAGATATTCGGAAAACCTTAATGACGCATATGAGCGAATTTGTGTCTCCATACGACAGTCCCTTTATCACTGCGGATTTAAAACGTTTTATTTCGGTGGTCATCACATTGCGAATTGTAATGACCTCCATATCTTGAGAAATTTTTAAGATATACAGAAACTTTGCATGCCCCATATAAGCACATTTGCAACTCCATACAACAGTCCCTTCATCACTGTCGATTAGAAAATTTTTATTTGGAGTTCATCACTTTGCAAATAGTTATGACCTCCATATCTTGGGCAATTTTCAAGAAATTCGGAAAATTTTATTCTCTCATAAGAGCGCATTTGAGACTCCATACGCCAATCCCTTCATCACTGCTGATTTAAAACGTTTTATTTTGGTGGTCATCACTTTGCAAATTGTAATGACCTCCATATCTTGAGCAATATTCAAGATATTCAGAAAACTTTTATGGCCCATATGAGCGCATTTGCAACTCCATAGGACAGTCCCTTCTTCACTGTGGATTAAAAAATTTTTGTTTCGCAGTTCATCACTTGGCAAATAGTTATGACCTCCATATCTTGGGCAATTCTCAAGATATTCCGAACATTTTAGTGGCGCATATGAGAGCGTTTAAGACTCCATATAACAGTCTCTTCATCAATGCGGATTTAAAACGTTTTATTTCGGTGGTCATCACTTTGCGAATTGTAATGACCTCCATATCTTGAGCATTTTTCAGGATATACTGAAAATTTTCATAACCCATATGAGCGCATTTGCAACTCCATACGACAGTCCCTTCATCACTGTGGATTAGAAACTTTTTATTTTGGTGTTCATCACTTTGCAAATAGTTATGACCTCCATATCTTGGGCAATTTTCAAGATATTTGACAAATTTTAATGGCTCATATGAGCGCATTTAAGACTCCATACGACAGTCCCCTCATCACTGCGGATTTAAAACGTCTTATTTTGGTGGTCATCACTCTGCAAATAGTTATGACCTTCATATCTTGAGTAATTTTCAAGATATTCGGAAAATTTTACTGGCTCATATTAGAAAGTTTGAGACTCCATGTGACAGTCCCTTCATCACTACGGATTTAAATAATTTATTTCGGTGGTCATCACCTTGCAAATAGTTATGACCTCCCTATCTTGGGCAATTTTCAAGATACTTGGAAAGTTTTTGTGGCGCATATGAGTGGATTTGAGACTCCATACGACAATCCCTTCATCACTGCAGATTTAAAACGTTTTATTTTGGTGGTCATCACTTTGCAAATTGTAATGTCCGCCATATCCTGGGCAATTTTCAAGATATTCGGAAAATTTAAATGGCGTATATAATCGCAATTGCAACTCCATACCACAGTCCCTTCATCACTGTGGATTAGAAAAGTTTTATTTTGGAATTCATCACTTTGCAAATAGTTATGACGTACATATCTTGGGCAATTTTCAAGATACTTGAAAAGTTTTAATGGCGCATATGAGCGCATTTGAGACTCCATACGACAATCCCTTCATCTCTGCAGATTTAAAACGTTTCATTTTGATGGTCATCACTTTGAAAATTGTAATGACCTATATATCTTGGGCAATTTTCAAGATATTTGGAAAATTTCAATGGCGCATATAAGCGCAATTGCAACGCTATACGACAGTCGCTTCATCACTGTGGATTAGAAAATTTTTATTTTGGAGTTCATCACTTTAAAAATAGTTATGACCTTCATATCTGGGGCAATTTTCAAGATATCCAGAAAATTTTAATGGCGCATATGAGCGCATTTGAAACACCATAGGACAGTCCCTTCTTCACTGTGGATTAGAAACTTTTTATTTTGGTGTTCATCACTTTGAAAACAGTTATGTCCTCCATACTTGGGCAATTTTCAAGATATTCGGAAAATTGTAATGGCTGATATGAGGGCATTTAAGACTCCATACGAAAATCCCTCTATCACTGCGGTTTGAAAACGTTTTATTTCGGTTGTCATCAATATGCAAATAGTTATGACCTCCATACCTTGGGCAATTTTCAAGATATTCGGAAAATTTTAAAGGCGCATACGAGCGCTTTTGAGACTCTATACGACAATGCCTCTATCACTGCTGATTTGAAACGTTTTATTTTGGTGGTCACCACTTTGCAAATTGTAATGACCTCCATATCTTGAGCAATTTTTAAGATATTCAAAAAACTTTCATGGCCCATATGAGCGCAGTTGCGAATCCATACAACAGTCCCTTCATCACTGCGGATTTAAAACGTTTTATTTTGGTGGTCACAACTTTGCAAATTGTATTGACCTCCATATCTTGCGCAATTTTAAAGATATTCGGAAAATTTAAATGGCGCACATAAGCGCATTTGCAACTCCATACGACAGTCCCTTCACCACTGTGGATTAAAACATTTTTATTTTGGAGTTCATCACTTTGCAAATAGTTATGACCTTCATATCTTGGGCAATTTTCAAGATATTCAGAAAATTTTAATGGCGCATATGGGCGCATTTGCAACTCCATAGGACAGTCCATTCATCACTATGGATGAGAAAATTGTTATTTTGGAGTTCATCACTTTGCAAATAGTTGTGACCTCCATTTCTGGGCAATTTTCAAGATATTCGAAAAACCTTCATGGCGCATATGAGCGCTTTTGAGACTCCATACGACAGTCCTTTCATCACTGTCGATTAGAAACTTTTTAGTTTGGTGTTCATAACCTTGCAAATATTTATGACCTCCATATCTCGGGCACTTTTCAAGATATTCGAAAAATTGTAATGGCTCATATGAGTGCATTTAAGACTCCATACGACAGTCCCTTCATTACTGTGGATTAGAAACTTTTTATTTTGGTGTTCATCACTTCGAAAACAGTAATGACCTCCAAATCTTGGGCACTTTTCAAGATATTCGGAAAATTTTCATGGTGCATATGAACGCATTTGTAACTCCATAGGACAGTCCCTTCATCACTGCGGATTTAAAACGTTTTATTTTGTTGATCATCACTTTGATAAAAATGGAGCGATAATGAGGCGAAAGATTATCCAGGCAAGGTTAAAAATAGGAAATTATCTTCGATTCATGTAAAGTTTAACCGGCAAGGTTATTTTTTGTTGCAGCGAATCTTTCACCGCGAATCGATGTAAACTTTATCTTTCGTTTCTTCTGTGATAAGTTTCACTTCTCTGTCGAACAGATTCCACATAGACTGCCTCCAATTTCATCGACACTTTAAAAATTAAGCATTCAAAATTGGAAAATTAAACAAATTTAATTTTAAACACACATTTGAAACTATACAACTTTATATTAAAGCATTCAAAATAAAACAATTATAAATTGCTAATTTTCAGAGCAAAAGCCTTACGAATTGAAAAAAGTGAACTTCAAAATTCAATAATTTTCCAGACAAATCAGATAAATTTTCATGACATTACAATGACAAATTTTCATAATATCCCAATAATTACCAACTGTGCACTTGCAGTTAAATTTTTGAACATTTATAATAGCAAAATTATAAATAAAAGCTTGAGCAATAAATTCAGAAAATAGTTTTTAGTAAGCTTAAGATAAAATAAAATATAAAGTACCTATATAAGCTTGAAAAAATATTCAATACTAACAATAAGATCACAAAGAACACATACATGGCTCATCTTTATATAATTTGGTTTTACTCCCATGTTTTTTATCGAGTGTTCTTCTATCAATTTTATGTAATTAAATAAATTTTTTCTTTGACATACAGAAGTAAATATTTTAAGACTGCCTTAATAAATTAAAAAATTATTGTATACTCACGCATATTGACTGAAATCCATATCGATTAAAAAAGCTTGGTCAGAGGAACTTACCTGAAACAGAAAATTAAAAAAACTTTATACACACGTGGTTACACTCTAAATCATAGCAATTAAATCCCAATAAACAGTATCAACAGAAAAAGTATTGACATTAAATTCATCGCGTAATTAGTTCGAGTTTTACAGATGAAATAAAAGTATTAGAAAATTAATAAAGAATCGCATTGTGCATTTAACCGCCTTTTTCATGAATGTCTCATATATTATGCGACAGAAAAGCGAGGCTTACTGCAATGTGCACAGCATGGCGACATTGACGATGCATGAGGATGAGGAAGGACGCGTACCCGTCGCGCTTTACAAATACCAAAGGTTTTTCAATCATTCCCCGACGCGAGAAACTGGGATTGCAAAGAATGATGGACCGGATAGCGTAGTAGGTAAGGACTGTTCGAATCGGCCTGTCCCGACAGGTTTCAGTCTGGCTGACCAAAGCCTGTTTGTATTCACTGCAATGCCTGAATTTTATTGTCTCATGCTTTTTTATCTTTCGGCTTGTTTCACTTATTTTATTTGATCCCTTTCGCGACAATAGAGTGCTGTCATTTGTGGTGAATGTAGGTAAAATCTTCAAAGAAAAAAAAGAAAACAATTTTTAATTTAGACTTTCAAAAGTACTGAGAGCTCCAAAGGAACCGAGTTTAATTTCTTTTATTTGAAGATTTTAGGTATGTTTTTAAGAGTTGAAAACATTTAACTTCTTACACCTAATTGATATCCGGATTGTTCATGATCTAGATAAAAGCCGACTTGGAATAATTCGAAATTTAAATATCAATTGTTTTATTCTCGAGAATCAGATGGCACAAAATTGCTTAAAAAGGCTTGCGTTAGTTTAAATATAGTAACAAATTTCAACGATCAAAATAGTAGAAAGTATATTTAAATATTTTAACAGGTAAGAATAGATAAACTTATCAGCCAATAATGGTGTTTGAAACTTTGAAATATTCTTTAAATAATTTTATAGTTATTCATAAGAGCAGGAGGATACTTCGAGATAAAAATAAAGCTGATTTAAAATTTAAAAAAAATGGTGTGTGTGAAGCGTAGGAAGATGAGATATGTTTGAGGAAGTAGACAAGTTTTTAGCTAAATAAATCGCTATGTATTTTTGTTCAATAAAAAGCATCAGAAATACAATGACAAATTATACGTAAACAGTAAAAGTATTTAGACGCCCACTTTTCATAGCTGCCAATTTATTTCCTACTTTTTATGAAATGTACATTTTATGGAATCAAGTTTGGCTGTAACTCAGTGTATTCAGTCCTTTGATCACAAGACACGACATTTTTTTGGAAACATCGAGAAAAATGGCGGAGATGTATGGAATGAGTTAACTTCTTAAGACCCAAAATTTTATGAAATAAAATTTAGATTCAAATAATAAATATTCCGTATAGAGAAAACAAAGTTTTGACTATTTTTAAGCTATAACTATAAGCTATAAACTATAATAGAATTTTTGAAAATAAGAATTTTTTTTCACTATAGATGAAGGTCTAAATGTGCTTCAAAAGCTCTTGAAGTTTCAAAGTGGAACAGCCAGACCGGGGAAATGAGCCAAAACTACACTTATTAAGTTCATTACCTACGGGTTTTTTGAGCCACAGAATCAAAATATCGCAAAAAAAAATTTAATAGTGGATCCAATATGTCAATCAACATTTTTTTATTATCCTATTAGTATGAAACTGATTTTCTCGGGCTTTTCTGAGTCAAAATTTACAAATCGTGTATACGATACCGATACTACAATAAGTTTTAACTACTTAAAACGCGAAGTAACCGAGTGCTTTTGTTAAAACCCGATGAAGTTTTGTATTCAATCTCATTTCGAGTTTTAAATGGTGAGTGGTAGCAATACCCGTTCGAGGTGAATACCACTACCTTCCCATTGGGATGGTTGCCATCACTGGGGAAGGGGGGGGGGAGGGGATTATCTCGTGGAACCTCCTAGAAAAAGGGAGAACCAACTTCAAAGATTTCACAGAATTTTTCATGGAATTTCATGGCTTATCATGGGATTTCATGGTAGAGATGTACACCAGATTTCAACAATAGTTACTGGTTTTCCTCTTGGTATTATTACACTAAAAAAAATTATAGTTGAACCAACCAGAATTCTGGTTGATTCAACTAGAATAGAATGTTAAATATGCCCTCACTATAAATTCTGGTTAAAAGTAACAGAATTTTCTGGTTGGCAATTTTCTAGTAATGTTACCAGCCATTCGGGTAAATTTAACGAGAATTTCTGGTAAGGGTAAACAGAAATATTTACTAGACAGTTTTTTAGTAGCTTAAGAATACAATGTTTTGGTCAACATAACCAGATATTCTGATAAGCTCAACCAGATATTCTGGTACCTATCGATTTTCGACTATCGAATTTCGATACTTTTCTACCTTCATGGACTCTTCTTAACCCCCTCTGAAATTACATGGACTGCATCCCAAAGAAAATAATCTAACAAAAGTTTCCGCATGAGGGCCATGTTTGACAAATTAAGACCCCGAATGTCCGAGGCGGAAGAGGTTAGCTATGCACACAGGAATTTAATGCCTAAGTTGCATTTAGCTGTCCGTCGTGGCGATATAGAGGACTTTGTAAATTTAGAGAGTCTGGCCAATGTGGCTGAGAAGAGTTTTCGCATGGCTCGGAGTTATAAACCCCCCCATGTTCCCGAACGATCCCTGCTTCCCAATCTAGCTTACAAAGACCCTAACTACCGGAAGTCAAGTAAGCGATCTGACATTACTCGAGAAAAACTTGCGTTTTTAGAAGAGGATACAGAGTCATTTGGGTCCGATAAGCCAGTGAACCAAATGTGTCTAGCCAGGGAAGAAGAAAATAACTCTAGGGCGAAAGGCAAGCCCAAACCCCGGACTAGCCCGGAAACAAATTTTCGTACCGCAAAACCTCCCCAACAGAAACCTAGCGACCCTCTAGAAAACCCCACATCTATATTTAAGTGTTGGAACTGTGGCGAGCCTGGACATGGGTTCACTACGTGTACTGAACCTAGGAACAGATTTTGCTACGGATGTGGTCGAGAAGGTTTCATTAAATCAGAGTGTCCAGGTGCTCGGGAAACTGAAAAGGAAGATGTATTGTAGGGGAAATACATCTTTAAAGGATTTAAATGTACTTTCTGCAAATCTAAAGAGTAAAGCAAAGAAAAAGAATTTTAAAGGTAGTACAATAATTAAATTAGTCGAAATAGAATAATTGAGTAACGAGGTAGATTTTGTTAACTTTACGGGAGCCTATACTCCTTTCGGAACAAACATAAACTTTTTTTATCCTTAACAACAAACTTTTCATTAAAGAAGAAGATCTTTCTGTAACTATTCAAATACCAGCCATCAGAATAAAATTAATGGATAGAGAACCTTTTTCAGTTTTCCCTAGTTATCTTTTCCTACCAGACCTCCCGTCACGTGATCATCTCATAGATGTTGGTTATAATTTAAAGACCAGAAGATTGACATCTGGTACTAGTCCCATGCAACCGACACCTGTAGTGAGGCAAGTATATCTTCCTCCCGACCCTATTATGCCTTCTCTACCTACCAGTCCCCCTTATTTGAGTTTTGACCAAATCAATCCTAATATCGACTTGACAGAGATCTGTAATGAAACTCTGGAAGCGGAAGCTTATCATTCCGACACCGTTCCGATTTAAAAAATGTCTGAACTTCTTTATCAACCGTCCCCTCTATCAGGTCCCCAACCTCTAATGTATCTAACCCTTCACATTCAAGATCAACAGATTAAAGCTATGCTGGATAGTGGCGCATCTAGATCGCTTATAGGGTTTCATGGCTTAAAATTGATTGAAAACCTAAATCTAGAAACAATTAATAGAAATGGTCGCGTTCAGGTTGCCAATAGCCAGATAGAGTTAGTTTCTAATGAAATCGTTGCACCAGTCAAACTTCACGGTCGTACACAGCTTATAGCACTCCGGATTTTAAATTCACCACCTGTCCCTTTCGAAATAGGCCTAAAGTTTGCCAAAATGTTCAAATTGAACGTAGATTCTTACGACCGGACTTGGAATTTTAAGGATAACCCAAACCAGATATATCATTTCGAGATAGAGGGAAGTTCCTCTGAAAATTGTTGTGGACTAACGGAACTTTCGATAAAAGAAACTGATTTTCTTTCAGACTTCTTAAAACGCGAACTACCAAAACCTACTGGAAAACCCGAACTAACAGACTTGATAGAACATACTATTGCCGTAGGCAACCACCCTCCCATTGTGTAAAGAAATTATTTGAGATCCCGTAAAGTCGTGGAACCAATGGTTGCCGAGGTAGACAAAATGTTAGCTCATGACATAATCGAGCCGTCAGCTAGTAGTTGGAAGTCCGCCGTGGTTATGGAAATTGAGCCCGATGGAGGTTATCGTTTCTGTCTGGACATCCGTAAAGTCAACGAGGTTACAAAGAAAGATGCTTACCCCCTTCCTCAAATGACAGGTATCCTCGATAAACTGCGTAGTGCCTGGTACATTTCTAAGCTAGACTTGTGTAAATATTTCCACCAAGTTCCTCTTGAAGAAGCTAGTCGCGATAAAATAGCCTTTACAGTTCCCGGACGTGGCCAGTTTCACTATAAGCGTATGCCATTCGGCCTTACCAACGCCCCCGCGACATTTCAGCGCATACTAGATAGGTTGATTGGACCTAAAATGGAACCACATGCGTTCGCCTATCTAGATGACATTAACATCGTCACTGAAACCTTCGAAGAACATCTTGAATGGCTCTCCAGGGCGTTAGAAAAGATCCGAAGAGCAGGTTTGAAAATTAACTTAGAGAAATGCAAATTTTGTTATCCCCAGGTCCATTATTTGGGCTTTCTAGCAAACGAGAATGGTCTGCAAACGGACCCCGATAAGATCGACCCCATCCTTAAATATCCTGTCCCATGCAACTTCAAGGATCTTCGTAGGTTCCTTGGTTTATCCAGTTGGTACCGCAGATTTCTCCCAAATTACGCGACATTAGCTTCCCCTTTAACCATGCTGACGAAAAAAAAGCAAAAGTGGATTTGGGAAAAAGAACAACAATCTGCCTTTGAGGAGATTAAACATTGCCTGTCCCAAGCCCCCGTTCTGACCTGTCCCAATTTCGATATTCCCTTTATACTACAGACAGACGCAAGTAATACCGGATAAGGAGCCGTTCTTACGCAGAGTTTTTTTCTATCAAATGTTTGAATCTCTTTGACCGAGGAAATCAATTTAAATATAGATCCAGTCCCGACCTGGTACACCAGACGATTGCAAGTCGTGTCAGAATTTCCAAATAGATTCCCTACCTGGAAAATCGAAGACGATCGGTTGTATCACTACCGACCGAACACTATAGTGGCTGATTTTGTTGACGATCTTGACGATTGGAAGTTAGTCCCTACCGATAGAGAAAGAGATTCCGTTTTCATGGAAGCCCATGATGACCCACAAGCTGGTCATCTAGGGACCCAGAAGACCTATGCGTTAGTCTCGCGAAGGTATTATTGGCCCGGCTATTACAGAGATGTGAATAGGTACATAAATAATTGTACAATCTGTCAAATGTGTAAAGTCGAGCAGAGACCACCTGTAGGGTTAATGGGGCACCGCGCGGTAGAATAACCATGGGTCGTAGTAGCGGCAGACATTATGGGCCCCCTTCCCAGAAATAAATCCGGATTCCAGTACATCCTAGTGATTAAGGACCTATTCACGAAGTGGGTGGAAGTAATACCCTTACGCGCGGCGACGGGTAAGAAGATTGAGTACGCATTTCGTGAGAATGTCATCAATCGCTGGAATTTACATTGAAAGTATTAATTATAGTAAGGAAGAAATGACAAATCTTGGAAAGAAATATTTATGAGAACGATGTTTGTTTGTTCTTTTCGACATCTAAAAATAAAATGTTCCCCTATTTTCCCCTTTTTAGTGAGAAAATTACCCTATTTCCGTTTTTTTGAGCTCCTTTTGCGCTGTGATCCCTGATATCTTGAAATTTACCGAAAATGCCTGCAAAGGTACCAGAAAAATGATGACAGTTATTTGCAAAGTTCCTGGAAATGTATGAAAATTATTGTGAATTTATTATTATTCATATAAAGTAACAAATATTTACAAAATTTGGGGTGTATATGTGATGCTGGGGTATAAAGCTTTTCGTTTGACCATGTCGATGATCTTCTCCCACCGAAGTGAACCTTCCAATGGGTATCCTTTGTTTATCAACAGGCCAAAATTACGAAAAAAAAAAAATTGTTTCGCAATGTGCGATTTGAAAGTAAGATATTTGTACTCTACAAATTTTTACAATTCCACGTATATGTAATTTGTCTAAAAAAATTTTGAATTTTTCTGGCAATAATAAATTGAGGCACGCTAGGTAAAGCCCAAAAATGAAATTTTACAGGAGAAACAAAAAATGTTTTCTGTGATACAGTTCAAAATAGAAAAAAAACGCGAAAATTATGCAAGCAAGTAATCATTCTGAGCTATACTTTCAAGATTTGAAACTATATTTTTTTAAATGTTCAGAGTAGAGTGGAGGAGAAACAAAATGCACTCTGAAAAATATTTATCTTGAATTAAAGAAACTGTTTCTTTAACATAATTTTTTCATTTCACCAACAAAAAAAACTTTACAATGAAGAAAATCATTTAAATTAAAGAAAATTTGTCACTAGAACAAAAAAATATTTCTCTGACTGAGAGTCAATGAATATTTTTCTTTGATTCAAAGAAATTGTCTTTGAATCAAGGAATCTTTTTTCTGAGTGGGAGCTTTACCTAGTTATTATTACTAATTATTTGAAAGTGTTTATATTTTCAATCTACGAAGAATTCCAAAGGTGTTTGAAAATCATCTTTTAGTATAAAAAACATCACGCGAAACAAAACATAATCTTTCACAACAGTTCTGAGAAAGAGAGAAAAAACAAAACAAAAATACATAGTTGTCCTTCTCAATTATTTAAAAGTATATTTTTTAATGCTTTAAATTGATGAAAAGCTTGAAAAGTATTTAAACATAATTTTTTGTTATAAAGAAACATCACACGAAATATAAAATATAAATTTAATCCTCCTCCATCACCCCCGAGTAAAAGGGCGGAACAAATGGGCTTTATCTACTTGTCATTCTCAATCATTTGAAAGTACATTTTTTCATGCATTACATCCATACAAAACTTTAAAAGTGCTTAAAGATAATAATTTATTCTAAAAAGCATTATACGAAACAGAAAACACAAGCTTAATCCTCATCATTTCTCTGAGTAAGACGGAGAAAAACCAAATGGGCTTTACCCAGTCAATTTACAACTTGGGAAAATCCTACAAATTTGATGTACGGTAGTCAGGAAATTCCGAATCATGAGCTGTGACGTTCCGCGAGAAAAATACCGAAAGGGGAAATTCCCGAAATTTTAAGCCCAGGTCGAATCCTCTAGGTGGAAAAACGAGTCGTTGGAGCACTTTTGAAGTTAGAACTTTGAAAAGCTGCTTTTCGAGAGAAAAAACGCATTTAAAATTGACAATTGTGATACGCGTACGTCTCAACCCTTTCAGGGGCACATTTTTCTGTTAAACTAATTCTTGCTATTAATGGTAACTTCGGGGTTTTCGGGGTCACTGATCACGATTCTGGCATCAGAATTGCGAAATTAAAAATGGCAGATCCAAGATGGCGACTATGTGACTCTAATGTTGAATTTTTCGAACAATTTGCACAAAACACGTTGTATGGGAGTTTTTGGAGTCGTAGATTGCAAATTTGATGTCAGAATTGCAAATTTCAAAATTGCGGACAGAAGATGGCCACTATTTTACCCTAATTTTGAAGTTTTCGAACAATTGACACAAAACTTGCTGTATGGGTATTTTTTGGATGGCCCCCACTCCAATGCCGTGCAGGCGGTATTGAATCCGCCGTATTGAATTTTGCAATTCTGACATCAGATTTGTAATGAACGACCTCATAAACCCCCATACACTAAGTTTCATAGCAACTGCAAAAAATTGCGAATTTGTACTAATATAACCGCCATTTTGAGTCCGCCATTTTGAATTTTGCAATTTTGACATTATATTTTCAATTAGTGGCCCGTAAAACATTTTTTTTTTACGATTTGATAATCGATCACAAATACGCTACATTACATGCACTTATGCCGAAAATTCGTCAAAAATCGTAATTTGTTATGAATTAAAAAAATAAAACAAACAAAATTTGCCTGTCGAAAATTGTGCAAAAAATATATGTTGCAGTTCTACGTGTAATCTAACTGGAAAAAAAATTGTCACAGCTATAGGACCAGTACTTTATAAACAGCCGATTTTATTCGAGAAAAAGTGATTTTTTTTATTTCAATTATTTATAACAAATTGTTAATTAACAAATTTACAAATTTTTTCATGATAATTACTTTACGTGAGCCCTTAAGAGCCTAAACTCGAATACTTGTGCACTAAACAAGGTGAAATGTATCAAAAATTCTTGAAAAACTGCGAAAAAGCAAGCGGGACGTATACGTGCCACTGCACCAGTAAGGGTTAAATATTTTTTCAAACATAAAAATTATCCACTTTCGATCACTTCCTGGACATAAGTATAAAGACTATAATGCCATAAGATAGAATATAGATTGAAGTATGCTTTCCCATTAAAACTCTAAAATCGATACTTTTTTCCTTTGTTCACAAAAAATACGAATACAGTCGAATCTGGATTTAGTGATTCTGGATTTAGTGTTTGCGAGAATTGACGCCGCACCGCGAGGATGGGTGGATGAGCAGCAGGGGATGTGCGGTGTTCACTCAGGCGTGACAAAACAGAGAGAGAAACAGAAGAGAGACAAAACAGGAGAGAGACAAATCAGTTCGGAGACTCTGGATTTATGGTCACCGTCAGCCCCAAAACCGACACTAAATCCATATTTGACTGTATTTCCTAAACTACGATCGACAAAGTAGGAACTTTTCTTGCGAAACGTCACATATAGTCCATGATATTACATTACCATAAATATACCTTCATAACGTATTTTTGCCATAAAGTGCCCTAGTACAAATGACAGTTAGGAACCAATAGAAGCCGTTTAGAAAACGTATAGGATGCAGATGGCATCTTACATGGTCCTAACTGAGCCATATATACCGCAGTGTATCGAATCAGGTAGAACGAATGACCCTTTCATTGTTATGAGATTCAGACCGGTTACACAAACCTGAATTATGAAAGCGTGATTTGAGTCAGTTCTAATTAGCAGATTTCGTTTATTCATATAATTGAAGAAATTAAAAAAATATTCACGAAAATTGCTTAATATTTGCAGTAATAATAGAAATGTTAAAGTGCATACAGACGTATAACCAGATATACCGCAGCGTGTCGAATCGGGCGGAAAGAATGGCCCTTTTATTGTTATGAGGTTTAGGCCGGTTACAAAAACTGAAATCATGAAAGCATGGCCTAATTCAATTTTAATTAGCAGAATTAGTTTATTCACATGAAGTTGAAGAAAGTGAAAAAAGTATTCACGAAAATCAGTTCATATTTACAGTAATAATAGAAACGTTAAAGTGCATGCGGAAGTATAGCCATATATACCGCAGTGTATCGAATCAGGTAGAACGAATGACCCTTTCATTGTTATGAGATTCAGACCGGTTACAAAAACTTAAATTATGAAAGCACGGTTTGGTTCAGTTCTAATTAGCAGATTTAGTCTATTCATATAATTTGAAGAAAGTGAAAAAAATATTCACGAAAATCGGGTAATATATACAGTAATAATAGAAACGTTAAAGCGAATACGGAAGTATAGCCAGATACAACGCAGCGTGTCGAATCAGGTGGAACGAATGACCCTTTTATTGTTATGAGGTTTAGACCGGTTACAAAAACTTGAATTATGAAAGCATGATTTGATTCAGTTTTAATTAGCATATTTAATTTATTCATATAATTGAAGAAAGTGAAAAAATATTCACGAAAATTGGTTAATATTTGCAGTAATAATAGAAATGTTAAAGTGCATACAGAAGTATAGCCAGATATACCGCAGCGTGTCGAATCGGGCGGAAAAAATGACCCTTTTATTGTTATGAGGTTTAGAGGTTACAAAAACTTGAATTATGAAAATATGATTGGATTCAGTTTTAATTAGCAGATTCATTTTATTCATATAATTGAAGAAAGTGAAAAAAATATTCACGAGAATTGGTTAATATTTGTAGTAATAATAGAAATGTTAAAGTGCATACAGAAGTATAACCAGATATACCGCAGCGTGTCGAATCGGGCGGAAAGAATGACCCTTTTATTGTTAGGATGTTCTGACCGGTTACAAAAACTTGAATTATGAAAGCATGATTTGATTCAGTTTTAATTCGCAGATTTAGTTTATTCATATAATTAAAGAAAGTCCAATAAATAGTCACGAGAATTGGTTAATATTTTCAGTAATAATAGAAATGTTAAAGTGCATACAGAAGTATAGCTAGATATACCGCAGCGTGTCGAATCAGTTGGAAAGAATGACCCTTTTATTGTTATGAGTTTTAGGCGGGTTACAAAAACTGTAATGATGAAAGCATGGCTTGATTCAGTTTTAGTTAGCAGAATTAATTTATTCACTTAGTTTGAAGAAGGTAAAGAAAATATTCATGAAAGTCAGTTAATATTTGCAGTAATAATAGAAACGTTAAACTGCATGCGGAAGTATATCCAAATATATTCGTACTTTTTGACTCGTTATAATATGGAAGCAATAATCTTTAAGTGAGGCGCTTTTGTTCCATTTTATTTTAGATTGTTTCGTCTATCTACAGGCATGATCTGGACACAAAGGGAATCCGCCCACGGAGAAATCAGAGCACTATCGTCGACCAACTGAAAATGCAAATGCAAATGTAAATGCAAACTGACACTGGAGCATTGTTGGTAATGTCGGTATTGCTAGAAGAGATGAAACAATCACCACTTCCTGCGATTAGAGTTCGAAAGAACGACGAAAAAACCCGGAAGGCATTTCCAGCGGCATCTGGTCCAATCAGGCTAATGACGAAAATTCCCGTCATGTAACCGAATTTCTGAAACTCGAACAACGAACCCTAAAAACTGAGACTCACATGAATTCTCTATTCTATTTTTAACAAAATTGTTAAATCCTCAACTAAAATTACGAATTTTCAATTCTAATTATTTTTGTATTAATATATCCATTTCAGGTGAAACACATCAACATAACCTTAAGTTGTTGCAAATTTATAAATATTCTTCGAAATGTAATTAATTTTTCATTAAAATTTTAACCAAGGAGTTGAATTTTCACCAAAAAAAATTAGCCCTAAACGCAAAATGTAATAGTTGATATTTCAATCGAAAAATATTTCAATTTTCAATCAAAAAAAGTTGAATTCATTAAAAGAAAAACGAATTTTCAACAAATTAGTTGAATCCTGAACCAAAAAAGATTACATTTTAACCAGCAGCATTTTTGAACAAAAACTATTAAATATTTTCCAAAAGAGACGAATTGTCTATCAAACAGTTTAATGTTTAACCCGAAAATATAGACTTTTATCTAGAAAGTTAATTTTTAACCCAAAAAGATACTTTTTAACAAAATTGTTTAATTTTCAATAAGACAAATTAATTTTTCTATAAATAGTGGAATTTGCAAGGAAAAACATAAATTTTTAACAAAGAAAATGAATTTTTCACCGAAAAATGTAAATTTTCAATCAAACTGTTGAATTTTTAATTCAAAAAGATAAATCTTTAAGAAAAAAAATAGAATAGTTACATTTTCAATTCAAAAAATTAATTTTTTACAACAAAAAATTAAGAATTCGCAAAAGAGTATTAAAATTGTTAACCGAAGCAACTAATATTCAACTAGAATGGTGCATCTCTTTCTTTCTACCAAAAGACAAATATGTAACAAAATACATGCATTTTCTACAAAAAAGATGAATTTTCATATAAAAAAGACAAATTTGCAATTAAGAATAGAATCGTTTAATTTATAGTTCAAAAAACTTAATTTTTAACAAACAAAATTTCTCAACAAAATAGTTGATTCCTCAAAAAAAAAAACAATATTTTTAACAAAACAGGTGACTTTTCAACCAAAAAGGACACTTTTCGAGAAAATTGTTTAATTTTCAACAAAGTACATAAATTTTCAACCAAATAGCGAAATTTTCATCAAGAAGATTAGTTTTAACAATTTAAAAATAAACGAATTTTTAAACAAAATGATGAATTTTCAACTGAAATTGTTAAATTTCCAGTTAAAAATATATTTTCCACCAAAAGCCAAGATTATTCAACAAAATAGTTGAATTTTCAACCAAAAGAGATAAATTTTCAACGAAAAATGTAACAGGTGATATTTCAACCAAAAAGAAATTTTAACTTTAAATAAATAATATTCGACCAAAAAGGACGAATTTCCAAGAAAATAGTTGAACCCTTAGACCAATTTCAAATTCAAATCACTATAAATTAATTAGAAAAATATTCGAACATTATTATAAAATTCAGTGAAAACCATGAGATTAATCTCTTTCTTAATTAATTAATTAATTCCATTAAAAGTACTGAAATGAATTCACAAATTAAAAAGCGGTTTGGAGTTATAACATATGTTCCCTGATAATGAAGCTTCACTTTAAAAAATACACACATCATAATCACATTTCAATCATAATTTATATAAGACATTTATATCAAATCGCGGCACCATACCCTGGTATTCCCTACTGAGTAAAGTAAGAAGTAAAATCAATCAAAATAGAACAGCAAAAATAATTTCATCAATTTTTAAATTTAAATTCTATATAGGATCTGACATTTTTAAGTTTTGTAAATATATGCAATTTTAGCTTCTTTAAAACACAAAACTAAAAATATTAAAAGAAAGAATTGATATTCAAAAAAATGAATTTCATATTACTATAAATCTAAAAAAAATACACTTTTTTCTTTTAATTTGCGCGAGTTTGGACATTTTTGAAAAATTTCAAGTTTCTTTCAGCAATTCGAAAGAGTGTAGATGGTAGTACAAGCTGCCTCGAAGAAAATTAAATTATGTCAATTTTTTCTCAATACACAATTTTGTAAAGAAAGTTTTCGTTAATCTGAATCTTATATGGATTTGTATTATTAAATCTAAAAAAAATCTAATACGAATCAGGAACTAAGTTAAAAATAGACTTTTTGTATCTAAGGCTCATTTCCGAATCAATCTCAATTTCCCATTCAACATAAAGAAAGTAAATGAACCAACTTTCCCTGAAATCAATTTCTCTCCTTGAAAAGGCGATTCATCTCCCTTGGAAGCAGCAAACACCAGTATGCGTTTCCATGCGTGCTGCAAAGTGCATGATGGACCACGCATAGCAGACTTGCTGGCACACATGCAAGCTTACACGTAGCGTGCCAGGAACGTTGGATCGTTCGCTGCCGGTAGCAACGACCCTGGATGCATCGACTCCTGGGGTTGTTCTGGGAAGGGCGGTGGAGAATCAGAGAGGAGACGAATAGGTTGCGAGAGTGAGAAGGAACAGAAATTGAGAGAGCGAGAAGGGAATAGAAATCGAGAATGAGGGTGGGTGGGGGCAGAGGGAGAAATCGAGGAAAAAGGTTGGAAGATGAAGCGCGAGGGGTGGAAGGGCTGCAGAAGGAAGGATGGAAAGAAAAATAGAGGGTGTGAGGGAGTTAGAGACGGGAGGTAGAGTTTCCGGGACTAGGGGAGTCTCCCTTTGTTTACTGTCTCTCTCCCTCTTTAACCAACCCCTATTTGCTCCTCTATGTCCTCTTCCTTCTTCATTCCTCTCCCTCACACATCCTCTCTTTCTCTCTTTCTGTCTCTCCTTGTTTCTCTCGGTACTCGGTGCTGCTGCTCTCTGGCTCTTCGGCTCTCAACGCTATTGATCCCACAGCTTCTACCGCGAAATAACGACGTACGCCCCTGCCCGGTAGCGGAAGGACAGTTTGCGAGGTTTCTACTGCAGCAGCCAAACAGTAACCTAGCAATGTGAAATGTGAATTCTAGGGATGTAATTAATTAAGGAAGGATACTGTGAATTTCAAGCTTTTCGACACTCTAGGGATTAGTTGGGCAGAGCTTTAATTTTTTCTTGTATTCTGCCTTAAGAGGATAAAATACATCCCCTTAAGATGGTATTTTCATTTGTACGTTGAATACTGTGAATCTTAGGCCTTTCAATGCTCCAAGGTTCTTACTTTTTATTTCCTCTTCAAACCCATTCCTTCGTACATGTATTATGCCTATCAGGTCTTTAATCTATCAAAATTCGATTTTAGTTTAGGTCAGGTCTTGTTCAAAAAAGGATTGATATATTTAAGCAAGAATATTTATTTAAAATATTTTATTTCTAAATGCATTTCAGCTTATTTTGACATTAAAAATATTTTATACGACTTTTGAAATCAGTTTATGAAAATCAATTTTTCACGATTGAAATCATTCAAAAGAAAATTTTTATAAGAAGTTGATCGTAAAGAAAAATAACTACAATTGTCAACTAATTAACTTTCGAAAAAAATTGAATATGTATGCGAAGTCGTAGAAAAACTATTTACCGATCAAATGAGCCGTCATTTATTAGAATCATCTTATTTTTGTTGAGAAGCTATATGCAAAATACTTTGATAATGTTGAAAAAAATGCTTGGCATAAATAATTTTTCTAGGTTTTCAATCTTGTTTTTATAAACAATAATTTTTTCTCTGTTAAAATATACTGTGTATCATTAATAACACTGACATTTTTAAAAGTATATTTAAATATTTTTTACCAAGGGCTGTACTATTGGTTCTTACATCCGATAGGTGCAGTCAATCTCAATATCAATCATTTCTTTATAATGTTTAATAAAATCGAGGAAAATAAACGTATTATTAATCATTAGGAATTTTAAAAGAGAAATGTAAACATATATCACCCAAATATTTAGAAAAGATTGTGCGGGTAGAATTCTTCATTTACCCAATTTTATTTGGATTTGTTTGTTTTTGTTCGCATTATATACAAAAGCTGCAATTCTTATTTAGTAGCTGATTTTATTTTTCGTACGATTTTCTATAACTCTATTTGAATCGCTTTTGATCGTTTTGGCTTGAGTGTCTTCGATATGTCTCGAATATGTCTCTAGGACCGTGATGTCTGGCTCCGTCTCTCCAGCTAGACATTGGAGATATACGGACTTCCCTCGCATTTATGGTTGTAGATAAATAATAAAATGAAGAAAATAAAATAAATATACCGAATTGCTTTTAGAGAAAATTATATTACCAATTTGTGGCTTTAAGATTTGTCAGGGCCAAAATTACAAGAGTTTTCGTTTGTAAATTTTACTGTCTATTATAGTATTATACTGCGACCTCTATAAACTATGGACCCCACAAGCAGGGCCTGCCATTTCCAGGAATCAGGTGGCTAGGTTAGGACCAAGCAAATGACATCTGCTGAGGATGAAAATTTTACAACCTATAAAACTTGTCATTTTTTAATAAATAATTTTTAGATAAGAAATTCGGAATCTGGTGGTCTCAACCACTGTAGGCATAGAAAATTTTCCGTAAAAAGATTAAAACTGTCATTTTCTAGAAGTATCTAGTGAATTGTTGGAGATAGGAAAAAATGGACAACATTTTTAGATTCGTCATCCAAAGAATAATAACTATTGCAGACAAATAAACTCATTACTATATACTAAGTAAATACCATGAATATAAATAATATAAACATTTTATAAAGTTTGAAGTGGATTAGTGATGACCCTCAGAGACCCTTAGATCATTCCGATATCGTGACAGACCCAGATTTGAGACATCGTAGTAACAAAAGTAACAATAATTTTAAACTTTTGCCTTATCAAATCGCTTCATTTATCGTTCAATTAAAGATTCTAATAGTTTGATGCCGCAAAAAAAAATTCTAGCGAAAATAGGGGTGACGCCCCTATTCTGCAATCTAACCAAAAAAGTGACTATGGTGACTTTTTCTTAAAAAATTGACTAAAAAGTGACTTGAAAAAAAAACGTGATTAAAAGTGACTATGAATGTACTTACACCGTACGCTAGCCGCTAGACGTAAACTTGCTGAGGACTAACCTTGGAGCATGAGCGGGAGTAGAGAAGCAAGCTCCGGTCTCTATCCTTCTCATGCTCCAAGGTTAGGCCTCAGCTTCACTTATCCCCACTTAGACAGTTTAAACCTGCGTCTAGAGTACGGTGTAAGTGCATTCAATGTGGCAGATGTAAGAAAAGTACTATTTTAGAAAGAAATTCTATTTACTATCGAGGATGTTTCTGGAATCGAAGGGCAAATACTGGAATGAATCAAGTTGTGATTGCAGCTCTGATCAATGGCACGTATTCAAACAAAAGTTGCAAGTGCTAAACGAGCGTTTAGTTCGCCGCTAAACAGAGGAGAAGAGGTCACGTGCTTTGGGTTAAAGTCCGTAAGTTTATCAGCCTGATTTCATTTATTTACCAACATTCATCTCGTGATAGTCTGAGACGAATCATGCCATAAATAGTCATTAACTGTGGCAACAGGAAAATATGTCTCTCACATGTCTGGCATTTTCCAACCAATATTTGCATCCCAAAGTGTATTTTACATAAAATCCGCCTCTTTAAACTTTTTATTCAAAAAGACTTACTGATATTATTCAAAGACATGATCCGTTATCAATTTTTTGGAACTGTTATCAGCAGGGGAAATAGATTTAAAAATAGCATAAGTAGGATTAAAAATAAAATTATATACAAGTCAGTAACTGCCGATTAGTCATCCATAAATAAAAGTTCTATTAGACTGTTTTGCAAAGACATGAAATAATTATCGCTTGTTTAATACTACAAGTCATTTTTTGTGGATTTTTTTAGATTTCTTATCACGAGGGCGGATGCTCTGGTGTAACATAATTACTGATTAATGGGTGTTAGTCTCATACCGCAAGTGTTCTGATAAGAGGAGGAATATCCAGTACAGCAAGAATTTCGCTTGACTTTTAAATTTGTCACGTGAGAAAACACATTGTGCATAATCGAACAAATAAATTAGCCTACTGCAATCCGTCACTAACTTGGCGATTCAATTTTTCATGCATAAATGAACTCGAGTTTCCGTGTCTGAAAACACATTTGCCTTCAGATCAAATTTTCGCTCATGATGATTTTATTAGACAGTCAATACAAATTTTCTCGTTAAGAGAACTAAATGTTTGAGTTTACTGAATATAATTATGAGAAATTTTTTTGCAAGGGAGTCAGTGATTGATTTTCTTTTCCAGTGATTTTTTCTTTCTCAGAGATAAAAATATCGTTATTACCTTCTGAATGTCACCACATGTAAGACGATCACCTCTGTCGATGGCACATGCAAGAAAATATGAATAAACTTCCCCACGTAGTCTCAGAGGTGGTAGTAAATCGCGAAAAAATACGTATAGCGGGTGTTCACTATTTTTAAAATCACTTGTTGACAATGAAAATCAAGTTTTCACTCACGCTTTCAATTAATTTTTTTCCATGATTATTTTGGGTGAAAACATCTTATAAATTTAGAGGATATGTTTTTTTATTATTCACTGGATTTACTTTTATTGCTTTGACTTTCAGGGAATAGCTGTTTTTTGTTTGTTAAATAAAAATTTCCCACTTCTATCTCTGGTGGAAGAGCGATTGGTATTAAAGAGCACGATCGGATTCTCGATGCAGAATGAACTTGTTTTGCTGGTTGCAGCAGAATATGTAAAATACACTAATGCACCACGCGATTTAATTCATACGGTTGAATGGAGGCGGACGTCTCTATAGATTAAATCTTGCATTTCCCTTGGTTCCCCTCTCTTAATATTATTTTCTTAGAGATACGCTAACGAAAGTGCCATGAATACTTGTCTGACGATACAATCCTCATTCTACTTGCAAGGGCAAACGCGGGGGATGACTAATTTAAATTTAAAAATCGGATTCATTATGCCATCAGTTCCCTTAGATTTGAGAGTCAATATTTTTTTAAAACAAATAGCAGGCTTTGAAGTGCTCTATGGATCTAAAAAAAAGTATCAAAAAGTATCTTTGGAAAGAAAAAAGTATCCTCAAAGGACAAAAATAAAAAAGTATTAAAAAAGTAGCATTTTTAAATCAGCCGATAATTAGTTTTTAAATAAAAAAGTAGTGGAAAAATACTTTAAACTAAAAAAAGAACATATTTAAAAATAAAATTTTCTATCTTACTTTTCTGTATGCAAATAACTGCAATCAAGACTGAATTTAAAGAGAGTTTTTTCTTAACTTTGTACGCTCGAAGATGTGGTGAATGCATATTAGGGTGGGTTGAAAAAACAAATTGATGGAAATCGAAATTGAAATTATATGGAAAAGTAGTGTATCAGGTTAAAAAAGACATCAACTTTATAATCATTGCGGTGCATCTTGATATTTCATTTTCTAAATAATGAAAAAATTACTGTATAAACATGAGACAAATCGAAGTATATTTAGTGCTGCCTGAAAGGCGTTAAAGCTTTAATAAAGAATATTTCTCAAATTGATAAAGGTAAGTGATTTTAAGTGTACGTCTATGAATTCTTCTGTGTTTCTTCTATAATTTGAGAGGATTTAAAACCCACAATCAGGTCAACAAACGACCAATAATATGCAAAATAACATTTTTTCATTAAATTTACCATAACACTCGTTTTAATCCTGTAAATCTGTACAATTTATATCCATTGGAATTTTCTCTAAAATCAATATTTTGAAAGTCATTAGTTATTTAAGGGTATACTTAATATACATTATCTGTTTGCTTTTAGATAAAATTGCAATAGACGAAAATTATGCAAATTTATAAGAGAAATACGACTGTATGGGTAGATTTGATGCAAAAAACCTTATTTGACATATTTTCCATATTCTTGACATATGTGAAAATTCTTATTTATAAACAATCTCAAATTACAGATGAATCCAAGACAAATTTAGAGATCTACAGGGTGTCCCAGTACTCAAGGTACATTTTTATATTTTTGAATTCCTCATAAAAGTCCATGTGTCGCTGATGAGGGTATGTGCGCAAAAGAGTAATTTTAAATTTGCAGGAGGTTGTGAATATCAATGGTACTCCTCGAAATCATTCAATATTATGTTTAATTCAGAAAATACGATTTGAAAAGTATTTTTGGAAAAGTAATTGTTTAAACAAATTACATTTGTTTAAAGAAATAAAAAATGTTTAATATATTCTTTCAATACACTATACAATCAGAAAAAAATTATATGTATTTTATTTTATTTCATTTTTTTAATTATATCGAAAAAAAACTGCTTAAGCAAATCAAAATTGTTTAAACAAATAGAAATTTATTAAACATTAAGAGATATGTATCAAAATTAGATAATTATTCAACAAAAACTAGCATAGGATACCAATTTGAGAAAAAAATGGACATCTCTGGGTCAATTTTTAGAATTTTTGAGAATAAACAATAAGTAATTGTTTAGATAATTACATAATCTTTTTTTAAAAAATTACTTCTCCAAACAATGACAAACTATTAAATTTCAATCAGAAAATACGATTATTTTTTACATTTTTGGGTAATAAATATTTGTTTAAATAAGTTACATTTGTTTAAACAATTAAAAATTGTTTAAAGGGTCGTGGGAAATATTTTAATTGTCCATTAGTAATTATTTGCATGAAAAAGATAACGGAAATTGTTAAAAAGTAACAATAATACGTAAAAATGTAGTTGTTTGATTTTTGAGTCATATTTGGGGCGCTGTGGGGGGGGGGCGGATACAAGTTATTAGTATGGTTTTATTTCATAGGTACTTGACCTCAAGTGTGAAAAAAAATTTTGCAATGCATTTTTGGACCACCCTATTGTACACATCCGAGATATTATTTCAACAGTCCTGAGTTTTTGGTAAAAGTTTTATTATCAACTGTTGGAAGCAATCACATTTTTCTGATATTCTGTTGTATGTATTTTATGTTTCTATGCATAGTTTTTTTTTATTATTTGTGAGAAAGTATAATATTCATTCCGTCTTCGCTTTACATTCAGACTAACAAGACAATTGCTTGGAGTGCTTCAGAATATACCACCAAGTGATTTATTTGGCAGTAATTTTTAGGCACACATATATCGAATGTCGTGAATTTCTTTTTTCCTAATACTGTTTCTATTTTTTATTTTATTTTTCTTTTTGTTTCTTATTTTTCTTTGCTTTTTATACTTCTGCTGTTTCTTGCATTATTTATTTTTTCCCCTCTTCTATTGATTGTTTGTGCGATTTCATTTGTTGACTACGATAAGGCTACACAAGTTTTCATAGAGGATGGTAGGTCTCTTGTAAAGAAAGTTATGAGAAAAATAAGAATCAATTAGAGAAAAGTAAAACACAAGAAAAATAAAAACTAACTGAACAACGGGAATCATAACACAAGAAGCAAAAGAAGAAGAAAAAGGAAAAGAAAGCAAAGGAAAATAAAAACGAATGAAAAAGAAAATAAAGCATATTAGGAAAAAAAGAAGACATTCCAAACATTCGATAAATTTGTCTAAAAATTACTCCGAAACAAATCACTTGGTGGGGTCTTCGGAAGCAATCTAAGCCATCGCCTTGTTAGTCTTAATGTACAGCTAAGATGGAATGAGCATTATACTTTGTTGCAAATAATTTAAAAAAATTATGCATAGAAACATAAAAGATATAGAAGAGAATATCAAAAAAATGTGATTACTTCCAAAAGCTGATACTAAAACTTTTACCAAAAATCCAGGACTGCTGAAATTATACCTCTGACGTATAGATTAGGGTGTGCTAAAAAAACTAAATGTTTTTTTTTTTTTTTGATGCCGCACCCCCTAAACTTGTTCCATTTCATGAAAAAATAATGCATTTTTTTCTGTTTAAAATAATTTTAAACCGTGGCCCTGGGGCCTACTGGGTTTAATCAATGTTAATTTTCGTAAATATAATGGTTTGCCAGAGACTAGAAATGATGGTACCATACGTTCAGAATATTTTTTTACCCAATTAGACCAAAAATACTAACCCTTGGCTTCAAAAACTATCTTTTATATGGGTTAAAATATTGTCTTTTGAAATTTGAAGATTTTATACGACATTCTTTGCATTAGTTGGTACTCAAATAACTTAACACGATAAATAAATAAATTATTTTAACCGCTATAAAGGGTAGTTCTTTAGGCTTAGGGGTAGTATTTTTGGTCTAATTGGGTCTATTTTCTATTCCTGAACGTATGGTACCATCGGTTGTATTCCCTGGGAAACAATGATTATATTTACGAAAATTAACATTAATTATTATTATTAAAATTAATAAAAATTAGTTAAAAAATTTATTAATATTATTAAAATATTTTAAAAAGAAAAGAAAAATTTGCATTTATTTTTTCACCAAATAGAAAAACACCAAGTTTAGGAATTGCGTCATAAGAAAAAGCATTCCGTTTTTTATGATATCCTTGTGTAAAAATATATACTAAGGCTATAATTATACAATTCCTTCAAAAATGCATCATACACCCATCAGAGTTTATGAAGCGTTTTTTGGAGAAAGTACTCGACAAACATATATTGCCTTTAAATTCCTAATTAGTCTGCATTTATAAACTGAAGTACAAAGAGGGTCATAAAAGAAGTTATCTTTGGTTGAAAAAATACAATACATATGGGGCAGAATACGTCAAGTGTTCCCACCTAAAATAATGTTTTTTTGATCGGGTTGAAACATGACTGAATTATAGTTCTAGTAGACCTATATTAATTCACCAAACCATAGTTAAATATATCAACCGGTTGTCAATATACAGGGGCCTGCAATTTCCACTTTTTCAGGTGCTTTTTCACCTTCACATTAGTGCAACTTTTTTTACGATTATACGATTGGACTTTTATTACAGGTTTTCGGAAAGCTCTTTTCATTTACTTTGACTGTCACAACGATTTTTTTTCATCTTTAATTTTCTTTTTCTTTTGTTTGAAAATCAAAATTAAAATTATTTTTTGAAAAAAATATACTATACTTTTTTTTCTTTTTTAAAAAATAGCTTTTTTTTACTCTTTAAAGTTAGGCAGAAGAAAAAGTGGGCTGGAAATAATTTCATGGTCAAATTCAGATTTTTACGCTCGAGGGGACCACATTTAACTTACGCAGCGCCCGGGAACGATTACTGTTAGGTCTAACTTGCCTCTAAGTGTCCATTTTACTATCTTGAAATGATTTTCTGTGTGTATGTATATTAGGTAATCATAACGTGGTACCCTCAAGCAAAAAAATCTCCATTGGACTGAGGAATTATTTCTAACTGACTTTTTCTTCTGCATGACTTGTAAAAAAAGTTAAACAACTACCGCAGGGTCCCACTGAGAGCAACTGCCATCTAAAAATGACACCGGCTCCCAGTAGAACCGCGGTAAATCACACTTGAATTCAGGTTAGGTTTGGTGTATTCGATTTGCTGCCATTATCGAATTGGACCTCTCAATTCAATTCTGCAATGCATAAGGCTCTATTCTGCCGAGTTTATTTTATGAAATGAAGGGAAATTATAAGTTTTTCAGGGTAGCAATGAGTATAACTGTAAAAAATAAAGTTGTCCAAATACATTCGTACGATTTGGGCGAGCGATATTAATTATTTAACTGAACGGAGTGATATTAACCAAACTTTGACTCCAATAATATCTTTGGCAATACACATGATTTGACAGACTCAATTCTGGAAGGTGTAGCAATATCTTTGGGTGTAGGGCGATGGACGCGGTGGGTAACTAGTAACTTCATTGCCTACAGTTGGTAACCCACCGCGTTCATCGCCTTGCACCTTGCAGAACTGAGTCTGTCAAATCATGTGTATTGCCGAATTGGAAACAAAGTTTGGTTAATGTCACTCGGTTCAGTTAAATAATTAATATCGCTCGCTCGAACCGCATGAATGTATTCGGACAACTTTATTTTACATAAGTATACTTATTGCTACCCTGAAAAACTTATAATTTCCCTTCATTTCATAAAATAAACTCGGTCGAGTAGAGGCTAATGCATTGCAGAATTGAATTTAAAGGTCCAATTCGATAATGACGGAAAATCGAGTACCCCAAACCTAACCTGAATTCGTTTTCGCGTTATATCTATTCAACTTTTTTTACTCGGTATGTCATCCAACCAACATTTTTGTCTTGTAAGTTGTACAATAACCCGAATCCCAGATTTAATAATGTTCAGTTCCGTTCAGTTCAGTTCCCTTCAGTTCAGTTCCGTTTAGTTAATTTCAGTTCAAATTCTTTTTATTTCCTTACAAAAGTATAATTGTAAGAGGCGAGGGGACTCACATCGAAAAGCACCCAGAAAAAGAATTTGATTTAAATCAATTAATTTACACAAGTTCTGATCGCCATATTGGATCCGCTGTTTCAAATTTCGAAGTTTTGATGTTGGATTTGGAATCACCGACCCAAAAAACAACTAGGAAATAAGTTTCATGAAAAATAAATGATTAAAAAAAAAAAATTGACTCCTTATTGGACCCGCCATTTTTAATTTCGAAGTTTTGATGATGGATTTGGAATCAGCGACCAAAAAATCGACCAGAAAATTAGTTTTATGGAAAACAATTAAATTTATAAAATTGTGTCGCCATATTGGATCTGCCATTTTGAATTTCGAAGTTTCGATGATGGATTTACAATTATAGCGACCAGCCCTATGCATCGCCCGTGTATGTATATGTGGTATTTGTTTTCTCATCATCCGGAGGGGTATCGTAGTTCAAATAAATCCAACAGATGGCGCTCCGATCAGGTTATCCCGTTTTTGCATTGTTATGCATAGCAAAAATACTCAAATTCGTTTAAAACTTGATACTTTTTATGAATATAAAGGAAGAACATAGTTTTCAGTAACAATAAGAGCAGCTGTAATTAGTAATAAACAAAATTCATGAAAACATGTAATTTAATAGTAGGAAAATTGAATATAAAGATGAGTTTTTTGAAAAAAGTTTGAATTGAATTCATATTTTTCTATTGTTTATTTTGCTAATGTAATTGATTAATTTTATAGACAATTGTAATTGTTCCTCTAAACAATATATATATATATTTATATATAATAAATTATATGTTAGGGTGGTCCAAAAAAATTATTTTTCTGATTTTTCAAAGTCTCACCATTGAATTATAAAAAGAGTCGCAAAAACTTTAAAACCATGATGCAAAACTACCATGTGAGGAGTATGAAGCCTGAATTTGTTTAAAAAGATTTAATTTACCCCCAACTTTGCCAAAACACACCTCTGAAGACACTAAAAAGTAATTTTTGAGTGTCTTCTGAATTGTACGAAAGTAAAATGAAAATTTAAGTGTCAAATTATATAAAAAAATTTATTATACAAATATGAAAAATAGTGCCCTTAAAATAAAGTGTTTTCCCATTTTCACTCTTAATAATCCATAAAAAATTATGTTTTCTTTCAAACTTTTTTTTTCAATATAAAGAAATTTATATTAAATATTTTTAATAATCAGTTTTGAAGAAAGCTAATTACTAAGTTTTAAATATTATTTTCACTATTAATGATTAAATAATATCAATAAATGTTCAAAATTTGTACAAATTACAATTGCTTATAAAATTAATTAATTAAATTAGCAAAATAAACAATAGAAATATATTAATACAATTTAAACTGTTTTAAAAAAACTCGACGCCTCCGTCACAGCGCCGTGTATGAGACTATGCGCTGTGTATAAGCATAGGGAATAGTCTCATACAGGGCGCTGGCAGCACATAGACTCATATTGAATGGAGGCGTCGAACTCATCTTTATATTCAATTTTCCTGATATTAAATTACATGTTTCCATGCATTTTTTTATATTACTAATTACAGCTGCTCTTATTTTTACTGAAAACTATGTTCTTCTTTTGTATTCATACAAAGTATCAAGTTTTAAATGAATTTTAGTATTTTTGCTATACATAAAAATGCGAAAACGGGCTAACCTGATCGGAGCGCCATCTGTTGGATTTATTTGAACTACGATACCCCACCGGATGCTAAGAGAACAGAAAGAGTGGGGGGCGATGCATAGGGCTGGTTTGTACATATTTATGCGTGAATGCATACCACTTTTTGGAAGAAATATCCTAAACGTAAAAGGAAGTTATGAGTGTATGAGTAGTAATATTTTTCAGGCGTAGAATGCATTTGCGCTATTATGTTTAATTCTTTTGTCAGTTGAAGACCTTTAAATTTCACGAAATAAAATAACATGCTGAAAATTTGAGGTTAGTGTACCAGATGGACTTGATCACAATCAGCCCTATCTGACTCATTAACTTTTGCATGGCACGCATCCTTCAATATATGACTTGCACTTGGTGTTGCCAAAATATCACGACAGAGAGCGCGGCCGCTCATCGGCCCTGTTTTAACATTATCTCGTTTGGGCCTTGTACAAATAATTTTTAAAATATTATTTTTTAATAAGAAAAATAATTTTCAAACTATTGCAATAGATTAACAGACATTTAATCCTATTTTTAGCGAAAAAACCTGACGAAAAATAGTGACAGGGATAGAGAAAAAATGTTTAGCTGCGTTTAGTTTTCCGCACAGTGCGTCAAAGTAAATTAAATAATCGAAAGCAATAATAATTAAATTAATAATGTAATTTAGGACATGTGACGAGCGGGTCACGTGACCGGCTTCCTACCTTACCGACACTTTTTTATTTGTAAACTTATTTTCACACGAATAGCCACATCGACTGCAGAGTTTACAAAATTTTCAGTTATTTTATAAATTTACAGATATTTTCTGTAACATTTACAGACTTTTTGATTATATTTTACAATTTAAAGATGTAAATTTGACAGGAAAGTTCAGTAAATGTTACAGAAAATATCCGAAAATTTATAAATTGTATCAACCAAATTTCACTTAATTATTTCAAGCATATATTTTTTCATATATTAGTAATGTGTAAGAGTTTTGTTCACTTACCTTATTATTCTTCCGTAAATTTCGCTGCCAATAACAGTCCTTTAAGGGTTGCAGTACACTGATTACGCTCTCACGAATCTCCTTTCACAAATTTGTATGGCACTTATATTCCTTTAAATATTGAAATAAACTGAACACCCGCTCAGAAAGTATACGAGTGGGATGAATTTTGAATCCGCAGGCCGGTTCACTGCGCATGCGCACACTGAATACTCACTGGGATGGACATTTTTGTCCATTCCTAAATATTTCAGCAAATATAGAATATAGAAAAATATGAAAAATGTTAAAAAATCATAATCTTTCAGGATAATTCGTGATTTTACACAGCGCGTGTAGTTAACACTACCCATGACTGGGCAATACGCATAGTTCATGTCATTTCCGGAGATGCACATCTGCGCATGTACCGTGAAACCTTCCGTTGGTCAAATATTTTCTTTTCAATTTGTTTATCCTATTTTTAACAGTGAAAATGAAAATTTCATGTAAATAATGAAACAATTATTTTAAATCTGTATGTTTTGTTTGTATCCGTAATAATGAACTATGATGAAGTTTTAAAATAATTATTATGGAGATCTGCGCATGTGCTGTGAAACCTTGGGCTGATTAAATATTTTCTTTTATATTTGGTCGTTTTGTTTGTAAAAGTAAAAATGAAAAGTGCATGTAAATAATCAAACAATTAATTGAAATCTGCATATTTTGCTTGTAACAGTAACAATGAGAATGTTTCGAAACATTAAAATAAATATTTGAGATCTGCGCATGTGTAGGGAATCCTTCCATTGGTCAAATATTTGCATTATGTGTGTGTGTGTCCGCGCACGTATGAAGTGTGTGCATTAACATATGTATTTGTTCCAGATGTGGATTTTCAATACATTTGATACAAAGGTATAAATTGTATTCATAATTGTTTCTAGAAATTCGTTATTTTCTAAAAAATACTATAAAAAAATAAGATTATGTAATCTTTTCTACAGAAAATGAGTGAAATTATTCAAAATATTTTGCTAGTTTATCAAATATTTTAGGACAAAATGTCTTCCTGAACATACGGTAATACTTCAAGAATTTTTAGAAAATTTACCTAATCTATCTGGAAATTCAAACATAATTTTTGGGACGATTTCCTACATCCAGTAGGTATCAATCAATTCCCCAAAATTGTGGGGAATATTCCCAAAAATTTGTATAAATTACCAAAACTTTAGGGAAATTTCCCCAAAAATGGTAGGTATTATCGAATTTCCTAAATTTTGTGGAATTTTCCCCAATTTTTTAGTCAATTATAAGGACTTTTAGGGAAATTTCCCAAAATTTTGTGGAGAATGACTTTCCTCAACAAAAATGTGTATTTTTTCCCACTAAAAAGTGGGGATAATTCCCGAAATTTTTTACAGTGCACCGCGAGTTTGAGACAGTGATAATTTCGCAGTCTTTCCATCTTCTCTATCCATCTTTCTTTTTAAGAGAGACGAGGGCACTTGTTCTTCAACCTTTGCACCAGATTCTTATATACACTTACTTAAATTTTTTAAGCGAGTTGTTAGGTTGCACTTGTGAGAAATACCTCGAGCAATTACATAAAAGCAGTAGCTGCAGCGTTTTTCGACAGAAGGTGTTTCCGCTTTATCTGAGAGGGGAATAAAAGCATATTTATTGCACGATCATAGAAAAAAGTGGACTGGGACGTCTTAGAGTAGAGTACCGAAATTTATTAAAATTAATAGTTTTTTTGTTACAAAAATGTCAAAATCTACATAAAATCTGAAAATTATTGTTGGAAAAGACCATCTTCATTAATTTAGGAGAGAAAACTCTACATTTGGACCCCCCAATGAATTCCCAGTTTCCTTAACGACAGGTTCAAAAAGTTGGTTCATTAGTTTTGTTAAATCATCTAAAATTTGTTTATTTGTAATTTCAGCTAGTATGCTCTCTCGTTTGGGCAAAAAAACTTTAGTGAAATTTTCTGCTTGCAGTGTCCTGGCCAATTAAGAAACATTCACATACAGCACTACTATTCAATCTCGTTCTCTTCAAGAGTTTAAGGGCAGAAAAATGTGGCAGTTTAACACTTTTCTCTGTACACCGAACAAACGATATTCTAATTTTAAGAATTTCTCACTAAGTTTAAGAATATTTGCAACTTAAATAGGCGCTAAGAATATATTCTTAATCTAAGATCGAGGCCCTCTTCCCTTAAGTATATATATTCTTATCTAATTGTAAGAATTTCCCGCTAAGTTTAAGAATATTTGCAACTTAAATAGGCGTCAATATATCCTTAATGTAAAAAGGGATTATATTCCGAAAGCAAGCAATAAAAAATAAGGCATAAAATAACTTTAAAATAAATAATTCTCAATACTTAGTTCAAATAAGTGGACGAGATGTAGTGAGGTTATGTCCCGGTTCGGCACGCTGGTATTTAACCTCAATGTGACGTCAGACATTTCTCTAACATTTTCTGTAAAGAGAAGGTGATGGATGTGCGCACGTGATTTATCTTTAGAATTGGTTGCATTTCTTCGAGCTTGTCACTTATTTTGAATTCGAAAAACTGACCGAAAAGCACGACGCACAAAACATTAAAAGAAATTATTGAACAGAGTAAGGCGCATTTTCCTTTGCGCATTTTTTCTTTCCCCACTCATATTCTCATTTTAAGAATATTTTCTCCTTTTGATTAGAAAATACTCTTAAAGTAAGAATTTCGCTTACTTCATTCAGAATATTACTAAGAATATGCCTGTAAGAATATCCCAGAAGTATATTCAGAAAAAAACCGGCATATGCAAGCCCTTTTGAGTTGAATTCAGTCGAGGCACACCGTGGTTGGTATCTTCTTGAAATAACTTCAGATTTAAGAGGGCTGGGGACATTAACTTTTGTAAGGTCATCGCCCGCCACCGTTTCCTTCGAAAGTATAAGGAAAAATATGACTTGTGTGGTATGCCAGGATTCAGAAAATAATAAGCTTCAGAGGACATTTTTCAATTTTTTATAAACATTTATCTCATTAAAAATATACTTGGTCAAAGTTACCCTACTTTTGAAGACTAATTTCTCGGCTTGTAATGAATATTTCGCAAATTTATTGCACGGCTTTTCCTTTCTTTGACCTTGGAATGTCCTTAAACCTGACGCGGTGGAGGTAAATGGACCTCGGATTCCGATTCAGCGACCCCAAAAACATATGTAGAAGGTTTTTGAAGTTTATTGCACGGCTTTTCCTGTGTTTTACCTTGAAATGACCTTGAACCTGCAGCGTTGGAGGTAAATGGGCCTCGGATTTCGATTAAGCGACCCAAAAAACATATGTAAAAGGTTTTTGAAGTTTATTGCACGGCTTTTCCTGTCTTTGACCTAGCAATGACCTTGAACCTGACGTGATGGCGGTAAATAGACCTCGAATTCGTATTCAGCGCGTCAAAATACATAAGGATGAAGTGGTCTTCTCAAATAGTCCTCACCTTTTTTTTTTGTGAACCAGTGTTATTCTTCAGTATCGGATATGGGAATGGCACTCATTTTTTTTTCAAAATATCCTAGTAACGGAATAAAACAAGGCCGTGTCTACGGGTACCGAAATTTCGGTACGAATAGCTCCCCACTACAACTTTGGCTAATTGTACCGAAATTTCGGTACGAATAGCTCCGTGATATCACTTTGGCAATTTGTACCGAAATTTCGGGGATGAACTTCTGAAAAGCGCATACCTCCGATTAACTTAAAACTCCGTATGCACATGTATTTTGACCCGCTAATTATGAAAATGATACTGAAAATAGGTATAAATTTTATTTTCAAGGTCGAAACGGCAAAAAACTATAAGCATGTCATGTTATCTCCATTTATTTCAGTAAATAATAAAAATTTACCAAAAATCTTACAATCAAAGTTCTAGATCCTTTGAAAATACACATTCTAGGTCGAATCTATTTTTACTCTACGATTGATAGTTTTTGAGAAAAGGAACGATTAATACAAAAAATCACAGAAATACAGTACACTGTGTAGCCGCGTGATGTAAATTGTATAAAAAATTCCTGGAAGGTGAATTCGTGAGCGTAGAATGGACAGGAGAAGAGAAACTTTCAAAAGCGGACATTGGTGGAAAGGAGACACCCAATATCTCGGAATAACTGTACAATGTGTAAGAGGTATGACTTAAATTATATAAAAAATTCCTGAAAGGATGGTTACTCCCGCGTTGAACCACAGGATTATCTTCCCGCTATTCCCTACATTATTTATGTGACCAGTAACAGGGGTGTCTTCCCGCCCCTATGAGACGTTGGAAAGGGATATGGATGTGACCCACCTTATTTCTGTGACCAGCGACAGGGGTGTCTTCACATCCCCCACGAGGTGTTGGAAAGGGGTATGGATGCGACCTGCATTATTTCTGTGACCAGTCATAAGGGTGCCCCCCCCACGAGGTGTTGAAAAGGGGTATGGATGTGACCTACTTTATGTATGTGACCAATTACAGAGGTGTTTTCACGCACCCCACGAAGTGTTAGAAAGGGTTATGGATTTGAACAACATTATTTCTATGACCAGTGACAGGGGTGTCTTCCCGCCCCCAGGAGACGTTTCCTTTCCCTTGTTTCCCTTTCCAATGTGACCTGCATTAATTCTGTGACCAGTCATAAGGTTGTCTCCCCCCCCCCACGAGGTGTTGGAGAGGGGTATGGCTGTGACCTACTTTATATATGTGACCAATCACAGGGGTGTCTTCACGCACCCCACGAAGTGTTAGAAAGGGGTATTGATTTGAAGAACATTATTTCTGTGACCAGTCACAGGGGTGTCTTCCCGCCCCCAGGAAACGTTGGAAAGGGGTATTAATGTAACCTACATTACTTCTGTGACCAGTCACAGGCGTGCCCCCGACGAGACGTTGGAAAGGGGTAGGGACGTGACCTTTAATATTTTTGAGACTAGTCACAGGGGTGCCCCCCCCCCGAGACGTTGGAAAGGGGTAGGGATATCATATAAAATAGTGAGCTTTCAAAAACACTGTATATTACACAAAAGATGTATTTCCAGTAGATCTACAACTTCTATTTGAAGCTTTTTTTAATTTTTTATTATTTACAGAAATAAAGCGGAAAAACATGACATTGATATAGCTTTTGGGGTCTGACCTTGAAAATCAAATGTGCGCCTATTTTATCTATTATTTTCGTAATCAGCACCTCAAAATGCATAGGTACACGGAGTTTCAAATTAATCGGAGGTATTCGCTTTTCGGAAGTTTACTCCGGAAATTTCGGTACAAATAGCCAAAGTCGTAGTTCGGAGATATTTATACCGAAATTTCGGTACACGTAGACACTTTCTTAAAAAAAAGAAAAAAAGAGAAATTCTTTGAATAAGGCATGAAGAGGATAATAGAGGAAAGTGTATGAAGTCTGTATTTAAATACTTTACTTGTAACATCAAATCACACATTATCATTTTATGAAGCATTTCTAAAAATTGTTATTCACATTTATATTTTCTACGTGTGATGTGACATTTAACGTTAACCCGTGAAGATTTTCCAATATTCAATGGCTCAAATGAAAGGTAAAATTCCAGAGATTACTTTTGTAGAATATTGAAATAATAAATCCATTTTTCCAGCTCTTTACAAGAGTTGAAGTTAAAATATAAAATTCCTAAGAATTGAAATTCTATTTTTGTCTTTCTCACGTGATACTTTAATACCCACAACGCCAAATCACTTCATCTATTACTTATTTAACACATAATTTGATGAGGTTAGTAATCAAAAAACAAGAAGAAAAAAACTAGGAAAAGAGTGCAAATAGCATCTAAAATTTTTTATAATCTCGTATATTTAATAAAAATTGCTTTTGTAACAACTAAGACAAGTTTTCAATATCTTTAGTGTACCGCTTGGAATGATAAAAAGCAATATATAAACACATTTTAAATGTTACTTTTCTTTCGAATTACAGGATGGAGATGCGAAAGATAATATGAGGCACATAATAACATCCTATTTTCTGGATATTTCAACCATTTGCTGAAAATTGTGCTGTTTTAACACCAACAGTGAAATTGAAGGAACGATATCTTCATATGCAATTATGTAAGAAAATATGAGTGTTACAAAGACCCATTTTTATATGCAGTGCATACTCAATTATCTACAATGTATCATTTTGGGCAATATGTAAGAAAATAAAATATGTGATCAAGCATAATTGACATGCATTTATAATTATTATGTCATTAAGACATTTCCCTTTCGGGGTAAGAGTCTCTCAAAGCGTCTAGTATCCTGTTTGTATCATATATCATTTCACCTTTGCTATTTCGCATGCTGACTAACTCTGTACTTTTACCTCCATTCATACTGATCAACGCCCATTTATAAAACAGTTTCTTGCTTCCTTCAAAGTCGTTTTGCATTTTCTTCTTGTGAAATCTTTCTGAAATCTTTTGTATTCATTTGAAATCATTAAAATATTTTTAATCTGTGTAAAATCTTTTGAAAACTTAGAAAACTGATTTACTATGACCTTTTTAAAATCTTTACAAACTTTGAAATCTTTTGAAAGTTATAAAATCTTTGGCAATGTTCGAAATCTTTGTGAAATCTTTGAAATCTACTGTGCAAGCCTTTTTCAAATCTTTGAAATCCTTCCAATCTTTATGAAATGTTCGAAAACTGTAGAAAATTTTCGTGACATCTCTGAAATATTTTGAAATATTTGTGAAATTTTTCTTAAATCTTTGTTTGTGAAATCTTTTTTATTCGTTTGAAATATCTAAAATCGTTTCAAATCTTTAAAATGTTTGAAAATCTGGTGTTTTGTACCCTTTTTGAAATCTTTGGAATTGTTGCATTCTTTTGAAATCTTTATGAAATCTTTGAAATATTTGTGAAATCTCTTGTATTCATTTCAAATCATTAAAATATTTGTAATCTGTGTAAAATTTTTTGAAATCTTTGAAATCTGGTGTACTGTACCTTTTTTGACATCTTTGGAATTCTCGTGTTCTTTTAAAATCTTTATGAAATCTTTATGAACTCTCTATAATATCTGTGAAATCTTTCTGAAAACTTTGGTATTCATTTGACATCATTAAAATATTTTTGACCTTTTTAAAATCTTTACAAACTTTGAAATCTTTTGAAAGTTTAAAAATCTTTGGAAATGTTCGAAATCTCTATGAAATCTTAAAAATATTTGTGAAATCTTTCGTATTCGTTTGAAATCATTGAAATATCTGAAATCGTTTAAAATCTTTGAAATGTTTGGAAATCTTTGAAATCTGGTGTACTGTATCCTTTTTGAAATCTTTGGAACTGTTGTATTCTTTTGAAATCTTTATGAAATCTTTGAAATGTTTGTGAAATCTCTTGTATTCATTTGAAATCATTAAAATATTTGTAATCTGTGTAAAATGTTTTGAAATAATTGAAATCTGGTGTACTGTACCTGTTTTGAAATCTTTGGAATTCTCGTATTTTTTTAAATCTTTATGAAATCTTTATAAACTCTCTAAAATATCTGCGAAACCTTTCTGAAATCTTTTGTATTCATTACATGCAATCTTAATGACTTGAACAATTGAAAATTAAAAGAGTTTGAAGTTGAAAATTTGTGATGAAAAACATTTATCATTTAACATTTATTATTTATTAAAATATTTAGATGTTCTGAAAAAATTCAAAAATAATTTAAAATTTGACAAAATTTTAAACAACTTCTAGATTTCTCAAGATAGGAAAATAAAATTTCGAAGCTTTTCAAGGATGTTTTAACTATTTGAAACGAAAATAATTCAAATTCTAATTTACGAAGTATTCAGTTAACAAAATTTTAATTTTTCAATTTTCAATGTTTCTAGCTTGAAATTGCTTAAAATAATACAATTTTGACAATTTTAAAGTTCATTGATTGATTCTTTAATTTAGAGAATTGAAAATTATACCGTGGATTTATATTTTTGGAATTTAATCTGAATTTTTGAACTCTATAATTTATAAAAGTTAGAAATTCTCAATTTTGTAGTTTATCTGCATTTCATTTAAAATTGTTTGATTGAAAACTGTCAAAACCTTCCATTTGATACATGTAAATTATTGATAATTCGAATACAACATTTTTTAAATAAAAAACTTAAAACTTCAATTTAAAAAGTTCAAAAGTCAAGAGTTCCACTTTGAGTGATTTAATTTGTAGTTTATTTTTTATTCCTTCAAATGGAAAAATATTTAGCTTCAGAGTTCCAATTTTTAAATTTTATTGACCGTGAAAAATGTTTGCAAACCAAGAAAAACCCGGGAAATGACCGGGAATTTTTTTTCGATTAAAATGGCCACCCTGTTATATGTACGTGCAAACTCATAACTCAGTACTTTGATAAAGTTTGATTTTCAAGCACAAACATTTTCACGTTCATTATGATATTATAAAACCAAAATGGCAAAAATACAAAGAAAATATTTTGTTGTGAAAAAACTTCAACAGGAATCTTTCATACGACCCTGATTGTTTACGGTTTAGCGAGTCCCGATTCATCATCGAGGCCATTGCGGGTACCCCCGACACGGCTGATAAAGCGGGACTGCAGTGTATATTAACGGAGATGAAATAAAAAACTTATAGAATTATTCACAATGATAAATTCTGTTCATTGCAATCTATAAAATAATTGGTAAAGTCTACAAAAATCCCTAGAAATCTCTTTATTTATTCTGTAATGAGTAAAATATAAATTATATCTTGATCAATAAAAAACTTTCCAGTAGCAAGATTTCTTCTAAGCGAGATGTTTCTTTCATAATAGACTAAAAGCTTTAAATTACTTTTCGCATTTCAATAAAATAACTTTTTTAAAAGAACAAAATTTTAATGCAAGCTTCTCGTGAAAAGTATAGAGATTTCCAGGTTTTCAAGGTTAAAAAAATCAAGGGGAATTCCAGGTTTTAAAGGTTTTCAAGGTCGCTGGACACCCTGTCAATCTAAAACGACGAATGTTCGATCTGAAAGTTGACAAAAACAATAAGGATGTCCTAGAGACGTCTTCGGGACATCCCTAAGACGCCGTTTGGAACATGTCTTTTGGAAGTCCTAGGGATGCTCTTAAGACGTTCAATGTCAGTAAAAAAGATGTCCCAAAAACGTCCTATGTCTTTAGGACATCTTTAGGACATTAGACGTCTTAGGGACGTTGTTTAGACTGACATTGGACGTCATAGGAACGTCTCAAGGATGTTCTTGGGATGTTCATGCTTTTGTGCCCACTGGGCTGGGTACCCAGTAGGCAAAAAAATTAAGGATGTTCTAGAGAGGTCTTCGGGACATCCCTAAGACGTCTTTTGGAACATGTATTTTGGACATCCTAAGGATGTTCTTAAGACGTCTAATGTCAGTACGAAATATGTCCCGAGAACGTCTTATGTCTTTAAGACGCCTTTAGGAAATCTTTAGAAAATTGGAAGTCTTAGAGACGCTGATTGGACTGACACTGGACGTCCTAGGAACGTCCCAAGGACGTTCTTGGGATGTTCATGGACAAAAAATTAAGAATGTCCTAGAGACGTCTTCGGGACATCCCTAAGACGTCTTTTAGAACATGTATTTTGAACATTCTGAGGATGCTCTTAAGATGTCTTATGTAAGTACGAAAGATGTCCCGAAAATGTCTTCCCAGAGGGCACAAAACCATGAAGATCTCAAGAACGTCCTTGGGACGTTCCTAGGACATCCAATGTCAGTCCAAACAACGTCTCTAATACGTCTAATGTCCATTTTGAAGGGATTGAAAAAGAATTTTCCTAAGATTAATGAGAAAATTTTTTATGATTATTCTGAAAAATGAACTTTAAGAGAAAATTGAAAAAGATTTCAAAATATTTTCTCAAATTTTGAAAAAATTAGGAGATTCTACAGCAAAATGTTTCACTTTGGTAAGATTAAAGAATTAAAATAATAAAATCAATTGAGTGCAAGAGATATTGAGAAGATTTGAAGAGATTGAAAAAGAATTTTAAACTGTAAAAGATTTTTGAAAAATTTCGATTTTTTTCAAACATATCAAACCAAAATTGTAGAAGCCATAAAACAATTTGGAAAGATTTCAATATATTTTTTTGAAAATATTTTCAAATTTTTTTTAGGAATGGAAGAGGTTTTGAATAGATTAAAAATATTTCGAAACTTGCAAGCATTTCCGAAAATGTATCAAATATTTTGAATTTCTTCCAAACTTCTAAAAGTCCTGAATATCTTCAAAAAAGGCTGGAATGTTTCCCAATATTTTGTAAAATCATGTAAAAATAAATTATGTTTCCTCAAATCTTCCAGATTCTTTTTCGTCAACTTTTTTTTACCGATATCGACAGTTTATTAAATCGTCAGTTTGGAATTTTTTTTGTTTTTTAAAATAAAATGGTAAACTTTTTGCCAATCAACCGTTATAAAGAACAACGAATGAAAATGTACATTATTTTCGACGTCTCGCGATTTTGTTCTTTTGTATATAGCATAATGTACATTTTTAATTCAAACTCATTTTGCACATTATAGATTAGTTGCAATCATTCTCTTCCTTGTTTATGCAAGTTCAGTTGCCTCTGAATGGTACATAAGGCAAGGTGTCGCCAGAACTTTTTGTAAACTAAAAAAGTTTTGAAAATTATAAAAAAAAGTTTACATAGAAAAAAAGTGGTCTTGATTTTAAAAAACTTTAATAAATGGAAAACACATTTTTCGTTTTTGCGATATTTTTATACCATGGAGTTGTTTTTACTGAAAGTGGTCTCACAAATTCACACGCGGAACTCGTAAGAAATTTTTTGAGGTTCATTATTTAAAAAATGAAAAAGAGTTATATTAAATTAATAAAAATTAATTATTTGATTTTATTCAAGACTCGTTTCATAATGGATTATGGCTACGCGGTTGAGGTTCATGAGGTGATAACTGAAGATGGATATATTTTGGGAATTCACCGAATTACTGGACAAATCAACAAAAAATCAAATGGACCAAAAAAAGAAAAAGTGGCTCTATTAATGCATGGTCTTATCGGTTCTTCAGCTACTTGGGTCGTTACAGGACCCGATCGATCAATGGGTAAAATTAATTTTTGTTAATTAATTTAATAAAAGCTCTTCTTTCGGTTATAATTAATTAAATTTCGTGATTTTACAAAAAACAGTGTGAACGAAAATGGTTTTAATCGTGGTAATTGTAGTTCCATTTGGCATTTCAAGATATGAACATTTTGCATGAAGCGTTCATAAGATTAATAATACTAATAAAAGAAAATGAGTGAAAAAAACATAATTTTAAAGAATAAAGTGCAATTTGAGCAATGGGGTGGTTCAATTTTTTTCTCGAATTTTCATGCAAACCGCACCTAAATTTCTTCAAATTCACAAAAAAAATGCGTATAATACAATATAATATATATATATATATGGAATATATGCGTATATGGTCCCAAAAACCCCTATAAGTGCAAAATTGGTTTTTGCGAGTTTTACGCGCTAATTATGTTTTTTTTTTCAGTTTTTTTGAATAAGAATTCTTTTTAACACATGATATACTACTTTTGAGTGATTAATAGATGTTTAAATGAATTATTTAAACAATTTATCATTGTTTCTAGTAATTTTCTCGTAGAATAGAGTTAGAAAGTCGCGGTTTCTTCCGAATTTTCCAACATATTTTTCACATGTTAATTAGACTAAAGCCGTAATCAATTAAACAGAAAAAACTGATTAAACCATTTATTATTATTTCCTTTTTTTTGCATTTGATTTTTCGTGGACATTCTGAAGATGCGCGAAATGGATGTTTTATCAAAAATGTTTAATTACGTGAGCAATCTCAAATACAGCACTACTATCTTAAATATGATAATTTTAGTGGATGAGACGAAACGTGCGTTTCCGTATCCTTTTATTAATTGAACGAGTGGTACACGTTAAATCCATATCGGTCCCGTTTGTTTTGCTTCAGTAAATAAATTAAAAAATATTTCACTTGATTCATTGCTTTACGGAAATAAAAAATATTTTTTATTAGGACTACAAATAAAATAACAGAATTCAGAGCTTTGATTTTTGAGGAAATCTGCAATTGCAACTTTATTATAAAATTAAGCTTAACTAATAGAAAAAAATATAATATATTTTTTTATAATAATTTTTATTCTATATTTGTAAAAATAGTGAAAGCTATTTTGAATAGATCTACATTTTTTATTTAACAAGAATATTTAGATTTTTAGCTTCGTCTAGTAAAGATTTCCAAGTTCAAATTAGAATCTATATTAATGCCAGATAGTTGCGTTTTTTTCTGAATTTGTTACCTTTTTGCCCACTTTTCACTTAGTGAGGTAATAATTAATGCAAGTTCATGAAAATAGTTGTTTAAAGAATTTATTACTGTTTATAATTATTTTATTTTAGATAAGTGCTAGAAAGTAGCGGTTTCTTCTGAAAGGTTTAAGATTGCTTTGCCTCTTTAGTTATGAACAAATATTAAATAAACATTAGAGAGAAACCTATTTTCAACCATCTCTTTCTTTTTCGTGAATATATTTTGTTGGAGGGGGGCTGATATAAAAATATGTTCAATTCCAAAAATTTTTTTTCACGCTTTGCAATAAACTTCTTGTAATTTAAAACGAAACTTTTACAAATCATGCATACACCCAGTTCTCCCACCTACTCTTAATTATTCCATTCTTTGTTTTTGTCAAAGCAAAACTGAAGATTTCTGAAAAAATCAACTTCCTAGCGTTACTGTGAGAGAATATAGTTATAAACAATGATAAATTGTTCAAATAAGCATGTTTGTTAACTTGCATTAATTATTACCTCACTAAGTGGAAAGTGAACAAAAAGTTCAAAATTTCAGAAAAACTGCAGTTTTCTAGTATTATTCTTAGAGAAAAATGGGAAATTTTTTGAAAAAACTGCGACTTGGTCGGCATGGTAGCCGTGCTATGTCGATTGAGGTTTGATCCATATCAGGGATTTGCATTACCGACTGCGGTAATAGCGACTGCGATAATACCGACTGTCGATAATTTAGAATGGAAAAGAACCTTGCTCGGTCGGTAAGTGCCGCCGTAGCCCATAATCGTGCGTGTTTGTTTTCTAGTTTAATTAAAAAATCGTGATCAAAAATATTTTTCATTATGTTATCGTAAGATCTTTCCACTAAAACCTGAACTAAGACGCGGTATTGAAACATTGAAACCTTGATACTCAGTGTAATCTGTCGTAAATAACATATATTTTCAATGTGAAAGATAACAAATTTGATTATTGCGAGTATCTTCATCTAGAGTTGCTTTCTTCATTTTTATTTATTTTCCAAATTATGCAGCTTAGTATTCAGTAAGGCCAAATGCATAATAGTCATGTTCATGAGTGCGACAGAGACGCTCTTATGTACCCTCTACTAGCGTCTTACTTGCACTCAAGCTTCCCTATCACTGCTATGAACTTGACATTACGGTATATAAAGTGGCGAGCGAAGCAGTGAAAAATCACAAGTTGCCCTCTACAAACTTCCAAAAGCGTCGGTTTTATCTTTACCAACAGCAAAATGAAGTTACTTTTCGTTGGTCTTGTCATCTTTGTGATTTTCTTAATTGAAATTGGTAAGTATGATAATAATAATAATCTTAAATGTAAGTAAAGTCATTTGTATATACCGTAATTTATTATCGAAGTGCAACTTACGTGTGTATTTGTTTCCAAAATTCACTCTAAACGTTAGAATTTAACGTCAGTTCAGCTGCTTGTGGTTTAGGTTTCTTAATTGTTTGTTTAATTAAACTTTTCCACTTAAAATCCAGTGTATTTTATGTTTAAATATAGAAGAAAAAAGGATTTTTTAATATTAAAAATTGAAAATGACTACTAAACTTTGTTTTAGTTTGTGTAAAGTGGAATTGTGTAATTTTTCTCACGTATGATCAGCAGGATGGTCCAAAGATGCATTTAAAATTTTGTTTCTTGGAATTTTCGTGAATATCACCCTACATTTTTTCCAATCCACCAAAGATGAATTTCTTTTTTTTGTTGAAAAAAATGATATTAAGAATTTCCGTATGTCCTTTGAAGTTTAACACATATTGCCCGTAAGAATATTTTTTTAAATTGTATATATCAAATATTTTTTTCTCTAAATAATTATTAAATTTTTTGTCAATTTTATTCAAAATCGCCAATCAGGCGAATCGGGTGAAAAGTCAAAATTTCTCTTAACTTTTAACTATAGAATAAAAATGAATAATTACTTTTCAAATAAATAATGTTCATTAAGGCCTATTCCGCTATATTACTTTTTTATTTATCATATATATATATTATTAGTATTTTTTTTCACTATTTGGCTATTACTTTTCAAATATGGCTCCCTAAGCCTTTTTCATAGGGTCCCAAAGAAACCCCATAAGTGAAAAATTGGGTTTTGCAAGTTTCTGGCGCTAATTATGATTTTTTCAGTTTTTTTTAATGGAAATTGTTTCTAATACATAATATTCTTCTTTCTCACTTTCTAACTTTTTCCGTTAGAACGAGGCAACAATAAATTTAATTTACAGAAATATTGTTTAAACAATTTTTTATTATTTTTAATAATATTCTTTTAGAATAATGCTAGAAATTTGTAGTTTTTGCGAAAAATTTTCACCTTTCGTCCGCTTTTCAATTAGACTGAGTTAATGATTAATTCAAGTTACTAAAAATAATTGTTTCAACAATTAATTACTATTTTAAAAAATATTATTTTTGCATAATGCTAGAAAGTTGCGGTTTTCTTCTGAAATGTTCAACATTTTTTCCACTTTTTACTCAGAGCGAGTTAAAAATTAATGCAATTTAACAAACATATCCGCTTAAACAAATTATTATTGGTTATAACTATCTTCTCCTACAGTAATACTAGATAGTTGCGGCTTTTTCTGAAATTTTGCACTTTTTGTCAACTTTTCACTTAGTAAGGTAATAGTTAATTTAAGTTAAAACATATTTGTTCAAATAATTTATTATTATTATTATTTTTCTTAGATATTTGCTAGACAGTTGTGGTTTTTTTAAAATCTTCATCTTCGCTTTGACTTTTTAGCTATGAACAAATAATAAATAAACAATAAAAACGATCATTTTGTAAACAATCTCTTTCTGTTTTGTAAATAAATTTTTTTGAAATGAAACAGATATGTGAAATATTTTTTTAAATTTTCTGTATTTTTTATAATAAATGTAACTTTTCCTTAAAGTAGTTACTGAGAGCCTTCATGTTTAAATTAATATTAATATTTGTTGCTGGTTTCTTACTAAAAAGTCAAAGAAAAGCTGAAGATTTCAGAAAAACCCTAAACTTTCTAGTATTACTCTCAGAGAAGATAGTTATAATAAATCGTTCAAACAATTATTTTGCTTCATTTCATAATTTGTTACCACGCTCTAAGTGAAAAGTTGACAAACAATGGAAAAGTAAAAAAAAAACTATCTAGCATTACTATAGAAAAATATATTAATCAACAATAATTATTTGTTTCAACAATTATGTTTGTTAAGTTTAATTAACTATTATTACACTCTAAGTGAAAAGTAAACAAATAGTTGAAAGTTTTAGAAAAAACCGCCACTTTCCTAAATTATTCAAAGAGGATATTATTAAAAATAATGATAAATTGGAAAATTTAAGAACAGCTATCCAAAATTACTATAGGAGATATATTAATAAACAGTAATAATTCACTCAAACAATTATGTTTCTTTCTCGTTTAATTCTACTACACTCTTAGTGAAAAGTAGACAAAACCTTGAAAGTTTCAGAAAAAACAGCAACTTTCCAAAATTATTTAAAGAGAATATTATCAGAAATAATGATAAATTGTCTGTACAATTATATTTTTAAACTTTGAATAATTATTATGTCACTCGAAAAGTGGACTAAAAGTAGGAATTTTGACAAAAACTGCAACTTTCTAGCATTAGTCTAAAATAATAATATTATGAATAATAATACATTGCTTAAACAATTATATCTACTAAAAACATAAATAATTTATGCAAACAAAGACATCTAATTATCAGTATAAAGTATTATTTCATGTATTCAAAACAATTTGTATGAAAAAGAACCATGAGAAAATGCATAGACGTAAAGGAAGCTAGAATAGTATGCCAGGACAGAAAAGTGTGGCGACAAATAGTTTATAAAAAGAATGTGAGTAAAGTGAATGACGCCTGAAACAAAGACCTTGGATAGTAATGGGCCGAAGTGGGAAACCACACATAACAATTTTGTGAGGCTCTTCACGTGGGGTGATTGCTAGAGAGATTGATCAGCATCCTGGGTCGGAGCAGTGTTGCAGAACGAGCGTGTCATTTAAATAAATAACACGAGAATTCTAGATCAATCTAAAATATCTATACCTTACACCTATATACCTATCTAGTCCTGACATTTTAAATATTTGACTTTGAAACTAAAATATTGTGAAATTTGAAATTCCAAATTTACAAAATTATCTAGAAATGAATTTAAGAAAAAACTTTAGTTTCAGATTATCCAAAATTCACATATACTGTTGAAATAGTACATTGAGTATCGAGGGCGTAAAGAAGGCTATTTTGACGAGTGTGAAGCAAAATAGCCGTACGCCCTTGATACACACGATTCTTTTTATCATACCCTCCTTGAAAACAACTATATGGAAGAGATAGAGGATGTTGAGTGTACTTGAAATTTTTAGATTATAAGTGAAAGGAAGAAATAGCGTACTTTGCAGAAGGAAGACTGTGGGGTCCAGCGATACATTTTTTTTAAAGATAAAGATAATTTTCTCCATGTTGTCACTTGCTAAATCGACGCAAAGAAAGCTTGATCAAAAATATTATCAGCTTTTGAGTAGAGACGGGCATGTATTTTTGCTCGAGGGGCACGTTTGGTCAAAGTGATAAAAATCCAATTCTTCACTTGAAAAAATGAAGTAAGAATTTACTTATTGCGCCAAAACTTGTCACCGATCTGCTCTTCAGCTTGATGCGAATATGACAGTGCAACATTGGCCTCACAACAAATTTATAATCAGGCCCTCATGGCATGCTTACGAAAAGAAATAAAAACTAAGATTATGAACAAATCCTTAAGGCAGATGGTGTACTTTAATTTTTTTCATTTTTTGAGCCAATGGTCTCATTTTCGAAAATGTGTGAGTTAGGCCTTTATGGAATGCTACCTATAAAATGATTCGTTATTTTATGTTGAGTAAATTCACGACTAACAAAAAAGTTCCGTAATAATCCCATTTGAACCTTATGTAAAATCCCACGTAAGTCCTGGATATGAGATATCACCAAACCCATATGTGATGCAAACATCGGCGAGGTCAATGAAGAACAAAAAATTCAATCAAAATGTAAAATTTTGAAGCCATAAAAGATGAATTTTCAACCAAGAAGATTAATTTTCCACCGAAAAAGACAAATTTTCAACAAATTACATACGTTTCCAACCAAGTAATTTAATTTTTAATATAAAAAGGTCAATCTTGCAAAAATGAAATCAACAAAATTAATTTTCAATAAAGAAACGAATCTTTAAAAAAAAGTGAAAATTTGACAGAATAGTTGAATTTGTAGCCGAAAAGATCAACTTTTTACTAAAAAAGACGAATTGTTCACCAAAAAGATGAATTTCGAAACTGAAAAATCAATTATTAAACAAAAATGAAATAGTTAAAATTTCATTTAAACAAATTAATTTTCAATAAAAAAGGCAAATCTTGTACAAAACAGTCAATTTTCAGGACAAAAAAAAACGAATTTTCCATACAAAACAGTTGAGTTATCTACCCGAAAATATGGAATTTACAAAAAATGTTTATTTTCAACCAAACAGTTAAATTTTCAGTTACAAAAATTAATTTTTGATCCTAAAATAGAATTCCCAAGAAAGTGATTACATTTTAAACCAAAGAGATGAAGTTTCTATTGAAATGAAGAGACTTCAACCCAAAAACTGAATGTTTAAGAAAGTAGTTCAATTTTCAACGAAGGAGTTGAATTTTCGATCTAAAAATATAAATTTTCATTCAAAAATATAATAGTTTGTATTTCAACAAAAAAGATTTTTATTTTGAATGAAAAACAATTTTATTTAACCAGCCCCCCCCCCCTCTCACACCCAAAGGAATATTCTTGAAAAAATTTACAAATCCGAATAGGGGAAAAAGTACCAAGAAAGAAATATTAATAAAGGATCAAGTATTCAGAAAGACTTTCTTCGTATAGAAGTTCCGGAAAAGTGTTATTTCATTTCACGGTAAAATTACTTTTTCCATCTATGATCCAAAAACATACTACTGTAATAGTAGTCCTATTTCAGGAATACTTTTTTGAGACATAAATCCTATAGGCTCGTGTAAAAATAAAAAAATAAAATAAAATGGAAGCTTCCAGGTAGTTTCGTCCTGAAAATAAATGAGATGTTCTAAGAATTACAATAAGATGAAGGAACACCTGTATGTTTTTGTTCTTCATAATTTCATTTACGTCTGCCCTTTTCTGGGTGAAACGCAAAATGTGAAACGCATATGCGACTCACAGCATATCGCTCGCACGGGTGATGGACGCATGCGTGCGTGTGAAATGCGATCATCGTGCAACTGTACCCTGAATTCTAAAATACTATTTATATATTAAAATATCTATGTCAAATAAATAAAGTGTTATTTTGCATAAACAAATCTATTAAGCAGATAAATTCACATTATTAAAATGATGTCTTCTCACATAAAAATTAATACACGTAAAAATACTGGTATAGGCCTCAAACCGTTTTTCGTTTAATAATCACTCAAGCGAAGACACGTTTTTAATTAAAACTTATTTACTTTTAAATTTCAGTCGTTCACAAATGCAAAATCGCAGAAGGGAGAATATTTGAAAATGTAAACAAAAACTGAATAATTTTAAATTGAACCCTGAACATAGAATAATTTGGAATTAAATTAGCGAATTGAAATTTTTACAATTTCGACAAAATCGAATTAAGAAAAATGAAAGTACGAACATCTTCGGAATAGTTTCCCCAGCGATAGGGTATAAAGTAAATTAATTAATTTTAATGAATATAATTTGCTCTGCGCAATTTGCACATTTTTGGCGCACTCAATAACCAGTATATTTTAACGCAGGTGATTATCTAAACATTTTAAATTAAAATAAGGAGAAATTTCGATTTTTGCGAAAAGATGCGAAACGAGACAGATTATGTATGCAAATGTCTATATTATGCATTACTTAACACAATTGAGTTTCATGCTTGTATAATTTTTTTTATAAAACACCTGCCAACTTGGGAAAAACAATAATCCGCTGCGAAAACACTTAACAACTCACTGAAATTACGTAAAAAGATACTAATTTCAAATGAATTGGCAACATAAACACGCGTCGATCGTTTAAAAATAAAAATACAAAATTAAAGCTCAAATATAATTAACTTATAAATTAATTTCAAAATACGTAAAGTACAAAATAAAATTTGTAATGCTTCAACTTTATTAAAAATCAATTAGGTACATAAAAAAATTCTGACAAGAATCTTTTTGGTTTGATAAATAAATTGGTATTGAATTAATTTTTTTTTTAAATTTCGTTCCATAATAATTTTGATAAAAATTTTAAAAGTATATAAATTTTTATATCAATACTTTGTTTTTATTTTTTATTATTTGAATGTTTATAGTCGCATCAACTGCCAGGGTTATTAGCGACTGTACTGTAGGGTTAATTTGGCAACAATGCTACAAGATTACGAAGTTGCTCTAAACCCTTTGTATAAATATGGATTAAATCCACGAAAAATTTTCATCCAACCAATAGATGGAGTCAAATTAGATTTCAAAAAAGTTTCCCGTTAGGATGAACAAATTCCGCCCATATTCAATGATTTTAATAGATTTACAAGCAAATCAGTAATAATTTTTTATTAAAGAACTAACTTTATAAGAATGAAAGCTTATACAGTTCACAGTGCATCAGGGAATTTTTTCGATGAATTCATCATTAAAAAATATAAATCGCTATTGTTATGAACAAATGAAATTGATAAAACCCGATATTTGTCACTTTCACATACAAGTTTTTTCTTTATTTCAGCGTATTTACTTAAATTTTTCCAGATTATGTACTCAAATTCGATTCTTTCTTATGCATTGATAGCTTATCAACTTACAAAAAAATTCGATAAACATAACAAAAATTTGGGCATTTTTTTGTTGGATTACCAAATATGATGATTAGGTTTCATTTCCAAGTGATATATGTTCGATTCTGTGAAAAAATACTACATTTATTCCATCATAAACACCTGATATGGATAATTGTTTATAAATTTTGTTTATAAATTGAAGAGTTGTTAATAAACTTTTATTAATTCAACTAGGAAACTCTTTATGTCGATAAATTATTCAAATTACCCGCAAATTAAGTGATTAAATGCTGCGAATCCTCACGAAACATTTTTATTCAATCATTTGTTTATAACAAATTTAATAAATTTTTGAATATCGTTGCTATTACCATCTATTTTGGATAGTTGCCTTATATTTTCTGGGTATTTTTGTATGAATCCAAGTATTTTTTTTTAATGGTACGCTTCTAATGTCAACATTTCTTTGTTTTTCATTTTTGTTATTAAATAAAAAAATTATAATTTTTTTTCAATTGGCCATGACAGTTTGATGCGGAATTTCATTAGATTTCATTTCTGCCGAACATAAATTTGCCCATGGACGCCTTTTTTACGTCGGTGAAGGTGAATAAGGGAGCCTGACCATAACCGGGCGACACCACTATCGGTACCACGAAACTGGTCCTAGCACGGCGGTAGACTAAAGCCGCGGCGCCGAGTCAGTGGTCCCATGCCATTATTGTCAGCCGCACATTTGTGAAACCCCAAAATTTATCATTTATAATCCTTTTTTCCTCCTATTTTTTGACGGATTTTGATTATGTTTTTTAAAAATGCGCAGCAATCATTCACTTAAAATTTGGCTGGCTTGAATTTTTCAATTTCTTTCTGTGTGCAATAATACTTTAAAAAATAAAGTGGCAAAATTAGCATTTTCAACAAAATGATTTTTCACCTTTAAAAAAAATGAAATAAATTGACTATTGGTCAGTATATTTGCATCTTCACTTATGAAAAATAAATAATTATATTATAACTCAACCTAACTATTGTAAACAATTATTAAAAACAAATTCTTCACTATGGTTCTTAACTGTTGAAAACATTTTTTTCCATCTATTTATTAGATTGACTACTAGGTCAACATAAAGTAACGACTTATCACCATACGTTTCAAATATCTCTTGTTATAAACAATTTTAACAATAATTATACAATTTTGGTTTATATTTTCACGCCACACTTCTTCTTTTCATTCAAACAAATTGAAACGGTTTCAGAAATGATTCCCAATTGCGAAATGTTATTGAAATTAAATGAATTCAATTGTTTATAACAATTTCCTTAAACAAATGTCTGAATGAAACAGTTTTTACGTAGGAGAAACACAAATTTCGAAATGTTAAAAATTCTAAGATATTTATATTTCAACAAATAAATTAAGGAGCAATAAATAATTGTCATTTATAATAACAGTTATTATGAAAAATGCTACAATTTCACTAGTTTTCGTAGAATTGTTTTTTGATAAAATTGTAATCGCTCCAATTAAACGGGTTTTCTTAGTAAAATATTATTCTTTTCATAAAATCTAAATGCTCCAATCAAACGGGTTTTCCTAGAAGAAATATTTTTTTCATAAAACCTTCTTAGAAAATAAATCATATTGATAGTCGATCGAGATGTCAAGCTAACAATAAATTGTACAATTGTTATAAATAAATAATCAAACAAGTACGCAACTTTAACTTTTTTGTTTATATACGTGGTATAGTTGCAAGTGGTTTTCTTGTTCTAACTATTCAAGCACAAAGATATTGATATTGTAGATAATAATTTTTATAACGAAAAAGCATTTAATTTGATCACTTGTTACCATTATTTTTTATTAAAAATGACCTTAGTCGCACAACCAGCCCCCTTCCAAAAATATTAGTTAATTAGTTCGCGAAGTATTTTTTATTGGTGGCGCATTTGAAGTTATGACGAATAGCTATGATGAATTAAAAACAGTATTATTATTTTTTTAATTGTGTCTCCCCCCCCCTTCCATTTGGACATGCAATTTAATTTTTGATTTTTTAAACAGGGGGCTGACGATTTAGCGACAAGTATAATAGTTAAATTTCAGTCCTGATTTATTTTTAAACTTCGAAATTTATCGGAAATATTATTCATTTCATTGGCGAAAATTTCTGGCAATGGAAAAAAAAAGATTTACCAATACTTGTCCTTAATTTTTATTTAAAGAATTGCAAAATCTGATAAAATTGGTAAAATCTCGTGAAACAATCACATTTTCTTCTATTTTATTATATTGAAGAAAACTGTAATATAACTCTTTTATTTTAACATTAAAATTTTAGGCTTTTACTATGAAAATATTTTACTCAAACTTTGACAGAAAGTTGAAAAGATTAACTTCGATATCATGAATTATATTAAACAAAATCAAATATTACAAAACACGGGTATTTATTGAATAATTACTTATATTTCGCACTATTTTGTATCTAAATTATTCCTCTACTTAAAGTTGATTATTATAAAGGTTTAAGACTGATTTAGGCAGGTTCAGCGAATTTAGCTGGTTCAGAGTGAGTTTTAAGAAAGTGCAAAATACTTCTTTGAATATTTAAAGAAAATGCAAACAATTTTTCAACAACATTTTTATTGCAAACTTTTCGAAATCTGAACATTTTTGTTTGAAAAAAGTATATTTAAAAACTTTTTTTTTGTCTCTATGAAAACAAAAGAAGGCGTTTTCTATCTCTTTAATTCGGCTTTAAACCTAAAAGCCCTTTAGGGTGTGCATACATTAACAGGCTTCGGATTGGTTGTAGGCTTTGCGTTGTTATTTTTTAATTATATCGTGATACAATTCATAGCAAATTTTTATTTTAATTAATGCCAACTTTGGGAGAGGATTTTGCTCCACCAACTATTATCCCTCAAAAAAGAGTTCGGGGACGTCTGTTGTTCTATTTTATAGCATCTCCAAATACAGTTTTTAAAATTTGTAATTTTTGTGGACAAAAACCCGGGGGAACTAAACCCGATTTACCACACGACGAAGTATCACATGCCCTTAAATCTCCAGATATATTATTATATTCGCCAATAGAATTGAGGAACACGGCCAAGGATACGAACACAGTACAGACAATCTTCATCATTTCTGATAGTGGAGACACTGATTAATGTATTATTGAAGAATTTGATTAAAAATATCACTAATACATAAATATTATACTGCTTCATTAGCTGATATAATAGACACTATAGTCGTTCTTATCTCTAAAAATTAAGGCGTCAACATTAGCCTTGTAATTTTTAGATTTGATAAGAGTCAGTTACTAAGAAACAAATTTGGTAACAAATTTAATTGAAAATAATGTCGCTATTTACTAAATCTTTTGCGTTTTATGGAAAGTTACAATAAAAAAAAAACTAATATAAATTCAACGAAATATATTAAAAGAACTATGTCTAATTATTATTATTATTAGTAATATTATTACTATTTTTATTTCGCGTATGTTTGAAAATGTTACGTCAAATTGGTACCTTCTACCTTATTTAGAACAATCTCCATTGTTAGGAAGCCCTGATCTGAAGCATCCTGTATCGTTTCATTTCAAATATATTGTCCACTAGAGTAAAGACGACTTCTAGAAGAAAGTCGACATGGACATCGTCGGCATCGTAACGGAAGTGAACAGCAGAGACCACGGATGTTATAAAAGTAAATGGTAACGCCGCAGTGATGCAAATGTGTGGGTGCGTTCCAGCTACTGCGCTTGAGTGTGGATCGTGCTTTTTAGGTATTTCACGTTGTGAGGTCAGCTCGCATGATATCTACACGCCACAAAGGCCAAGTAATAATTAGGTTGTTTTACAGTCACTGGCTGTTAAGAGATTATTATTTTATCGTCTGCTATCGCGAAAGAATATCAGCTGTTGGATTTATTATCGAAGACAGGAAAGATCGTTCTTTTAGGTATGCACGCTGTTTTGAAGTACAATGAACTTCAATTTTTTTCAAATTTCACTTATTTGAAACCCCCTACACGCACTTATTTGAAATTCCGCAGTCCCGTCACCGCCCACGACTGTTCCAGTCCGAGCTCTACGGTCACGTCAGCGTCAGTTGCTGACCAATTAAAATAGAGGCCCGAAGAGCGGGAAGCCCTCATTGGTTTGAATTAAGTATTTTAGCATGACGTCATGGGAATCCATACAACTATTTCGAGAAAATAGTCTAAGCCTTAAAAGTAAGTCATAATTATACGAATAGTCATATTTCTTAAGTGTAAAATCTCTTTTCTCAGTCATGTTCCATTCTTTTGAAGATTGACATCCTTTCAGTATCACGAACTAAAATAAAATATCCAAAATTGTAGGTTAGTATATCAGGTCGGGTATTCTAATCTCAAATTTCGGACAGTTGCTTGTATTTCGTGAAACTGAAAGTTCTGACGTTTCCACCTATGCTAGCGTGGCCGCGACGTCATGCTGTAAAACTCACTATTCTGCGAAATATTTCAGTCGTTTTTTGTTTCTATTATATTGATTTTTAGTTGGCAAATTGTACTATTTCAGGGAAATGTTATATTTGTCACGTCGTACGTCAGTACAAACAATGACATTCATGCAGGCTAACGGACCGCGTTTTTTTAAATTTCGAAATAATTACAGTTTAGCGGAAAGGCGCAGTGTGCGCGTACTCACTCATTTATAGTGCGCACTATTATGCATTCCAATAGAAAGTGGTTCAGACGGCCCTGACTGTTTACGTTTCGATTCCACCGATTTGGTAACAGACAACCCTCGTCACTGTTACTTTCATCCTGCAAAGCATGTATTATCTCATTTCCAGTTGAAGATTTTTCCTTACCTTTCCCCTCGTTCTTCATGTTTTTGAAGGTCAAACACCACTTGCTAAACACTAAAAAAAACTGACAGGCGTGGTGCGCAAATCAGTCATGCTAACGGACCGCGACTTTTTCAAGTGCGCATGTACCGAAAAGCATTATTATTGACAGTTTTTATTTGTATCAAATAGACACACCCTTTTCGGTACATTTGCCGTTGGAAAAGTTGCTTAAAGGAGGCGCATCGATACAAGGCCGGGGCAGCCAATGAACGTCGCTTGACAAAAATAACCTGAAGGTCTCGATAGACGTGGGGGCCCCACCAGCCTTTAAATTACTGCACGTGTACGTTTCAAGGCCGTTCAAATAAGGAGACGTTCACTGTAATCGAAAAATAATAATTATCATTTAAAAAAAAACTGATCTTCTATTAAACAATTATGATTCTCTGGAAACGTTAATTTTGGCAATAAAAAATAACTCCGAATATTTTAACATCTGTGAATATATATCTTCTGTTTCCCATAAGGATTGATATTTGTACCTTCTCATTCATGAGAGTGTAATGTAATCGTCTAAATTTTCGATGTCTGGTTTTTAACAGATCTTTACGTTTCGGCACTCACAGAGTCCGAAAATCATAAAAATTTGTCGGCGTCTGTCTGCTGTATGTATGCCTGTATGTATGTATGGTTAACTGAATGTTGTAGCCACGCTAACTTTTGAAGGATTCATCGAATCAAGTCAGCCTTTGATAAAGTTTTAAAGGGTCCTAAAATGAAGGTCAAGTTCGTTAGCTAGATATTTAAAACCGAAGTTAAAAATTTTAGAGCATTTTAAAAATTAAAAAATTTTTTTTTTCAAGTTTCAGAAATTTTTGTCCAAGTTTCTTTTAGGTGGCAGAGAGTTTTGAAAATTATCTAATGAAATTTTTAATTTCAATAAAAATTCACAAAGTTATATACTTTTCAACATTTTGAAGATTTCCAAAAAAATATAAAAAAAAAAAAAATGTCCGATAGATTACAAAATTTCAATCAAATTTTTTACTAGATATGAAATATATTTTGAAACTATCCTTATACAATTTTCCGTATAACCTAGCAGTTGAGCGCGAAGCGCGAGTATCTCCATGAGAATGTAATCGTCAAGGCCGTAGGTGCTTTGAGAACCCTCTTTAAATACAAAATAAAAAAAAAACATTTTTAAGTTCACTTGATGATTGTAGTTTATGAGGGGGTTTTGAATCACATTTTTTTATTTGCGCGCTCAAACTGGGCACATGTTCAGGTTAGCTGAGACTGAAAATTAGTGCAAAGTAAGGAGAAAATATGAAAGTCATCATGAAAAATAAAAATTGTACATTATTTTGCAATATCTGAATAAGCAGTACCAGATCGAGGTACAGAAATTTTTAGTAGAAATTTTAATTATTTGAAAATTCAACTCTTTTGTTGAAAATTCATCTCCTTTGTTTGAAAATTCATCCATTTTGAGCATAAATTTCATCTTTTTTGGTTGTAAAGGAGACAGTTTGGTTAAAAATTGTAATTTATCGGTGGAAATTCATGGTTCTTGGTTGAAAATGAACATTTTTGTTAAAAATTTATCTTTCCGGGTGTAAGAGTCAAACTTTTTCTAAACAAATTCGAATTTTCAGCTTAAAAAAATCAACTATTTTGTTGAAAATGTGTCTTTTTGGTAGAAATTTTAATCATTTGAAAATTGAACTCTTTTGTTAAAAATTTATATCTATTGGGTAGAATTTTCATCTTTTTTGGTTGTAAAGGAGACAGTTTGGTTAAAAATTGTAATTTATCGGTGAAATAAATTCATGGTTCTTGATTGAAAATGAACTTGTTTGTTAACAATCTATCTTTTCGGTTTTAAAAATCTAAACTTTTCTAAAAAGAATTCGACTTTTGAGCTTGAAAACTCAACTCTTTTGTTGAAAATTCATCTTTTTTGTTTGAAAATTCATCTTTTTTGGGCAGATTTTTTATCTTTTTTGGTTCTGAAGGAAACAGTTTTGTTAAAAATTATTATTTTTTTGTTGAAAATTCAAGTCTCTAGGTTGAAAATGAACGTTTTTGTTAACAATTTATGTTTTCGGCTGTAAAAGTCAAATTTTTCTTAAAAAATTAAACTGTTCAACTTGGAAACTCAAGTCTTTTGTTGAAAATTTACCTTTTTAGTAGAAATTTTAATTATTTGAAAATTCAACTCTTTTGTTGAAAATTCATCTCCTTTGTTTGAAAATTCATCAATTTTGAGCATAAATTTCATCTTTTTTGGTTGTAAAGGTGACAGTTTGGTTAAAAATTGTAATTTTTCGGTGGAAATTCATGGTTCTTGGTTGAAAATGAACTTTTTTGTTAACAATTTATCTTTTCGGGTGTAAGAGTCAAACTTTTTCTAAAAAAAGTTTACCTTTCAGCTTGAAAACTCAATTATTTCTTTGAAAATTGATCTTTTTGATAGAAATTTTAATTATTTGAAAATTCAACTCTTTTGTTGAAAATTCATCTCTTTTGTTTGAGAATTCATCTCTTTTGGGCAGAATTTTAATCTTTTTTGGTTTTAAAGGAGACAATTTGGTTAAAAATTGTAATTTTTCGGTGAAGATTCATGTTTCTTGATTGAAAAAGAACTTTTTGGTTAAAAATTCATCTTTTCGGGTTTAGAAATCAAACCCTTTCTAAAAAAATTCGTCTTTTCAGCTGGAAAACTCAATTATTTTGTTGAAAATTTAGCTTTTCAGTAGAAATTTTAATTATTTGGAAATTGAACTTTTTTTTTTAAATTTATCTTTTCGTGTTTAAAAATCAAACACTTTCTAAAAAAATTCTCCTTTTCAGCTTGAAAACTCAATTCTTTTGTTGGAAATTTGTCTTTTTCGTAGAAATTTTAATTATGTGAAAATTGAACTCTTTTTTTGAAAATTCATCTGTTATGTTTGAAAATTCACCTCTTTTGGGCAGAATTTTCATCTTTTTTGGTTGTAAAGGGGACAGCGTGGTTGAAAAATATCATTTTTTAATGAAAATTGATTTTTCTTGGTTGGAAATGAATTTTTTTGTTAAAAATTCATCTTTTCGGGTTTAAAAATCAAACACTTTCTAAAAAAATTCTCCTTTCAGCTTGAAAACTCAATTCTTTTGTTGGAAATTTGTCTTTTTCGTAGAAATTTTAATTATGTGTAAATTGAACTCTTTTTTTGAAAATTCATCTGTTATGTTTGAAAATTCAACTCTTTTGGGCAGAATTTTCATCTTTTTTGGTTGTAAAGGGGACAGCGTGGTTGAAAATTATAATTTTTTAATGAAAATTAATGTTTCTTGGTTGAAAATGAATTTTTTTGTTAAAAATTCATCTTTTCGGGTTTAAAAATCAAGCCCTTTCTAAAAAAAAGTATACTTTTCAGCTTGAAAACTCAATTATTTTGTTATAAATTTGTCTTTTTGGTAGAAATTTTAATGATTTGAAAATTCAACTCTTTTTTTGAAAATTCATCTGTTTTGTTTGAAAATTCACCTCTTTTGGGCAGAATTGTTATCTTTCTTGTTTGTAAAGGAGACAGTTTGGTTGAAAATTAATTTTTTTGTTAAAAATTCATCTTTTCGGGTTTAAAAATCAAACCCTTTCTAAAAAAATTATATTTTTCAGCTTGAAAACTCAATTATTTTTTTGGAAATTTGTCTTTTTGGTGGAAATTTTAATTTTTTGAAAATTCAACACGTTGTTTGAAAATTCATCTTTTTTGTTTGAAAATTCATCCCTTTTGGGCAGAATTTTCATCTTTTTTGATTGTAAAGAAGACAGTTTGGTTAAAAATTGTAATTTTTTGGTGAAAATTCATGTTTCTTGGTGGAAAATGAACTGTTTTGTTAAAAATTTATCTTTTTGGGTTTAAAAATCAAACCCTTTCTAAAAAAATTCTACTTTTCAGCTTGAAAACTTAATTGTTTTGTTGGAAATTTGTCTTTTTGATAGAAACTTAATTTTCTTATTTTAAAATTCATCATTTTGGTTCAAAATTTATCCATTTTTTTTAAAATGCAATACTTTTTCTTGAAATCTTAGAAGTTTAAAGCGTTTTAAATTGAATTTAACATAGTATCTAATCAATTTTATTCAAAACAGAGAAAAAAGAGGTGTTTAAAAAAACTTACGGACAGAGTGTGAAGTCTGTGTTTATGTTTATACTTTACATATAGCTGTTAAAGTGACATTATGACAAATTAATTCACGTGAGAAAGGTTAACTCACCAAGTAGATCGTATCTGCGGATTAAAACCCATAAACTTATTTCGCTGATACCCATTTTCTCTAAATTAATCCGCACGCACTTCAAAATCCACCTGTTATCTAGCCAAGTTTATTTTATCGATCCGAGGAGTCGTAAACGTCATAAACGTCATAAACTATTCCATTAGAGGTTATGTTTGAAACGATAAACTTCCGACCAACATTGGAAAGACAAATATCGAATCAAAATTTAAATATATAATTTCTAATTAATTATTCTCCTTAATTATTTAGAGCATATGGTAGACTATATCATCCGGAATTATTGGCTGATCACATAATTCTATTTTGTGAACTTCTTTTGGTAAAGTATTGAAAATATACATTTGGTTCATCGTTGTTTGAGTGTCAACCCTGTCATCTAATGTTCACTGCGCATGCGTCGCACCAGCAGCCTCATTGGATGTTGATCGCGCGCTTATTTGAAATGATTAAATATGCAAATCGAAGTAATGCAAAAAATAGAGAAACTACTCGGGGTGTGCGAAATTGATGCGGGTCGGGTCGGGTTTGTGGGTTGGCCCGCAGACACACAATCGACCCGCTAACTTGCTAACCGGCACCAGCCCGCGTCAACCTGCAGAACCCGCACTAATCCGAAGAACCCGCATTTAACCCGACAACCCCAATTTTAAATTTTTTTGTTTATTTGATTTTTATGTTAATGCAAACAGCGAAAAATGTGTCGACTTTTTAAGTTACATTTTTTATCTTCTAGATAACACTTTTCTTATACTTTCTACCACTTGGGTTCAATGCACAGATGTATAAGAATGAGAAAAATGGTTAACTTGTCTTCTAAGTGTATTTCTACTCTGAAATTGTTTGCTTTTATCGTTATAAGGATACGTTGCCTGTAGTCTGCAGGAAAATAACTTTCGAAAAAATGATTAGAATGGATTGAGCTTTGACACACTATGGTGATATGTACGACTATTTTTAGTACTCGGAAATTCGAACAATTTATCCTCACGACTTTTTTCGAATACAAAAAAGTTATTAAAGTTAGAGCATTTTCAAAATTCAAAAGAAAAATCTACAATAAAAATTTCAAACCAAACAACGCACACAATGAAAAGAAGTAAAGTGTAAATAAGCGTTGCTTTTTGAAAGCCCTACAAGATTATCTACAACTTTTTCAATTTTCTTGAAACATCGAAAATTCATATTTTTAAACCACAGTTCTTGCTTCATTCGTATGAACTAATGTTTAAAAATAATGAATTTTTTAACGAACGACACAAGCAAAGAAAAAAATAAACCAGAAAAAGTTGCTCAGCCAGAAAAGAGCTACAAATTTGTTATTTATCATTTTTTGATAGAACTTGTATTTTTTGTTTAAATCGTAAAAAATAATCAGAAAAATAAACAAATTAAGTTTGTGGAAAAGCGACACAAAGTGTAATAAAATGTTAATTACATTATTTTTTTTTATAGGATGCCAACTTTTTACATTCTCATCCTATAATGAGAAGGTATTAGATCTGTGTCAAATTTGACCCCCCCCCCCCATTTTTGTCAAATATTCACGTTTCGAGACCCCCTGAACCCAAAAAACAGGTTTTTACAAAAGGTCTGTCTCTCTGTTAGTCTGTTAGTCTATAGATGTTTAGTTTTATGGTAGATGTTAGATGTTTAGTTTGACGCACGTCTTAATTTGTTAGATGTTAGTTTGGCCCAAAAACAGAGTGATTGATAAAAATGGTCAAACCTCCACTAGGACCACCTCTACTACTTTCTCTAATCGCTTTACTTACAATGACGGAGTGATTGGGAAGCCAGTTGGGTGGACTTACAGACGGTGAAGTAATCCATGTTTTATTGAGACACACGACATCGTTGTTATTGATTGAAGTAGCTATGTCCGAGAAATTAGTATATCCATGAACATTCCAGAAAATAATGTGCAGTTAATAAATGAATCCAATCTTTGATCTGAAGACTAGGAAGAAGAGGAGTTTGAGCGTGTGATTGGAGGTCTACCTCTTGGATTTTTAACAGTGTTGATTGCGTCCGCGAATTTCTCCGTTACTGATTCATTAGTCATGTTTTTATCCTTCAGAAAGTCCTTGACCTTGGGCATAGGGATAGGGCTGTTATCAACTAGCAGTTGCTTGCCCTTCACTGAGGCCACAAAGCCTGACTCCTTTAACTTCTCGCAAGCAACGAAAAGAGCTTCCCTCTCCCTTCTCCAGAGGGATGTCTTGGCTCACTGCAATTCTCTTAGAAAGAGTTCATTACGCTTTCCAAGGACACATTGTTTCTGCTTGATTGAAGTAAATTTAACTAGGGTAGGTCTTTTGTCCTGTGTTTTCCCCAAGCGGTAAGCCACCTCGATATCATCTGATGCGAGTGCCAGTTTAACACTCGCGAATGTGTCCAAAACACTATGCATGAAATCACTATTGATCTCCTCGCTACCAGGAAGGTTATGGATGACAACATTTTTTTCGCGAGTATATTTTTGGAGAAAAGAGACTTCTTTCTGAAGGGACACTACCTCTTCCTCAAGAATCCTATTCTTTTCCTCTATAGCAGTGAACTTCGACTTTATTCTCGAATCTTTCACTAATTGACTTTAGTTCGCCTTTGTTTGCAGTAGTGTCTGCTTTAATGGATTGCAAAAGTTCCATGATACCTGGGTCCGTTGCCATTTTGAGTACACCCGGTATATTCCTTGTAGCGGTAGCAGAACAGCTGTTCTGACAGAAGAGCAGGTGTGCTTGGAGTTCCCCCTCTCCCAGTCTTTAATTGTTTCAGCACAGTAGACCGCCAATCTAACATAGAAGTTACGTTCGAAAACCCGAAAACTTCACATTTTTGTATTGAAAATTTATGATTCTGAGTAGAAAATTCATGCTTTTTATTGACAATTTATCTTTTTACATTCTCATCCAGAGAAGGTATTAGATTTTTGTAAAATTTCACCGCCCTCCCCACCCTCCTGGTTTTAGTCAAATATCCACGTTTTGAGACCCCCTAAACCCAAAAACAGGTTTTTACGAATGTGTCTGTCTATCTGGCTGTGAGCACGATACTTCCGAAAGATTGACCGACTCGATTGGCCTTGGTATACTCTTTCAATCTCCTAAACTAAAGGTCAAGTTCGTTAGCCAGCCATTTTGGATAAAAATTCAAAACGTGAGCGCATTTTGAACATTTGTGAGCCCATTTTCAGCCAAACAACGCACGACACGAAAAAAAGTCAAGACAAGAAAAAAAATGTTTACTTTTGCATGCCCTATAAGCATATCATAACTACTTTTTAAATGTTCTTAAAAAATCGAAAATTCACATTTTTATTGCTCATAAAATAATGAAAAATCGAAAATGTAATTTTAGCGTCAACCTATACAAGATGCGACAAATGATGATTGGACAAAAATTGTGCACTCAAAAAAGATCTACAAATTTGTTATTGGTCACTTTTTGATAGGATGCCTGGTTTTTGTTTTAATCGTAAAAAATAACATTTAGAGTGAAAAAATCTGCCCGATAACTTGGAATATTTTGATCAAAACTATTCTTATTTCATTTCTTTTCCATCTCGTGTGCAGATTTTCGAAATTATTAAAAAATCTATCATATATACATGTTCCAAAAACGACTAAAATACTTTTTTTCTCCTCTTTTCAGATATTTGGAAAAAATCTTTCTGATTGTATGATTTATTAGAAAGATACGGAAATATACGACCAAATCGCGCGCCGTGAGCGCGCTCAAACTTTTGGGTTTCTATTATACGATGAACAGAAACGAGCGTGGAGCGCGAGGTTTACATGATTTTTAGTTGGATCCTTAACGCAATTATTAAATTTCTAACCAAAAAGGTGAATTTTCAGCCAAGAAGATAAATTTTCTACTAAACAAGACGAATTTTCAGCTAGTTAAATTTAATAAAACTTTTTTTTTAAATAGTTGAATCCTCAACCAAATAGATTAATTTTCAATCGAGAAAGATGAATTTGAACCAAAAAGTTAAATTTCAACTAAAAAAGGTATTTTGAAAACCAAAAATGGAATCGAGAAATTTTCAGTTCAAAAAAATTAATTTGGAAGAAAAAAAAACAAATTGCAACCAGTTGAATGCAACCAAAAAAGATTAATTTTCAACCAAATAGTTTAATCCTAAAAAAAAAGATGAATTTTCAACTAAAGGGGAGAATCTTAAAAAATGAATTATTATTAACGAAGTATTTAAACTTTCAAGCAAGTAATTGAATTCCCAAACAAAAACGATAAATTTTTAACCAAATAGGTCAAATAAAAAAAGAAAAATATTCTACAAAACAGTTGAATCTTCAACCTGAAAATAAGATTTTTCAACATAAAAGTTAATTTTCTACCAAACAGTTCAATTTTCATTAAAATAGTTGAATTTTTAACCAAATAGTTGAATTTTCAACCAAAAATATGATTCTTCAACAAAAATGATAATTTTACTACCAAATTTTTCTTTTTTTTACCAAGTTGTTAAATTGTCAGGCCAAAAAGACGAATTATCTGCCAAGCAGGTCAATTTTCAACACAAAAATATGAAATTTTAACTAAAATCATGAATCTTCAACAAAAAACTTAATTTAAAAAAATTAGTTTAACTTTAAAGCAAGTAATTGATTTTTCAACCAAAAAGATGAATTCTGAACGAAACATGTAACAGATAATATTTCAACCACAAAAGTTTTTAATATGATATAAAAAACAGTTGAATTCAACCAAAAATTACCAAATTTTCAACAAAATAGTTGGATCCTTAACGCAATTATTAAATTTCTAACCAAAAAGGTGAATTTTCAGCCAAGAAGATAAATTTTCTACTAAGCAAGACGAATTTTCAGCCAATTAAATTGAATAAAACTTTTTTTTTTAATAGTTGAATCCTCAACCAAATAGATGAATTTTCAATCTATAAAGATGAATTTTCAACCAAAAAGTTAAATTTCCACTAAAAAAGATATTTTGAGAATAAAAAATGGAGTCGTGAAATTTTCAGTTGAAACAAAAAAAAATAATTTTCAAGAAAAAAACAAACAAATTGCAACCAGTTGAATGCAACCAAAAAAGATTAATTTTCAACGAAATAGTTTAATCCAAAAAAGAAGATGAATTTTCAACCAAAATTAAATTTTCAACCAAAGAGGAGAATATTAAAAAATGAATTATTAACGAATTGTTTAAACTTTGAATTTTTTGTAATTTTTTTTTGTAATTGAATTTTCGAACAAAAAAGATAAATTTTTTACCAAATAGGTCAAATTAAAAAAATACAAATATTCTACAAGACAGTTAAATTTTCATAAAAATACTTGAATTTTTAACAAAAAATATGATTTTTCAACAAAAATGTTAATTTTACTACCAAATAGTTTATTTTTTAAGTAGTTGAATTTTCAAGCCAAAAAGACGAATTTTCTGCCAAGCAGTTCAGTTTTCAACACAAAACTATGAAATTTTAACTAAAATCATGAATCTTCAACAAAAACTTAATTTTTTAAAAATTAGTTTAACTTTAAACCAAGTAATTGATTTTTCAAACAAAAAAGTTTTTAATTTATTATAAAAAACAGTTGAATTCAACCAAAAAGGACACATTTTCAACAAAACAGTTGAATCCTCAACCCACTTATTAAATTTCTAACCAAAATGATGAATTTTCGGCCATGAAGATTAATTTTCTACCAAACAAGACGAATTTTCAACAAAATACATGAATTTTCTACCAAATAGTTAAATTTTCAACTTATAAAGGAAAATTTCCAACAAAAAATGGAATATTAAATTTTTTTCTGATAAAAAAATGAATTTTTAACAAGAAAAAAAACGGATTTTCAACAGAAAAGTTAAATTTTCAACTAAAGAGGTGAATCCTAAAAAAATCCATTTCTAACAAAGAAGTTATACTTAGAACAAAATGTTTATATGAATTTTTAACCAAAAAGACGAAATTTCAACAAAATACACCAATTTTTAACAAAATTGTTGAATTTTGAAGCCAAAAAGACGACTTATCCACAAAATAGTTGAATTTTTAACCCGAAAAAAAAAGATTTTCCAATACAAAGTTTAATTTTCTACGAAAACAGTTAGATTTTCATAAAAATAGTTAAATTTTCAACCAAATAGGACAATTTTCAACCAAAAAGATTCATTTTTCACCAAGAAAATTAATTTTCCACCAAAAAAGCGAATTTTCAACAAAGTACATCAATTTTTAACAAAATTGTTGAATTTTCAAGTCGAAAAGACGAATTTTCTACAAAACAGTTTAATCTTCAACCCAAAAATATGAATCACCAACTAAAATAATTTTCAGTATAAAAGATGAATTCTTAACGAAACATGTAATATATGATATTTCAACCAAAAAAGTTTTTAATTTTATGTAAAAAACAGTTAAACTCAACCAAAAAAAGACGAATTTTCAACTAAAAAGTTGAATTTTCAACTTTTTAGGATACATTTCCAAAAAGAAATAGAATACATAGTAAAATTTTCAGGTAAAAAAAATGTTAGACCAAAAAAAACAAACAAATTTTCAACAAAAAAGTTAAATTTTCAACCACAAAGGTGAATCTCAAAAGAAACTTGTAAAAAAATAGTTGATATTTAATTCAGAAAATATTTTACCTTTAAACCAAAAACAGTTGAATTCAACCAGAAAAGACGAATTTTCAAATAAATATATTAATCCTCAACGAAAACAGATTAATTTCAACTGAACAGTAGTGATTTTCAATAAAAAAATAATGAATTTTCATTCAAGAAAATAAATTTTCTACCAAACAAGACGAATTTTCAATAAAATACATAAATTTTGTACCAAATAGTTGATTTTTTAACTTATAAAGGATCAGTTTTCAACCAAAAATGGAATAGTTCAATTTTGAGATGAAAAAATTAGTTTTTAACAAAAGAATCGAATTTAAAAAAAAAAGTTAAAGTTTCAACAAAAAAATTTAACTTTGCATCAAGAATTTCTACCAAGAAAGACGCATTTTCAACAAAATTGTTAAATTTTCAAGCCGAAAAAACGAATTTTTAAGGCAAAAAAAAACGAAGTTGCTAAAAAACAGTTAAATTTTCAACCCAAAGTCCTAAAAAAAGATGAATTTTCAACAAGCAAGATTAATTTGTTTTTGGTTATATTAACATTTTCCACAGGAAATCATTTTTTTTTTCTTTTAAACAAAAATCATTATAATTTGAATAATATTCAGAACCTTTAAGCAATTTTGGATTTTTTTTGTCGTAAAATGGTATTTATAATGAAAAATTAAATTTTAAAGTTAATTTACAATTTTTCACAATTTTAGGTTTTGTTAGCGTTTTACGCCAAAAATTGATATTTTAAAACAAAAATCATTGAAGTTTAGAAAATATTTTCAATTTTTGAATAGTTTCACGTTATATTAACGTTCTCCACAGGAAAGCGTTTTTTAAAAACAAAAATCATTATAATTTCAATAATATTTAGAATCTTTCAACAATTTTGGATTTTTTTCATCGGAAATTGGTATTTATGATAAAAAATTAAATTTGTAAAAATATTTACAATTTTTAACAATTTTAGGTTATGCTAGCGTTTTACGCAAAAAATTGATATTTCAAATCAAAAATCATTAAAGTTTGGAAAATATTTGCAATTTTTGAACAGTTTTTGGTTATATTAACGTTTTCCACAGGAAATCATTTTTTTTTCTTTTAAACAAAAATAATTATAATTTGAATAATATTCAGAATCTTTAAACAATTTTGGATTATTTTTTTTGTCGGAAATTGGTATTTTTGATCAAAAATTAAATTTTAAAGGCGATTTTCAATTTTTAACAATTTTAGGTTTTGTTAGCGTTTTACGCCAAAAATTGATATTTTAAAACAAAAATCATTATAGTTTAAAGAATATTTTCACGTTATATTAACGTTCTCCACAGGAAAGCGTTTTTTAAAAACATAAATCGTTATAATTTGAATAATATTTATAATATTTTAACAATTTTGGATTTTGTTGGTGTTTTTCATCAAAAAATGAATGAATAGGTTATGCTTCCATTTTTCGTGGAAAATTGGTATTATTTTTCTTTTTTTTAATTACAACATTCTCATTGTCTATATATTGTTCAGAAGATGATATAAATTAATTTATAAATTATGACATCAATTTTCATTAAATACAAAAAATATTGTCCTTATTGCTTTTTATTATTTTAGGTAGCAGATACTATTTATTATTATTATTAATTAATATTAATATTAATTATTATAAATATTAATTATTATTTTTATTATTATTAATTTTTTTAAATTTAAACATAATAATAATAAATAATTTTATTATATCCTCTATTTCATTTCGAATTTTATATTTTAGTTGGGAATTTAGGAGTGAAGACCACGATATTAAATTTGGAATAATGAGAAAAAATAACGAAGGAGCTCAAATTGAACTTATACCCATGCACCGAGTTTCTGCACATCAAATGGATGAAATTGGCCTTCTTACTTGTGAAGAACCTAGCACATGTAAGAAAACTATTATTTAAATAAAAATTAATAATTACAAAAAAAATTTGCACTACTGGCAAAGATTTATTAGAAAAATTAGGGTTTTACTCAAAGATTGGGACTGAAAAATCCCGAAATATAAATATCCCGACACAAAATTTCCCGAAAAAGAACATGGAAAATAATAAAATTCAACTAAAACAAAATTTAACAAATAAGATGATTTTTCAACCCAAAAATATCAATTTTCTACCCAAATAATTTGAATTTTCCTCCCACAAAAGAAGAGTTCTTAATAAAATAAATTTTCAACTAAAAAGATAAATTTTCAAACAAAAATGGAATAGTTACATTTTTAGTTTAAAAAATTAATGTTATAACTAAAAAAAAACTAACTTTCGAATAAAAAAAAAACAATTTTCAACAAAATAATTGAATTTTCAAACAAAGAAATGAATTCTCCCCTAAAAAAAAGACGAGGTTTTGACAAAATAAACCAATTTTCAATTAAAAAACATAAATTTGTTAACGAAAATGTTACAATTTTTATGTCGAAAAATTAATTTTCAACTACAAAAAATTTAAATAAAATAGTTAAACTTAAAACCAAAGAAATTATTTTTTAACTAAAATGATGAATTTTTAACAAAGAAGTTGAATTTTAAACCCAAAAATATCAATTTTCCACACAAATATTTGAATTTTCCTCTAAAAAAAAATACGAATTACCAACAAAATGAATACATTTTCAACTAAAAAGATAAATTTTATAACTACAAAAAAAATCAACAAAATAGTTAAATTGTCAAACAAAGAAATTCATTTTAAACTATGATTATGAATTTACAAACAAAAAATAAATAAATTTAATCAAAAAAGTTGAATTTAAAACCCAAAAATTTGAATTTCCTACTAAAAATAAATGAATTTTTCACCCAAAAAGATGAGTTTTCAACCAAATAAATCAATTTTCAACAAAAAATAAATCAGTTTTCAACCAAAGCAATTAATTTTTAACTATAATGATGAATTTTCAATCAAAAAAATTAATTTTTAACAAAGAAATTGAATTTTCAACCCAAAAGTATCAATTTTCTACTCAAATAATTAAATTTTCCTTTCAAAAAAGACGAGTTATCAAGAAAACGAATAAATTTTCAACTAAAAAAATAAATTTTTAAGTGAAAATGTATTAGTTACATTTTCAGTTAAAAATATTAATTTTCAACTAAAAAAAATGAATTTTCAACAAAATATATTAATTTTCAATTAAAGAAATGAATTTTTAAATAAAATGATGAATATTTAATGAAAAAAATCATTTTCGATAAAAAAATACCAATTTTCAACAAAATAGTTAAATTCTCGATTTAAAAATTGATTTAAAAAAAAAAAAATTTCAACCAAATAATTAAATTTTCTACAAAAAAATCCCGAAATTATAAAATTGCCGAAATAAACAAACAGCATTTTTGTATGTTCAATGCATTTTTTAAATTTATTGTTTGAATTTGAAATGGGAATAATTGAAAAAACGAAACTTCTCAATGCAAAAGATTTTTTTCAATTTTTTTCAATTTTTATTACAAGAGTAATAATTTAAAAAATACACATTTAAAAAAAAACGGCACTGAGAATTTTTTTGTCTTCAATTATTGTTATTTTAAATTTAAACAATAACTTAAAACAGCATTGAAGATTTAACAAAATTCTCTGGTCGAAATAGTTCGTTACTGTATTTTTAATAAATAAAGAATATTTATTAAAAAAAATTAAAAAAATTTTTTTTAAGTTTGGGAATTTTCTAGTGTTTGGAATTTCACAATGTTTTTATATTATAAAACTCCCTAATAATAAAAATTTCCGATAGAAAATTGTCGAATTATAAAATATCCGAACTAGAAAATTACCGAATTTGAACAATTACTTTATTTATTTATTTATAAAATTAATTAAACTATTACAATTAAAATTATATATATATATATATATATATTGTTTAAAGTTTCTAAAATTTTTGTTTGAATTTAAAATAACAATAATTGAAAAAAATATATTTTTGGATAAGAATGCTCCTTAATTATTTTTATTTCAAATTGTAACAATAATTTTAGGAGCTTTAAATATCAAAAATAATTTTGTTTATACAAATATTTAATTACTGTATTTTAATCGATAAATAATATTTAAAAAATTTTAATCGTTAAAATTCTGACATTTTCAAATTCGGTAATATTATAAACTGTTTAGGAATTTTTCAGTTTGGGAATTTTGTAATTCGGGGATTTTATTATTCGAAAATTTTAATTTTCGGGAATTTAATTATTCGGAAAATTTTCAATTTGGTAATGTTATAGACTTTTCGGAAATTCAATTATTTAGAAATATCGCGAATTCGGTCCCTTGAAATAGGATAACTGGAAAATCCCAAAAAATAAGATTTCTCACACTCTAATATTTCCGAAATTGGAAAATTCTCAAATAATAAAATCCCTGGAAAAATTAAATTTCCGTCTCGAAATTTCCGAGTTATAAAATATCTATACTATAATATTTACCAATTTGTACAATTCAAATTTTCGTCATAAATATTATATATTTAATAAAAATACAATTATAGAATATTTTATTGATAAAATTATTTTGAATGTCTGAAGTTTCTGAAATTATTGCTTCAATTTAAAATATCAATAATTGAAAAGAATATATTTCGGGATGAAATTTTTTTTCAATTCATATTATTTCGAATTCAACCAAAAATTAATTTCTTTCAATTTTCAGTTCAAATTTAATGCCCGTAAAATTTAATAATTCTTAAAAAGCATCAAGAACTGTATATTTAAAATTAGTTTTATGAAGTTGAAAGCCCTAACATAACATACTTAATCTTAAAAAATTAGTAACGTTCCTGATTACGCATTTAAAAATTAAGAAACTTTGTAATAATTATTTACGAATTTAAAGTTTTGAAACTATACAACTTTTTTTTAAGGTTTCAAAAATTAGACTATTTCAGAATTGCGCATTCAAAACTATAATTTTAAATTTAAATTATAGAAATTTCCAAGATCATGGGATAAAAATTGGTTGAATAGACTTTTTTTTATTTAAAAAATTAGATTTCTATACAAAAAAAAAATTATATTGTTATTTTCACTGGTCAACATTGAAGAATTTTGAAATTTGTAAACCTTCAAAGTTTAATCTTTCTAAAAACCTTAAAAATTATATAATTTTTATTTGTAAACTTTGAAAATAATAAATCCAAACCTCATGAAACCTTCGAAAATTAAAGAATTCCAAATTTCGTTTATAATCGAAGTAGGGGAAACTTCCCTACAGTGGATAATCATTAATTGAGAGCACCAACAGAAGAAAAATAATTAATATTAATTTTTATTTAAGAACACTCAGAGTGTCTTGAGTAATATTTTATTGCATTACTTATTCTGCATATATTAGTATTTTTAATTAATAATTATCCACAGTAGGTTGCATTATCCAATGTAGGGGGGTTGCTCCTATTCAAAAATTAAGTTCGTGAAACTAAATCGTTAAAAAATAATAATTTTCAAATTATACACCATGCTTCTTTAAATATAGCGTAAAAAAATAATAACTTAAAAATCAGTCCAAAAAATTATTTTTAAACAAATTAGTTCCAATTTTGACCAAATAGTTAAATTTTTAACCAACAAAGATTAATTTTGAACCAGGTCAATTAATTTTCTACGAAAAAATAAGAATTTGAAAAAAAGAGAATTTACAACCAAAAAGTTAAATCTTCAACCAAAAAAATTATTTTTCAACCAAGTAGTTCAACTTTCGCCCAAATAGTTAAATTTTCAACCAAACAAGATGAATTTTCAGCCAAGAAAATTAATTTTTCATACAAAAATATGAATTTAAAAAAAAATTAAATTCACAACCAAAAAGTTGAATCTTTCACCTAAAAAATTATTACTTAACAAAGTAGTTCAACTTTCGACCAAACAGTTAACTTTTCAATTTAAAAAGACGTATTTTCAACCCAGACAATTTATTTTCCAACAAAAAGGACAATTTTAGCACGAAAAAATTCAAACCAAAAAGCTGAATCTTCAACCAAAAAAATTATTTTTCTACAAAGTAGTTCAACCAAATAGTTGAATTTTCTACCAAACAAGATGAATTTTCAACCAAGAAAATTAATTTCTTACACAAAAATATGAATTTAAAACAAAAATTGAATTCACAACCAAAGAGTTGAATCTTCAACCAAAAAATATGAATTTTCAACCAAGACATTTTAATTTAGTTTTTTAATTTAAGTTAATTTTCTACATAAAAATATGAATTCGAAACAAAAATTGAATTCATAACCAAAGAGTTGAATCTTCAACCAAAAATATGAATTTTCAACCAAGAAAGTTAATTTTCTACATAAAAATATGAATTTGAAAAAAAAAATGAATTCACAACCAAAAATTTGAGTTTTCAACCAAAAAATATGAATTTTCAACCAAGAAAATTGATTTTTAAATAAAAGGACACATTAAAAAAAATATTTCAGAACAAACGAGTTGTATCTCCAACCAAAAAAAAATATTTTTCAACAAAGTAGTTCAAATTTGGACCAAATAATCAAATTTCCAACCAAAAGAATGAATTTTCAACCAGGATAATTAATTTTCTACGAAAAAACATGAACTTGAAAGAAAGAGAATTCACAACCAAAAAGTAGAATCTTCAACCAACAAAATTATTTTTTAACCATGTAGTTCAACTTTCGACAAAATAATTGAATTTTCAACCAAACAAGATGAATTTTCTTCCAAGAAAATTAATTTTCTACATAATAATATGAATTAAAAAACAAATGAATTCACAACCAAAACATTGAATCTTCAACCAAAAAATATGAATTTTTAGCCACGAAAATTAATTTTCAATCAAAAAGACGAATTAAAAAAAAATTCACAACAAACAAGTTGTATTTACAACCGAAAAACTGATTTCGTAACAAAATGCTTCAACTTTCACAAAATTAGTAAAATTTTCAATAAAAAAAGATGAATTTTCAACATGAAAATTAATTTTTGTTCCAAAAAAGACGAATATTCACAAAAAGAATTCACAACCGAAAAGTCAAATCTTTAAACAAAAAAAATATTTCTTAACAAAGTAGTTCAACTTTCGACCAAATAGTTAAATTTTCAACAAAAAGGATGAATTTCCAACCAGGACAATTCATTTTCAAACAAAAAAGATAATTTTAAAAAGAAAGAATTCACAACTAAAAGCTGAATCTTTAAACAAAAAATTATTTTTTAACAAAGAGTGGGTTGAGTGGTTTTCGTTCTGATTTTGAATGTCAAATTCGATACTTCCGAGGGATTAAGGACAAAAGCGTCACTCATTAATTAGTGAGTATTTTCATTATTCTCGACCGTAAACGTGTTCTCGTTCTCGTGTTCAAAGTAATATGGTTTCAACGATTTTATACATATACAATCATGTGTCAGCCATCCTACTCTTTAAAAATAATAAAGATGCTTTCAGAATTGATGGATTTTATATCAATTTTCATGTGTTTCAGGTTTCATTTATTAATTTAATTTCCGTCTCTCGTCTCTCTTACTCTTAGGAATATATATTTTGGTAGAAGGACAAAAGATAATAAAGTTGACCCTCTGACATGATTATGTTAACACTCAAGAATAGTGAAACTAAAACATCCTGAGATAATCAGGTTTAAACTCCAGGATCGTCAACTTTATACTCTGTGATAGTGAATCTAACCGTCAAATTTTGACACTCCACGGAGGGTACGCTAGACCATCTAGGGGGTTGTCCCATAGTTAAAACTGAAATATAGTCAGTCTGACACTCTAGATGCTTAGGCTGACTGGCCACTTTTCTCCGTGCAGGTTTAAGATGTTTACAGGTCAATATGTCAAAGGCATTTTTTCTTCTTGACTTCGACTTTTTTGTGGACTATTTTACACGTTTGGGATCATTTTTGGGATAGTGACTTATTTTGCGAGGTTCCTAAACAAAGTGAACACGTTTTTTTTCGGAAAACATAAAATGGTGCCGCCTGATCCTCTATTTCCCAAAAAGAATAACATGGGGAAACTTCCCATATCTACAAATATGAAATGGAAGGCGTAATTTTTAATAAAACTAGTGCAAATTAGAGAAAGCTCTTAAAATCACTTCCCCGAAGTATTTTGCGGTATATTGATCGTAAATATTACTTTTGTGCAGTTTTTTTATCATCCTCACAACAAGATAAAATAATTAGGCAATATTATAAATCAGGTGGCTCCATTCAATTCGTTTTAAATTATTTAAACAACTTTTCATTGTTTATGTGTAACTTTGGACATTTGAAATGTTTAGACATGTTTTCATAAATATTGACAACACTATAGTAGTATACTTACTTTCTAAATGAAGACAATGCACGAATATGAGAAGTAGCGTACCGGTAATAATATTCATTTCTTTAGAAGAGACACAAAATGATAAAGAAACTAATGATTTTTTGAAAATCTCGTGTGAACAGTGGCTCCATAAATGAATGGTATATATGCTAACTCTTATCACTCATATTTTATAGCAATGCTTTATTTATTCTTGAAAATAAAGAGAGTAGGAGGAGGAAGATTGTTAATCTCAGATCTGAATTTTTTTTATATTTGCCAGACTTATCTTACCCAAAAGACATGCAGATTTATGAAAGATTACAGTATGTATATTAGATTTAATGGTAGAGATAGTGTTGTTGCATTACGGAATTTAATAGCAAATTAAAATTCATAATATTATATGATATCCACCTACAGCCGTCGTAAGGGAAGCATAGTCGATAGTGGGAAGAATTCTAGCGTCTTCAACCTGAATAATAGACAGAAGGAGACAAAACGAGTGTAACCGAAAATGAGCACATTTTTGTCTTTCAACAATGGTTACAATTCTTCCCGAACGCGGCGCTAGTATGGTATACGTAAAAATAGCCGCTATCTATGTTGTCAAGTTGTCATGACAACACGTTAACATGAACGGCGGCCATTTCTGCATGTGGCTCACTAGCCCCGCGCTCGAGAAGATCTAGCATTTCAATGCAGTGGACAGCGTGTTGGTGTACAAGCAACAGCGGCCTGGTTTCGAATCCTAGGCCAGAATCAATATTTGTTCACTGACGATTCTTTCCAGTTCTTCGACACTATGTACTTATCAGATTAAGTTAAGTTGAGGAAAAGTAAAATAACGGCAGATGTAGCCGAGACGGCGTTATAGTGAAAACCAAAACACTGCACAGCAGTCCAAATGCAAACTGTGCACAAGCACAGATTTACACAAGGCCAACTGTCCACATCTGAATGTCAATGTGCACAGATCACCACTCAAGACTTGGAAAACAGTGCACGTCTTACTGAAAATGCTCGAAAGGTACAAAATTGTAAACGTACGCTTGCACATATGGTACTTGGACAACTGTGCACGTTAAAGTTCATACTTTTGTTCATCTCTTTGAAGCTATTTGAAGAAGACGTTCGAGTGAATAATTTTGAATTACAGCACCCCTGATGCTGAGACAGCTGCCACTCAAACTTGACAAAATAAGCAAGTTGTTTCAGGAACTGTGCAATAACCGGTGACACAAGAAATTCCCCTCATTGTCGCAGAATATTGCGCAAATATTCTATATTCATAATACCCGATTTATGTCCCGAGCTATCCCGTGTATCTTTCAATCTGCGCTCTTTGAGATATCCCTGCGATAATACAGGGCATAAATGAGATATCATGGGACATCCCGCAATATCTTCTTTCTCCCTCCACCGCTTGGATTCAAATACCATTATGGCCGTGAATTCAATTTCTCTGCCTTTGGGATAGCTATGTTCGAACCTGGTCGGAGCATTCTGGACACTAGAGCACAAGTCATAATTGAGGAAAGTAGTTCTTTTTTAGTAAGGTGTATAGCACCTGCGTTAGTTCGACCAAAAAGCGATTGTCGAGTGGCTCTTGGCTCCCAGATAGCTTCCAAACTCGAGTGAGGAAGATACAGTGCCTAGGAATGTATGGTACTAAATGTATGGTGTCATATAAAGGTTGTTGTGAAGAATTTTTTTTATTGGCATTATGGTCTTATGAATATACGAGTATTTAATTAAAAACGTGCATTTCCTAAGAGTTAAAATTGGCAAACGTTTCAACCACGGATAGGGGTCCTCCTTAGTGCCAGATATTTAAAAAAAAAGAGAACAAAACAATAAGATTAAAATAAAAAGAAAGCATGCATGAACTTAGTGTTTCTACGTCGTGCAGCTCCTCTCTCGCTCTCCCTCTCTCTCTCTCTCTATCTCCGTCAACTTCTCTGTTTCTCCCTCCGCCTCTCTATCAGCTCCCTCTCTGTGTGGACTTTCCGTCTCGTTGCGGAAGGTGAGGTGATTGCGGGTGAAGTAAAACACTCCGTAATCCCACAAACACGATATTCACACACTTCACAAGCACGTTGAACAGAAGCACACACCTTTATAGTTCGAAAGGAAGTTAAGAATTCCAAAACAAAGGCAATCAATGGTAAATTAAAAACAAGTTTCTGAATAGTATAATAAGAAGTTAGTTTTTCGACGTAAAATCAGAGACATCCGCTCTGTTTAAAATTTTAGATGACAGTTACTCCCAGTGGGACCCTGCGGTGGTTGTTAACCTTTAGTTTTTATATATATATATATATAACTATACACTATACAACAACTATTTTTTACCATTTTCTTCCCAAAACACTACTAATTTTATTTTAAAATAATTTTAATACTTGAATTCTGTCTTTTAACTTCAATATTTGTTGCAACCACAATAATATAATTAAAATATAACAATATAAGAAACTCATAATCTACAAACATGTTCACAAGTTCAGCTTTTTCATCATTGTTAGGTTGTTTCCGGCAATTTAACCACCGTCTCAATTGAGCAACACTATGTTTTTTTATTTCACACTTGCCCAATTTCGCACCCGGAACATCCTCTTCATTTAATTTGACTCCGACGAAAGGTACAATTATATACATTTGTACACAATATGAGCGCAACTTTCATACTACGCGGAGAGCCCCATGGCTATTTAAAAAATATACGAAAGGATCGAAAATTAACTATAACATCGTGAACATTATCTAATTACTTTTAAAAATAACAAAAAGCATTATAATTGAATATTCTCGTAAATTTTCGATAAATTCTCGAAGCTTCGGTGACATACCGGTATGTTACCGGTAATATTTCTCGATTTTAAATTACCGTGAATTTAAAAACTCTAGCTAGGTCAACTTCTATGGGCGAAAACGGTAAAGTCGCGAACTTGGGCGCGCTGTTCGAGAGGCGTTAAGGGGTACAGAAATCGTTCACGGCCCGACACAGATGGCGTTCGAGCAGTTCTAAATTCTGGTTGCGAGGTGCAGAGGGAGCAATGGCTACATACATAGGGTTGTAAGTCCATGAAACATTTCATTGAAACATTGAAAGTTTCATGAAACAATGAAACGTTTCATGGGACCAAAGTTTCTGAAACGTTTCAAAGTTTCACAAACACGTATGCGCTTGCGCACTCATGTCAGGTTGAGGTTAGGTAATATGATGGCGTTGTTCAATGGAATAATCGTGCTGAAACTTGAATGCTTGATAATACGAACAAATACGAGTAAAGGCGCGATTACCGATTTTGTTGAAATTTTCCTTTTTTCTTCACTAACATTTTTTTTAAATTAAAATTTATTTATTTTGTTGAAAATTAATTCTTTTAAAGTTGATTTCAACTGTTTTTAATTGAAAATTAGAATTTTCTCCTTGAAATAGCAATTATTACATTTTTCGTTGCAAATTCAGCTTTTTTGGTTGAAAATTCATTTTTTTTTAATTCGATTGTTTGGTTAAATCAGATCCTGAAAAACGATACAGAAAATATCTATTTCTCCAACTGGTCCAAAAGGTTAAACCCATAAACATTTTTTTATATGGGTTAAAAAAAATTTTGTAGTGAAGAAAAAATGAAAATTTTAACAAAATTATAATTTGAGGCGAAAAATATTTTCGGATACAAATTGAAATTTTTGAATAAGTATTTATTTTTTATGTTTTTCATGTCAAACATGGTAAAAAATGTCGTAAAATTGATAAAATGACCAACTATTCGCAAGAATTTTAAAATAAATATCAACGTGTATCATATTCAAATAGAATTTAGAAATATTTATAAAAAGTAATAATATTTTTCATTTTAAAAATTAATGTATACGGAGTACAGTTTTCATTTGAAATTTCGCGACATTTTTTTGTACCATGTTTCATCCTAGGGCAGAATCAAGAAAAAATATTCTAAAAATATGTTGATTAGTTATTAAAATACTACAATGAATTACCTTGAAAAATTGTTTTTTCCTTTTGAAATCATGCGATATTTCTTTATAAAATCAATTTTGTTAAATTTATTTTACAATTATTTACAATTGATTTCCAATTACAACTATTTTACAATTGAAATACAATTGTAAAAATAAATATAAATATAAGCTTTTTGAAATTCTTCAGAAAATTTCGAAATATTTTCTAAGATTTCAGATATTTCAAATCAAAATTTGAACAAAAAAAAACTTTTTCAACTTAATAGATTAATTTCCAGGCAAAAAGGTTAATTCTCAACAAAAAATGTGATAATTTACATTTCATTAGTTATTAAAATACTACAAAGAATTACCTTGAAAAATTGTTTGTTCCTTTTGAAATCATACGATATTTCTTTATAGAATAAATTTTGTTACATTTATTTTACAATTATTTACAATTAATTTCCAATTACAACTATTTTACAATTAAAATAAAATTGTAAAAACTAAATTTTGTAATGTTGAGATAAGTATTTTCAGACATTTAAGGTTTTTAAAAATTTTATTAATAAATTTTTGGCTTGTTCTCTTAAAATCCTAAAAATTATGCTTAGAGCCTACAATAGCTTGAAAAGAAAGGTAAGTATCAGAGGAAAGTAAACAGTAAAAATTCAGGTTAATTTGATAAATTAAAAATAATAATGATTTATTATTATTCTGACTTTACAATATTTAAAATCAATTGCAAAATAAAACATAAATAATGAAAAATGAAACTGTAGAATCGGATAGTTTAAAACATTCCATAAGATTTCCTGAAAAACAGAATCATTGAATGTATCAAGACTTCATTACATGTATTTGAAGTCTTTCTTTAAGGTGTCAATTTTTGAAAACAAAAATCAACTAAAACCTCCTAATAGCCGAAGAACCCGAATCGTGAAGTCGGGCCTCGGCCAAGCTCGGCTTCGTTCTCGTGCATTTTCAGCTTTACACGAGGCTGGCCGACGCATCGCGTAACAGAGCCGGCTCACCGACACGCTAATTTTGCATGTATTACTCCCTGATGGAAAAGTGGTGGGGGCCAAAAAATCCCACGTTCTGGAGACTCTGCTAATTAGTCAAAACTGTTCTACTAATCTAACTCCATGGGACTGCGCCCTGAAACGGTTGCGTTATTTTCTGGAGACACGGTTGATACACGTGCGCGGCCTCGCGTAAGCTTACTTATATATAACTATAGATATATAGGAAGTCTCCAATTTTGTGAAAACTTTCTATTTTAATAGGATCTCTCCTTTTAATTCCGAGCATAGAAACGTAGAAGTCGCATTGACTTCTGTAGCACGCTTACGTTCTCTCATTTGGGACAGCAGTGTTCCCAGATATAAGAGAGCAACGTTGTAGCACATTTTAAGGTCGCCGCTGCAAGGAAAATGGCACTGCTGTCGCGTTAAAATTACAGAGGGTCCAGAGACAATGTGGCCACCTAGTCGGATGCCGCCATTTTCAGCAGGGTATATCTATAGTATAGTATGTATATGCAGTCCAAACTCCGAGCAGTGCCGTTTTCGGGGCTGTAGGGGAGTATAATTCCAAGAAGCCATAAACCCCCACTCTAACCTTCTTTCGTTCATTACACCTATTTGAAATTGCCGCTCACTTTCTTCAATATGGCGGCGTAGCTGGTATCGTTGCGGATTGGCAGATTTTTTTTCACTTGCGCGTGGCTAGACCTGGTGTGGGTTGGATCATGATTATCATTCTTCAAATCGACAACAGCGCTGGAGACGTAACAGGGGTGGGACTCCGATGCCTCAAGTCCAACGGACCTCTCTTTCTACCATGTCAGATAAACAACGAGGCGGGATTGAAAACGAAACGATGTTTTCAAAAGCTCTCTTTATATCGCATATATGGTAGACAGAGAGAGTCTGATCGCTTGAAACGATAAGTACGGCTTGTCATTAGAACACCATCGGATCCTCTCTGTCTACCATATATGATAGAAAGTCTATTGCACATAGTAGAAAGAGAGCTCCGTTCGACGTCAGGAATCGGGGTCGCACCCCTGTTATGTCTCCAGTGCGGTTGTCGATGTGAAGAATGATAATGTAGAACCAGAGACCTCATCTCTGGCAGAACATCCTCTGGATTCGTTGCCGACAAATAGGATTGCTAGCTTCACATAATTTAATGTTAAATTAGCCAATCTCTTGAAGTACCGCCCTTGCATTTCAAGCTAAGAAAATGGGATTCTAATTCTCGGAAATGCATTTTTACGATTCTTGTCGATTTACATTTTTCTGTCAAATCGCGTAATAAAATGTGATTTACGGCGTCTGAAGGGCGCCTTGTCGCTTCAACCACAGGAAAACGACAGCCGAAAATTACTGGCCCTAATTGACCATAATTTATAATATCGTCTGAACATTATAAAGTATCGACGACTTGCAGATTTATCAGTGAACTATTTAAACTTTCTTGTAAAGCTTAAAAAATCATTAGCAAAGGAAGATTATTATGAGAATTTTCATGGTGAAACACTTTTTGTAATAGTCTTCTTTTGCCAATGATTTTTTAAGCTTTACAGGAAAGTTCAAATAGTTCACTAATAAATCTGCAAGTCATCGTTACTTTATAATTTTTAGACGATATTATTATAAATTATGGCCAATTAGGGCCAGTAATTTTCGGCTGTCGTTTTGCCTGTCTGAAAATTCTTTTCCCAAAAATCAGTTAAAGTTTTAGTTTTTGAGTTATAAAATATTTAAGGTGGACCAATCAGGAGCGCCATATAAGCAGTCGCGTGTGCGTCAGTTCCGAGTGCGTCACTCGAGTCTAAAACCTGAATATGGTATCCTGATTTACAAAATGTTTATTCGACTGATCATAACCTATGCGTGTACAATTTGAGAAGGTGCGTCAAAAAGTAACATCAATCACATCCAAATCATACAAAATAAATTCCTCAGATGTATCACAAAAACCCCTAGATATACCAAGAACTCTGTCCTTCACAGAGAATTTCAATTAACTTACATTTCAGAGTATATCGAAGAAACCGCCACTATATTTTATGAATATACATCATTATCACCTTTTGAACATATTTCCTCTCTACCCTACTAAAAAAAAGACCGGAATCGTCCGAAAAAAAGTCAGGACTTTTGACCATTTTTGATCTTTTGTTACGTTTCTCGACAGAAATCGCCAGGAAAACTCAGAATTTATGAGAAATGTTCAGAAATCGTCAGAGTTTGGGTTCGAAGGATAATCCTTTTATTAGGGGTCCAAGAATAGAATGCTATAAAACCTTAATCCGTTTATATTTCCCAGGTTATTTATATTATTATTATTTTTTATTCATGCACATTCTATTTTTACTCATATTAAATTATTAATATTTATATATTAAATGACTCTGAAGGTGAATCAGAAAATTTTGTCCGTTTCGACGTACCTCTTTCTCTTTACAAGGTACATTATATTTATCCTAATTTTAAATTCTGTAGGAAAATTTTTAGGTATCTGAAATCGACGAAACCCGTAGATTCTGAATTTCTAACTTTTGAATCTGTATATGCAACATTGAAAAAAAAATTATTTTCAATTTTTAATCCTTTTGGGTTGGCCTACCTGCGGTCCTAGCCGATGAGCTACCTGATAGGATGTGAATTAGCATATCTTCAGAAATAGTCAGGCTCGTCAGGAATGGTCAGGATGTTCAGGAATCTTCAGAACTTCTGACCTGTGCCTTTGCTTACATTCTTTATGCAGGAAAAATGCTTGTCGACCAGTATTTTTCCAGCATAAAGAATGTAAACAATGACACTTATTTTTGCCTATTGCATTTCGTGGGAGAAAGTGGTCCATCTGAAGTTTCCCAACCCCGTTAAAAGTAAGAGCCAGCAAGAAAATTGTAAGGTAAAAATAAAAAATAAATTATTTATTCAAGAACTGTGGAAGAAGGAATTTTGAATGTCGCATATCAGAAGCATGCCTAGTGTATCTTAGTTTTTAGAAAAAATGCCACTTTTTGTATTTTTTGTATTTTTCGAGCTACATGAATTTCAAAACTAATAACCCACTTATAATGACAGCTATTAATTAATTTCCAACTGCTTTTCTTTGAAAATGCTTCATCAACCCTTTTTTATATATATATTTTTTATTATAGATAATTTCACTTTTATGTAAAACACTATTTTTCTCTGCACTCCAACCACCTTATTTTCAACTGGAAAATGGTCTTTTCGTCTTCCTTTTTAAGCTGTAATTCAGCACCTGACACATCTTTTGCATTCAATTTTACATTAAAATTTGGTATCACAGTGTACATTTTAACGAAAATATGTCCGATAAACTTATAATTTCCCTTCATTTCATAAAATAAGCTCGGCCGAATGGAGCCTAATGCCTTGCAGAATTGAATTGAGAAGTCCAATTCGATAATGGCAACAAATCGAATACACCAAACCTAACCTGAATTCGTTTTCGCGTTATATCTATTCAACTTTATTTACTGAGAACTTCTGTTTATAATCACTATTTCTACAGGAATGTGTGCAAAGCATATAAGACTCGAGATGTCAATTCGAAAAATATATAATAATAGTTGATAAGCGCGCGATTGATTACTTTAGGTTAGGATACCATGTTGTTGTACTTATATCAGATATACTCATGTTCCACATGCTCGAAAATTTTGCGGATTATAGCGTACAATAAACACGTATACGAGTGGTTCACAACTTGACCGATGGAGTGTACACTGATTTCAAGTGATTTCAGTGACTTCATATGAATTCTAGTGACTTCTAAAAAAGGTGTACACCTGACTTCACGAGTCACAGGGTCCCACTGGGAGCAACTTTCATCTAAACAAAATGACATCGGCTCCCAGTAGGACCGCGGTAAATCCCATTCATGGCCACATCTCACAACCGTGAGATGGGTGGTCGTCAGTCAGTGTCTTCGGTGTATTAAAGAATGAGGTTATGTTTATTTTCTATATAAGCGCAGTCGCCATCTTAAAAACGTATATTACATGTAAAAAACTAGGGACGTAAATTACGTAGGTAATTTACATGTAAAAAAATACGCAAATTACCTAAGGTATATTACGTACGCAACCCTGATTGCTGCTAAGGGCGTAGCAGACGACAGCTTTCATTCCATCGTAGGATAATCTTTCACGAAATAGCATGTAAACTTGAACCGCGGAAAATTTTACATGCAACAAAATTTAACTTTAGTTTTTTCTGTGCATGTAGGTGTTATTGTGTCCATTAATAATATTATAATATGACTGTAGTTATTGAAAAAGTTTTAAACATATTTTTTTATTTATTTTTAATCCTGAAAGTGTAACATTAAATTTGAAATTAGCGACTTTAAAGACCCGTATGTACCAACTTCGATGCAGATCTGTAAAAGTTTTGAAATTATGTTCGCCATATTGAATCTTTCATTTTCATTTTAACATATTGATATTAAATTTAAAATCAGAGACCTCGGAAAACCCACTATGTCAAGTTACATACGAATCAGACGATACTTGAAATTTGGCGAGCTCTCCACTTGTTTTGAATGCCCTTGCTAGAAAAAAATGATAGACCTTTAGTTCAGTAGAAAATATATTTTCACAATAGCAATTATCTTTTATGAGATTTAGCCTTGGCAATTTTCGGTTAAAGTATGCGGCAGGTTTTTAATTATTATCATTTTTATTACTCATTAATGTTATTATACATAGAAATGGATTCTCATGTAAACTGAATGCATTGATCATTTCAAATAGTCAAAACAAAGGAAATTTTGTTTTCAGAAATAATATTTCTTGAAATAATCCGAATCAGTCTCAATATAGATTGAGCTTACTGAATTCTTTGAATTTCTCCTCTTGAGTGGTTAGATAAATTTAATTAGTTATACTGATATTATTTAGATGCATTCTTTTTAATTAGTTTAATCATGCCGAGAAGAAGGAGCTCGGGTCATCGTTGCCTCAATCCTTTTTTCAAGTCTGGGCACAAGAAGAAACCAGTTAATTTAAGAACAATTTCTACCACTCTTAAAAAAGAAATATCCAAGCACACAAGCCGATAACGACAATAACATTAATGCTTCTCCTATTCTAAAAAATGACGTTATAATGGACGATAACTGATTTCTTCACATACTGACTGACGAGACATTTCCTTCTCCTTCAACATTGAAGTTTAGAAGATCAGAATAAGATTGTGCTAATGAAGAGCACCAAGCAATTCTGAAGAAGAATTACTTTTAACTCTTGCTCTCAAATTTTGAGGTTGAAGACGATTAGCTAAAGACTTCGGCGCCTCAGAGCGTCAAGCTGGCAAAGCGAAAAAATTGGTAGCTGAAAGTGGAATTTTAGCGACGTCCAAGGCCAAAAAAAGGTAAAACTTTAGATGCAGAGTTTGAAACATTAGTGAGAGCATTCTACCTTGATGAGAACAGTCGTTTGTTACCCGATATGAAAGCTTTCGTTTCTGTTAAACAAAATTATGGCTCACGTGAACGAGTTAAAAAAAGATTAATTCTATGTGACCTTTATGAATTGTATGAACATTTTAAATCCCAGAACTCAAAATTAAATATTAGCTTATCAAAATTCTCGCAGCTTCGACCTCGAAATTGTGTTCTCGCTGGAGCCAGTCGTACGCTTATCGTGTGCGTTTGCTTCAATCGCGAAAATGTGAACCTTATGCTAGATGCTGTAGACTTAGACGAATCGTCTTCCTCTCCAATTGATGCTCCCATTAAAACTCGTCACGATGCTATAAAGAAAATTGTATGTAGTCATTAGACTGCAGAGTGCCACCTCGATGAATGTTCAGCGTGCCCTGGCACAAGCGTTCTTAAAGACTTCATAACATCAGTTGTCGCAGATCAGTGCATTGACAGAATAGAATTCCAAACTTTTCATCAAACCGACAGAAGTACATTACGTACAGAAATAATGGACGCAGAAGATTTTGCTGAACAGCATTGTGAACGTCTGTTTAACCTAAAATCGCATTTTTTTAAGCTTCGCAACAATCATCTTTTTTTAAGCACTTGCAGAAGACATTAAAAGAAGGCGAATTTCTTGTATCGATACGCCGTCTGTACGCAACTTTTTCAACCGAAAAGCGCGGGTGATTTGAAATCAATAAATATGTACTATGAATAGTAATGCTTTTCGGACTTGCATGTTGGTGGCGGAAGTAAGAACGTGTTCAGTGTCAGGTGGTGAGAGGATTTTACAGAATTTGTGTGGAAGGTGTGAGTGGAGTGTGAGGGTGGAAGCCTAGGAGATGAATAGGGTTGTGTGAGGTGTATTTGGGAGATAAAAAGTGATTTTCAGCGTGGAGGGAGGTGGACAGTGGTAGTACTGGCAGTGAAATTGACGGGGAGCAAAGTTTCCACGTGCCACGATGGCCAACAGTGCGTGGTCGGGTTTCGAGCGGCGCGTCGGGGAGAACACGGAACGGTGGGAACGAAGGAAGCGAGAAGGTAAGAGAGAGAGAGAGAGAGCGTCAAACGCAAGTGACGGGGAGGATCTCTTGAAGAGGAAGAGAGACAGCCAAGAGAGTCCAGAGAAAAGTGAGGTAGAGAGTCCGTTAAAAAAACCGGGAGTACACGTATTAGGCAAGATCAGGGGGCTTAGGGATGACATAAGGGGGACTAAGGAGCAGATGGAAGACATGAGGGAGGACTTGAGAATCAGAGCTGAGAAATTGGAAAAGGAGATGAAAGAGCAGAGGGTGAGAGTATAAGGGTTAGAGACGAGTAGGAAAGATAAAGACTTTAAAATAAAGCAGATGGAAGAGGAGATTAGGGGGTGGAAGTAAAGGACGAAAGAAAGGCTTGAAAAGGCGGAGGGCAGGGCGGAAATGGAAGTAGTTGACGGGGGGGGGGGGATCAAAGGTATTTGGGAAAGGGTAGAGAATATGATACAAGAGAAAGTAGGAGCGCATAGGAATGAAAAGGAGAAGAGGGCGGATAGGGGAAGGATAAGGGCAATGGAGATGAGAATGGAGAGAAGAGTTAAGGCAGACAGGAGAAATAATATTGCCATAGGAGGGTTGAAGCTAAAGAGCGGTGAAGGAAAGGAGGGCGTGGAAGCGCTGATATACAGAGCATAGGGTGGGTTAAAGGGATGGTAGGGAAAGTTAAGTTGGAGGGGAGGAAGGAGAAGGAAGGGGCGGTTGTGGAGTTGGAGAGCTGGGAAGAAAAGTTGGGGGTAATGCGAAATAAGAGTAGGATAAAGGATAAGGGAGTTTTCATCGATCACGATGTGTGTGTGTGTGTGTGTGTGTGTGTGTGTGTGAAGGACCCTTTACAGGTTCCTGTACAGGAATATTCATGTGGGATAGAAGTAGCACAGGATCCTTCAGAGATATTTTTGCGAGAGTCCCAGGTGCTTAGGAACCTGTACAGGATCTTTCATAGATACTTTTTGCAAATTTGTCCCACTTGCACAGGAACGTGTACAGGATCCTCCCTAGGGAACTTCTTGCAGCAACATCGACGATAATGCAGGAACCTGTACAGGTATTTGAATACCCAGGTTCCTTTACAGAAACGTGCGCAAATTCCCTCGCAGTATCCGAACAGGAACCGGTGTACCAGGAACCTGCGTATGCTCCTGTACAGGTACCGGTGTAGGAACCTCCAAAGAAACCTGTCAGGTTCCTGTACAGGAATTTTCAGTTGGGTCACGATCAGCTCGGAGAGCCAAGCGACATTAACTGCAGTTGGGAAACCAGACATAGCATCAGAACTGGTTTGGGAATGCACAATGGAATTAAATCAACTTGCAAAAAATAACAAAATGGCTCTTATGTGGGTCCCTGGTCACACAGGGATCACGAGCAACGAAAAGGCGGACCAGTTGGCAAAATGTGGCGCAGCAAGTAAATACATAGAACTGGTACTGGGACTAGCGTCTTGCTGCATCGGGATTACCATCAGAAGCTGGATCCGAACAAAGCACCGGGAATACTGGGAACAAATCCAGGGTTACCGACAGGCGAAAGCCATCCTGGGCTATACGTACAGGATGGACAGAGCCAGGGAAATCCTGGGTTTACCCGAGAAAGACATGAGGCCAGTGGTTCAGATGCTAACAGGGCACAACCACCTGAATTATGTAAATATGAATTATATGCACAAAATGGGGTATAACACGACGAAAGAGTGCAGGAAATGCGGCAGAGATGATGAAACATCCCTGCATGTCTTATGCCAGTGCCCGGCAATAGCTAGGCTCAGGCAGCAAACCCTTGGGGTCCATTTTATGGGACCTAAGAAAATTATAATGCAAGCAGTGATTGATATACTAGGCTTCACGAAGATGTCTGGGGTCAACTACTGAGTGCGAATAGTTAAGGGTGTGGCACGATAGGCTTTATAGCTTGAGCATCAGGGGAGCACTATCGAGGCTGCCCGCCCGCTTTTAAACTGACTAAACTAAGTAACTACTCTCGCAAATACCGGACATGCAAAATGCATTATTTTCCTCATGAAAATTATCATTAATGATTTCAAAAGAGTAAAATATTATATAATATCGTTAGAAGAACTTTTAGAACTTAAAACCCTTCTAAGAGTAACAGATGTGAAATTAATATAGTGTGGTGCTCTTTTGTAAATGAAAAATTATTAATTTATGTCAAGTAAATAACAGAGAGCCTCGGTGACTCAGGCGATAGCACGTCAAGCTTCCGAGCAGGAGGCCTAGGGTTCGATCCCTGTGCTAGTTACCTCACAAGGAAGAGGCTCCAGGTGGAGGGAACTATCCTTGAGGGTCACAGGTCGACTTCGAGAAGACTCGGAAAAGAGTTAGCCATCTCTTAGCGAAGAGGCTCTATGTTGAGCCTGTATAAATACAGAAAGAATTCCTATTGGTCAATTATTGAGGTTACTCGATTTTTGGAAACCAGGGGGCTTACACGTATACCAGGGGGCAAAATTTCACACTTTGACGGAGAATGACCTACATATTTCATCGAGATGGATATTGTGGAGAAAGAAGTTAGTATGCCTTTATGGAATCAGCCGAACCATGTAGTTAATGCGAAACGCGAAACTATCGAAAAGATTGTACGTGAGTATAAAGAGTATAGTGTAGTGAAAGATACGAATTTACCATATGTGAGTCCAGTTTTGTTAGTCCGAAGAGAGAATGGCGAGTAAGGTGGCCCAAATGTGGTTTTCTCGAATTTTCTTTCATGCATATTGCCCGGAAACTTGTTGGAATTCACACAAAAATAAATCCATTTTTTTTTGTTTTGTAAAACAATTATATTTAGAGGTGGCGCAAGCCCCATGAAGTTTAAAGCGTATTTCCCATAAGAAAAAAAGACGTTTTTGTAAATTTCATTCAGAATCGTCAATATTTGCTGAATCGAGCTGAAACTCAACATTTCCCAGTGGGCACAAAATTTGACAACGTCTTTACGACATCGTTACTAGATCTTTACAACGACTTCAAGACATCCTATGTCCATGTCGTCAAGAAGTCTTTACGATGTCGGAAAGACATCGGCAGATCGTACGACGTCTTTACGATATTGCCAAGTCATTTTAACGACATAGACATAGGATGCCTTAAAGTTGTCGTCGAGATGTCTTAACGATGTCGTAAAGACGTCTCCCAATTGTGTGCCCACTGGGTTATCTTCGCAAATAGGCATAGAATATAAATGGGGTTTGCGAGTTTTTGACGCTAATTATGACTTTTTTTTTGCTTTATTAAAATACGCAAATTGTATCTACTACATAAAATACTGTTGTATACTGATAATTAGATGTATGATAAATTCTTTAAACAAATTATTATGGCTTTTAGCAAACTTCCCTTAGAACAGAGATGTCCACTATTCGTGCAATTTGCAAGAAGAGTAAGTTAAATAATTAATTAATATTAACCAAATTAATTGTTTGAACAATTTATTATTATTGTTAATAATATTCAATGTGAATATGCGACGCGGATCGATTTGACGATTGAAATCAAAAATAGTTATTGAACAAGAGTAAAGAAATAAATTTTCAATTAAGAATTCAAGTGTTACCAATGTGTAATTTCTAGGGTAGGATTAGATGTGTTAAATAAGTAACCAAAAAGGACTTTCCTAAAGTGAAATTGTGAAGGTGCATTTCTAATGGTTATAGATAGTTTGTTCCAAAGGCGAGCACCACGAATAACAAAAGACCTTTGCATTTTACACGTGCGGTGTGACTGAATTGTTAGTACTGTTTTCCTTTCACGGAGTTTGGAATGCGTTGGTTGATCTTTATCAATAAAATGGAACAGGTCAAGAAGATAGTGCGGAACTTTATTACTGAATAGGTTATAAAGCAAATTACCCATAAATAATTGTCTTCTTTTGGCGACGTTAAGAAGTTCTGCTCTTTCTCTATACTGAGTAATATGTTCACTAGGGTGGTCCAAAATGGCGATTTTTAAATAAATGCAAACGATCCCCCCAAAAAGTTTCGAAATCGAAAAAATAAAGGTCCTATTCTTTCTTTTTTCAAAATTTTGAGTTTAAATAGTGCCTGTTGGGACTTGAAATTTGCATGGGAAAATGCATGGGAAAAAGTCACTTTTTGGTATTTTTCGAATAATTGTTTTAAAAGTGAATAATTTTCGTTGAAAGTTATGGTCCGAGCGGGGAGCGAGGGGCGAGGGAACAGCCGCGTCAGGGGAAAAAGCCGAGTGGAGAGGATAACGTGCTAAGGCGACTGCCGGCAACGTTCGGCTTCAACTGTGATGGTCCGAAAATTCCCGAGAGTTCCCGATTCCCGAACTACATGTGTAAACAGAATACAAAATTGAGACACACTGGAATGAAAACGCGAATGTGCTTTTTTTGCTTCGTAATCTGCAGAGTCTCTCAAGGACGAAATATCTTGTTTTTCGAGGGAATCAGGCAATACGTATTTTTCCGAATTACAAGAAAAAGTCCACAGAGTTTCGCGTATTTGACATGTGCTTTTTTGAAAAAAAAACCCACATTTTTTATTCAAACCTCTATAACATGAGATATGTATATTTTTCTTTCTGATTCTGGCAGCTTTCATGGTGTTTTTAGAAATCCACCGTAAAATATGAAAAAGGTTTAAAATTAACCAAAACAACGGCATTTTATAAATATCAAAATTGGAAAGTCGATTTTCTCGAAAAATCCACACTTATATTTTCGGTTGAATTCTTAACCAGTAGATTGTTTTTCATTAATTCGAATTTTCTATTTTTTCTCGCAAAGGAGATTCGAAAAAATGTTATGATAACAGTTTGCAGGCCTAAAAAATTTATATAAAAATATATCTTGTTCTGTTTCGATATGTTGCACTGAGAAAAAGGGAAAAATTATAAAATTATATTTTGAGGGGAACAAAAAGTTTTTGTCCTCAAAAATGGTTTCGCCAACATAAAGCTAATAGGATACCTCCTTTATATAATCAGAAAGTGTACACAAATATGGAAATAACTAAAAAGAGTGGGGTTTTGTAGAAATTATTTTTCATTCCTTTCTTCAAATTTTGAAAACAAGAAAAAATATTTTCTGGACAACCCCACCTTCTTTATTCTTTCCAATACTTTTTAAAACATTTCTGCTTATAAAAGAAAGGTATGCAATCAGCTCTATGTAGGCTACACAAATTTTGAGACCGGGAGAATTTGTTTCCTTAAAAATCTAATTTTTGACTTTTTATCGTGAACGATGCAAGATATTAAAGATATCAAAAGAGCAGGAAATATTTTTCATTCTACTCTTTCAAAACCGGAAGACATTTATCGAAACATTTTATCGTATCTGTCGCTGTTTTTCATAAAAAAGTGGAAAATTCTTTTGATTAAAAAAATGTGCCCACAAAAGTTATTTAGCCCGCGTTAAGATGAAAAGATCCTTGTGAAAGTAAAAATGTAACCACAAATTGGTAAAAAACATAAGTGTACGTTTTTTCAGATAATGAATTTTTAACATTTTCCGAAGAACGGCAGCTATTTTTTTAATTTTGAATTTTCATTAAATTTTCCGGTGGATTTGAAAAGAAGACGATAAACGTAATCGTCAATAGATATTGAACGATGAATATCTCAAGTTGCAAAGGTTCACACAAAAAATTGGGCTTTTAAAATAAAATAAACAACAATATTCAAGTATACATAACCTCATACAATTTCCCCCCCAATTTTCCCCGAGAGAGCTTGCAACTTCAAGCGTAAAATCTGCCTTACTTTAAATGTATTCCTTCGTTTAAAAAGTAACAATTTCATCACTTCTATTAAGCATCAATAAATTATTTGAATGAATAATGAACAAAAAGGACAATGTAAGTTTGGCACAACTTTTTTTTATTTAAACAACATATAAGCAGAACATTAATAGTACGAACGAAAGAATAGTAATTCTCCAAACTCATGTCATTATTAAAGTTCAAGGAATCATTATAATTTATTACTTTTATTAACAAGGTTTTGGAAGCAGCTTTAAAATGTAACTATTCTGTTAATAATCTTACTCAATCTCATACCATTCATCGTTTCATAGCAAAATAGATACATGTATCGCACTTAAAATCACATTTATTACAATAAAAATTGAAGGTACGCGAAGTAATCACGACAATTTCTCTAAACTTTTGCCATCAATAATCTTAAGCTTATTATTATAATTTACTGCTTTTATTAATAACGTATTCATATTATCTGTAGGGTGTAATCATTTTGTTAAAAGTCGCCCTTAAAATCACATTTCTTACAATCACTAGAAGATAAACGAAGTAAGAACATTCATTTCTCTAAACCCCTGTCACTATTAATCTTCAACTTATTATTATAATTTATAATTCATAAATATGAAATACTGAAAGAATCTTTAGAGTGGAAGCATTTTTAAACAGTCATCCTTAAAATCACATTTTTCCACAATCTCTAGAAGATAAACGAAGAAACAAAATTAATTTCTTTAAGCCTCTGTCACTATTAATCTTCAACGTATTATTATAATTTATAATGCGTAATAATGAAATATTGAAAGAATCTTTACAAAACAATCATTTTGTTAACAGTCGTCCTTAAAATCACATTTTTCTATCATCACTATACAAGGTAAAGGAAGTTACAACATTCATTTCCTTAAACTCCTGCTACTATTATTCTTCAACTTATTATTGTAATTTACTATTTCCATGGACAAAATATTCGAAGTATGTTTGAAGCGCAATCATTTTGTTGAAAATCTTACTTCAAATCACGTACAAGATCGCTCGAAAATAGAAACGTGCTTACTATTTCTAATTCTTCTCCAAAACATGTCTTTTTCTCCTTTCCTTTTTGCACTTTTTCCTTTTATTATAATTCTTCGATATCGCTGTCAATTTCGTAGTCACTGCCATCCTCACTTTCAGACATGGGGGGATCGTCCACTTACAATTCAATTTTAAGATAACTATATTGTATTGACATTTATGCAATAAGAAAGACCTGCGTCCATTTTGTCTCTTGAATTGATTGCGACTAGGGCTTTTCAATATATTTTGGTGTTCTGAATAGGAATGTGTTCGCTTATACACGGGAAAAAGAGCTGTAGTTGAACTCTTCATACAGACAGAATGACAGAAAATTAATGTTATGTATAATTAAAAAATAATGTTTCAAAGAAAAATTTTATTCAAATATATTGAAAGGTAACGAAATAATTCCCTCTATGAATCGGGCTTGCAATAATAATAATAATAATATTAATAATAATAATAATAATAGTATATGATGCAATATATATAATGTAATATAATAATAGTATATAATAAAAGGCGTAGGGATGTGGCGACCCCATCGCCCAAGAGCTACGGCTCTTGTAGTCAGCCACGTTGCATTGGGCTAACTTCCCAACGCAACGAACTATGCGGTTACGTCACCAGTATCACGCAGTGCCACCCACAATAGGCCTCTCTCGGATGGAGGGGTAGGACAACTTGGCGCAGATGCACTTTTTGGAAAGCACATTAATTAACTGTTTTAATGAACTTCAATTAAATTATATTCACGCATAGAGCATTGGGAAGATATTGGCCTAAACAAAATATATTTTATTACAATCTTTTACTTTATATTTTAATTTTAATCGTGCATTTTCCTTTATATGCGCCGCATTCGGTGCCGCTCTCCTATCTGAAGTTATATGATTTTGTTTTATCTGAAATAATGATACATGTATATTAAAACACGTTGACTCCTAATCCGGCAACCCTCAACGATTTCGATTTGTAACTAAATAATTTGAAATGTCTAAATCTAAAATTATCAATTCAAAATCCTTGCATATTTAAATAGCTTGGTTTTACGCGCTCAAAAAATTGCTTGTTTACAGTTTTTAAAATTTCTGAAGTGTAGCGATTCGCCCCATCGCGGTATGAATCGCTACAAGTACCTATTACCTTAATACATTTATTACCAATTCGTCTTTTTACAAACATATCTTTTTACCCATCCCCCTTTCCGGCCAGTGGTATCAAGTAGCAATAAATATATTTCAAACTGAAAAGATCTGTTTGTCTGAAGCAAATTATCAAACACAAGGATACCATACTTCGCTTTAATTAGTCTGTGAAAAAAGATTTGGTAGCCCTTAAAAGGCTGATTGTTTAAATTCAATATCAGATTCACGTCTCGAATTTATCCTCCGAAACCGTAAAGTACGCCCTGGGCGTTTCAAGGCAGACATTAGATAGCGTCCATAGCAGCGATGGTTATCCTCTTCATATGCTCAGTATAGATGACTACAACATGGATGACGCTTTCAAGGAACACTTTCAGGACACGAGTTTCCTCGTAGATTAGGCCTGCTCAGATAGGGGAAATCAACTCAATCGCCACATGTTCGAGTTCAACCACCAGTTCCCTCTGCTCAGATCCAGAGGCTTGGGGTGGTGGTCCAATTCAATAAAATTGTTATCTAAATCAAAGCAACAACTACAGACAGCGAGCCATGCCCTACAAGTAATAATACCGTTACCACACTCTACCGACCCTATAAATAGTTAACAGAACGTCTCATTTTAGAACAAAAGAAATTAGGCCTGCGTAAAAACATTTGGTGGCCCTTAAAAGGGCCGATTGTTGGCAATAAAAATTAAGTTCTGCTGAATTTAACCTCCGAACCCATAGAGAGTACGTCCTTGACGTTTGAGGGCATAGACAACGTCCATGGCAGTGACTGTTTTCCTCTTGGCATGCTCAGTGCAGGTGACAGCATCACGGATGACATTTTCAAGAAAAACTTTCAGAACACCTTGGGTTTCTTCGTAGATCAAGCCCTCATTACGACGAGCCAAACGACGGATGGCGGGCTTCGTGATTCCCTGGATGTTGTCACGCAAAACTTTACGATGGCGTTTTGCTCCTCCCTTTCCCAAACCTTTTCCTCCTTCACCACGGCCAGTCATTTTTTCAAAAACTGAAAAACTTATGACCTACTCAAACAAAGAGTATAACTCGGAATGCTGAAAATTTTTTTTTTTTTTTTGAGTGGGTCGAAGAGGGGGAATCTTCAAACGACACCCACTGAAGGGTAGTGTCGGATTCGCAATGTGCGCCTACCGACTAAACCCCCTCCCTGTTGGTTACCAACCTTGAGGTTATAAACCAAAGATGAGGTGAGTGGAGGATGATGGTCCAAGACAGTTGAACTGCAAGGACTCTCGCGCTAGAAGCGCAACACGGAAAAGGGAAAGATGGTTACGATTGCGACGAAACGAAAAGACACGGCCTTCTAAATCGGTCGGAAGTCTTACTCGCGTAATTAGCGAGTGATTTGATGCTGGGTTTTGGGCGACTTTGCACAGAAAGACGAAGGTTTGCGGCGTATGTTTGAGCAGCTAAGGGGATGGAGGGAAGTTTGGATTCAGCAAGGATTTGAGTGTTGCGGATGTACCAAGGAATATTTAATGAGGAGCGTAGAAGGCGCATATAAGTCCCTTGGAGCTTTGACAGGCGGTTTGGCGATGCAGATCCCCAGATAGAAATCGCGTAAGTGCAAATGCTTCTAATTATTTGTGGCCTGGGATTAAGTGTGATTGTTAAAGAAAGGTTTGAGCGCGGTAAAAGCTCCAAAGGCTTTATTGCGAGTAGCGGTTATTTGCTTGACCCAGGTGAGTCTCTTGTCAAAAATGACGCCGAGGTATTTTGCGGAGTAACTTAATTCGACGGGAAGAGAGTTAACGAGGAGTTTGGGAGGCGTGCGAATGCGGCGAAAGAAGAAAACGACTTCATATTTAGTTTTGTTAATCTCGAATCTCCATCTGGAGTACAATCGAGGACAATTGGAGTGAATCTGTTTAAACTAGAGAAACATTGTTTGATAGCCTTAGAAGAATGAAGAAAAGCAACAGCGTCTGCGTATTGAGTTATAAGGATTTTATCGTCGACAGAGATGTCATAACAGTAGACGTTGAAGAGAGAGGGAGAGAGTTTGGAGCCCTGAGGGACACCAGATGTGATAGGTTGAAGTTCAGATAACGATTTTTCAACACAAGCTCTGATACTCCTGTTGGAAAGGTAGGATTTAATTAATCCGATAAGGCAGTGAGGAAATTTCAAATGAATAAGTTTGAAAATAAGACCGTCGTACCAAACTCTTTCAAAGGCTTGTTTACAGTCCAGAAGGGGCATGGACGTGTGTCTACCTTTGTTGAGATTGTCGGCAACGTATTCAGAAACGCGAAGAAGTGGATGAGCTGTTCCATGATGTTTGCGGAACCCGTGCTGAAAGTCAGGTAGGATATTGTTTTTTGAAATAAAGTTGTCGAAACGAGTGAGAATGATACTTTCAGCTACTTTGCTAAGAGTGCAGAGTAGGCTGATGCGGCGAAAGTTGGGAGCTGAGCTGAGAGGTTTTCCGGGTTAGGGAAGAAAGATGACTGTGGCCACCTTCCAAGCAGAAGGAAAGTACTGTAACCTCATAATTGCGTTAATAATAGTGCAAATAGCCACAATATGTTTGCGAGGAAGCATTTTTAGGACTCCGTTACTGATAGTGTCGTTACCGGGGGCTTTTCTGTTCCGGAGGAAGCAGATTGTGTCAGTGATTTCTTTGGGAGAGGTAGGAAGGAAGTAATTGTCTGTTCCAGTGAAGACCTGTGCAGTCTTTGAGATGTGGTCGTGAAAGGACGTGAATTTATCGAGGCGAGGAAAAGGAGAACATTGATTTTTCAGGGAGTCTGCAAAAATATTCGCCTTTTCCTCGTCAAGGGAGAAGGTTAGGTCGTCTTTGACAAGAGGTGGGAGGTGAGATTTCCTGTTACGAAGTAAGCAGGGCATATACTAAGAATTTAAGGGACAACACGTTAAATGAAAAACGGGCAGTATTATACCTCGATTTCGGGTAATATTAAAAATTCGTACTGAGTGAATAAATACTAAATAGTAAAATATGTATTTAATAAATAAATATAATATATGCATATTTAGATGTATCGAAAAGATAAAGTTCTTCAATCGTAGGTCTAATATGGATGAAAAATTTATTTTGGGAGGTTTTTGTAAGATATAATTTACCAGATAAAATAGTTCAAAGCAAGTTAATTTATGGCTGTATAGCAATAACTCCATTAAAGACACTTTTACCCTACCTAAACGACCTTAAAATTTTGTAAATATTAAAAAAATGGACTTTTTCTATATTTTCTTAGAGCTATATTTTTTTGACTATTTGAACGTGAAATGTGTGATACATGTTATCGCCAATGTATTTCAATATATTGGTTTTGTTTGTTATTAAAATATTAATTCTGATTAAAATCAAGGGAGCATTTTTAAGAGGCAAGCAACATTGAATGAATATAATTCGATGAATCAAAATTACGTCCTTAAGATGTTATGACGTTGACCTGTACAATTAATAAGTGAAGATGTTAGTTTGAAATTATTCTATGTTGTTTATTACTGGTCCACATTTTTATTAAAAAATAACCAACTGCGAGATCTCACAGTTTAGTTTGACGTTCCGACGTTCTTCGACAGTCTTCTTAAAAAAAAACAATATATATAGAGACTATACATTTGACCTTTCGTTTGTAAAAAGTGTATTTGTGTCTATTGTTAAAAAATGTTTAGTAAGTGAAAAAAACGGTATTTATATTAAGTGCAATTTGAGACGATGTATACATTTTTTTAAAAGTTAAATGAATCATTTTGGCTCTGTCTGCAGGACGGACATAATTAAAATTTATTAAAAAACACAAGAGATGTCAAAATTGTGTACGTATCCATGTTATTCTGTAGGAACATTTTGAATAATAAACATAACAACACTTTTTACGAAAGAAATGACAAATTTATAGTCTCTATATTGTTGTTCTGATGAGGACCGTTCGAAGAACGGTCGAAACCTCAAACTAAGCTTTGAGACCTCGCAGCTAGCTATTTTTAAATAAAAATATGGACCAGTAATCAACAACATTGAATTATTTCAAATTAACATCTTCACTCACTATTCGCAATTACAGTTTCACAGAATTATTTTATTTATATTATAAAAACATAGCTCAATACGTATACGTATATGAACGAATATTGCAACAAAATATTTGATAATTCATTTTAGTGTGTTAGTTTTCTGTACAATAATATTTGCGCACCATTCAGTTCAGCCTAAAAAACAATATTATTTCACATTTTCACTTATTTTATAAATTGATATTAAATCCCGGATGTTTTTATTACACATAGAATATACTGAGATACTTGCATAAGTAGTAAAATTATTATTGGCTTTAAATATAAATAAGAGACTCATTATAAGTAGACTTATTTTCGCAGCCCTTCAAACATGAAGTTTTAATTTATACATGTTGAAAGAGTGAAACAAATGTATTTTAAGCGAAAAAAATTCATTGAGTACAAAAGTGTTTTGAAATTAAAATAGAGCATTCTTGCATGCAACGTAAAATGTATTTAAACAATACAACATTTTTGTTGTCAAATTTTATCGCAATTTTCAGAAATAATAAATACGATGACATTTGAACGTAAACACTTGACGACATTATTATTATTATCAAAAAAAAAGAGAAAATCTCGCCAACTTTTTGTTTTCCCCCTTTTAATACATTTTTCAAATTCTGTGATTTTATCAATTTAATAAATAAAAAAATTAATACGTTTTTTAGATTTAAACGGGGTTTCATGGTAAAAAATTATTTTTTCTAATCAATATTTTTAAAAGCACGCTGTTAGTGGAATAATTGACAATTTTTACAAACAAATGATTGGATAAGTGTGCAACATTAAGTTTTCTACAGAATTAAATGATCTTATTTGGCCAAGTGTTCGAAATACGCATATAATGATGTTTCAGTACATGTATTTGGTACCAATAAATAATTATTGTTTTTAGTAACAAATCGTATAAAAATTGGCTCCAATTGACCTTTTTCCGTAGAAAATAATAACTTTTTTTATTAAATCTTTTAGGAAATGAACTTACAATAATATTCAATTGAGATGTTACATCTAATTAAAATTTACTATTGTTATAAACAAATTATAGAAAGGTGATTAAGTTCACTTAAACTCTTAAAGCTTACCAATATCAAGATGGTTTTCAATACTTATGACAAAAAACTGCTTTTTCTATGTCAGAGTGTGGAAGATGTGCATTTATTTAGGAATGCGTGTTTATAAAAATCCTAACCTTTTTCTCAATATCTAAAGCAAATACTTATTTGTTACAATATCAATATCGAGTTATTATTATTCATAAAGAACAGTTAGAGTTACGTATTAATTTTGTTAAATTATCTGTTTTTAGAAATCAAATATTTCATTATTAGCCTAACATCTCAATTGTATATCAATATTAGCTTGTTTCCGAAAAAATGGCTAATTGCAGCATTTTTATATTATTTTTTATTATAGTTTGTAAAGAGTGTCAGCAGAGCGAATGACGCCTGAAACAAAATACCTTGGATACTTATGGGCCCAAGTGGGGAACCACACATAACAATTTTCTGAGGCTCTTCACTTGGGGTGATCGCTGGAGAGATTGATCAGCAACCTGGGTCGGAGCAGTGTTGCGGAAAGAACGTGTCATTTAAATAAATAACACGAGAATTTTAGATCAATCTAAAAAATCTATACCCCCTACCTCACATCACTTCCTTCCACACCGAACAAGTCACGCCTACCCAGAAAGGGAAATGGCCTGATGGTATAATAATAATAATAACTAAGAATTATTCATTGTTACTTAATTGATGTGCTTAAACATCAGTATCTACGTATTTCTAACATTTAAACAGGAAAAATCACATACTTCTGTAGAGAACTCATAGTCGCACACTTGTATAATAATTTGTTTATTAGAAAGTTTACTTTGAAACAGATTTACTGAAAAAAAAGTAATTTCTTTCCACGAAAAACCAGTAAAGAAGTGTTGGGGAAGATATAGCACCCAAAATTGAATAATTGTTTTAGCGCTGACCACCCCTTTAATTTTTTTCTTCTGCCAGATAAATGAAGAAGTATTTTTTGTGTTTAAAAATAAAAAAATCGAGCATGTCCAAGTCATGGCTTCTGGATGAAAAAGTGAAGCTGCAATAAGATATAGATCTTGAATATTTCAAATGTCTATAGGATTTCATAAAAGTTGTTTTCGTAATATTTAATTTCTTATATGTATAATAAAATGAACAATTTGTTTGACTGAACAACTTCAAGGTTTGGCCGGAGAAAAACCTTCAGATTCGGCCGTTTAGTCCCCGGCACTCCTCGGAGCGTTAGCTATGAAATGCATCGATCGCGACCAACACTAAGGTGGTAGGGGTAGCGCTCAAACGAGAAATCGGAGAAGCGGCATTGCTCGAGGCGGCACTGCTCGGAGCTTGGACTGTATTATATTGATTCATTCACAAAATACGTGATAAGTTCAGGCTGATTCATCACGTGGGAAAAGCGGGTCTGATGTTCCTGAAAAACTTATCACGTATTTTGTAAATAGCCCCTAACATACATTTTCATCTCGGAAAAACGTTCATTTACAATAAGTATTCAGCGTGTCTGTCTATCAAGTTCGCAGGATTTTCGCTTTTCGTCTTGAAAAGGCTGAACGACTATCCACGGCTTTTCTTGTGATTCAACTTTAGTTTTGCTTCACACGAACGTATTTTCCCCTCTCCCTCCCTTAGTTGTTACGTTATATGTAATCGCTCCCTTAACGTTCCTGTCATTTGTTTGTCACTTTTTCGATTTTCATCCGGGAAATCAAATTCCCATCTCTTGTTTTCAAAAGTGAAATAATGGACCACTTAAAATAGAACACTTTCATTTCAAAAATCTAATAAATTACAAAATTAGAGAAACTTAACTTTCGGATATGTTTTAAAAAATTGTAACATACAGTCTTTAATAACTGGAAATAGAAAACATAAAATGAACATTTTATCGAGTTAAGGCTCCAATCATGGAAAACGTTCCTGTTGTCGATTTTGAAGATCCAGTTCTTCTTCTTTTCACTATTATGGCATTTATACTTGATTTTTGTTTTCAACGGCTTACTTAGAACTTTTGTAATGACTTTAAATAAAAAAAATGAAACATGGATATTAAAGCTTAATGTTTAAAAAATAAACTGTTTACTCAAAAAATGTCCCCGACTCGCTAGTTTGTTCCTCAACCCGATATGATAGACCAGATAGAAAGAATTTCAATCTTTTATTGAAACATATGAAGTTCAAAGATTTTAATTTGAATGTGATCAGCAATGAAAATTGAACAATTTTATATCTTTTAAACAGCCCCCTCCCCTAACTGCAATGCATTTGACCGTGACAAAGTTTCGTATGAATATCTAAGTTCTGCATTACTGAGAGCGCTACAATAGTCCTAAAAATGTTCCTTGGACGTACAAGTCAGAAGACGTTATTTGAACGTTTCAAAAACTGTCCTAAGTCAGACCAAATAATTTTCTAAAAATAAAGTTCCAAATACGTCCCTAAAACGTCTCTGGAACATTGTATGTTTAAGAAACGTTATTTGGACTGACTCAGGACGTTTTTGAGCCGTTCTAATGATGTTTTTTAACGTTTGTACCCACTGGGTGATGTGTCGCATACGAGCGCATTACTTCTTCAAGTAATCAGAAAAGTTATAAGCCGCGGAAAACAATTAATATTTATTTATTGATAGCATGGAGGACAGAAAGGTAATTTCGTAAAAGCTGCAAAAAAATTATGTGGAACATAAATATAATTTATAGCGCAATATCACGGAATAATCGGGGGGTAGTTATTGAAATTGATACTGGTACTGATGTTATTGTAATCTCGCGATAAATTTCACAAAAAATGCAAAATAATATTTAGGGCTGTCGATTCCTCCAGTGATCTGAAAACTCCGAGAATTTCGTGAATCGGGAAATTTTAAAACCCGGAAACGTCCGAGAACGAAACTAGGAAAAGCTGTATTATGACCGAGAATGTAATTCCAAAACCAATACAAATTCCAGGTTATTTCTGGGTTTAATATATTCTTGATCGTCCCCAATTTGTATACCCTCCCCCCCTTCCGTGATATTTCGCCAAATTAATATTTATTTTCCACGTAATTTATTTTGCGGCTTTAAGAAAATAAATGTTCTACTCTTCATGCCACCAACAAATGAATATTTATTTATTTTTGTGGTTTATAACCATTTCAGCAGTTTCAATGAGCTTGTGTGCGACACATCAGTGACATGATTTTTTTTTGGGTGTGTTGTATTGTAGCGCCCGCAGTAGTGCAGAACTGCAAAACTTTGTCTCGGTCAACTGAATTGCAGTTTGGGAAGCACGCTGTTAAATTGGAAATGTTTGTTATAAAATTCATTATTTGAAACTGCATTATGCCCTTGAAATTCATGAATTTTTAAATTGAAATCATAAAAATGTAATCAGCAGTAATCAATTCTAAAATAAATTACATACAATAAAAAATTGTATGTAACGCGGGTTATCAGCACCCTCGTAGTACTGAAAGTACCCGTTTAAATAACAAGAGGTTTGGCAGCGAATGCGCATGTGCGCAGTACGATAATGAGTCACAAAACTTCTAAGAGTCTTAGAAGCTCATAATCGTACTCCGCACATGAGCATTCGCTGTATCCAGCGTGTGATTATGGCCGCGTAAACCTAACCTCAAATTCCATATGTGATAAACTTGTAAATCATGCCTTTGTTACTCAAAGTATCGTGTGAATCAAGGAACCAAACGTTTTCTTATCATCCTACGTACACAATATACTATAATCGGAAAATTGCAAAAAAAATTGGTTCCAAGAATAAAAAAAGTTTATATACGCAACTTTAATTTGAAAATAATGGAGATTTAAATGATTAACAAGTTTTAAGTGTTTGAATTAAGTATTCGCTATTGTACACACTCAGAAAACGATTTTGCCGAATCAACCAACATTTGTTTTATGCAACCAACTTTTCATGTAGATCAAAGAAAATTTTGTTCTGAGTGCAGTTGTTAGTATTTAAAGTTAAAAGAACGATCAATTAGGATCTTGTGCAATACCGGCTAGAATGGTCAGTCCACTAAAAATATCGTATTAATAACCGACCTAAAACCCAACCTTTTTTCCGTTTTTGACCAATTTTCGATTCTCAATTCCACTTCCTGCGCTCTTCAGGAAAGTGAATGAAAAAATTGAAACTTCGCTAAATCAAAGTTTGAAATCTTTCTTTAAAAGGAGACCACGAATATGATCAAATATTGAATGGTTTTCGATTTATTATGAAAAATGTGGATGCGTGCCTAAGACGAAAATCGGTCGGTCGAAAATAACTTTTTGTCCGACCCCCCTTGAAAACGCGCTATTGCATGCACGTGAAGCAGGCGTATGTGGCCGCTTACAGCCCAGTGGCGTTCGCAGATGCGCACTCCGCCGCCGGGCCAACATGAAACTTTACGCCCGCTACATGAAACTTTACGCCCGCTACATAAAACTTTCACAATTTTTGTTCAATCATCATTTGTCGTATCTTGCTTAGTTTGACCGTAAAATTAAATTTTTGATTATTCATTATTATTTGTGTAATAAAAATGTGAATTTTCGATTTTTCATAAAAATTCAAAAATTCGTTATGATATTATTGTAGGGCGTGCAAAAAGAAACATTTTGCTAATCATGACTTTTTTTCGTATCGTCCGTTGTTTGGCTGAAAATGTTAATTTTGGTTTCTTCTTTTGGATATTGAAAATGCTGTAACTCTGAAAATTTTCATTTCATCAAAAAATGTCATGATAATCAATTGTTTGGATTTTTGAGTTCTATGAACAACTATATATATATAATTTCCAAATTTTTAAAAAACATGGTCTGAAAAACTTTCAAAATGCTCTAAATTTTCGAATTTTTATCAAAAATGGCTGACTAACGAACTTGACCTCCATCTTATGACACTTGGAAAGTATACCAAAGCCCAATCAAATCTGTAAAATCTTTTGAAAGTTATCGTGCTAACAGTTTAAAATCTACACACCTGCATACATGCATACACACATAAATACACACAGGTAGACACATTCACGAAGACCGGTTTTTTGGGTTCAGAAGGTCTCAAAACGTGGTCATTTGACCAAAACCGGAGGGGTCAAATTTTACACAAATCTAATACCTTCTCTGGATGAGAATGTAAAAATAAAAATTTTCAAGTACCATGAGCATCAATGATGGTTATTTCATGGTTTTAATCTTCGCAAATAGTATTGAGGGCATCAAAAAAATTAAATATTTCAAAAACCCACGCACGAGATGAAAAAAAAAATTAAATAAGCAACGTTTTGGTGAGAATGTGCCCACTACTCGGGCCGATTTTTTCACTGCTGTTTAAAGTTGACGCAAAAAAAAAATAATAATTTTGCCAGATCAGGAATAGTCAGAGAAGAATCGTGAGAGCTAATTAGAATCACAAGTTTTATTCAATTTTCAAAACCTTGGCAGACTGAGACCATTAAAAAACACACACTGATCACTCACTCGTAATTTTAGACATTTTTTTGGTAAGATTTTAAGTTCAATGTCTTTTTAGAGTCAATAATATTACTGATTCGCAATGATCGGAAAACAATCTGTCGCGATTCACGGCTGCTCGCACACTGACTTTTTTAAGCGATAAGGCGCTCATCAGCACACCCAAATTGAGAACTCACGTAACTTCAATCATTCATTTAAATACTGAGGAAATATAATTAGGTTTTAGAAATTTTCGATGTAGATAAATTGTATTATTTTCGATCGCAGAAAATCTCATAACGACGAAACATTACAACTCTAAACAATTACTATTCACTTACTTAAATAATAATTAATAATATTTACGAAAATAATATCAAGCTATGAGTGAAGCATTCTAATTAAAAGTCACTTAAATACATATTTGAAATTTAATATTTAATCTTAGGGTACAAATATCTGTTTCATTTATTTTCCTCTGGGACATAATGGGATACTCGTACAATAGCTTTATTGTATAGTTTAATGAGTTGAAACGGATTAGGAAAGGTTCCCCGCCCATCATCGTGTATTTATTTATGGACTCTCTCCGCTATTTAGGGACGATTCTCTTCTTGTTTCTAAAAGTTATCTTATTGATATTGAACTTTAGAATCATTCATTTCTGAACAATCCATTCTTGACTCTATGAAGAACCACTGTTGTAATTTTCAACTAAGAGAACCAATATTTATGGCCCAAAATGAGCTACTGAAAACGACCATTTTCTGCCTTTTTAGTCAAAAACTATTATATTTATAGCTAAAAAAAATATCGTTTCTAATTACTTTTTTAATAAACACATTTTTAGGATCATTCCTATAGCCTGAGTATTAAGTTTCCCAAATTTAATTATTATATTACAATAATTTATATGTATAATTCAAACATTAGGAAAAATAGAGGTTTTTCTATGGTAAAGTCCATAAGAAATTGATTAACGATGCGCTTGCTCAACTATATTTTTAAAAATCTGAAATAAATACACAAGGGATTTTCCACCATAAAGATTCAGTTTCTAATATTGGATGGTCAGAAGTCGAACGTACGTTATTTTGGACCACCTTAATATGCATATTACTTACTTATTTATTATAATAATCACCTAATGTATAGAATTTCTGAAAATAAAGCAAGAATACAACGATCAAATTTGAAACTACACCACAAAATTCTCCTACTGTAATTTCTAAAAACAAAACAAAAAATTTGTTGCTTCAGACAAAACTAAAAAAGAGGAAAGAAGAATGAGAAGGTAACCAACCAAATCCCCTTTCTTCTATTTTTTATCTCTTTCGTCTTTTTTATTTTTATGACTATCAAATCACAATGAAAAAGCATTAATAATATACACCAATGTTTCGGTGCTCACACAGCACCCTTATCAGAGCAAGAATAATTAGAACAGGTGGGAACAGCGACGAAACTACGACGCTATGCCTTCGACGTCTGAGAACTAAGTGTGGGTCAAATGGTAATTCCGTCATGAAAAAACAAGAAATAATAGTATGCCAAGATTCATGAAAACCTACTATTAAATGTAATTCATCATACTATAATAACTTTTGTTTAATGTATCCAAATCAGTTTTAAAATTATTAGGGAAATTATTTTGTTTTTAATATAAAGCATTTTTATGAATTCCCCCTTTCTCTCATTACTTTCACTATGTAAAATTTCAACATTATCTCAGTCAAACTCATGGTCAACATCAACAAGCCCTCTCGTATGTCTAGTAAGAACACACTCATAACAACGTTCCAAACGAACATCACTTTTGGGTTCTTCCATCCTAGTATTAAGAACTCTGTCAGTCTGTCCCAAACAAGCATACTTACAGATCTTGCTAGAGATCTTGTGAGCAACACCACCTTTTTCAAATTTATCTGAAGGATCTTTACAAAAAGTTATTATTGAATCCATTTTAAATGATTTACGGAAAGTAGCATGAATTCATTATTACCATAAGAGTATTCCTTGAATATATATTTTCTGAACAGCACTTATCGACGACTGAAGTGTCACTTAATACGGTTGTCAGACCTGGCCATGAGTGTGATAGACCGCGGTCCTACTGGGAGCCGGTGTCATTTTTAGATGGCAGTTGCTCCCAGTGGGACCCAGCGGTGGTTGTTCAACCTAATTTTTTATTTATATATATATATATGTAACAAACAATGCCGATCATTCTAGAGTTCGGGGTGCTAAAAGTAATTTAGCTGGAAACACGACGACGAACCGGCGAAACGCCCACATTGAGTGGACGAATCAACTCAAGGATGACTTGCTAGACTGCTTAATCTGGGTAATGGTGAGACCAGGAGCAGTCATTTAGGTCTGCTCCCGATCTTCCTGTGTCTCAACAGGCTCCTCCGGTCCCTGGCCGGCAACCCTAAAGTTGACCTGTCCGAAGTGATAGTAGGGCTTGTTGTTTAGGGCCACAAGAGCCCTCGTCTGGGACTCACAAATGAGCACATCTAGGAGGTTCTTGGTGCCTCCTGCTTTGTCCTCTTCCTGAGGCCTATCATGCCTGACGATTCGCCAGAATGCTGTCTTAAGTGAGGGATTGAAACCCACCAGCCGTTGGAGTTCCTCAGACAAGTCTTCCGGTTTACCCGGGAACCAAACCGTAGCTCTCACCATCTTCTGGAGCAACTCAACCCCACCCAGCTTAAGCGCTGCACCTTCCCACGGCTTTGTTTCGACCACTGCCTTAAGTAGCCAAGCTTTAACCGCTAGATTGGCTGCCACAAATACGAAGACCCCTCCCCTACAGAAGGAGGTCACGATTCTTGGCCATTGATCTGGGGACACTCTTTTGACCGCCCTCCAGGTAACCTCCCTGAAGATTTCATACTGCTCCGTAGTGAGAATTGAGTCTGGATAATTGCTATCGGCCACCACCATCGTCAGGGGGTTAGCCCTCTGAGCGGCCGTCAGTCCAGATGCCGACGACTCTCTGTTCGTCGGCTGCTGGGCCGCTTTGTGCCTCTTCAGAGTCTTAGCCGACCCCGGTGGGGAGTCCTCTGAGCCCCTACCTCTCTTATGGGCATCAGTGCTGGATGTAGGCCCTGTAACTGCCGACGTTCCAGCTCTTGAAGCTGCTCTGCTAGCCTACTGCGCTTGCCTCTTCAGTCTACTTTTCAGGATACCGTTGAGCCGTTTCTTTTTGTTGGGGGAGTGATTGGTCTCTCCCATTACCGTAGCCTCGTTCAGAGGGACCGTCAATCCCTCAGCTCCCGAGGGAGCTGCGGGCACAGCCGCCACCTGAAGCTGGCTTGCCGGAGAGACAGATGAAGAGGAGAGGCTTATGCTAGAACCTTTAGGGCCCAACCCCTCTCTTCCATCCGCCAACTCCCTTCCTCCTCCTTTTTCTTCATTTTGCTTAGGCGTGTTCATTTTGATCTCAGGAGAAGCTAGGAAAATAAATGGTCCGCCCCTGCAGAGCCCCGCATGCAGGGGTTAAACTGAATACTCGGGGAGGTCGTCCGGTGTCCCCGAGAGGCCGTTTGGACACCTTCGTAACCCCTAGGTGCCAAAGTGCCACGAGAACCATCACTCTACGCTCATGGCTTAGGGGGTGGTCACATTGAGTGAGACTCTCAATGTTCAAATATCCGCTGGCAGACCACCATAACAAATGAGGGCTGTTCCTTAGTCGCTATGCGGGCCGTAGGTAATTCCTGTCCCGATTTCATAGCTGTAAATCGGTCCGGGAGGGGCCTCGACCCAGGAATCCAGAAGGCCCGTGTTAGCTAGGCTCTTTCACCCTTCTACCATACCGTCATCACGCATATCAGGAGAGCTAGTTTATAGGGATCCTTTTTCCTCTCGTCCAGGAGAGCCCGTTCATAGGGATCCTTTCATTCATATCCATACGCATGCAGGTCGAGGTCCTTTTGACCCACATGTCCCACACGCTTAAGCCTCCACACCAACTACAAGGTGTTACAGCCCCTAGGGAAGGGACCAGGGTAATTACTTTAATAACAATTTTGATGTTAATTTTGTGTTGTCTACTGGTCGAGAATCAATATTTTTGGATATTGATCATTTTAAAATTGTGAAAAAAAATTGCTCTCTAGCTCCTCTGGAATTCGAGCCCAGGTCTTTCCGATTGCCGGTCTGATGCTCTAACCCACTAAGCTACGGAGAGACGAAAATAACAAGTTGAATTCGAATATTACTCCTTATACTTGTAAGACTTTTGATTCCAATTTGAAAGTCTGAAATTTTATTTTTGATATTAAGGTTATTGACCAGGGCAATTACTTTAATAATAATTTTGATTAACATGTTAATAATAAAATAATATAATTTTAAAATTAGGCTGAATCAGGTTCGAGTCGAGTTGAGTGAAGTCGATATCGAGCTTTCCAGAAAGCTCGAAACTTTTTGAGCACTCGAATGTCTTCGAGAACCCAAAACTTTCGAGAACTCAAAGTTTTCGAGAAGCTGAAACTTTCGAGTAGCTCGAAACTGTTCGAGTACTCGAAACTTTGTTTCTTTTAAATGTATTTATATAATAAAAGTTTATAACAAATTTGTAGATCTTTTTTGGTTGAACGTAACTTTTGTCTATTCATATTTTTTCGTATCTTGCGTCGTTTTTCCAGATTTTTTTTCATTGTTGATGTTATTTTTCACGATTGAAACAAATATTACGCATCCTATCAGAAAATGATTAATGAATAATTTGTAGCTCTTTTCTGAGTGGACAACAAAATGTACTTCGAACATAAAAATATTGTTTTTGACTCTGACCATCTTTTCGCTCTTCATTTTTTTCCTGGCGGTCCAGCCAGTAATGGCTGGCAGTAGCCAATGGCGCTTCGATCCAATTCCGCCGCAGATTATGATCAGAAACCCCAAAAACCCATAGATGCCAACTTTAATATGAATCTATTAATTTTCTGAAAACTCGTCCACCATATTAGATCCGCAATTTCGAATTTTGCAAATCAGTCCCCGGATTTGTAATCAGCGACGCCAAAAACCCCTGAGTGACAAGTTTTATGAAAATCCAACAACTTTTGGCAGATTTGTCCACTGTGCTGAATCCGCCATTTTGAATTTTTCAAATTGGGCTCCGGGTTTGTAATAAGCGACCTCGAAAACCCTAGAGTAACAAGTTTTATTCTAATTTATTCAACACGTCGTTCAAAAATAAATTCTTTCGTAAAAAAGAGTGACTTTCGAAATTGTTTATTTATGACTATTTATAAATTCACGCAATACGTTTGTCAGAATTTTTTTACATTCTGCAATGCTTCAAATACGATATCGATAAGAATTTTTTGATATTACTTCAAAAACATTGAATCTAGGGAAAAAAGTTGTAAATAAACAATTCTAGCGGACCGAGTAAGCGAAACGGATACGCTACAGCGTATCCTTATAGTATCCACATCGTATCCTCTCCGTATCACGCAAGAAAAACTCATTAAAAAAAGAAGATGAACATTTAACTTGTTGCAATTCGGATTCTGCGTGAAATTTTTCTTTAGAAGGTCACGGAGTAATTGCAATAGTTTTTCTTGCAAAGATAAAGACTTAAAAAATATATAATACCTATCGACAACGTGGGCTGAAGGCGACTTCAAGCGCATCTATAATCGTTTAAGCAGTACTGCTTAAACTTAATACAAGTATTAATTATAACATTTTTAACGTCAAAAGTAACGCGTTAACGTTGCCGTTATTGCCTTAAAATTTGTAACGCATTACGGTTAGTTTTTTAAAAAGTAACACGCTGCTGTTACCATTACTGAAAAAGTAACGTGTTACCTTGAAGTTCCTTTTTTTTTAAAAGTTTTTAATGCGTAATTTCAAATACCGAAAAACTCTAGGGAGTTTTTTATTGGAAAATGGTTTCAAACTTAAAAATTGTGTTTCAGTTGATGTAATTGATTAAACAATTTTTTACATTAATAATAATCTGTAAGTTATTTTTATTTTAGACTATTCTTGATCCTACGTCACAAAATTTGCATAGATCACTTTTAATTTTAAATTCAACTATTAAATTGTTCATTAAAAATTAAAGTGCTTGGTTAAAAGTGGAAGTACATTGCTGAAAATTCATTTCATTCGTAGAAGATTTAACAATTTTCTTTAAAGTGTGTCCTTTTTGGTTGAAAATTTATCTTCTTGGCTTAAAAAATCAATTTTTGTTTCTGAAAAATTCGTATTTTGAGGTTGAAACTTCTATTATCTTCTGGTTGAAAAAGCAGAAAATGCGTATTTTTCAATAGAAAATTTTATCAGTTGGTTAAAAATTCAATTTTCTTGTTGTAAATTCATATTTTTGATTGAAAACTCAACCATTTGGTTGAAAGTTAAACTATTTCTCTGAAGTTTTAACAATTTGTTCGAAATTTTAGCTGTTTGGTGGAAAGTAACTTTTTAAATAAAAAAAAAAATATTTTGGGGTTGAAGATTCATCTGTCTTGTAGATAATTAATGTTTTTTGACTTCAAAATTCTTATAAGTCTTATTTGGTAGAATAGCAATTATCTTGGTGCAAAATTAATCTTTTTGCTGAAAATTTAACTGTTTGGTTTTTTACGGTTAAAAATTCAACTGTTTTCTTAAACCTTCGACTTTCCACCTTGAAAACTAAACTATTTTGTTTAAAATTCGTCTTTTTTAGTTGATAACTGGTCAAAAATCCTTTTTTTTTTAAATAAATTTTTTAAACTGAAAATCTAACTATTCCATTTGTTGAAAATTCGTGTATTTTATTGAAATATCGTGTTTTTGAGTAAAAAATTACTTCTTGGTGGAAAACCCATCCTTTTTGTTACAAATGCAACGGCTTGGTTGAAAATTAATCTGTTTTGGTTAAGGATTCAACTATTTTGTTGGAAATTTCTTCTTTTTTTTGTTGAATTCAACTAATGTTTCTGATTTAAAATTAACATTTTTTATGTTGAAATATTAACTATTACATGCTTTGTTTTGAAATAATAGTTTTGATTGAAAAATCAACTACTACTTGGTTTAAAGTTAAACTACTTCGTAAACAAATTTCCTGGTCGGTTATCATGACATATAATTAAGTATAAATATCATTATCAAATTTCGTCAAGTAACGTACAGTAACGTAAGTTATTTTCCATTTCAGTTACTCAAAAATTTTAACGCGTTGAAGTTACCGTTTAAATTAAGTAACGCGTTGCCATTACCGTTACTAAAAAAAAGTCATAGTTGACCCTAAAACCATTTCAAAACTTTAAAAAATAGTTAAAAACCGTCTTTAAATATCCACCTGTGAATAGTTAAATTGTAAATACCTAAATTTATGAAAGACGGAAAATTAAAAAAAAGGAATATATATATATATATATAGGTATACAATAATTACGCGAGTTTATTATAAATTATGTTTTTTCGTTTCTTATAAATATCTAAATGTGTAGAAATGGAACTTTGTATATGTAAAATTAAATGACGATGTTCTTTAGTACATGAAAGTAACTACATAAAAGGAAAAATTAATTTCATAATGGTACAAGCATTTAGGACTCTTATGATTACATGATATTCCTGAAATACACTCATATTAACGTTATCGAATAATTAAAGAAATTAATATTAATCAATTTTTTTTCAATATTAATTCAATTTTTCATTGCTAATTTGTAGAAATCCATGATTATAAATTTACTTGAATTTTCTTTCCGAATCATTATTTAATTAAATAGTACAATTATTGAAACTAATTTAAGCATGCTCGAAAAAATTCCATGAAAAAAATCCCTGATTTTCCCAGGTAGTTACACATTGAATATAATTCTGCAGTTTCTATATCTTGACAGATTCGCCTTTCTGTCTGTGTCATAATCAAAAGCTTATCACGTTTATTGATAAATATCATGATTATTATCGTTGGATCTTTTGGATTGGGCGAAGCGAAGCAGGTGAAGTCACGAATCACACAGAATTTAGTTTAATATAAAATACAACTTTATTATCATAACACACTGGGAACGAAGTCTATGTGTATACAAAGGCTGCCAAAAAGAAAGTGCCGTGCTGACTATTCAATACGGAGTCGACGCCACGCATACGCCGCTCCATCGCACATCCATATACACCACTCTACACACTGACATAGCTACGCTCGAGTATAATTCAACAATTATGAAATATGAATTTATGAACTTACCTGACATGAAAGGTTTCTGACATATTCGGGCATTCTTGAGTTGGGTTGATGCTAATCGACCACGCTTTAATGCACTTATCCAAGCATTTTGACGTCTCTTGGACAACTTTATAACCTCTTTGTCGCGTTTTTTTTCCTCACGATTTTTATATTTTTCTTGCTGCCCTTTCTAACTGACGGAATGCGAAAAAAGGAGACATTTTTTTTAGAAGAATGTGTTGAACAACTTGTCACGAAGCACGAACGCAAATTTCTATTTAAATTGACTCAAAACGTTGTATCCTGTAATATTTAAGACTTATTATCACTTATCATATTTAACACTTTATAACACATTTATCACGTAACAGCTTAACATTTGCGATCTTTTATTTACAAATTCGAACTTAACGACTCACTAGTTATAAGCATAACCTCAAAGTCTGATACTTCCCAGCGGACACATTCTGTAAATGTTACATAACAAAAAGAGAACATTTATGCATAACATTGTTACAATCGTGTGCCATAACAATTACAGAACATAAAGGTTACACTCTTCTGTAACGCAGTTACTGTACGGATACGTAACAGTTCTGGAATTATGTAATGTGACCAATATAGAACTGAGTGATAGAACTGTTATGTCACTAGAATGTCACACGTGTTCCAAGAAAGGAACATAAAGTTCACACTGTTCTGTAACGCTGTTACTGAAAGGATATGTAACAGTTCTGGAATTATGTAATGTAATGAACCCCTGCGCATAATATGCGGGAAAACACTGATGGACAAAGTCCGAAACGAGATAATCCTCAAAGAATGTGGTAGATTTATTTGTACCGAGTAGTTCAGAACTATGCCGCCAGGTGCGCAGAGTTTATGGTCTCACAATAGAAATGGATTCTCATGTCTTTAAGTTAGCCATACATTTTCACCATAGATATAATTTGAAAAAATGTGATGTTTATCAGTCTTCCTGAGCATTAGTCCGTTGGTCTTGCTTGCAATGCTTTTTTCTACTCCGCGAGAATAAAAATAAATATATTATTATACATTATAATCATTATAATTGCATTAAATATTTTTTTCAATAAATGGGCCTCCTTAATTTTTTTACTCTACCCATTCCAATTTTTTAAACGGTAGAAGAACTTTTTCTGTTTGGGTAAATTGTTCTTTGAATTAATTAGTATTTTATCAACTCTGTAACGTGTTATGTTTAAATAATATGCCCCATCTTAAAAACAAATACAAAATTTATTTCCATTGAAAAAAATTTCTTTGCTGCAAAGGAATGTTTATTTTACCAAAAAATACGCTTATTGGAATCATAGAATCATCTATTTGATTAAAAAAAAAAACTTTTACTCAGTCCGAGTTACATTTATTTGTATGTAATAATTACCTTCTTGAATTTACATTATACTTCTTTACATTACGGAACTTACCTATCATATCAAATACTTATTTATTACAGTCAATAACAAATCTCTTTCGCTCAACGAATATTTCACAGTGCCAAGTAAATATTTCTATGCCTTAAGCATTGCGTTGCTTAGATCCAAACAAAACATTTCTTTAATCTGAAGAAATATTTCTTCAGCCACATTTTACTCTACTATTCCTTTGAATCAAAGAAATTTCCTTTGATTCAAATAAGTTTTTTCTCAGTGTATGTGGCCGTCCGTGAAGAAAGGGATGTAACGCGGAACTAATCAATTTTTGTTTTTTTGCACCAATTGATAGTTATTTATTTCCTCTTCCATAATAAAAATTCTTATTCCTATATTTGGAAAATTCTAATTGTTATTAAACTGCAAAGTGAGGCCCTCTTTCTCATATATGTATATGGAGTTCTTGTATTGGGTCACCTCTTCAATCGTTCATCGACTATAAAATGAATAAATCTACCGCGCGTTAGGTCCCTTTCTTCGCTGACTGTCACATATGTATGATATATGTATATTGATTCCAAGTATATATTTTTCGAAACATAATTGCGTGAAAAAGACAGTTTACTACTGCAATGTATCATTTTAATTTTTCATTACAAATTCTACTTTACACAATTACCGAAAATGTTGCGAAATGCTTGCCTGCGGAAAAATTATCTTCACAAAAAATGTTGAGAGTTAAATCCTGAATGCGTGCTACAATAATAAAGTGAAAGCAGTCAATGGGTATTCCGTGACGTCATGGAGCTCAACTTTCATGTTTCAAATAACATTCATACACCTCAGACAAAAAAATTCAGCCAAAAAATGTTTCTATTATTTTCGTTTTTTCAAAAAGAGGTATTCGCCCTGATTGTTTAAATCTATGTTCAAACTATACGCTTCTTCAACTTGAAGCATATCACAGTTTCACCAGAAGCACTATATGTTGTTTGATCGATTTTTTCATTCTTATCTATAAAGTAAATGATCATAAAAATTATTGTAAAAAATTAAGAAGTCAAGCGTAATTTCGACACATTCAAGCATATTAAAAAATGTGGAAACTTTTGAATTATAATTGTTAAAAAGTCTAAGAAAAGAATATATCCTTTATACGCTGGTGAAAAAGCGGAGTTATATTCACTCCATTCTGGCCCTATCAGATGTCCATCAAATCCGTTTTTGCTAAGTAGAGTCTTAGTTGCGAATTTTCAGTTACATATATATCATTATTCAGAACAAGAATAACGCGAAAATATATAGAAAAACTTGCATGATTCATACTTGGGGGAATCCCAAAGATTTACGTTTAATAGTATAAGAAAATGAGATATAAGATAGTACATATATTAAAATAATTAATGTAAATTTACCAATTTATATATATGTATATATATATATTTATATATATAAATGTATATATAGTCAAATATCTGTAGTGTCACTTATAGATTTGTTTAAATTTAAGCCAAGAGATGTAAAAGGATATGAGAAAATTTGAGAGTAAAGTTCACTACATAAGTTATTTTTATCATTATTTTCCTGCAGATTTTGTGTGAGTGTGTCTGTGTGTGTCTGTACGTAAATTCAGTCATAAGCGTCTCACATTAATTCTGATAAATACGCATAAATACGATAAAAAACGCAATTATAACTAGTTACAAATGGCAGATAAAGACGCTAATGATTTTGGGAAACAGTGTAACTTTATCCATGTTTATGAAAAACTGAACATGTCAACAAAGTGGATTGTAGATTTTTGAGGCACCAACCTGAATAATACTGCAAATTTTTGATAGTAAAATCCTTAATAGAAGTTATTAATCAAAGAATGTTGTCGCATGATATATCAATATATCTGCGGATACAGCGGAATGCGTGTGATTTCCTCAGTTAAGCAAGACTAAATGAGTAAGCTGGAATGGTACTGCTACTGCTCTCGTCACAAACCATTCTCTCCCCCCACTCTCCAGTACAACTTTAAAGCACATCAGGAGTTTGAGTCACGCACTAAAAAACTTTTGTAGTCGATTCAGAACCAATCTGTTCAGATTATTCCGTTTTTAAAATTGAGAAAAGAATTAATACAAATCATCACACATTTCGAAACATTGCTAAATGCATGAATATTCTTCAAATAATATATTTAAACAAAAAACATACATCGTTTCATAAATGGCGGTAAAAATGTGTGCCTCGATTAACAGAAATCTTAAAGGAGGTATTCACAAGCAACCCTGCAGATTTGAATACATTTTTAAGATCAAAATGAAGTGTGTTTCTGATGAACTTTTTTTCTGTACCAAAAACACAATACCAAAAACCCCCATCAACCAAAATTACCTAAGAAAGAATAAGGAAAGAGTGAGAGGTTTGCTTTTGATTGATATTTTCCACTTTCTCACTTTTTTCCTTTTATCATAAATTTGTCTCTAATTATAGCTTGAAAGGAGATAGTTGGAACTCTATTTCTGATTTGTGACCTTTTTTATGTTCTGTTTTTGGTGCATAAAAAAGTTGATAAGAAAGTAACATTCATTTTGATCTTGAAAAAACTATATCTTCAATTCGTAAAGTATCATGCAATTATAATCTTAATACAAAATTTTCTCACAAAACGCTAGATCGTAACATTTTACATTCATAGTGATCCACAAATTGAAAAATCATATATATATATATATATATATATATTATACCATTAAGCCGTTTCCCTTTCGGGGTAGGCGTGAATTCAGTTTAATTTTTCTTTTTTTTTGTGCATAGAAATTCGTCTTTTTGGGTAGAAAATTATTAATCCTTGTTTGAAATTTCCCCAGAAATTTCTTATTTGGTGGAAAGTTCACATTTTCAGTTTAAAAATTCAACTGTTTTACAGACAATCTCGTTTTTTGGCTTCAAGGTTTTTTTAAAAATTGAAAATCAATTATTTTAATATCTTATGTAACTATTTCAGTTGTATCGTAACTTTAGTTGAAAAATCGACTGTTTACTTGAAAGTTTCACTGTTTTCCTGGCAATTGTAGTTTCGCAATTGAAAGTAGAAGTACTTAGTTAAAAATTCGTTTTTTGAGGAAAGTGGTCCATCTTTTTGGTTAAAAACTGAACTACTTTATTCAACTGTCGTTTCTTTTCATAATGAAACTTAATTTTCACAACTGACAGTTTATTTTGTCCACCGCCAGTTTAGAAATTTGTCTTTTTTCTTCATAAAAAATTCTCCTTTTTTGTAGAAAATTAATATTCTTTGTTTCGAATTTTCCCATAAAATTCTTATTTGGTGGAAAACACATATTCTCGGCTTAACAATGCAACTTTTTTACAGACAAGTTCGTTTTTTGGCTTCAACGTTTTTTTTTTAAATTGAAAATAAATTATTTTAATTGCTGATGTAACTATATATTTCAGTTGTAGATTCATCGTAACTTTAGTTGGAAATGTATCTGTTGGGTTGAAAGTAAATTTTACCTTATTAATTTATTAAAGTTCATAACAAATGATGTGACCTGACAAGGTCTCCTCATAAATACGGCCTTTTCTGAGTTCCTAGCAGTGCATTTTCTGATAATAAACAAAATCACAACAAAAATGGTTTAACATGGAAAATTATCGTTGTTATAAATAGACAAAATTCTCGTATAAATAGAAAATTATTGTTCGTTAAATAGAAATTCCCGTTCACAGGAAAATAAATCTGCAGTCTGAACGAATTCTCAAGTGTGAAAACAGTAAAATACGTGTTGATTAATTATTAATGATAATATTGAAATAAACCCTCCCCCCCCCAACCGGAAATAACAGTGTGACATGTCAACTTTGTCTGCATGTCTTCTCAAGTTCAAACTGTCCTTCAGCAATCTTTGGCGGCCATATTTTCTCCCTAGTAACTTTCACTTCTCTACCTTGCCGCGCCGCGCGGAGCGGAATGAGTCAAAGAACGTAGATGCGGTGCGGGTTTAGTTACTTGCGATAAGTACAGACGGCGCATCCGGCGAAAATTGTCAGTTCCCCTCTAGCTTCCTCCACCCGTCCATGAATAATTAATATTACTGTTTCATATATTTTCTAATAATTCCACATTTATTTCTTATAATTTACATTCACTTATAAGTTATAATTGTTTTTACTCTACAGTATTATATTTTTATTCAAACTGATGAAACTTTGAGTGCAATATCTACAAATGGTTCTTTAATATTCTTTAGTATTTATTTTTTTGTTGTCTGCAATTTCTATGGATTTTTTAGACTATTCTTCTAATGAAGTTCTCGTATGTATTTTCCAATTTTTTAATTATTATATATTCTAACATTTTTATAAAAATAGAATTATAATTCAAAGTAGTAGGAAAATTGTAGTTTCTGTTTTTATATGTTAAGACGACAGTTCTAAGCCAGATTAGGATTTACACTTGCAAAAAAGATAGTCAAATAGAATTTCACTAGCGCATTCATAAAAAATATGATGTTCCATTAAATCTATTTTAAAATAAACTGTGAACTATTATGATTGATATAGCTTACTCGAAATACGTACGTTATATGGTGTAAAATTGAAAATACAAATAATAATATTCCCGACTGTATATATAATATTACCAATTTTGAAAATTCTCGACAGAAAATTGCCGAATTATAAAATATCCGAACTAGAACATTCCTGAATTCAAACAATAAAAAATCGTTTAATATTAAATATTATTCATTTATTAAGAATACAATAATCGAATACTTTTATCAAAGAAAATTTTTTAATTTGTCAAGTTTTTTAAAATTATTGTTTGAATTTAAAATAACAATCATTTAAAAAAAAATATGTTTCTGGATGAAAAGTTTTTATTGAAAATGTGCATAGTATTTTTAAAAAATACAAAAAACGTTTTCAAACATCGAATTTTCAATTTTTCAAAATAATAATAAAATCAATTTCGATATAAATCGGTGCTGCAATTTTTATACAATTATTGTTCTTTTAAATTCAAACACTAATTAAAAAAAAACTTTAAACGTTAAAAAAGTTTCTTTGGTAAAAGTATTTGATTATTGTATCTTTAACAGATAATATTTATTGAAAAATGATTTTTTTCATATTTGAATTCGGAAATTCCATAATTCTGGATTTTTTACTTTGGATATTTCCTGTCGGGAAATTTCCCATTCGATAATATTATAAACTGTTAGGGAATTTTATTATTTTGAAATTTTCCAATTCGGCAATTCATTAGTGTCGGAGATTTCATTTTTCAGAAATTTTTAGTCATTCCCTTCGGAATTGTTTTCAGTCGTCTCATATTTTTATACCATCTCTTGAAATTATATAATTTTTCAAAATAAAAGGTCAACATTTAATTTCTAAATCATCAAAAGTATCAATTTTCTTTTAAATTATTTGAAATCTTGGCAAATTAATTAAAAAATTTTTTTCGAACTTTTAAATATCTTTTGAAATGATTCCCATTTTTCTTAAAGCTATGCACTTTTCGAAATAAAAAATCATTTTAAATCTTTGAACAAATTTTTGTTTGTTTAAATCTTTCAAAATTCTTGAGAAGCTTCTACTTTTTTTGTTCGAAACATTCAAAAACCTTCAACTTATTCAAATTTTTTCTAAATAATTCATTGTTCAACTGTTATTTACAAATCAAAATTCAACACTTTTACTTTCAAATTACGAATTAAAAAAATAGAAAAATTATAACTGTAACATTCAAAGTTCAAATTCATCTCTCTGAAATTGTCACAATTCAGTTTTGAATTGTTTAATATTTAAAACTGCTCTGCTTTTTTTATTTTAAAAATTCCAAATTGAATGGGTTAGAAATGGAATATTTTATACTGAAATTTAAGAATCTTAAATTAGATTGAAATTAAATTCAATATTCCATTTAACGTCCAACAGTAATCAAAGTAATAAAAATAAAAAAGTTAAGGAAGGGGATTTGGTTGGTAGCCTTCTCATTTTTCTTTCCTCTTTTTTATTTTTGTCCGAAGAAACGAATTCTTATTTTGTTTTCAGGAATTACAATAGGAGCATTTTGTGGTATTTGTCCAAATTTTATCGTAAGATTCTTGGTTTATGGCTTCATTCACTCTGCTCACATTCTTTTTATAAACTATTTGTCGCCAAACTTTTCTGTCCTGGCATACTACTCTAGATTCCTTGGCCTTGGTCCCTGAGCCGGTGGTCAAGGGTTCGATTCTCCAGGCCGGATTCAATTTTTGCTGATGCTCGCTCGTTACACTTCTAGCACTAGACATTCACCCTTCCTCCTTTCTTCCCCTGTATAGCTTTCCCCACTGCAAAAATTGAAATTTAAAAATAATTTCTGAGAATCAGCCGATATGTACTCGTACCTTTTCGACGCTGAGATGCGATAATGCGCCCCTGTGGGCTATTTCATTCTAGAGGTATTTTTTCGCTGACAAAAGATTGTTAAATTCACTTAAAAGTTCTTCAGAAATCCCTTTTAGTCTCCTCGGATATACATAACACGTGTGAAACGAAAGAAAGATAACACTCGGAAGTGATATAAATCTCTATTTCTTTCGCCGAAGTAGACATTCACACTCTCAGCTCGTCTGCAAGACCAAAGACTTCTGCAAAGGTGGGTGGATTCCCATTGAATTTTCTTTATTGCCTGGGGACTCTTCGAGGCTGAAAACTAGCTAGGCGTGGGTAGAAATTTGGCCGGAGAAGGGCACGATTATATTTCACAACTCAACAACCTTAACACTCACACACGCCTTTGGACACTTCGAGCAACCTTCAGGAACCACGAGTGTCAAGCAGACGATTGGAGAAACCGACAGTCACCGAAATAGAGACCAGGGATTGGAGGAAAATGTCGAGAGTTTCAAGAGCATTACGGGAAGTACGTCCGGCCAATAAACGGACTCACCCTCGTAAAATGTAATTTTATAGTTATTTTGTCATTGTCTTCACCCCGCAGCAATCTGCTCTGTCCTCGTCACACCTCGAATCCCCTGACTGTCGGTCGATTTCGATAGTATACTAGGAATAATCAAACACAAGAAATTTCCCTTGAGGTCTTGGGAAACATTGTTTTTAATTTATAATCAACACCCGGCTAATTTAATTGCTTCGTTCTAATTGCCACATCTGAATAAAAACCGAGAGCATTGCTCTATGCAAAACTTAAATTTTTACCTTATTTTTCTCATTTTCATGTCTTCTTATTCAGCTGTCCGAAATTTTAGTTCAAAATTTTGTCAATCACTTTAAGTTCATGTACTTTGAAAAGACTCTAAAAAGTCAGCATCTGAAGTAAGTAGAGATCAACTCGGAATTATCTAGAATGTATATATTCGATGCTTTCTAGAAATTAATTCTTTAAATTTGTGCCTTAGAAAATTTTTCAATTATCAATCAATTATTATAAGGTGCATGACGCTATTTTCGATTATTTCTCAAACCATTGCGAAATTACTCGAAACAATTTGAGACTATTGTTGTCGGTAAACCCGCGTTTGTGATTGGATGAAGCTGTCGTTCCTTTTTCCTGTTTAAAATAAAAACTCTGCAAACTTCAGGTTTATGAGAAATTTAAGGTTATCTAACTAATATATTCAATAATAATAATAATCAATGGGACAAAGTGTCCAGCACTTTTATAGACAAAACGTTATGTGTATATTTTTGAATCTTACTGAAAAAAGAAGCTTTGTAGGAATTTCAAGATATTTCGAAAGAATGAAAAAAATTCTCAAAATTCATATGAAAATTTAAACTGATTTTTTATTGAAAAAAAAAATTAAATTCAACAGTAATTGAAACAGATTTCAAAACATTTTAAATTATTTCTTAAAAGTTCGAGAAACAATATGGACGATTTTAAAGCCAAATGTTTCTAGTAGCAAGATCACGAAGTTTCATAACAAATTTCGATCAAGTTTAAAAGACATGAAGAAGTTTTAGAAAGATTCAAAATTAATTTAACCTTGAAAACATCCCAAAGAAGTTACAAAAAAAAGTACATCTTTGAATATTTGTAAATAAAACTTTCAAAGATTCTTAAACATTTTATAAGGATAAGATAAGATCATTAAAAAAATCTTAAAATTCCTTGGAAGATTTGATCTGATTTTTTTTTTTTTAAATAGATTTTAAGAGAAAATTTACACAAATGTTTAAACATTTGAAATTACTTCCTAAAATTTGGAAGAATATTTTTTGAATATGCAGAAATAAAAATTTGGAAGCTTCTGAAGGATTTTAAAAGGTTTCATCATAATAAAAAAAATTGCTTAAAATTCATAGGAAAATTTAAACTGATATTTTATTTTAAGAAATCAATTACAATAGAAAATTTAAACAGATTTTAAAATATTTCAAAAGATTTCTAAAATGTCAACAACAAAATCTGGAAGAATTGAAGGCAATTTTTGTAATCTTTCAGAATTTAAAAAAAAATTGAAATAATTTAAATAATTCTAATAGACATTTAGAAGGTTCACAAGTTTTCGAAATGGTTAAAAAATAAAAATTTTAAAATATTTCCAAAAAATTAAAAAAAAACAATGTAAATTTTTAAAGATTTCGAAATAATTTCGAAGATTTTCAAAAAGTTTAAAAGAAAAAGAAATTTAAAAAATCTTGAAAAAGATCTGGAAGATTTAAGGGAAATTTTTTGTTTCATATTCAAAGACTTTTCAAAAATTTAAGAATAATTCAAGACAGTTTAAAACAGGCCTGTTTTTACCATTTTCAAAAGTCCTAACTATCTTTCAAACTGACTCAAATTTTTCCTAAGATTTTGCATAATCCTGTAAAATAAAAAAATTATACTTTTTCGACCTAACCGAAATCTTTAAAAATCTTTTTGAATTTTTCCAAGAATTTTACGAAAATTATATTTCTATATCCTTAAAAACAAATGAACAAATAAACCTAAAGAAGAAATAATTATTCAAAATTTTTATTTTGTATTCAAAACCATTTATCCCCTTAAATTATAATTTGGGCAAAATTCTCTTTTTATCTTGGCTGAAGCATCTTTTTTGGTTAAAAACTGAACTACTTGGTTGAAAATTTGTCTTTTTGTAACGAAAATCAAACTGTTTTGGTTAAAAGTGCAAATGATTGAGAATTACTTCGTTTTGGTAGAGGATTCAACTACTTTGTTAAAAATTCATTTTTTTTTTATTGAAGATTTATCATTTTAGTTCAAAATTGATCTCTTTGAAAATTCGTTGAAAATTCGGCTTTTCTCTAGAAAATTCATCTATTTTTTTAAAAATTAATATTTTCGTATTAAAAAATTGAACTTTTTGGTATATAATTTTTCTCTTTCTCAAAAAACTTCATCTTTTTTAGTTTAAAATGTTATTATTATATCATTAAGTCGTTTCCCTTTCGGGGTAGGCGTGAATTGCTCGGTGGTAAAGTAGTGATGTGTGGATAGATGATTCTTGTGTTAAAACAATATAATTTTCAAAATCAAAATTGTGTTTGTATTTTATAGCATGTCTAGATAGAGTGGTTTTATTGATAAGTTTGTCACAGTCTTTATAAATAATTTTATATACAGTATTAGTGCATTTCTCAATAGGAGTTAAATCTTTTTGGTTGTTTAAAACATTTTAAAGCGTCTTTTGTTGGTGTATAAACTACCTTCAAGTTGTATTTTTTAAGAAATTTGAAGAACTATAATTTGATCTAGATTAAAATCATTGTTAATTTTAATTTTATACGGAGGATATGCTATTGAGTTGAAATCAGTGTAACGACCAGACCAGGTATCTTTCCTAAACCAATTAGCCATAATCTGGCCATTGTGGTGAGGGATATAGATGTCTAGAGAATTTATACTTTTATTTGATTCACGCTCTATCGTAAATTGTTATCTTTTGTGGAAATTGTTGAAGGTGTCTTTTAAATCAATAATTGAGTCTTTATGCAAGCAAGCTAGAACATGTATGCTAGAATATGTATACAAAATAAAGGTTTCTGTGGTAAGAAGGGATTTAAAATCCCGGATTGAAGTTCTTCCATTACGAGATCTGAAACAGCCGCAGAGATCCGAGATCCCACGGAGACATGGAAAGTTTGATGATAAAATTTAGCTTGGAAAGAACAGGAGGAATTAGCTAAACAGAATTCTAAAATTTTTAAAAATAATTCCGAAGGTAGTTTAGTATCTTATTTTATTATCTGCTAATTCTTTGCGACATCATTCAAAATTGATATTTTCAACGAATTGCCAACTATCTTTCACATGTCTTGATAATTGACTCAGAATACGTTTATTAGAGATACTAATATATTTCAAGATGTTGTAAAGAGGAAAACCAATAAAAGATGTGACCGGGGTAGACCATGGTAGACCGTGAAATTTAGGCGGATGATCATTTGTGCATTTGGGTGATCTAGCCATATCGGAATTGATGAAACCAAGCAATAAGATTTCGTCTTCTAGAAAATTAAGTTATGTTTGTATTCTGTTTTTGGGCTCTACATTCTGTTAAGTATAAGTAGATATGTCATTGAGCAATACAGGAGATTTCGTTATACGATCGTTTCGGTTCATAACCACATTACCCTTGTTGGCGCGTGTATTGATAATAATATATTTGTATTCTTTAATAAATGTCTTAGATTGCAAAGCCATGTTCAAATCTTATGAGATATATCGATTATAATTATTAGCAGCATAAAATAGTTGTAAATTTAAAGCTAGATCAGATCGGATCGTCTTTCTTTTATCCTCGTCGATAAAACAGGTATTTTTCTTCTAAGTTACATAAAGTGCATTCAATTATGAAATTTTGAGTATAAGAAGGAAGACATTGATTTAGACTTACTTTATGTAGTATTCCACGTTTTTAGGTAAGTCAGTATTTGATAAGTTGATAATCCGTACAGGATTAATATCATTAGATATTATTTCATAATTATAATGAGCTCTTTCAACCAACTAAATTTCGAAATAGAATTATCGACTAAGATCCTACCTATTTTATATAATCTATTCTCTTGTAATTCAAAAAATATTTTAGATGTTTCATTATCAAGTGTGTTGAATACAACATTCTAATCTTACAATTTAAACCATCTCTATTAAGATCTTTAGTGCAGCTTACGTTACTTGGTAGGTTTTGTAACCTTAATTGAGAATACAAGCTGGAATGTATCCTTCATTTCTGCATCGAAGTTAGAAACGAAGTTGATTATTCACGTTCACAATGCGATTACTGCCTTTCATCCAGGACTTCATATTCTTTATCAGTAAATCTCCGTCATTGTAATTAATCCTCAGGTTATAAAAAATTCCCATTTTTAAAGAAAAACCCGAGTCCGGTAATGTAATAATTGTAGGTGTTATTTATGTCGACCAGGGTAGTAGTCAATAAGAAGTGACGATGTTTTTATGACTACAGGTTAACAACAACAACCAAAACAATGATTTAAATCTAGATTAAATTATAGTCTTTTCATACTGTCCGTTCATTTTAGAAATTCATACAAAATTTCTTAAAAAATACAACTCAAGGTTAGTTTTGAAACCAATAAAAGACGCTTTAAAATTTTTTATTAACCAAAAGGATTTAACTGCTATTGAGAAATGCACTAATGCTGTATATAAAATTATTTGTGAAGACTGTGACAAGTGTTAAATTGGACAAGCAATCTAAGACATACATACTGAAAAGAATCAAGAAATATGTGAAGGACTGTGACAAACTTATTAATCAAACCCATCTATCTAGACATGCTATAAAATATAAGCACAATTTTGATTTTTAAAATTATATTATTTTAACTCTAGAATCATCTTATTGGAAAAGACTATTTATGGAAATGTTCCACATCGTCAAGAATAATAGCAATGTTAACTTGAAAACTGGTATAGAAGGTATGAGTGGCACCTATGATAGTCTTATATTATCCATGAATCGCTAATAATGTAAATCATTGTATCTTATCACTATAAGCCACATATATATCCTTACACTACCTACGTTACAATCAACCTACTGTGTTTATCCTACAGGCGAAGTCGGATATAATGTTACTCTTTCAGAGCTTCTATCATTTTATCTAAAAACAAAACTAATTTTTTGATTTTCAATATAACTTAGTCATTTCAACGAGGACATGTCAATACAACTTTCTCTATTTCAAAAAACTAACCATTCATAAAACAAACAGGTATGTTCACTCTCACACGCGCATTATGACTAATTTGTGCCACTCTTAATCTATTTATCAAACTATAAACCAGTATAATTTGATATATACACATAATCTCGAACAGCTATATTGTCATCCTATACACTGTTAGAAATGTTTGCAATTTTAGTATACCCGGGCATATTAAACTTACTATATCTTTACTAAACTCATTACACTTTGACATTTTAGTATACTTACGTATACTAAATTTATTTTATGGAGTTATATGTATACTAAATTTATTAAGTATACAGTAAGTCTCTTTCACGTATATGAATTTCATAGTTTCTGTATACTAAAATTCATATACGTATTTACTATACTTAGCTGCGCAAGCGCGTTTTGATTTACGCGAGTTGGGCGACGTGGCCGGTGGCATTTGTTTGAGTTCTTTGTAATGCTAAAAGGTTCGGCTTCTTTCTGCGCGGATATGGGAAGTCTTCTCTTTAAAAGTTATGTTTAATTTATTGACGTAAATGTAGATTAACCATGTGATTATTTGAAAATTAAAACTTTGTTCTTTAATTTCATTTTTCATCTGATCATGTTTACAGATGATGAAGACGGAAAGAGAAGTCACAATCACCAAATTACAGTTGTCGATGATTTGACCTTTAATTTTAAAAGGTCTGGGCGCAAATGTGGGTGGAATGCAAAGACCGAGCGCGTAGCGCGAGGTAAACACATCATCGAGCGCGAAGAGCGAGAACCAATAGTTGCGCGCCCTAGGCGCGCTCAAACTTGCGATTTGTTTTTAATGCTGTTTTTTGCGAATAAAACAAAAACCCTGCATCCTATCGAAAAATAATAAATTGTGTAGGTGGCTATTAACAAATTTGTAGATCTTTTTTGAAGCAACGTTTTTCTCCTCCTGACATTTTTTCATATCGTGCGTTTTTTGGCTTGAAATGTTCATTTTCGTTTTTTTTTTAATTTTGTAAATGCTATAACTCTGGTAATTTGTTTTTGATCAAAAAAGTCATTGGGAGAAATTGTTCATCTTTTTGAGTACTTCAAATAACCGAAAAGAGATTTGTTGAATCTGGAAAAAATTAGTCTCAAAAATTTGGAAAATGGTGTAACTTTTTGAATTTTTCCCCATGATCGCTGGCCAACGAACTTGGCCTTTAGTTTAGGACACTAAAAAAGTATTTCAAAGGTCAATCCAACAAATGTATTTGCATTGTCTTTTTTGTATAATTAAAAAAAGTGCGCATCCTATGAGAAAAAATTTTTTGTTATTAAACATTTCATTGCAACTTGTGTCGCTTTTCCGTATATTTAATTTGTTTATTTTTAATGTTATTTTCTTCGATTTGAACCAAAAATATGCATCCTAGCGTGAAGTGATTCTAAGAAAATTTGTATAACAAACGTTTAGAAAAAATTTGTAGATCATTCTTGGTTGAAAATATTTGGTCTATTAATTTTTTTCGTCTCTTGTGCGGTTTTCCTACAAATTTAATTTTTTTATTTTTAATGCGATTTTTTATGATTAGAACAAAAACTACGCTTATTCAAATAAATTATTCATGACAAATTTTTATAGCGCTGTTTTGTGTGAGCAACTTTTGTCTATTATTTTTTTTTCGTCTCTTGTGCGGTTTTTTCACAAATTTAATTTTTTTATTTTTAATGCGATTTTTTACGATTAAAATAAAAACTACGCTTATTCAAAAAAAATTATTTATGACAAATTTTTATAGCTCTGTTTTGTGTGAGCAACTTTTGTCTATTAATTTTTTTCATAGCTTGTGTCGTTTCTCCAAACATTTAATTATTTTATTTTTAATTTTATTTTCTAAGATTAAAACAAAAACTACGCATTCTATCAAAAAGTGATCAATAACAAATTTGTAGATCTTTTTTATATGCACAATTTTTGTTGCTTCATCTTTTTTATATCTTGTATAGTTTGACCGCAAAATTGAATTTTTCATATTTCATTATTTTTTGTGCGATCAAAATTTCACGTTTTGATTTTTCAAAAAATTCAAAGAGTCGTTATGATAATATTGTAGGTTGTTCGAAAAGCAACATTTTTCTCCTTCTGACTTTTTTTCGTATAGCGAGTTTTTTGGCTTAAAATGTTCATTTTCGTTAGTTTTTTGGAATTTTGTAAATGCTATAACTCCAGTAGTTTTTACTTCATCCAAAAAAGTCATCGGGATGAATTGTTCGTGTTTTTGAGTACTATGAATATCCGTCCATAGAATTTTCAAATCTTGAAAAAAAGTGGTCTCAACAATTTTTAAATGCGTTCACTTTTCGAATTTTTATCCAAAATGGCTGACTAACGTACCTGACCTTCATTTTAGGACACTTGAAGAGTATACCAAAGCCCAATCAAATCTGTAAATTCTTTCGAAAGTTATCATGCTGACAGACTAAAAATCTACATACATACATACATACACACACACATGCACACAGACGGTCAGACACATTCGCGAAAACCTGTTTTTTGGGTTCAGAAGGTCTCAAAACGTGGTCATTTGACAAAAACTGGGGGGGGGGCAAATTTTACACAAATCTAATACCTTTTCTGGATGAGAATGTAAAAAAATTTTCTCCAACCCCTTATAACTTTCAACCCAATGGGGATATTTTATTTTTCTTTCCTGACTCAACCTTTTTTAATGCTCATTTTTTTGCTGGTTTGGTACTTCTATAAGGAGGAAATATTTTGAGCTTCATGGGGGTGAACATATTTTTGTGACCATGAGAATTTTTTGTCTCGAAAAATTGCATTTTTGCATTTTTTTAGAAACAAAGAAAGAAGATGAACTTGACTTTAATAGAAAACTCCACTTTCTTTATTTTATACAATATTTCTTAAAAATGCGTGCTTATATAAGAACGATATTCGGTAAGTTTTGTGGAGGTCAAATCAGTTTTGCGCTCATGAGAATTTTATTTTAAATTGAAGTTTCAATTTTTACTGGGGAACAATGCAAGATATTCTAAAAAAGTAAGAGGTATTTTGTAATGAACATTTTAAAATAAACAAAGTTCTTTAAAATTTAGACAAATCTTTCGTTTTTTCTAAAATTAATGCAATAATTCAACTTTTCGAAAATAATCATTCTGGTAGCCACAAAAATGGTTTGGTCCACATAAAAGTTAAATTATGTCATCCTTGCAGAAGTACCAATGCAGCAAGAAAAAATGAGCAAAAATGTTAGGGTTATTGAGAAAATCGATTTTTAATATTTTGAGAAAACCCGCTTCCATTTTGATAATTTTCAACCTTCTATTGACTTTCTGGCATATTCCGAAAGAGAATTAGAGTCAAAGAGCTCACCAGAGTCAGCAAATAAAACTAAAATATCTCAATTAGGTTAAGAGTTATGACGGTTTGAAGAAAAAATGTACATATTTTTTTAAACAACCTTAAAATCTGAAATACTCATAAGCTCGCGAAAATTATTATTTTTTTCTCAAAACGGTAAAATACGTGTCTTATTTTGTATTAAAAACAAGATTTTTAAGAGGCGAATTATTCTGTGACATGAATTTGCTCTGATTTCCTGATTTGAAATGGATTTGTTCAATAGTACTGCGATTTTCACTTTTTTTCAATAACGACAGGATTTTAATGATTTCAATCATCTTCACTTGTGGACAAAATTAATCAAAATATTGTAATATTTTACATATCTGCAACACGAATGACTTGGCCGTCATGATGCTTTTCATCTATTTTGATTTTATACTTCCTTTTCAAGAAATCTTTATTTAAGTCTTGATTTTGTATGTTAGACAAAGGAATCCCCATAGTATCCTTTTCTTGGCGGAGTTCAACTTCTCCATATGCTTCTTCGGGTGGTTTTGTGGGTTTTCGGCCTTGTATTCCTGAAACAGTTCCTCTTTTTCCTCGCCCTGTGCCACTTTGTCCAAATCCACCTCTTTTTGCCGAAACTAAAAAAACGTGCTTATCGACCAGCCTCAATTTGCAATCAATTATTATTAAACAATAGGCAGTTTTGATTGTTTTTTTTTTCATTTTGTAGGCATTGCTAGGGTACATTGCGTGCGTATACCAAATTTTAAACAGTTTCAATAATATTTTGCTGAGTTTTTACGATTTATGATTTAAAAAGTAATTGAATTTAGGGCAATTTTTTTTCACTATTTGATTTTTACTATTAAAAATATTTATCGGACAAAAAAACTGCAGATATAAAAAAGTTCCGCCTTGGCCTTTTCTATATGTCCATATTTTAAAAAATTTAATTTTTTGAACTTAAAAATTTGGATATTACGAGACCCGTGGACAATACTATTCCACGTTTTCGAGCGTGCGACCCATTCTTTGATCCGAACCCTCAATTTTGTTATAGTTTGTACCTAAAGTTGCAAAAGAAATTTTTTTAATCATTTTAATTTTGTTATGCTCTTTTTAATAAACTAAAGAAACACGTACATATTCTTAAGTGTCAAACAAAATTTTTGTTCTATTTTTTACGGATCCTTTGTAATCTAATATTTTACGGATCTTGTGTAAAACTGGCGCATGTTTCAAGATACATACAAAATAGAAAAAAGAAAAAAAAACTTTTTTTGCAGCTTGAGGTACAAATTAAGAAAATTGCGGATTTAATCATTTTTTGAAATATTATATATAGACGAAAAAATGTATTTCTTACTTTTTTTATCTAAGGTTATTTACTTCCATAAACTTCACCCAAAATCAATTGACTGGACCAATGGTGAGAATTTTTTTCTTTTTTATTTGTTCGCAATGCCAAAAAGAAACTTTTCAGCGCTATTAATAATGAATCTAATCATTTTGAGTTTTTTCAGCCCATCCTAATATACATATGCCGGGAAAATTAATGTCTTGTTTTAAGAAGTGTCTGCATTGCAAAGTAAGTACATATTATATTATGTAAGTCAACACAGGATAAGAGTTAAGTTCCCAATTTTTGTTCTACCTTTTGTAAAAGAATTTATCGTACTAATCGTATAAATATTTAAAAAATGTAATGCACGGTGAAAAATGGTTCATTAAGGTTTGAACGACTGCGAATTCAATCCCGGTCAAGCTTTTATTAGTAAGGGGCCTTCCATAAATCAGATGGTTTTTATAGGGGGGGGGGGGGTCAAACTAGAGCTACACGTTGGCGAAAAACTATAAGAAAATACGGAAAACGAGTCATGTGGGGAAGGGGGGGGGGGTCAAAAGCCGCCGGAAAATGAACCTTGTTGTGAATGGAAGTCCCCTTACTAGTTTTTAAAATTTATTAGAGACTACATGATAATCTTACAAATAGTTCTACTCGATATCGATTCAAATTTTAAAACAGAAATACGATAAAACCTCAGCTACATAACTGACAAATTCAACCGAAGAATGCGATAAAAAACATTTCTTCTCTTCTTATTAGCTTTTTCACATTATCGAAGTATACCGACGCCATTAGGTGCGTGGATAGCACTCGGATGGGTGACCATATGTGACGTATATGACCGGGTTGTGTATTCGATGCGTTTTAACTAATGTCGAGTGGAAGGTTTGACGTCAAGGATGTTTGTGTGCATTCGATGGGTGGGGTCGAATGTCTGCCTTCAAACTCGACTGTCGAAAACCCGCCTGAACTTGTAAGGTCGTTTTCTGCAGTTTTCCTCTCCCCTGACCAAACGTCCAGGCAAATGCGAGTACTTCTAATGAAGTCGGAAGCAGCCGCGGGTTATCACTGGTTGTGATTAAATTCATACGGTGATTCTAAGCCCACTTTAGTAAAATAAAAATGTTCACAGGCCCATACTCAGTGAAGCGGAGTCACCTGGCGGTATATGTAATCATGCTAAAGGACTTAAATGTTACTTTATTAGCAAGGTTGACCCGTGTATACACCTCTGTTTCACCCGAGTTTTAAAATAAAAAGGCATAGTACAATAGGTTTTAACCCCAGTGCTACGGGACTTAAATGGACCAGCCGTACAAGACAGTAGTAATAATAATGATCGAAGTATATCCTCCATATCGAAGAAAAAAATTACTTCAATACTAGGCCCAGGGCATAATGATTTTGACGAATATTATTCAATATTTTTTTAGATATTCCGTTTGACTTCCTGTGCACATGGAAAAACTGTGGACTCGACACCTTTCCCCTGCAGTGAAAAATTATGGGAAGTGACACTTTTTATATTGTAAATATATGTCACTTATGTGCGTCAAGTTGGCAGTGCCCCCTCCCCTCAAAGGAGCTACGTATTTTTTTAGCGGACTCTAAAAACCTTTATTTAAAACAAAACCTTCATGTATTGGAAATTGTTTTAATAACCAATTATTCAGGTGTAAAATAAAGTGTTTACGGTAAGTAATTTAGCAGCATGTACTCTCTAAATTTAAATTAGTTAAATTTATCTAGCGTTTGATTAAAGGACAGGAGTGACCAGAGAGACCGCCGAAAAACTATTCTTTTCTTTCATTTCACTGTCCTGAAGTCACTTCTGTCTAATAATTAGTTCAATATTAAGTGATTGAATCAGTGACTGACGCTTTGCTTCTCAAGTAGTCATTTTTCCAGTGATTATTTTCACCAAAATATTCTCCTAATTTTTTTGCAATTCTATTTAGGCAGAGAAAAAATTCAAACATTTTGTAATCCCGAGATGGTGTGGATTAAAAATGAAACATTTTCATTTAAAAGCTCAACATTTTTGTCGTATTACTAACAATTGTCATAAGTGCAAAAGTTTGATTGAAAAGTTTTCTTCCAAAAATAAAAATTGACACTCGGTCAAAAATGTTAATTTCTTAGAATTTGATTAAAACGTTCTTATTGAATTTATAAATTTTGCAAAGAAAAAAATCAGCGAGTAGTGTTGATAGGTGAAAAATCAATTTTATAAGGCTGTGACTACGTGTACCGAAATGTCAGTACTAATGGCTAGATTTTTTCGGTATGAATAGGGGAACTAGAAAAGAGGCTATTTGTAGCGAAATTTTGGTACAAATAGCCGCATTTTTTCGGTAAGTGTAAACACTTCCTATTTTATAATATAAAAGTGGTCCTGAGGATATATTTAGACTCTTTTAAATACTTTATTATTATCATACCATTAAGTCATTTCCCTTTCGGGGTAGGCGTGACTCGCTCGGTTAAAAAATAGAAGTGTTGGGAAGGAGGTATAGATTTATTTTTTAGATTGATCTAGAATGTTCGTGTTATTTATTTAAATAACACGTTCGTTCCGCAACACTGCTCCGACTCAGGTTGCTGATCAATCTCTCTAGCGATTCGATAAAGACTGCCTCGCAAGTTCTTTTTCTTCGAGTAACTGTTGCATCCTCTCCTGCAAGTATCTGCACAACAAAAAATGTATTATTTATTTTTATAAAATAAAAAAAAATAATTAAAATTAAATTATCTTACGGACCGATTTTCATTGATAAGCGAGTCAACATCGACTGGTTTTGAAGCACTCAGTGCGTTTGAAAGCTCGTGATTCAGACGATGGGCTTTACATTTAAAGGCATCTCGCTCTATTTCTAGTTCGTGTTTTTCATCTAATACTGATTGTAGATCTGTTTGCAACTGGCCGCACTAGAAATGAAATAATTTCTTTGATAATAGTCGAGTAGAATTAAATTTATGGATTGTCAGGGTGTCCAGCGATTCTTCGGAACAAAATTCAAGGACTTTTCCAGGTTTTCCAGGTCAAGAAATCAAGTTTTTCCAGGTCTCCTTTTTTTTTACAAATTTAAATTTTTTGCGAACATAAGTTGTCTTTGTGAAATCTTTGGGAATATTTTTAAATCTTTGTAAAGTCTTTGAAATCTTTTTGAAATCTGTGAAATCTTTTGAAATCTTTGTGAATTCCTTGGAATTTTTTGAAGTATTAGAAATCTTAGTGAAAGCTTGAAATTTCTATGAAATCTTTGAAAAATCTTTTGAAATTATTTAAAGTTTTTGTAAAATATTTAAATTCTTTGAAATCTTGATGAAATATTTGTGAAATCTTTCTTTAATCTTTGTTTGTGGAATCTTTTTTATTCGTTTGAAATCATTAAAATCTTTTTAAATCTTCTAAATTTAGTTGAAACCTATTCAAATCGTTTAAAATCATAAAAATGTTTTAAAATCTTTGAAACCTATGTACTGCAACCTTGTTGAAATCTTTGAAATTCTTGAAATCTTTGGAAATCCTACTGAATTCTTTGAAATCTTTGTTAAATCTTTTATAATCTTCTAAAAAATTTTGATATCGTTCAAAATATTTGAAATATTTTGAAATCCTTGAAAGTTTTGAAATCTAAGAAAACTTTGTGCATTTTTTTGAAATCTCGATGAAATCTTTGAAATATTTTTGAAATCTTCCTTCAATCTTTTTTCGTGAAATCTTTTCTGTTCGTTGAAAATCATTTTAAAAATTTGAGATCTTTAAAACTGGTGTACTGTACCCTTCTTGAAATATTTCCGAAATCTTTTGTAATCGTTTGAAATCATTGGAATATTTGAGATATTTGTGAAGTCTTTCTGAAATCTTTCACATTCATTTGAAATCACTGGAATAATTAAAATCTTTGTGATATCTTATGAAATCTTCTAAAAAAATTTGAAATCGTTTAAAATCTTTGAAATTCTTGAAACCTTTTGAAATCCTTATGAACTTTTTGACATATTTGTGAAATCTTTCTGAAGTCTTTTGTATTCGTTTGGATTCACAGGAATATTTCAAATATTTGTGAAATCTTTCTGAAATTTGTTGTAATCGTTTAAAATTTTTTTTAATTCTGGTATCGTTTAAAATATTTGAAATATTTTGAAATTTTTGAAATCTGTTGTACTGTATCCTTCTTGATATCTTTGAAATATTTGTGAAATCTTTCAAATATTTGTGAAATCTTCAAAATATTTGTAAAATCTTTCGGAAATCTTTTGTATCCGTTTGAAATCATTTCTGAAATATTTCACATTCATTTGAAATCACTGGAATATTTAAAATCTTTGTGATATCTTATGAAATCTTCTGAAAAAAATTGACATTTTTTGAAATTTTTTAAATTCTTGAAATCTTTTGAAATCCTTCTGAATTCTTTGAAATAATTGTGAAATCTTTCTGAAGTCTTTCGTATTCGTTTGAAATCACAAAAATATTTAAAATATTTGTGAAAAATTTATTCTAATCGTTTAAAATCACTCGAATATTTGAAATCTTTTGAAATTTCTGAAATCTTTTGTATTCGTTTGAAATCATTGGAATATTTGAAATAATTGTTAAATCTGTTGAAATCTTCTAAACAAATTTCATATCTTTTAAAATATTTGAAATGTTTTGAAATCTTTGAAATCTGTTGTCTTGTTGAAATCTTTTAAGTCCTTGAAAGTTTTTAAATCTAAGAAACCTTTGAGAAATTTTTTGAAGTCTTTATGAAATCTTTGAAATATTTTTGAAATCTTTCTTTAATCTTTGTTCCTGCAATCTTTTCTGTTCGTTGGAAATTATTAAAATTTTTTGAATCTTTGAAACTGGTGTGCTGCACCCTTCTTAAAATCTTTGTTAAATTTTTTCGAAATGTTTTGTAATCGTGTGAAATTACTCGGATATTTGAAATCTTTGTTAAATCTTTAGAAATTTCTGAAATCTTTTGTATTCGTTTGAAATCATTGGAATATTTGAAATATTTGTGAAGTTTTTCTGAAATCTTTCACATTCATTTGAAATCACTGGAATATTTAAAATCTTTGTGATATCTTATGAAATGTTCTAAAAAATTTGAAATCGTTTAAAATCTTTGAAATTCTTGAAATCTTTTGAAATCCTTATGAATTCTTTGAAATACTTGTGAAATCTTTCTGATTTTTTTTTCTATTCGTTTGGATTCACAGGAATATTTCAAATATTTGTGAAATCTTTTTGAAATTTGTTGTAATCGTTTAAAATCACTAGAATATTTGAAATCTTTGTTAAATCTTTCGAAGTCTTCTTAACAATTTTGATATCGTTTAAAATATTTTTGAAATGTTTTGAAATCTTTGAAATATGTACAGTCTTGTTGAAATCTTTTTTAAATCTTTGTGCGTGAAATCTTTTCTGTTGGTTTGAAATCTTTGAAATTCTTGAAATCTTTCGAAATCCTTCTGAATTCTTTAAAATATTTGTGAAATCTTTTGTAATCGTTTGAAATCACTCGAATTTTTGAAATTTTCGTTAAATCTGTTGAAATCTTCTAAAAAAATTTCATATCGCTTAAAATATTTGAAATGTTTTGAAATCTTTGAAATTCGTTGTACTGTACCCATGTTAAAATCTTTTAAGTCCTTGAAAGTTTTGAAATCTAAGAAAACTTTGAGAAATTTTTTGAATTCTTTATGAATACTTTGAAATATTTTTGAAATCTTTCTTTAATCTTTGTTCCTGCAATCTTTTCTGTTCGTTGGAAATTATTAAAATTGTTTGAATCTTTAAAACTGGTGTGCTGCACCCTTCTTAAAATCTTTCTGAATTTTTTTCTATTCGTTTGGATTCACAGGAATATTTCAAATATTTGTGAAATCTTTCTGAAATTTGTTGTAATCGTTTAAAATCACTAGAATATTTGAAATCTTTGTTAAATCTTTCGAAGTCTTCTTAACAATAAAATTCAACTTTTTTGTTGAAGAATCATCTTTTTGAGTTGAAAATTCAACTATTTTTTGAAATTTTGTCTTTTTTAATTTAAAAATTCATCTATTTTAGTATAAATTGCATCTTTCTTAGATAAAAATGCAACTTTTTGGTTGAAAATTCAACAATTTTGTTAAAAAGTTATCCTTTTTGGATGAAAATTCAACTGTTTAATTGAAAATTCGTCTTTTTTGGTTGAAAAATCAACTATCTTCGTAGAAAATTTACTTATGTTTAAAACTCATATTTTGATGTTGAAAAGTCAAACTAAAATGTTTTTTTGATGAAAATTTAAATCTTTTTATTTTATTTAAAAATTCATCTGTTTTATGAGAAATTTTTTTGTTTGTTAAAATTCAACTTTTTTGTTGAAGAATCATCTTTTTGAGTTGAAAATTCAACTATTTTTTGAAATTTTGTCTTTTTTAGTTAAAAAATTCATCTATTTTAGTATAAATTGTATCTTTCTTAGATAAAAATTCAACTTTTTGATTGAAAATTCAACTATTTCGTTAAAAATTCATCCTTTTTGGTTGAAAATTTAATAATTTTGTTAAAAAATCATCCTTTTTGGTTGAAAATTCAACTGTTTTATTAAAAAGTCGTCTTTTTGTGTTGAAAAATCAACTATCTTAGTAGAAAATTTCCTTCTTGTTCAATACTCATATTTTAATGTTGAAAAGTCCAAATAAAATTTTTTTTTTTCATGAAAATTCAAATATTTTTCAAAAATATGTTATTTTTTCTTTATATAAACATTCATCTATTTCAGAAGGAATTTTATATTTCTTGGATAAAAGTAAAACTGTTTGGTTGAAAATTCAACTATTTTGTTAAAAAGTCATCCTTTTTGGATGAAAATTCAACTGTTTTATTAAAAATTCGTCTTTTTTGGTTGAAAAATTAACTATCTTCGTAGAAAATTAACTTATGTTCAAAACTCATATTTTGATGTTGAAAAGTCAAACTAAAATGTTTTTTTTAATGAAAATTTAAATCTGTTTTTTTTTTATTTAAAAATTCATCTATTTTAGAAGAAATTTTCTTTTGGTTTAAAATTCAACTTTTTTGTTGAAGAATCATCTTTTTGAGTTGAAAATTCAACAATTTTTTGAAATGTTGTCTTTTTTAATTCAAAAATTCATCTATTTTAGTGTAAATTGCATCTTTTTTAGATAAAAACGCAACGTTTATGTTGAAAATTCGACAATTTTGTGAAAAAGTCATCTTTTTTGGTGGTAAATTCAACAGTTTTGTTAAAAAGTTATTCTTTTCGGTTGAAAATTCCACTCTTTTGTTGAAAATTCGTCTTTTTGTGTTGAAAATTCAATTATCTTTGTAAAAAAGTTACCTCTTGTTTAAAACTTATGTTTTTAAATTCAAAAGTCAAACTAAAATCTTTTTTTGATGAAAATTCAAATATTTTTTTCGAAAATTGGTCTTTTTTAATTAAAAATTCATCTGTTTTAGTAGATTTTTCATATTTTTTAAATAAAAATGCAACTGATTGGTTGAAAATTAATCTTCTTTGCTTGAGGATTCAACTTTTTTTTTGATGAAAATTTTGGTTGAAGCACTTTGTTGAGAAATAATTTTTTGTTGAAAATTCATATTTTTGTTGAAAGTTGAACTATTTTGTTGAAAAGTGATCTTTTTTAATTAAAAATTCAACTGCGTGGGTAAAAAATTAACTAATTTGTTGAAATTTTTTTTTGTTTTCAAATGAAAGTTTATCACTTTGGTTGAAATTTTAATTATTTCGTTGAAAATTAATTTTGTTGCTAAAGATTCACAGATTCTTGTTCAAAATTCAATTTTTGTTGCAGAAAATTCGTCTTTTGGCTTCGACGTTCAACAATTTAGATAAACTTTTCTTCTTTCATGACTGAAAAGTTTTTATTTGTTGAAAATTCCTGTCTTTGATTTTAAAATTTATTTTTTGTTAAATGAAATTTCATCTTTTTTGCTTGAAATATCAATTATTACAAACTTTTGTTGAAAATTCATCTACTTAGGTTGTAAACTTATTTATTTTGTTAAAAATTTAATTATTTTTATGAAAATTAACGTATTTTCTTAAAAAGTTATCTTTTTGTGCACCCCCCCCCCCTAATTGGTAGCGTAGTTTATAGGTGATCCTTAAGAGATAATTGCGAATTTTATAGCGTGGAAAAAAATTATAATTATTTTTTATTCTAGATGCGAATCACAAGGACCCAGTGTACTTTTTATGCATCAGGAACGAATTGTGAAACTTCCAAATTGCCCAGAAAATATTCCGTGTCCGATTTCGATAATGAAAGATATGTATCCTGATAATCACGAAGAATGCAAATTCGATGAAATGTGTTTTAATTTAAAAAGTGAACTTTAGTCGACGTGATTTTCTGTTAAAGAAAGTCAAAATAACAAAAATAAGATTTTTATTGCACATAACGTTTTAACTTTTATGACGAAGTTTTAAATATACGAAATTTTATTCAAATTTGTAAATATCTTTTGAAATTAAGCATTATTTGAAGTGCTTAGAAAATTATTTAAACAAATATACGATTGATGAAATTTAACAGCTCTTTGGTATTATTTAAAAAAATTTATTTAAAAAATATGACTTTTTTTTATTCGATAAATTTGAATGAATATGCAGAAATTTCCCATTTCATTTAATTCAGTTTAATTGAAAATTCTACTATTATATTTTTAGTTCAGAATTCATCTTTTTGGTAAAAAAATTTTATTATTTGACGAAAAATTGTATTATTTTATTGAAAATTGAATAGATTTGTTAAAACGTCATCTCTTTTATTAAAAAATTTAATTATTTTATTGAAAATTCACCTTTTTGTGTTGAAAATTCAACTATTTGGTTAAAAATAAACTTTTCTCTTGAAAATTTATATTTCCGGGTCGAAAATTCAAGTGTTTGGTTTAAAATTATTTTTTCTTCGCTGGAAAATTCAACAATGTGGTTGAAATTTTTTCTTTTGATTGAGGATTCAACTATTTTTTGAAATATTCTTATTTTTAATTGAATTTAAAAGTTTTTAATTTAAAATTGATATGTTTTTAATTTTGAAAGTTTTACCATTATATTTTTAGTTCAGAATTCATATTTTTGGTAAAAAATTTTATTATTTGACAAAAAATTGTAGTATTTTTTTAAAAATTAAATAGATTTGTTGAAAAGTCATCTCTTTTATTAAAAAATTTGATTATTTTATTGAAAATTCACCTTTCTGTGTTGAAAATTCAACTATTTGGTTAAAAATAAACTTTTCTCTTGAAAATTTATATTTCCGGGTCGAAAATTCAAGAAAAATAAATGTTTAATCTTTCCCCTATTTTCCCCTTTTTCGTGAGAAAATTATCCTATTTCCCCTTTTTTGAGCTCCTTTTACGCTGTGATCCATGTTAATATTTACAATCAATGAGATGAATTTTCAACTAAAATTATAAATCTTCATAAAAAAATTTACTTTCAAGCCAAAAAGACGAATGTTCTACAAAACAATTGAATTTCAACAAAAAAATGACGATTTTTCAATCAAAATACATTTTTTAGTGAATAAAGGAACAAAATTTGACTACATAGTTGATTATTGAAGTCAAAAATTCCAATTTTCTACAAAACAGTTAAATTTTGAAGCAAAAAAGGTTTTAATTTTGAATACAAAATAGTTTAATTCATCCAAAAAATTCGACTTTTCTACAAAATAGTTTGTTTTTTTAAACGAAATTGTGGAATTTCAACAAAGAATGATGATTTTTCAATCAAAATACATTTTTCAGCCAATAAAGAAAAAAATGTAACCAAATAGTTGAATATTTAAGTCAATAAGCCGAATTTTCTACAAAACAGTTAAATTTTGAAGCAAAACAGATTTTTATTTTAAGTAAAAAACAGTTTAATTCATCCAAAAAATTCGACTTTTCGACCAATTTTTTTTCAACTAAATTGTGGAATTTCAACAAAAATGATGATTTTTCGATCAAAATACATTTTTCAGTCAATAAAGAAAAAAATGTAACCAAATAGTTGAATATTTAAGTCAATAAGTCGAATTTTCTACAAAACAGTTAAATTTTGAAGCAAAACAGATTTTTATTTTAAATAAAAAACAGTTTAATTCATCCAAAAAATTCGACTTTTCAACAAAATAGTTTTTTTAAAACGAAATTGTGGAATTTTCAACCCGAAAATATAAACTTTTCAAAGAAAGTTAATTTTCAAAAAAATAATTGAATTTTTAACAACAGAATTAAATTTTCAATCAAATAACATAATTGGTAACAAAAAAAAAGATGAATTCTAAACCAAAAATATGATAGTAGACTTTTTAACCAAAAAAATGAACTTTGAACCAAAATCTAATTTGAAACAATATTTAGTAGATATAAAAATAATGAATAAATCTATGAAGGTTTTTAAAATATATTTGTTTAAATCTTCCATTCTGCACATATAATAATTTAAGAAGGTAAAGACAATTTTATTAACAAAAAAACTTCTTTAAATTTGAAAGAAAAAAGTGTAAGGGAATCAAGATTTATTTTGATAAAAGTTGTTTAGAAAATACGAGAATGATTTTAGTTCGGAAGTGGTCTTTCACCGCATTAGATAGTGCATTTATTCCAAGATTTATTCCTTTTTATCATCTGCGGTCCGAATATTACGATTATAATTGAAAAATATGGTAGCAACAACGGTGAAATGTGGAGAATAAAATGTTGAATTGTTAATTATGAACCAAAATAAAATGTCTATCAACATGGAAGTTTCTGCTTCAGAGAGAAGCTTGAAATTCGCGTTTGACGAAAATTAAATTTAAAATTCTCTGTCGGTTTTAATATTAGAAACGAGAGATGAAAACTTATTTAGTTTATTTTATTTTTATTTTATTTTTTTATTTTTATATTTCATTGCCTATTCCCTTTTCATGTGTGTTTTTGGATTGAAGGAAGTAAAAGTTCAAGCGATTGTAAAATTTGAATAGTAAAGTATTTATTTGTGCTTTTTGTCAAAAAATGAAAATGTATGCGCAGCAATGAGTGTGCAGCAGAATTTAAAATAATTTCGCGAAACGTGGTGTCGCAATTTCACAGTCTACTTTATCGCTCAGAACCCACCCCACAATCTTGTACCTTCCGTATAAAGCACGATGCCATGAAGCAAAATCACCGTTGAATTAAGAAAATAAATTTCAACTGGAATTCATTTTAGAAATGTCATGAGAATATTTGTGCGCAAATAAAACTTTTTGCAGAAAAAACTTTTAATTAAATGCAAAGGAAACTGGATGTACGTCAAATCTTTTTTTATTGAGCAATGAACATTTATTTTCAGACAGGCTGTTGTAGGTCAGGGAAAACCTGGAAATTAGGGAAAAAGGAGGGAATTTTATTGGTCAGGGAAAGTCAGGAATTTCGAGAAAAAAAATGGTAAAAGTCAGAGCATTTCTATAAGATGCACTTTAAGTAATGGCAAGTATAATAAATTTTTTAATTTAAATTTTTAATATTTTTATTCCGCTTATAAAAGATTCTATGTTAAAAATGTTGAAAGATTAACATTTTCGTATTTAAATAATAATGATTAAGGAAAATTGAAAATTCTTCAGGGAAAAGTCAGGGAATTTTGAAAGTGAAGTTTTGCGGCCACCATGATATAATATTCTTGTTAATCATTTATTTCCCTTATATTTAATTTGTTTTAGTAGAATTTCATATTTTTGGATAAAAATTCAACTGTTTGGTTGAAAATTAATCTTCTTTCGTTTAGGATTCAACTATTTTGTTGAAACTTCGTCTTTTTGGTTCGATTCAAGTATTTTTAGTTTAAAATTAACATCGTTTTTGGTTCAAATATCTACTATTGTATTATTCGTTAAAAATTAATCTTTTTTTGTTGAAAGTTAAACTACTTAGTCGATTGTTAATTTTTTTAAATTGAAAATTCAACTACTTGCGCACAAGTTGAACTATTTTGTTAAAAATTCATTCTTTTTTTTTTTATTAATTTTTTCAACTGAAAATATAACTCTTCCGTTTTTGGTTGAAAAATGATCGCTTTTAGTTGAAAATTCGTACTTTTTGGTAGAAAAAATAATCTTCTTGGTTTGAAACTTCCTCTTTTTGGTTAAAAATGCATTTTTTTGGTTAAAAATTAATATTTTTGTTAGAAATTCCTATTTTCGGATTAAAAATTCAATTGTTTTACAGAAATGTTGTCTTTTGGTTTTAAAATTCAACAATTGGGATAAAATTTTTTTTTCTTGACTGAAAAATCTTTATTTGTTCAAAATTTGTCTTTTTGGTTGGAAAATTTATAATTTTAGTTGAAAATTCATCTCTTTGGTTGAAAATTTGACTATTTTGTTGAAAATTCGCTTTTTTGTCGAAAATTCGTCTTTTTTATTTAAAAATTCAACTCTTTTGTAGAAAATTTAATTACTTTGTTAAAAATTCAACTCTTTTGTTGAAAATTCAACTGTTGTTTGAAGTTTAATATTTTTTGTTTAAAAATTCATAATCAAAAAATTAATTTGAAACCAAAAAAGCGAAACGAATTTAAAAAAAAAATAACAATCGACTAAGTAGTTTAATTTATTAATTTTAATTAAACTACTTAGTCGATTCTTAATTTTTTTTTAATTGAATTACAACTGTATTACCCTAGATTAGAACAAGATTACTCCAGATTACAAGCGGATAACTCCGAAATCCTGGCACTCCTCTGAAAGGCTCAAATCGTTCAAAATTAAAAGTAGATCCCCCTAGTTAATAACTCCATTAACTTGGATTACAAGTGGATTACGTCGCATTACAAGTGTATGACTCCGGAATAAAGGGATTAATCTGGTTGACTTGAATTACTCTGCATTACAAGTAGATGACTCAATATTAGAACTGGATTACTATATATACTAGTAGATAAATTGAGATTACAAGTGGATTACCAAGGATTACAAGATGATTACTCCGAAATACTAGCATTACTCAGAACGACTTGAATTGCGCTAGATTAAAAATGGATTACCATAGATTAGAGCTGTTTATCCTCGGATTACAAGTGGATTATCTTGGATTACAATCAGATTACTTCGGAATCCTAGGATTCTTCCGAATGACTTAAATCACTTTGGATTACATGTGTATTACCCCAGATTATAATTCGATTACTTCAGATTACAATTGGATTACTCCGAATTTCATGTGCATTACTCCGTGACACAGAGATTACTCCTATTGACTTGAATTAGTCGGGATTACAATTAATTGCTCTAGATTAGAACTGGATAACTATATCTTACCAGTAGATTACCCGAGATTACAAGTAGATTCCGGAGGATTACAAGAGGATTACTCCGAAACACTGGGATTGCTCAGAACGACTTGAATAAATTCGGATGAAGAGTGGATGGTCCTAGAGTATAACTTGATTACTTTAGATTACAAGTGGATTGCGCATGATTACGAGTGTATTATTCCGGAATACAAGGACTACTCCGATTTACCTGAATTACTGTGGATTACAAGTTGATTACTTCATATGAGAACTGTATTACTATATTTAGTAGCAGATAACTGCAGATTATAAGTGGATTACGGAGGATTACAAGATGATAACTCCGAAATACTAAAATTCCTTGGAATAACTTAAATTGCGCTAGTTTGAAATGGATTACTCTAGATCAAAACTGTTTTTCCTCGGATTACAAGTGGATTACCTCGGATTACGATCAGATTACTTCGGGATCCTGGGATTCCTCTGCATGCCCTATATCACTTCAGATTACAAGTGGATTACCCTAGATTATAACTCGATTACTTCCGATTACAAGTGTATTACTCCGGGATACAGAGAGTAATCCGATTGACTTGAATTACTCTGGATTACTATTAGATTACTTCAGATTACAAGTGGATTACGGAGGATTACAAGAGGATTACTACGAAATACTGTGATTACTCAGAACGACTTGAATGTCGTAGGATTAAAAGTAGAATACCCTAGAATGGAACTGGATTTTTTCTGTTACAAGTGGATTACAGCACATTACAAGTCGATTACTCAGGAGTACTGGGATTACTCCGAATGCCCTAAATAAATTCGGATCAAGAGTGGATTACCCTAGATTAGAACTGTTTATCTTCGGATTACAAGTTTATCACAGCGGATTAAAATCAGATTACTTCAAAATACTTGGAATACTCTGAATGTATCATTCTGGATTACCAGTGTATTACGCCGGATTACAAGTGTATTACTCTAGATTACAAGGGAATTAATCCGGTGTACAAGGGAACTACTCCGAATTACCTGAATAACTTGGAATTACAAGTGGATTACCCTATATTAGAACAGGATTACTCTGGATTACAAGTAGATTACTCCGAAATCCTGGCATTCCTCTGAATAGCTTGAATTAATCCAGGTTCAAAATAGATTATCCTAGATTAGAACTGGCCTTCCACGGATTACAAGTGGATTACGCCGGATGACAAGTGTATTACTCCGGATTACAATTGTATTACTCCGGAATAGAGGGATTACTCCGGTTGACTTGAATTACTCTGCATTACAAGTAGATTACTCCATATAAGAACTGGATTACTATATCTTCTAGCAGATAACTTCAGATTATAAGTGGATTACCTCGGATTACGATCAGATTACTTCGGAATCCTAGGATGCCTGTGAATGGCGTAAATCACTTCAGATTACAAGTGGATTGCCCTAGATTATAACTCGATTACTTCCGATTACAAGTGGATCACTCTGGATTGCAAGTGTATTACTCCGGCATACAGAGAGTAATTCGATTGACTTGAATTACTCTGGATTACTAGTAGATTACTCCAGACTTGAATCGCGTAGGATTAAAATTAGATTACCCCAGAATAGCACTGGATTTTTTCTCTTACAAGTGGATTACAGCACATTACAAGTCGATTACTCAGTAGTACTGGGATTACTTCGAATGCCCTGAATAAATTCGGATCAAGAGTGGATTACCCTAGATTAGAACTGTTTATCTTCGGATTACAAATTTATTGCAGCGAATTACAATCAGATTACTTCGGAATACTGGGAATACTCTGAATGACTTGAATGGCTCGCAATAGGAGCTGATTACCGCGGATTACAAGTGGATTACTCAAGATTACAAGTGTATTACTCCAGATTACAAATGGATTACTCTAGCTTGTGAGTGTATTATTCTGGATTACCAGTGTATTAAGCGGGATTCCTAATGAATTACAAGTGTATTACGGTGGATTACAAGTGTATTACGATGGATTAAAAGTGTATTACTCTAGATTACAAAGGGATTACTCCGGTTTACGAGGGGACAGGATTACAGGATTACTCTGAATTACAAGTAAATTACTCCGAAATCCTGGCATTCCTCCTAATGGGTTGAATTACTCCAGATTCAAAATTGATTATCCTAGATTAGAACTGGCCTTCTTTGGATTACAAGTGGACTACCACAGAATATTGGGATTACTTCAAGTGACTTGAAACATTCGGATTAAAAGTGGATTACCCTAGAACAGAACTGGATTACTTCAGATTACACGTGGAGAACTGCAGAATACTGGGATTACTCCGAATGATTTGAATTACGCCGGATATGAAGCAGATTACCCTAGATTAGAACCACAATGGACGGATTACAAGTGGATTACAGATTAGTCACTATGAAATACTGGGATCACTCAGAGTGACTTGAATTACTCTAAATGAAAAGTAGATTACCCTCGATGAGAAATGGATTACTCAATTTTAGAAGTGGATTACTTAAAATTACAGGCGGATTACTGCCGAATACGAGTGGATTATTTCAGAATTCTGGGATTACTTCGGAAATCTGGGATTACTCTAAACTATTTCAATTAATTCGGATTACAAGTGGATTACGCTGGATTACATTTGATTACCAGTTCCCCTGATTACAGGTGAGCCACTACGAACTACTGGGATTACTTAGAGTGTTGAACATTACAAACACAAAATGGGGAAAGTAAAACTACTAGTCAAGGAAAGAAAAGATAAAATCAAAACAGAAGAGTACAAGAAAATGCAAAATGATTTTGACGGAACCAAGGAAATGTTTCATAAATAAGTGTTGATCAAAATAGAGGGAGATAAAAGTACAGATTTAGTCAGCATGAGAAATAGCTCTCTTTCATTTTTCTCATGCTGACTAACTCTGTACTCTTACCTCCCTTCATTTTCATTAACACCCATTTATCAAACATTTCCGTGCTTCCCTCTAAATCGTTTCGCATTTTCTTCTCTTCTTCTGATATAGTAGAAAAAACACTGATATTTTCCATTTGTTTTATACAGAAAAATTGATAAAACAAATGAGAGGTATCATTGTCTTGTCCGCTATATATAAACTATATATAATTTTTTCACTTCGGTTCATCAATTATTTATGTGACAAAACTTTTGTTTTAAACAATGTGACTTTTTTGTACCACTTCCATTGTTTAAACAAATGAAAAAATTATATTTGATTACGTGAATAATTCTTCGCGACAATAAAATAATATTAATCGATTTTAAAATGTTTTTTATTAAAAATTAAACATATTTGATTGAAATTAATTTTTATTTGCAATATTAGCTAAATAGAGTTGGAACTAACATTAATTAACATTTCTCTTCACAATTAGCCATAGAATACGAACGAAATATTACTTTTCGAATATCACCCTCATAAGTCTGTTTTATGGGGTCCCAAAAAAACCCATGAGTGAAAAAATTGGTTTTGCGAGTTTTTGGCGCTAATTATGATTTTTTGCGGCTTTTTAGAAATAAAAATTGTTTATCATACATAAAATGCTAAATTATACTGATAATTAGATGTTTATATAAACTTTTCGAACAATTTATCATTATTTTTAGCAATTTTCTCTCAAAATAGAGATATAAAGTCGCCGTTTTTTCAAAACTTTTCCACTTTCTTTCCAATTTTTAATTGAAATGAGGCAATAGTTAATTAGTTCTAGCTAACATAATTGTTTAAAAAATTTTTTTGTTTCGTTAATAATATTCTCTTTGAATCATGCTAGAAATTATGGTTTTTTTCTGAAACTGTCAACTTTCTGACCGCTTTTCACTTGAAGTGAGTTAATATTTATTTCAGTGTAGCATAAGTAATTGTTTAAATAATTTATTATTATTTTAAATAATATTCTCTTTGCTTAATGGTATAAAGTTGCAGTTTTTTCTCAAAATTTCAACTATTTGTCTATTGTTCACTTGAAGTGACTTAATAGTTAATTAAATTTTGCAACAATAATTATTTAAACAAATAATTATTGTTTATAAATATCTACATCTATATTTATGGCAGATAATTGTGTTTTTCCCGAAATTTTTTACTTCTTGTCCACTTTTTAAATAGTGAGGTAATAATTAATGCAAATTGACAAAAATATTTGTTTAAATTACTTATTATTGTTGATAACTATCTTCTCTTAGATAAGTGCTAGAAAGTTGCAGTTTATTCGGAAATGTGTAACTTTTCTTTAAATATTTTGTTATTAACAAATAAAAAATAAAAATGAGAGAGAATCATATTTTAAACAATCTCTTTTTTTTTGTGAACATATTTTTCTGACATAAAACAGATATTTGAAATATTCTTCAAATTTGTCATATGGATCATATTAAATATAAATGTTCCTTGAAATAGTTGCTAAGATCCTTTTTTGCTGGAATTAATATTTATTATTTGTTCCTAACTAAAAAGTCGAAGAAAAGATCAAAATATCAGAAAAACCCTCATTTAAAAAAATTGCATTATTTATTACTTTACGAAGTAAAAAGTGGGTGAAAGGATATAAATTTCAGAAGAACCGGCAATTATCCGCAATTGATAAAGAAGAAGATAGTTATAAACAAAAAATTTTTTTATGTAATTATTTTTGCTATATTGAATTAATTATTATCTCACTCCAAGTCAAAAGTGGACAAATACTTAAAAATTTCAGAAAACGCGCAATTTTATATCATTATCTAAATTGAATATTATGAACAATTATAATAAATGTTTTGGACAAATAATTCTGTTGAATTTAATGAATTTTCCACCTTACTTGAATTTAAAATTGGATAAAAGAGGAAAATTTGTGAAGATTCATCATTTTAGTTCAAAATTCATTTCTTAGATATATAAAATTGATCTTTTCTGGTTAAAAATTCGTCTTTTTTGGTAGAAAATTTAGTCTTGTTTGTTGAAAATGCAGCCTTTTTTATTGAAAATACAAATGTTTGGTCGAACATTAATCGGTTTTGGTTGAGGATTGAACAATTTTATTAGTAATTCGTCTTTTTTAGTTGAATTCCACGTATTGAAAATTCTTTTCTTTTTTTTTTTTAAATTAGTTTTTTCAATTGAAAATTTCACGATTATATTTCCGGAATAATAAATTGGTCTTTTTTAATTAAAAAATCAACCATTTTGTTGAAACTATATGATAGTATAGTGTGAGAATATTTTTAATTAAATTTTTTAGAAATTTTTTTTCAATTGTAAACATTGATATAATTTAAATATTTTTACAGACCGTGAACTATAATAATGCAAATTTTGGGTTTGCTGATAATAATTTTTTTTAAAGTTTGCTAATTTTTTTCAATAATAATTATTTTTCCCTGTTTTCAAAAAACTATTCTTGATTGAGAGTTAATTTTTTTTCGTTTGAAAACTCTACCATTTTATTTAAGATCAAGAATTTATCTCGTTTCTTTAAAAATTCTACTATTTGGTTGAAAATTTGAATATTTGGTTAAAAATGCCACTATTTTGTTTGAAAGTAATCTTTTTTGGTCGAAAATTTAACTTCTCGGTTGTAAGTTAAAATTTTATTTTGTTAGAGATTCATCCTTTTAATTGAAAATTGCTATTTTTTGTTGAAAATTTAACAATTTTACTAATTTCATTAAAATTGAGAATTAATTTTCTTGCCTGAAAATGTAACTGTCTCATTTATTGTTGAAAATTTATGTTTGAAATTGAAAATCGATCTTTTCCAGTTAAAAATTAATTTTCTTTGTTAAAATTTAATATTTTTAGCTTGATGATTCAACTACTTGTTCAAAAATGTTGCTGTTTGTGGTTGAATATGAATCTTTTTCGTTTGAAAATTTGATCAATTGGTTGAAAATTCATCTTTGTAGGTCAAAAATTTAACCATTTGTTTAAAAATGCAACTATTTTGTTCGAGAGTCATCTTTTTGGGCCTGAAATTTAATTACCTGGTTGAGAATTCATCTTTTTTAGATGAAAATTCAAATACTTGTTTGAAAATTCATGTACCCATTTTTTGTTAAAAATGTATCTTTTTAAGTTGAAAATTCATGTATGTGGTCGAAAATAAATTTTGTAACTGAATATTAACATTTTCCATTTTTGGTAAAAAAAATGATCTTTTTGGTTGAAATTTCAATTGCTTGATAGGAAATTTAATTTTTTTGTTGAAAATTCGTTTTTATTGATTGCAATTTTTTTTTGAAGATTCAAAGTTGAACTATTTTTTTAGTTGAAAATTAATTTTTTTTTAACTGAATATGTAACTACTTTATTTTTTGTTTAAAATTGATCTTTTTTGGTTGAAAATTCATGAATGTTGTGAAAAATTCGTATTTTTTGTTAGAAAACAAAACTTTGTTCAACTTTTTTCAACTTTATTAAAAATTCGTTTTTTTAAAAATTAATCTCTTTGATGTAAAATTGATATATTTTATTGGTTGAAAATTAATTCTTTCAACTGAGTATTTAACTAATCCATTTTTTGTTAAAAATAAATCTTTTTTGGTTGAAAATTAAGTTCTTTGGTCGAAAATTTATCAATTTTGTCGAAAATTCGTTTTTGTTGATTGAAAATTAGTTTCTTTCGATTTAAAATTTAACCAATCCATTTTTTGTTAAAAATGTATCTTTTTAAGTTGAAAATTCATGTATGTGGTCGAAAATTTGTTGCCTTGGTTGAAAATTAATTTTTTCAACTGATTTCAAAATTCTATACCGCCCTTTTTCAATTTTCATTGCCTGATTCGATTGCAGAATTTACCAGCAAAGTTAAACTAAATTTAAATTTCCCGCGTAATATCGATCGTCACCTAGCGGCGTTAAAATGAAATACGCTTTTGTTTGTGTTTTTCGGTAACCAACATAACCTCAAAACTGGAGGAAGCTGAACGAAAACCTTCTCTATTTTTTAGAATTAATCGAATTAATTATGGCTAGCGGCTTAGAAAGTTTCGTAAATCGTATCCTTTTTCACAAAATCTTATCTCAATTTTCAGGAATCTATCAAAATTATTTTTAATCTCTGTAAAAGGAACTTTTCTTAACTATTTTTTTAGACACTGTTTCCATCATCACGTACGATGGTCGAAACTTTATTGTAAGTAAACTTTTAATTATTTTCGCTTATGAAATTTTCTGTTTTTCTTATTCACCTTATCTTCAAATCGTTTTTTTTTTAATTTGACACTCCTTTTTGGAAATTTTAAGTTTAGAGCATGATAAAATATTTTTAAATAGATACAATTATGTGATTGTTTTGATTTTTGTCTCCTTTTTCAAGATTTTTTACGTTGCCAATTTTAGGAAATTTTGCCCCTTCCCCCGAAAAGTAACGTAGACCAAAATTCTAATATTCTCTCAAAACATAGGAAAGATGGTTTATTTTTCACACCAAAAAATGGTAATTATGGAGGAATAAATTTTTTTCAAATTAAATTAATGTAAATACCATTTTGAATGCAATTTCTAATTAAGATTTCAAGTCGAAATATATATTGATTTTTCAATAAATAAGATGAATTTTCAACAAAATACATGAATTTGCTACCAAATAGTTGAATTTTCAACTTATAAAGGATAAATTTCCAACAACAAAATGGAATTGTGCAATTTACAGATGAAAAATTAATTTTTAAACAAAACAAAAATCGAATTTTCAAAAAAAATTAAAATTTCAAACCAAAGAGGTGAATCTTGAAAAAATATGAATTTTTAACAAACTAGTTCAACTTTCAACCAAGTAGTTGAATTTTCAACTAAAAAAATATTAATATTTAAACAAAATCAGAACATTACTTTTACAGTTTATAAAATAAATTTCAAGCCAAAAAAATAACGCATTTTCAAAAACAATGTTCAAATTTCAACCAATGAAATGAACTTTCAACACAAAAATGAAATAAATGGTTAAACCTTTGACCAGAGATAAATTTTTAAGTAAAATTATGAATCTTCAACCCAAATAGTTACATTTTCAGTTATAGAAATTAATTTTTAAGAACGAAAATATATTTTTCAACAAAATAGTTGAATTTTCACCCAAAGATGATGAATTTTTAACTAAAAAAGATCAATTTCTAACGAAATAGTTCAATTTAAACAAAAAATATGAATCTTCAACAAAAAAGTCCATTTTCAACCGAATAATTTAATTTTCTACAAAATTGTTGAATCCTTGGCCAAACCAGTTTAATCTAGACCCAAAAAATTGCATTTTTAACCAAAAAGGATGTATTTTCATCCAACAAGATTAATTTTCGACAAAAAAAATGAATTTTCAACCAAATAAATTAATTTTCTACCAAATAGTTGAATTTTCAACTTATAAAGTTACATGTTTTAACCGTGAATGGAATAGTGCAATTTTCGGATAAAAAAATTAATTTTTAAACAAAAAAAAAAGCGAATTTTTAACAAAAATTAAAATTTTAAGCCAAAGAGGTGGATCTTTAAAAAATATTTCAAGAATTGAATAAACAAAGGACAGTTTTAAATGTCTCCATTTATATTAAAAACACTAAAATAAAAAAAGGGGGAAAAGAAGGCAACTTCCAAATCCCCTTCTTTCTTGCTTTTTTCTCATCCTTTTTATTTTTTTTTAATCACAATAAAAAAGCATTTACAAAACATCTATCAAAAAATATGAACAAAATAGTTAAATTTTCAACAAAATAGTTAAATTTTTATCAAAATACTTGAATTTTCAACCAAATAGTCAAATTTTCAAACAAGAAAGATTAATCTTCAACCAAAAAAAATTGCATTTTCAATGAAATGATAAAGTTTTCAACAAAATATTCGAATTTTTAACTAAATATTTAACCACAAAAGATTTTTAGTCAAGCATGAAAATAAATTTAATCGAAATTGTTGAACTTTTAAGCCAAAAGACAAATTTTCTATAAAATAGTTGAATTTCCAACCCAAAATTATGAATTTTCAACAAAAAGTAGTGTTTTTAAATAAAAAACAGAAAATTTCAAACAAGAACATTAGTTTTCTGCCAAAAAAGACGAATTTTCAACTAAAAAAATATTAATATTTAACCAAAATCAAAACATGACTTTTACAGTTTATAAAATAAATTTCAATCCAAAAAAATAACGATTTTCAAAAAAATTGTTCAATTTTAAACCAACGAAATGAACCTTCAACACAAAAATAAAATAACTAGTTAAACCTTTGACCAGAGATGAATTTTTAAGTAAAATTATGAATCTTCAACCCGAATAGTTACATTTTCAGTTATAGAAATTAATTTTTTACAAACAAAAAAATATATTTTTCAACAAAATAGTTGAATTTTCACCCAAAGATGATGAATTTTTAACTAAAAAAGATCAATTTCTAAGGACTGACGAGATTTGGTAATCAAATTTGAGTCAGACTGTGATAACACCCTAGTATTTCGACAGATCGACATGGGCCATCTTTATAATGCTATAAACAAATTCGCTTGCACAGCAAGCGGTTCAGATGGTTTTAACAGCTTCTCGATTTATTTGTGCCCGCCCTCCTGTTCCCCAGCACTATTAGATATAATGAACACCTCCTTAACAGTAGGAGTGTTTCCCTCTACTTGAAAACCAGATATTGTGCGCCCATGGCTGAAATGTGAAAGCCCAAGTTCTTATAAAGATCTTCGCCCGATCACCATCCTACCTTATCTCTCAAAATTTTGCTATCAGCAAAACTGTGCCAGAAAAGTAGGCTTCTGTATATTCATTACACTAGAAATGAACCCAACCGCGTAGCGCGAGGTGAATACATGATCGAGCGCTCGGTTTGAAATCCGGTATTCGGGGCTGAAATTTAAGACAAGATTTTAAAGATTACTTTTTGTGAAATTTTGAAGCTGGGGAAGCTGATGAAGCTGGGGCGAAAAATTCAAAATATTCTTCACATTTGTTTTAAACTTCTCACTACTCAACTACTTTCTGCTCAAAAGTGAATAATCCAAAACTGTCACTATTAGTCTGTGTACTTTGAGAAAGAAACTTTCTCAAAAAGGAGTGACTTTTCTAATCGAGATTGAAAAGTAAACTTCCGTCTGCTTTTAAAGTATGTTTTTCTTTGCGAGAAGTCTCAGAAGTAAAGAGACTTATGATGCCTTTCTAAGACGCACGTCTTGAAAAGATGGATGAGACTCTTGAAGGAAGGTAAAATCTCCGTCTGTTTGTAGTTTCTCTCCAAAAAGCTTGCTTTTCACTTGAAAATTCCTAACTGTCTTCTTTTTCTTGCATCTTTTCACTACGTGTCTCACGGCCTCAGTGGGGACTCACGTCTTGCGGACACGATGCAACCCAAGGATGACAGCTTTCTGCATTCATCTCGCAAATGCCTTGGCATATATTTAGTACGCGGGTATGGATTCAGGGTTACAAGCCAGCGATAGTTTCGCACCTTTAAGAGCACTAATCACAAGAACCAAATATGTTTCGTACATTCGTACAATTTTATTTTCAGTTGTGTTTTTAAAATGTTTTTACGTTATATATATTAAGATTTTTTTGGTGGTGATTAAAAATATTTTAGTAAAACGGGACAAGCTTACAAAGTGTTCAATTTTTTGCTTGTTCCCTTCTTGAATAGGATAACTTTACGCTATTATTTTCAAACTAAAACAAATGAATCTGGGTTCCCACCAGTATTCTCATTTTATTACCACTCGTGACTGTTTTTCTCTGATTTTTATTGCAATACCTGAAATAATCCCAAAAATAATACTTTCTAGCCACAGCGTAAAATTTCCTCCCTAAAACCTACCATTTCAGTTTTTTCAGTGAAGATCTTCCCACAGCCCTGATTAACATACATAGAAATATGTCGATTTCTGAATAGGGGATCCATGAAATACAAACGTGTTTTGATCAAATTTAATTCTCAGTTTCTTGTTGCGGACCCAAGGTCCGCCTTTTGTTATAAGTGTTTAGAACCAGGATTCTTCACCATTACTTCCCCATATTGCACCCGTCACTCACTCATCGCCAAATAGACCAGCCCCAATTATACTCTCTTGGACCTTTTCCTAATTTCTTACTCAACATTTTCTCGCACTAGGCTTATTTCTCCTAATTTTGTAAGTTCAAGCCTCTCTAAATGAAAAGTTACTTGATTGGAAGTCAGCTTTGCACTCGCTTTCTTTTTTCTTTTGCCTACATTCTTTTCTAATTTTGCTTGAGTTTGCCTCCCTTACTTCAGTTTTACTATCAAGTAGCCCCGAGTTTTGATCATAGAATCTATAGAAATGATATTTCCTTTGCTTGGTTGATCCTTTTGGATCAGGGTTCGTTCCCTCTTTTGTGAAAATTGATTTTTTATATGTCCTTCTCCAATCACCTATCCATCTGACTACTATTAGAGATAGAAAGGATTAATCCTGTTATCGGCAACCCCCTCCTGACATCTGTGGCAGGTTATACAGATCTGCCAAAAAAGGATAGACCGGAAAGAAATAATGATCGCTTGATTTCCGAGATCCAAGGCAGGTTCCTGGAAAGGATCCACCGAGACAGTTACCACCCTAAGTCTACAAAGAACTAGGTAATCTCGCCTCAAAATTAATATCTTTATTGTTGTTTCTGTGATGAACGGAAATTTCAGAGTTTTTATGGCATTTTCTTGTGTTTTCTCTTTATCGTGGACATCAACGAGCCCACTTTGCACCTGCAGAAACACATAGAATCTGGCCCTCTACGCGACAGAGACTTAAGCTGACTGAAACTCGAGGCAGACACGTTGGGCTATTTTTAGTCATATCTAAAAAACATCGCCATTTCTCCTCAAATTTTTACGTTTTGATACCCTATGAGTGAGAAAGCAGGGTTAATAAAAGAGTGTCTGTATTAGTCTGTAGTAAAGTTTCGGCGCGATAACACTCAAATGAATTATGGGATTGGATTCTGCTTAGGAATAACCTTTTTACGTTTACTTTTTTTCCTAGATCATGCCATGAGTTATAGTGGAGATACAAAATTCAAGCAGTTCTTGAATATTTCTTTAAGACTCATGTACGATTTATTGTGTTTGGAGGTCTTAATCGATTTGTACTATTCACGAAAGCCGTGTATATAATTTACGACAGCACTGCATACTTATAAATTGTGATAACAATTTGAGCGAATTTTGTATTTAACTTCATTCCTTGTTACCGAATAATGAAACGCAAATATTTCATAAGGACAAACATGACGTCTATTTTAATATGAGATAACAACCATACGTCACAGCTTTTTTCAATCCATAATAAATCTCCAGAATATTTCTTTCCTACACTGCTGACATACTTCTTCATCATTAAATTAATCAGTATTTTCTTTACTTGGAAAAAATGAAGACCTTTTATGCTCTGGTTATCATCGTGTCAATCTTGCTGAATTTTATTGGTGAATACTATAGTTTAATAATAATCATTCATCATAATTTTTTAGGCTTCTCGTCAATAAAAAGTTGTTCGACGTATTCCGCATTATATTGAAATTGATGCTTCTTTAGGATGTAGCTAGGCGTCCTGTATTCTGGTCGAATGAACTCTCCAATCTTTCTCAAACTGATTATAAACTTAAAGTCTTATCTGTTTTTCAACACCGATCTGGAGCTTTATCTCTTTCTTAATATCTGGTCATACATAGGTACATTGTAACCTTGAAAGTCAGTCTAAGGCTCTATCAACTTGAACAAGGTCTCTATACCCATTGAGAATACAGATATGTGCTATTTTTTATATTTAGTTTATCACCATCTTGGATTCTTCCAAAATGATTAATTGTGCCGTCATAAATGATAAAATTTGATTAAAAATTTGATAATTTCAACTAATTCATTTATAGAGTTAGAAGCGAAATACTTCTTTCATTTAAATATGCCAATTTGCGTCAGTTCTCAGCCAGATGCAAAATCGCACTAATAACAGAATTATTAGAGAAATTTTCAAGATTATTTTTTCAAAAGTTTCAACAGTTTCATGCAGTCAATCAAGTTTATTTGTCATGTGGAGATGTCGGACCAAGGGAAATTGTTCTTACACGGAATGAAAAATAAAATTCTTTCTAAAGTTTAGCAAATGAAACTGTTTATTAAAGGAAGTAAACTCCTACGTCTCAGAGCGAGGCTCAATGAGAGGGTTACAAGGTGCACTCGGAGCGTTACTCGAACGAGGCTGAGAAGTATTCCAATTGGGAACGGTCTCATATTAAATAAAATAACGAATGTCGAAAATTGGTCACACAGCAAAAACGCTTTAAAAAGACATATCATTTATATTCTTTATTTATTTTTCATGCTTTGCGGATTAACGACACTAGCACAATTTCAAATATCAACTAATCGTTTAATATTTAAATTGACCTCATAATTTCATGCAACCCGACTTCGATCATTTCAACTTTTGGAGGGAGTAGTCGAAACGAACAAGGTTGCTAGCGTGAAAATTTGAGTACTTTTTGAATACGAACACATAAAAAAGAAAATATTGGAATATAAATCATTATTTAAATACGAGTCCTATTTTTATTTGCGTACGCAATATGGGTGGAACTTTTTGGAAGTAAAAAGGTTTTTAAAAAACATCAATTGCACAAGAAGGCTTGAAAAGTTATGTTTTGCAAAAAATCAATGTCGGGTACACATTGTTTGATATTTTCGATAAGAAAATAGTGACTTTTTTACAAAACTGTTGCCAAACTAGACACCGCACAGTAGTACAAATCTGAAATGTACTAAGATTTACCTTGCATTCAAATTGCAATAAATTGTTGATAAATTATTATTGAAAATTATCTATTTTCTCATAAAAAATATGTTTGTGCTTATTGATTATAAATGCTTGCAATTTATTGTACTTTTTACTAGAATATGCTGTACATTGTTACACAAAACTTGTAAAACAAGGTAAATAGCAGATTTGCTCCACTGCCTGATACTCTGCACTACTTTGGAAAAAAAGTAGTACTCATTGTTTGACCGATTTAACGTTTAAATAATTAAATTATACATTTAGTCTGTAGTAAAGTTTAGTCGTTTTCCATCGTTTTCAACATGAGCATGCTCTTAGTCACTTAGGCCTGATTGTTGTCACAAACTTTCCCTGTAACTCCACTGACTGCGTCTATAACCCGAAGCATTAGAACCTTCCGACGTTGTTATTTTTCTAACTTTCATCCCAAAATGTCCTTTCTGTGTGGCAGCACAGTGATTTGACAAGACACTAATGTAAAAGCTTCATACCAAATTTTCTGTAAGTTTTTGGATCACATTTCTTATTACTTGAATAAATTGAATTAAATGTACCATCTACATTATTAACTCTACGAGAACAGTTTAACAAAGTGCATGCAAAAGTATATTAATGTAGAAACCTTTTAATTTTACTTTTATGCGCAACATTGATCCTTCGAGCCAGATAATTGTGAACAAAAACAATTAAGGATTAGCGGACTGATACCGCATATCATGGACATTGCAATTTTCGTGACTCAATAATTATAAATTTTGTGACCCTTGTGCCTTTGTGAGTCTTGTGATACTCAGAATGAGTCTCATTTCTGAGTTGGAGAACGAACTTCATATGGACATTACTTCCTTCTAACGTATAGTCCCCCATTTCGTTTAATTTTACTTATCCCTTAAAATAAAATATCCCATTACTTTGACATGTGTTAACCATCGCGAATTGAAACGGTAGACTTAGCATCGTGGAAGAAAAAGTGAACGCTGATCAAGGCATTATATCGCGAAGAAGAAATTCTTTAGCGGCGTGCGATCAAAATTTAGGTATAGGAAATTAGAGAAATTTGAACCTTTGTATGAGCATTACGTAAATTACGACTTGGTGCAAACTGAAATTAAATTGTTCGTCGATGATGACGAAGCTGATGATTTGTCAGAAGAACGCCAGGAATGTGAAAAAAAAGTGTTTCGACACAGTATCAAAGAACAGAGAATTTCTACAAACATGCCGAACAATTATACCATATGTCGCATCCGATTCTTGATCAAATGCATTGTCATCCCAATACTCGTAATCAGCCTCGTTTGATATTAGTCATCTTCTGTCAATGACAGCTTTTGTAGCGAATCTCCTTACACTCACAAATCCTAAGTTTGAAGACCCATTGACAGATTGGGTTAAATTTCGTGATTCATTTAAAACTATGGTACACAATCGAACAGAACTCTAAATCATTAAAAAATTCCATGATTTAGGTTCGTCGTTGACAGGAGATGCGACCAGAGTTACTCAAGCTTTAGGTTTGAGACAAACTACGAATTTGCTTGAAAAGTTTTGATGTATCATTACGAAGATTCACGATCACTTGTCCATTTTGATGTAAATCACTGTTTGAATTGCCATCTTTAACAAAGGCTACGTGCTCTGCTCTGAGACAGTCTGTTGAAGACGCAAAAACCCACCTATTAGCATCAAATGCGCTAGGTGAAAATACAGAATCTTGGGATACGATGGAAACATATTCATTGACCTCTCAGTTAGATTTTGCGACTAAGGGAGAATGGGGAAAACGAATGCTGCCAGCGACGGAAACGTAACGTTTACGCGAATTACACAGTTTTTCAAAGTTCATTGCAAATATCTGCAGAGAATTTGCGGTAAATATACAGGGACTTTACACTATCTGTCATCAACAAAAGCAGACGAACTCGGAATTTAGCGCGCGTATCAATTACAGACGTCTTACTTTTCACCCGACAACAAAGAAAAAGTGTTTAGTGTGCTAAAATTGTCACGCGTTAGTGAACTGCGAATAATTGCTCACACTTCCTGTGAACGCTCGAATCTGACAAGTTGCTAGATTACGTGTTTGCATTAATTGTTGAAAACTAGTGCATAGAAACAAGGAGTATGATTCGGGACCGTGCGTGAAGTATCCGGGTAGGCACAACACGAATATTCTTCATATCGAGAGAAATGATACTGAAGGGTTAAAGAAGTACCTGAAAGAGCAACAGATTCCAATGGACAATCGAGCAACTATCATTGCCCATTCAACACGAGAGAGCGAAAAAGATGTCTTACTTATTTTTATAGCAAGAGTTTATAACAAATTTGTAGATCTTTTTTGGTTGAACAGTTTTTGTCTTTTCATATTTTTTTGTCTCTTGTGTCATTTTTTTCAAATTGAACCTAATTTGTACATCCTCTTTGAGTGAAAAAGTTTGCCTATTATTTCTTTTTCTTTCATTGTGTCGTCTTCCAAAACATTGATTTTTTTTTAATGTCATTTTTCACGAATAAAACCAAAATTACGCGTCCTATCAAAATTTAATTTTAACAAATTTGTAGATCTTTCTTGGGTGCACGATGTTTGTATCTCCATCTTTTTTTGTATCTTGCATAGTTTGACCGCAAAATAGAATTTTGAATTTTTCATTATTTTTTGTGCAATCAAAATTTGAATTTTCGATTTTTCGAAAAAATGCAAGAAGCTGTTATGATTATCTTGTAGGGCTCTCGAAAATAAACGTTTTTCTTCTTTCAACTTTTTTTCATATCATGTGTTTTTCGGCTTAAAATATTAATTTGATGATTTTATTTTAAAATATCCATTTCCGTTGGGAAGAATCATCAATAACCTCAAATAACTCTAACTAGTTAGTCTTCATCAGTACTTTATGAAGACTAACTTGATTTTTATTTAAAAAAAAGTCTTTTTCGTTGAGAAGAATCATCAATAACCTCGAATAACTCTAATTAGTTAGTCCTCATCAATACTTGATGATTTTTACTTAAAAATATTTATTTCTCCTGAGAAACCCTTTGTTTTTTCTTAATGATAGATTTTAATAATAGTTTAAATAATATTTGCTGTAGTCTGTTCACTTTGCTAACGCAAAAGCAATGTGTTCGTTGCGCCATCTATTTGTAATTACAAAAAAAAACCTGCCACCATTTACTGACTGTAATGATATTTTACAACCGCGAGCTATTCTTTTGTTAGCTACATTGCATGGTCAAGTTCGTACGCTCTGAAATTATCGGTCGTATGTCAAAATTTTCATCTGCCGAATTCAAGTTCTGCTAAACGATACCCCACCAGATCTGTCTGTTGAAAAGCTTAAATCTCATATGGAAAACATCGTGTGATCACTAATAGTGTCACCTTTCAGAGAGGTGTGTTTCAGGGCGACACCATGAGCCCTCTCCTCGTTTGCCTCGCATTATTGCCACTATCTCTCGCACTTCGCCGTTCCGAATGGTACCTCTGCGGCAAACCTGGAAATCGAAAGCATAAGGTGGCTCATGTATTTTACATGGATGATCTTAAGATCTATGCTAAAAATTGAGAGAAACTACATCTAGCTCTAGACATTGTCAAATAGTACACTCAAGAGATTGGAATGGAGTTCGGGTTAGAGAAATGCGCCAAGGTTTATTTGAAGAAAGCAAAACTTATGGAATCCCCGAAGACCCTGAGCTTATCGACAGAAGCGCTATACGAGACCTTGGCGCTAGAGAGACCTATACATACCTGGGCGTACGACAGAGCCACATTCGAGACGTGACATCTATAAAGGAAACTCTCCGATGTAGATACAAACGTCTAATCCAACGGATATGGTCTTTTGAACTGTCGGCGAGGAAAAAAGTATCTGCGACGAACATGCTTGCCGTCCCAGTAGTATTGTATTCATTTGGAGTGGTTGGGTGGACGAAGGACGAGCTCAGATCCCTCGACATCGGGTCCCGAAAGGTTATGCATACACTGTTAAAAATTGCTGTATTAATTTTAATACACATGTATTGGAAGTTTTTTTCAGATACGTATATTAAATTTAAGATACCACCAAATTTGAAAGTTCACATACACATCTGAAATTTAATACACATGTGTGTTAAATTCAATATACATGTGTAGTCATTTTTATAATCATGTGCATTAAGTTTTATACACATCTGTAATAATTTTACAACAAAGTAAATGATTTTTTAATACAGATGTATATTAAATATAATTTAGGTATTTTTGGGTGTAAATGAAATTTTTTGGTTGTTAATTTTCTTGACCAGGGTAATACGTAATAATTATTAATAGTAATAATTAATAATTATTACGTATTACCCTGGTCAAGAAAATTAACATCAAAAAATTTTAATTTAAACCTATCTGTTTAAGTGCTATAATCTTACAAGTATAAGGAATGACGTCGACATGCTACTTGTAGGGATTGTGAAGAAAATTATCTCGATTCTCCGTAGCTTAGTGATCAAGAGCATCGGGCGCGAAATCTGAATGACGTGGTGTTCGAATACCACCGGAGCTAGAGAGAATTTTTGTCACAATTAAAGTATCAATATTTCAGGAAAATATTGAAACAACCAGTAGACAAAAAACTTTAACATCATAATTAATTTTTGGATATAGTTTTAAAATGATACCAAACATGAATTTTTGAATTAATTTATTTACTTTAAATGAAAAAATATATATATATATATATGTGTGTGTGTGTGTGTGTTTTATGAATCATATTGAGAATAAGTTTGTAAATTGGTTAAGTTTTTCTGCGAAATTGTACACATTGGAATTGAACGATTTCGCTTTTCGTTTTGCCTTTTCTCTTTTTCCTCCGGTTGATGTCTTGATTTTCATTATTATTCTGAAACAAATTAGATTAATTAGAATTTTATTCCTCAATCAAAAAATACAGAATTTTCATCTACGGAAGTGCATACGCTATCAGAGAATGTCTACAAGTATCTTTTGAACTTAATGTTTGAATAGGAGAATTTGGACATAAGGGATACGTATCTTACCAATCATAACGATTTCTTTTTTCACTATGAATTTTAATGTTATTTTTTTTATAATCAAAATTAAAATGGATTTTTTGAACAAAACCATATTTAAAAAAAAAAGTTTAAAAAAAAATACTTTTTTTGATACTCTTCAAATTCATGTAGAGTAGAAAGTGGGCTTGAAATAATTTCATGGTCAAATTGCTGCGTAAGTTGAAGTTGGTCCCCTCGAGCGTGGGAACCTCTATTTGACCATGGAATTATTTCTAGTCCACTTTTTACTCTACATGAATTTGAAGAGTTTGAAAAAAGGTATTTTTTAAAAAAGAATTTTTTTCAAATATGGTTTTGTTGAAAAAATCCATTTTAATTCTTATTAAAAAGTAATAATAAAATTCACAGCGAAAAAACAAATTGTTATGATAGTCTTAAAGTAGATGAAAAGAGCTTTCCAAAACACTATAATAAGAGTGCAATCGGATAATCCTAAAAGAAGATACACTAACGTCAAAGTGAAAAAACACCTGAAAAAGTGAAAACTTCAGGCCCCTGTATATTGACAACCGGTTGATAACCCAGTGGGCACCAAATTTGACGACGTCTTTACGACATCGTTACGACTGCAACAAGGCGATCTTCGTTCCACAATACAAGGGAAAGGCAGATAAACGCAACTGCAATAATTACAGAGGTATCAACTTGCTAAACTCATTCGATTCTGCCCTATCATATCAAATAATGTTTGATTCTATTTGACATTATCCTACCATATTATATTCCACCCTCCACTCTCCGATTCTATCAGATCCTATCCGATTCTATTAGATTCTATCCGATCAGATCTTCTCTGATCCTCTGCGAATCTGTTCTATTTCATCAGATCTTTTAGATGGGGACAATGTACATTGAACGTATATGAACGGAGGGATGGATGTCCCACTTAAACTATAGTAACCTATACAAAAATGTAGCCGATTTCTCCGAAAGCTTAGTTTCAAAATTTCAATGTGCATGTATATACGTGCTTGTACCTCCTTGTATGTCTCTGGATGTATGTATCTACTACGAACCAACATCAGGGTGGTCCAATTGATTGTTTATTTTCGTGTTTTCACTCCCTGTTGTAACCAAAGAAATATATAGGATTTTATTATTTTTGAAAAAAAATTGATATTTACAGGTTCAGCGACCCACATGACGTTTAAAAAGTATTTTCCATAGAAAATACGTTTTTTGTAAATTTTAAACATAATCGTCAATAATTATAGACGATTATGTCAATTTATTATATTATAAAAATTACAATTGATGCCTTTCAACATTTCTCTTCCTGATACATTATTTATTACTTTATACTAATAAGCAGATGTGACGAAAAAATTAAACAATTGGTTACCTCTATCCTGAAACAAAATCGCTATGAAAATTAGTAAGTAATCCAAATTTTTTTTTTTAACATCTGGTTATCAGTAGAATTAGAAGAACTTACCTTTTCCTTATAGGAAGCATGTGCTCAATCCCAGCAAAAAAATTACTTTAATATCTTTACTAGAATGAAAGATAATATGGTTGTATATTTATGTAAGAAAACAAACAAGTTTTTATATTCAAAAAATTTTTCAACTATAATTTACTGGATTATTTTCACAGTATCCTCACGGGGTTTGTGGAACACCCTATATATAATATTTTTAGAATTGCCGAAATTAAAACCTTATGCAATCCAATTATAAAATCCCCTCTTCAAACTGAGATCAAGTACGAAATAAAATATTTAGGAGCTTTCGAATTATCATGAAACATTTGGAAGCATGCATGCTTAATACGAAAAGCAATTGACCTGAACCCTATTATACCATTCATGTTTTTGAATAAATTATTACTTAGGTAGATTTTTTTTTAATTTAGCGATATTAAAATTTCTTAATTCACATGAATAAATCATGCAGAGAATGGAATTTGTAGACCGAGAATTGGCTTGAAACGGAAAATAGGTACATCTTTTTTTCATGCTATCTTTGCCTCTATTTAACAGAAATACTTCTTGTTCATCACAATCAACGCGGAATGATTTCTATTTCTAATGAAATTGATAGAATCTTTTAACTCAATTTTTCGCTTAGTGAGTAACTTCGGAAGACAATTCTGTTTTTAGTTCGATTTTAATGAGAGGATGCACCATTTTTATTGGTAGTGTACGTATACATTTGTTGTTAGATTTGAATAAATTTGAGCTGTGAGAGCTGGAATATTTCAAGTAAAAATTTAACGGTGCGTTTTTGGACCACCCTAAACAATATATGATTGTGTCAATTCAGCACAAATTAATCATCTGCTTCTCTTTGCAGAGTATAGTTCAGAGTCCAACCAATCACCTGATAGCGAGTCTCTTTCTGGTGTTTCCCGTGCCAGTACTTTTGATGCTGCTGTTAGACGTCTTTCTCCTGACAGACCTCTTCCTCCTGGCCGACCTCATCCTCCTGGCAGGTCTCCTCCTTCGGTCGAGTCGCGTCTTCATGAAAGATCTAGGTCTCCTCCTGTCTGGCATCCTTCTACTCACGTACGTGGATATTCACCGGACCAACTTAGATTTGTTCGACTCATTCCTCACACGAACCCGCTACGGCAATTCGAAATTCGCAAATACACTTTCCCTGCTAATAAACCCCTTCAATTGAGAGTAGGACAGCTTTTCTAACGTCAAAGTCAAATGACTGCAACTCTTAAGCCGATAGTAGTCGTCGAACTTTTCCGAAGAATAGTCCAGGCGCAACGGACAGAACCCGTCACCCTTTTCCAGTTCCGCAAATGAAGGTTGCAAGATTTTCGCTATTAGTCCTGAAATGCTGGATGACTAGCACCGGCCAAGACTGAAATTAATATTGTTCTAGATCACGAGTCGGATTGAAATCTTATATGTAACAGGTGATGACAATACAAAATTAATGCATTATCGTCATCAAAGATTAAATCGATCATCAATGCACCAGTTCCTGTTTATTCGAAAACACATTTATGTGAAGAATAACTTTTGCGGATTTCATCAAATGTCGACGTTATAAACTCCGCCTTGCGAATAAATATGACTTGGACAAAAAATTTATAATAACTGACGTGAGCATAGTTTCAGTGCATAGGTATGCAAATATTTTGAGCTCAGCTCTTCTTAATTTTCGAATTCTGCCTTAGGCACAGTATCACATTTTGTCGTAAACTTGGCCCCTCCTCAGGCTATAAAACAAATATTGTCTTTTAGATGATGTCAATCCTTCAGCAGGTGAAATTATACATGGTAAAAAATTGGTGTATAATTTCGATTTATTTTATACATCATTTTTTACAAAACAAATATCGAGGACAAAGTATACTCAGCTCATGAAAAAACTTTTGGGTGAACACGAAACTAAGAAAATTGTCAATACTATGCGGGATTGCAATTTTTCTATACTAGTAGATGAGTCAAAAAATGTCTCGAATCTCATGATATTCTATTAAAAAATATAGTTGGACTTGCTTGTAATCATGCTTTAATATTGATATTTTTTATTTTCGAAGTTTTTTTTTCCAAATTCAGACGCAGAGTTAAAATTTCAACTATTATATCTAAAGCATCAATCAAAGCTAACTTTTTTTTTTTAAGTACTCGTATGTCTAAGACTATATTAATCGTTTAACCGCAAGTCTTCAATCAAGAAAAACTCTTGTTCGTAGGATGTCAGAATTCCGGCAAAACTTTGTCTTTGAAGAACGATTTAATTGTAGGAATTGTTCATCGTTTTGAATTTCTGGTCGAATTTTACATCACCAAACGTAAGAATTTCATAGAATAAATGGAAACTTAGATTATTGTTGATATGACCACTGTGTTGTGATTCACGTTTAATCATTGAGATAAATATAGAATTTAAAACTAAAAATTCTAATTTTGATACCATTTGAGATTGAGCTCAGTTTGTCGTTATATCCTCTCATTAACAGCGTTACAGAAAAATGTGACCTTCTTGTTCCGTTCTTGGAACACGTGTGACATTCTAGCGACATAACAGTTTCATCACACTGTTCTACACTAGTTACATCACAGAATTCTATAACTGTTACATATCCTTACATTAGGGGCGTTACAGAACAAAGCGACATGTATGTTCCTTTCATGGAACACGTGTGACATTCTAGTGACATAACAGTTCCATCACTCTGTCCTATATTATTACATCATATAATTCTAGAACTGTTACATATCCTCACATTAACAGCGTTACAGAACTATTTGCACTCAACGTTCTGCTCTTGGAATACGTGTGACATTCTAGTGACATAATAGTTCCATCACTCTGTTCCATATTAGTTACATCACATAATTCTAGAAGTGTTACAAATCCCCACATTAACAGCGTTACAGAACAATGTGACCTTCATGTTCCGTTCTTGGAACACCTGCGTCATTCTAGTGACATAACAGTTCTGTCACTCTGTTCTATATTAGTTACATAACAGAATTTCTGAACTGTTACATATCCTTACAGTCACATCGTTATAGAACAATGTGACCTTCATGTTCCGTTCTTGGAACACCTGTGACGTTCTAGTGGCATAAAAGTTCTATCACTCTGTTCTATAATATTTACATCACAGAAATCTATAACTGTTACATATCCTTACATTAACAGCGTTACACAACAACGTGACCTTTATGTTCCGTTCTTGGAACACGTGTGATATTCTAGTGACATGATAGTTCCATGACCCTGTTATATATTAGTTACATCACAGAATTATAGAACTGTTACATATCCTCTCATTAACAGCGTTACAGAAAAATGTGACCTTCTTGTTCCGTTCTTGGAACACGTGTGACATTCTAGCGACGTAACAGTATCATCACACTGTTCTATACTAGTTAAATCACAGAATTCTATAACTGTTACATATCCTTACATTAGGGGCGTTACAGAACAAAGCGACATGTATGTTCCTTTCTTGGAACAAGTGTGACATTCTAGTGATATAACAGTTCTATCACTCTATTCTATGTCAGTTACATCGCACAATTCTAGAACTGTTACATATCCTGACATTAACAGCGTTGCAGAGCAATGCGACCTTCATGTTCCGTTATTGGAACACCCATGACATTCTAGCGACATAACAGTTCCATCACACTGTTCTATATTATTTACATCACAGAATTCTATAACTGTTACTTATCCTTACAATAACGGCGTTACAGAACAAAGCGACATGTATGTTCCTGTCTTGGAACAAGTGTGACATTCTAGTGATATAACAGTTCTATCACTCTGTTATATGTCAGTCACATCGCAGAATTCTAGAACTGTTACATATCCTCACATTAACATCGTTACAGAACAATGTGCCCTTCATGATCCATTCTTGGAACACCTATGACATTCTAGTGACATAACAGTTCTATCACTCCGTTCTAGATAAGTTACATCACATAATTCCAGAACTGTTACGTATCCTCACATTAACAGCGTTACAGAACAATATGACCTTCATGGTCCGTTCTTGGAACCTGCCTGACATTCTAGTGACATAACAGTACCATCACTCTGTTCTATATTAGTTTTATCACTCTGTTCTATATAAGTTACATCACATCATTCTAGAACTGTTACATATCCTTACAGTCACATCGTTACAGAACAATGTGACCTTCATGTTCTGTTCTTGTAACACCTGTGACATTCTAGTGACAAAACAGTTCTATCACACTGTTCTATATTAGTTACATCACATAATTCCAGAACTGTCAGCTATCCTCACATTAACAGCTGTACATGACAATGTGACCTTCATGTTCCGTTCGTGGAACACGTGTGACATTCTAGTGACATAACAGTTTCATCACTCTCTTCTATATTAGCAACATCACATAATTCTAGAACTGTTATATATCCTCACATTAACAGCGTTACAGAACAATGTGACCTTCATGTTCCGTTCTTGGAACACGTGTGATATTCTAGTGACATGACGGTTCCATCACTCTGTTCTATATTATTTACATCACAGAATTATAGAACTGTTACATATCCTCACATTAACAGCGTTACAGAACAATGTGACCTTCATGTTCCGTTCTTGGAACACCTGTGACGTTCTAGTGGTATAACAGTTATATCACTCAGTTCTATACTTGTTACATCACAAAATTCTAGAACTGTTACATATCCTCACATTAACAGCGTTACAGAACAATGTGACCTGCACGTTCCGTTCTTGGAACACGCGTGACATTCTAGTGACATGACAGTTCAATCACTGTCTTCTATATTAGTTACATCACATAATATTAGAACTATTACATATCCTTACAGTCGCATCGTTACAGAACAATGTGACCTTCATGTTCCGTTATTGGAACACGTGTGAAATTCTAGTGACATAACAGTTTCATCACTCTGTTCTATATTAGCAACATCACATAATTCTAGAACTGTTATATATCCTCACATTAACAGCGTTACAGAACAAAGTGACCTTCATGTTCTGTTCTTGGAACGTGTGTGACATTCTAGTGACATAACAGTTTCATCACACTGTTCTATATTATTTACATCACAGAATTCTAGAACTGTTACATATCCTTGCATTAACAGCGTTACAGAACAACGTGACCTTTATGTTCCGTTCTTGGAACACGTGTGATATTCAAGTGATATGACAGTTCCATGACCCTTTTCTATATTAGTTACATCACAGAAATATAGAACTGTTACATATCCTCACATTAACAGCGTTACAGAACAATGTGACCTTCATGTTCCGTTCTTGGAACACGTGTGTCATTCTAGTGACATAACAGTTCCATCACTCTGTTCTATATTAGTTACATCACATAATTCCAGAACGATTACATATCCTTCCATTGACAGCGTTACGGAACAATGTGACCTTCATGTTCTGTTCCTGGAACACGTGTGACAATCTAGTGACATAAAAGTTCCATCACTCTGTTCTATATTATTACAACACATAATTCTAGAACTGTTAAATATCCTCACATTAACAGCGTTACAGAACAATGTGACCTTCAGGTTCCGTTCCAGGAACACGTGTGACAATCTAGTGACATAACAGTTCCATCACTCTGTTCTATATTAGTTACATCACAGAATTCTATGACTGTTACATATCCTTACATTAACAGCGTTACAGAACCACGTGACCATTATGTACCGTTCTTGGAGCACGTGTGACATTCTAGTGACATAACAGTTCCATCACTCTGTTCTATATTAGTTACATCACAGAATTCTATGACTGTTACATATCCTTAAACGTAGTTTAATTTCTGGCATAGAGAGATTAGTATTTTAAATTTTGTTTGTTTCCCAAATTCTGGGAGAAACGACTCTCCTCCACTCAAGCACGCCCGCGACTGATTTGGAGAATAAAGGGCGGTCACATGTCGAGGGTCAGTTTACAATAACGTCCCTTTTCGAGTTAACTGTTGGAAATTATTGAGCGCTTCAAGTGGACCCCTCCGAGATATTCTCGAGAATGTGATTATATAATTAGTCCAGATTAATCCAAATCCATTGCCTCATTTTCTTCATTCGAAACATAGGACGCCGATCAGTGCTCCCAATTTTCGGACCTTTCCGTACTGCGCATGCGTCGTTACCGCAACCGGATTGGTTACTGTTGGCGCGCATATTTGAAATGATTAAATGTGCACATCAATTGTCTATAAAAAATGATACTTGTAAAATGATTAAAGATTACTCTTTTATAAAAAATAGATTTATAAAGAGAAAGTTAAAGTAATAATTTAATTTTTGTTCTTAAAAGAATCTCAAGAAGATCGACTGGAGGCCACACTGTAGGTTAGAGATGATCAGTAAGAAGATCCACTCAAAAACTTAAGTTACACCCATGGACAGAGCTCTGGATTCGTCTTCGGGAAAGGTGGAGAAGACAACTGGAAGATAAATAAACACTGGATGTCCCACTTCCAGTCTGGATTTTATCCTGATAAATTTTCACAAAGTTGAAGAAGCATCTGTTGTCTTGAACAGACATTTGACAGCGGAACAAACGGCCTTAAAATAAGACTCTTGGGCTTACAAGGCGAACGTTAGAGGATTGAGTAACAAGAGTGGATCAGTCATTTAGAATAGTTCCGTAGAAACACCTAGGGCAGCACTTTATGTCAGAGGCGATATTAAAGTTATTGGATTACCAAGGTTCTTTTCAAGAGATTTGGTGACAATAAAGATTGAGCACCATTCAGGAGGCAGGCGCACGGTGATTTGTTTAGCGTACCAATATACCATTTGATTCCCAGGACCCACCATCTGAGAAATGGCCAAATCTGGTGGACTACTTGGGGTAGCAAGGACACCAACAACAGGAGGTTCGAAGGTATAGGAACCCTAAAGCAACTGATTGGGATACTTACAGGGAGAATCTCAACAGTTTGCTGGGCCCGATACCGGGCGGCATCAATTCTATCGAAAAAATAGAGTTTGCTGTCAAAATCCTCAAAAAGGTATAAACAAACCGTACGAAGATAATTGTCCTCTTCGTATTAAAAAAACAGGCAGGGATGCACTCTGGTGGAATCCTAGACTGTAGGACCTGAAAAAGGACACTCGACGCCTTTTTAACAGGGCTAAAAAGAATGGGAATGGGTACTTATACAGGGCAATCTTAACAAAATATAATAATCAGATACAAAATTCCGCAAGGGGCTTACGGAAGTGGTATTGTCACGGAATCGAGAATGAACTTGACATTGCTAGACTCCAGACAACCTTTCGGGGTAACTCATCATGCCAAATGAAGGAATTAAGACTGCCTTCAAGTGAAAAGTCTGAGACGATTAATTAAATTCTGACTAACATCACAGCTTCAGATGTTTGAACTGTTTTGAAAAGGGCAAGTAACTGGAAAAGTCCAGGTCCGGACATCGTGTAAACCTTCTGGTACAAGTACCTGACAAGTGTGTTCTCACAGCGACGAGAATGACATCCTAACAGAAGAAGAAAAAGGATGCTGCGAATACTCGCGGTGCAGTAAAGATCTAGTCATCATAGATGCAAGCGCGTAAACATCAAAGAATCTTGGACGTGACATACATTGACTACAAGCAAGCGTTAACTTCTGTACCACATGACTATTTGCTTGAAGTCTTAAAAATATACAAAATCTTCCCGTGCATTATCGACTTTCTATGTCGTGCGATGATGCTTTGGGGTACAATAATCAAGTATTTTGATCATGAACAACTAAGGATAACCAGATTGATACGCATTACGACGGGTATCTTTCATAATCGGTTGTCTTGAAGGTATGAAAGCTTCATTTGTTAGCCAACTCAACAAAATCTCGGCTTGCCAGCGTTTGGCTCAGTCCATCGTGAGCCGAATACAAAAGGCTATTCTTCTGGGATCACTTCATCTGGCCCGTCAATTGGAAGACATGACTAACTACAGGTCGCGTGTTTTGATAAAAACTAACAGAAGCAATTTGGACACTGCGTTGTTCCAACTAGAGAAAGTAAGTGCAAGCAATAATCCTGAAATGGAGCTGATTAACATCACAGCGTCAGATGTTACGACGGTTTAGAAAATCGCAAGTAACTGGAAAGCTTCAGGTCCGTACATGGTGCACAACTTCTGGTACAAGTACCTGACGTGCGTGCATCCTGCGTTGGCAAGGTGTTTTCAGAAGGTTATCAAACACCCAGATCTGATACCAGGCTTTATTCTCAAAGGTACTACGTAAATGTTGCCTCCTAAAACACCAGACGGTCAAAATCCATCTGAATTCACATCGACAGCCTGTCTTCCAACAATTTATAAATGTCTTACAGACTTCATTGCAGTTAAGGGTATATTCTCACTGCGAGGAGAATGACATCCTAAAAGAAAAACAAAAAGGATGCTGTAAAACTTCACGGGGCAGTAAAGATCTAGTCACCATAGACGCTGCTGCCATGAAGCAAGCTCGTAGACATCAAAGAAACTTACACATGACATACATTGACAACAAACAAGCGGTTCATTCCCTACCACATGACTATTTGCTTGAAGTCATAAAAATTTACCAAATCGTCTTGCGAAAATTGAATTCCCCGCGTAAGAACGTGTGTAACCCTACGAGTGATGTATGATATTTTATTCCAAACCCCCATGGCATGAGCCTGTAGAGCCCCTAGAAAAATGAGCGGTAGCTAGACCTTTCCTGAAATGTTACGAGAACGTCCTATGAAGTGAATTTTTTTGATAATGATGATGACCATTGTTCGTAAATTCTCCTTTTTTCTCCATTTGTCAAATTTCTTCAAGGCCAGCTTCCTTCATTTATGTTGAGGGGTAGCATTATGTTTGTTTTCTCTATGATCTTGTGTGTACGAAGATTCAAAATAATAACAATTTGCATCGTAATTGCAGCTGATTGAAGGTTTCCTGGATTTTATGGTTGTAGATGAAAACACACGATTGATGTGGGAGTCAGCTGTTTGGGTTGTGATTGGTAATCTTGTATGACGCGATATTTTCAAAGTGGTTCGATGCGAGGTAGGTATGTGTGTGTGTATATATATATATATATATTCCTTTCGAATAGAACTGAAGGGCCTATGACAAAGCCACCGAACGCGTCCTCGGGTTGCTCTCCACCCTCCTGGGAATCCCTCTCCCCTCCATACTTTCTTCACTACCTCCTTCAGCCTCTCCCTAACCTCTTGTATACTAAACAGCCATGCTTCGTTCTCTACCCCATCCAGCCCTGCTGCTTTTGACCTTCCTAACTTCCTCATCTGTTTCTCTATCTCCTCATCATCCAACTCCTCCATCTCTGCATAGTATATCACCGACACCCCCACCTTACTTACGTATGTGTATTCTCCCTCTTCATCCCGAGTTGCTATACCATTCACCACCGCCCAGCCTCTATCCTCCATCTAGTCCCTTAGAATCTCCCCCTCCTTATTTATTGTCTTATCCTTCGATTTCCTCTCGAAGCTCTCTCCTTCTCTGTGAAGGCCCCCTTCCCATCCTCGCAATAAAGTCCCTACCCAGTACCACCATACCCTGCTCTCTTTCGCCTAGCAAGTCTTCCACCCTTTCTCTAATTCTTTTCATCCCATCCTTATTGTACACTGTCGCAAACTTACACGTTACCTCTCCTATCTTTACTTCTCTCATTTGCACTCCCTCTCCCTCTTCCTCTCCATGAACTACTTCCTCTAATCATTCTTTAACCCCCGTTATAATTCCCCCAATAGCTCTTCTTTTCTTCTTCATTCTGACCACCTCTTGGAGCTCCACCTGTACCCCCTTGGCAGCTTTGGCGCTATTCAATCCCATTTAACCCACGTTATAATTCCCCCAATAGCTCTTCCTTTCTTCTTCATTCTGACCACCTCTTGGAGCTCCATCTGTACCCCCTTGGCAGCTTTGGCGCTATTCAATCCCATTGCTTTCTTTCTACCCACGTCTCTACCATTCACACAACATCAAACTCTTGGATTTACATACCTCCAGAACTCTTCATCCTCCTTCTTTATCCCTGCTGCTTTCCAGTACAGTACCTTCTCTACACCTCTACCCTGCATCACCTCTACCCTCTACTTCCTACGAAACAAATTCCCCTGCACTTCCTTCAACACCTCTTTCTCCTCGTCCCACATCCACATGTTCTCGTCTATTCTTATATTCTGATATCATACCTTTGCTGATCTCCCTTCACTCATCTTTCTTATAGTCCTGTGGTACAGCATTCTCTGCACATCCCTTTCCTTTCTCGTCAAATCGTGATCGATGAAAACTCCCCTATCCTTTATCCTATTCTTATTTCGCATTGCCCCCAACTGTTTTTCCCAGCTATCCAACTCCAAAATCACCACGCCCTTCTCCTTCCTCCCCTTTACCTTAACTTTCCCTACCATCTCTTTAACCCACCCTATGCTCTGTAGCAGCGCTTCCACGCCCTCCCTTTTTTCACCGTTCTTTAGCTTCAACCCTCTTATGACAATATTATTTCTCCTGTCTGCCTTATCTCTTCTCTCCATTCTCATCTTCATTGCCCTTATCCTTTCCCTATTGGCCTTCTCCTCCTTTCCATTCATACGCTTTCCTACTTTCTCTTGTATCATATTCTCTACCGTCTCCCAAATACCTTCGAACCTGCCCTGCCTCGACCACCGTCAAGTACTTCCATTTCCACTCTGCCCTCCACCTTTTCAAGCCTTTTCTCCTTCCTTTTCTTCCACCCCCTAATCTCCTCTTTCATCTGCTTTATTTTGACGTCTTTCATTTTCCTGATTCTCTCTAGCCCTTATACTCTCTCCCTCAGCTCTTTCATCTCCTTTTGCCATTTCTCATCTCTGATTCTCAAGTCCTCCCTCATGCCTTCCATCTGCTCCTTAGACTCTCTGGGCTGTCTCTCTTCCTCTTCAAGAGATCCTCCCCGTTACTTGCGCTTGACGCTCTCTCTCTGACCTTCTCGCTTTCTTGGTTCCCACCGTTCCGTTTTCTTCCTCTCCCCGACGCGCCGCTTGAAACCCGGCGACGCACTGTTGGTCGTCGTGACACGTGGAAAATATTCTTCCCGTCAATTTCACTACCAGCACTGCCAGCACTCCCACTGTCCACCTCCCGTTCTGCCGTCGGTAACTGGGACCTCTCCATGCAGTCCCCTCCGCAACCGACAGATCTCTCTGGAGAATAGTGCCAACCTAACCTCACTTTCTCTCATAAGCTAAATCCCACTTCACACCCACGCTGAAAATCACTTTTTATCTTCCAAATACACCCCAAACAACCCTACTCACCTCATAGGCTTCCACTCTCACACTCCACGCACACCTTCCACACAAATTCTGTAAAATACTCTCACATGCAAGTCCGTTCATTGGACATAAATAACTTCACTCTAATTATCAAGAGAAACATATCTTCCACGAAAGTAAATTATTACTTAAGTCAACAAATTACTTCATTCGTCTAAGAAATGATTTCTTTGGATCAATACACGAGTTTCTTGCCTTTAAACAATATTCAGTATAATTAAGTAAACGTTTTTTTTGGCTGAAAGAAATGTAATCAAAGAAATGCATTTCTTTGGATTCAAGAATTTTTTTTCAGTGTATCAATACAAATATTAATAAATGTTATCTTTAGAATTATCTCAGAGCGTCTACTCACATTCTGTAAAAAAATTCCCTGACAATTGCAGGTTTTTTCAGTTTTCTATAGATTTTTTTAAAATATAATTTTTCTGTATAATGAGCCTCTCAACTGTTAAGTATCACATTTTTTAGATCAAATCTGATCCTAAGTAAATGGTTAAAGTGTAGTTAAAAAAAAAAATTTAAGGATCTCTCAAGTCTATTTTTGCACAAAGTCGCGTTTTCAATTGCCACTATTAATGGATTATTTTACTTTGGTACATATGCTTTTTATCCTTTTGTATTCTAAAGTGAAAAAATTCATTAACAAAGCAATTTTTGCCAAATAATGGGGTTATGAGATACCTAAATATATTTTTTAAATCCTGCCAATATCTAGGGGATATTTTTACACGAAAAGAAACCATTTTTATGGGATCGAGCCATTTTAGAAAGAAAGGATTTTTTCTAGACCACTATAATAAGTATACAACAATTACGCGAGTTATTGATGAATCATTTTTTTTCTGTCCTTATAAATACAGTAACGACAAGATATTCGTAGTCATAGGGTTGTTGCATGTATCACAAATAGCCCTAAATGCAACCCGTAATGCACCCGAGTTTGAAAAAAGATATTTGCGCAAGAGCCGCTTTTGAATTATTGCATTCCATTGATCGACCGCCATAATGAATTGGCATAGGTGCAGTGATACGGTGGACCAAGTTGTAAACGAAATTTGAATTCCCGTATTTGATGATGATCACGATGAAAAGTATCTTGTTTTGTTTGCGAGGTTATGGTCGATGACAGTTTTCACAAAACAAAACAAATAAAGTTCTAATTTATTTTCTGTACAAACAAAATAATGATTAGAATTGCAAAAGTATTATCATTTTATATTAATTTGTTATTTTCCGAATCATGTCAGAATCCCTGCTTCTACTTTACTGATGTCTTGAGAAAACAGGCGTGGAGCCAAGGATATTAGATATAAAATCATTACCCTTAAAGCCGCAGACGAACGATTTTACCTATAGAGAAAGAGTGGAGGAAGATAGTACGAAGAGAGCAGTAGCTACGCGCCGCACGAAAGTAGTTGCTATATATGTTATTCCCCCACTCCGCTGCCACTTGCCGCATCTATGTATATAATATCTCTCTGATAATATCTTTGGGTATGCCAAGACAGAAAAGTGTGGCGACAAATAGATTATATAAGAAATGCGTGAGGAAGAGTAAGATTGTCAGTGGAGTGAATGACGCCCGAAACAAAAGACCTTGGACAATAATGGCCCCAGGTGGGGAGCTTTACATGATAACTTTGTGAGGCTCTTAACCTGGGATGATCGCTAGAGAGATTGATCCGCAACCTGGGTTGGAGCAATATTGCGGAACGAACGTGTTGTTTAAATAAACAACACGGAAATTCTAGATCGATCTCAAAAATCTATACCCTCTCCCCTACATTGCTCCCTTCCTCACCGAGTGAGTCACGCTTACCCGGAAAGGGATATAGCTTAATGGAATAATAATAATAATATAATATTGCAGGAGTTAAAAATCGCCAAAACAGATGGTGCCCACACAAAATCCAAAAAATATCGCACAAAATGTATGGACAAAGACTTTTGGTAAAAATGTGACATTACGATTTTTAATAAACATCAACTGAAGCATCAGTAAACCGAACTTGGCCGAACGTTGACCGAAATGCCTTTTCTATACATTGTGTGCGTAGTCCTTTCACCGTCAGAAGTACAAATTAAATATATTAAAAATTAACATCTTTAATGTTGCAGGGCAGTTGATTCGAGATAATAATACATACCATAAACTTTTTCTAGGTATATATTTTTTTAATTATTCATATTATAGATTTTTAATTGTTCCACGCAGACTCAAAACATATCCGGCGGAATTATTCCGGTTATTTCAATATATTATCTCAGAAATTCTGTATTATAGCTAATATATTTACTTAAGAAACATTAGGTTAATATCTCTCATGCATATGCAGATATGTAAAATGCATTATGCATTATATAGAATGTTTCATAACAGATGAAATTTTTCCTAAAATTGTATATAAGATTGTTTTATTTTCAAGCATCTCTTCGTAAATACGGATTTAAGAAAAAAGGTGATCAAAAGTAGTAGTAATAAATCCAGTACAGTCGAGTAATTACATACAAATTATAATAATAATCAAATTAATACATACCTATGAAAACCATGAAAATATTGCAACAGGCGAAAAAAATATATTTAAAAAATATTACGTTATAATAACTTTACACAATGGCTGATAAGGGTACAGTATTATTATTTCCAAAAATATAATTTATTAAAATATATTATCACGATTCTTTACATTAATTGGGACAAAATAAATTTAAATCCAAGTACCTGAGATAGAATTTATTATAGGAGCAACGAATACAGACTTTATAAGAAAAGTATCATTTTATTTTTTTACTGATAATGGCTTAAATTATACTAGCTATAATCCTAAATTACAGATTAATAATCTAAAATTTTAAAAATTATTCTACTTTTAAAACTAAAAGTTAGTCTTTCTAGAAATTGGAATGTTTTGATTACAGTTTTAATATGTTTTCTTCTTCAAAGGGTTTGAATACACTCTTCCGCTATTTTACACTTTTCATTCTGGATTATCTTCATTTCCTCTCTTCGCATGCACAACTCGTAATAAACCACAGCTGACATAGTCGCTGCTTCAATATAGAGTAACCATGGAAACAGGTAATAATCCAAAAATTTGCCTTACTATTATGTTTCAAATGAATATCATATTTTTTAATTCCATCTTGTGAAAGGTTGAAAAAAGTGAGAATGATTGTTAAGTACTACATATATCAAATATTGCACATAAAAATATGTATGTGGTTTGCAAAAAATGCATCAACTTAAAAAAAAACGATATTAGAGTGGATCTTAAGTTAAGCGTCAGACTTTTTTATGCGCAGGAACATCACTTTTAAATTTTATTTAAAAACGATGAAAACTAATAATTTGTATACCTAATTTAACGTTTGTACGGTGCGATTTCTTCCTCCTTCTGGATCGCTTGTATGAGAACGAAGGAGAGAACAGCAAGAATTACCTGCAATAATAATAATAATAAATTAATTCTGTATTTAGTTGAGGCAATTCGAAAATTGTTTAAAAAGAACAATTAAATGTTCCTGGATTTTTTCCACTGGGCATATTCAAATTATAATGTCAAGTATTAAAAATATAAAATTAGTGTAAAGACAATACTAGATAGTGAATAAATACAAAATCTGCCTGCTGCGCGGGAACATTCTCATCGCACGCAGCTCCTTCGCTCGCAAGTTTGCACAGTAAAAACAAAAGGTAATAAGCGTTTCAGGTAAAAATGCCGTGGGTAATCTCGGCATGAAAAAGACTGAAGATTGGCAAGGGTAAAATAAAAAATCACTAACTTTTCATTGGTTGTGTATACAAAGCCAGTACCGACAAAAAAATTGCCGGTGCCGGTTTATGGAATTCAGAGAAGTCATGGAATTACACGAATTCGTGGAATCCCACGATTTAAAGAAATTCGATGAATTCCGTAAATTCCGAGAATTCCATGAATTCCTTGAATTCCGTTAATTCCTTGAATTCCGTCAATTCCCTTAATTCCTTGAATTCCGTGAATTCCTTGAATTCCATGAATTCCATGAGATGGAGTTCCGTAAATTATATGAATTCCATGAATCCCGAGAATTCCATGAATTCCATGAATTCCGTGAATTCCATGTATTTCTTTTCATTGGTTGTGTATACAAAGCCAGTACCGGGAAAAAAATTGCCAGTGCCGGTTCATGGAATTCAGAGAAGTCATGGAATTCCACGAATTCGTGGAATCCCACGATTTAAAGAAATTCGATTAATTCCGTAAATTCTGAGAATTCCATGAATTCTTGAATTCCGTTAATTCCTTGAATTCCATGAACTCTTTGAATTCCGTGAATTCCATGAGATTGAGTTCCGTAAATTATATGAATCCCATGAATTCCGTGAATTACATGTACTTCTTGAATTCCATGAATTCATTGAATTCATTGAATGAGGGACAAAGAACTTCTCCGGTGCTGGACCAGATTGTATCAAGAACTTCTGGTGGAAGAAGTTTACTTCTACACACCAACCTAGACAGCGTGTTGGTTCATATTTTACTAGACTGTCTAGTAGGGCTAACCAGAATTCTTGTTACCCCAACTAGACAGTTTTCTCCGTGTGAAATCTGAAAATTTTGTACTAAACAAAAAAACAAAATTAAAGTTTAAGGTAGACATTATTCGCTTCGTTTATTTATATTAATTTTGTCTTGAATAATAATATGATAAAAGATGAAGAACTATTATAAAATAATTTTCGTCAAGTTCACTTTGTAAAATGTTCTTATCATAAGCAGTGGCGTAACCGCTGTAACTATATTACCGCTACGAAAATTATAAATCGGCCTTCTTTTTCAATTTGAAACGGACTTCCTAAAAATGATGCGGTGGGGGACTGCAAGTTTCTAGTTACGACACTGAACTTATTTCTTTACAATATCAAGTACACAAGAACTCCAATATAAGTCCAGTTACAGGGGTTGCCTGTTAGTGGCCGTGGCACTAAATTCGTCGTTGGACAAATTGTGCGGTGTTGCCACGCATTGTTGACACTGCTTGTGCGCTGAGAATCTGCGTGGGCCAGCAGTTCTAGGAAGAACTAAATCAGTCGCCCTTATATTGGAGTTCTTGTGTAGAAAGGTTGACAATCTCGCTCAGCACTTATCCCCCCATGCAACGTTTTTTCTCTAGTAAATGTGAGTAAGTTTAACATTAGTGTAACGCTCGAGGTGACATTTTGAGATCACGATCTTATACAATGCAAAAAAATAAACATTGAATAAAAAATGTTAAATAGTGAATCTGACTATCCAATTTTTCCGGGTATTTAAATTGGAAGTTGAATTATTTTTATTTGTTTTAAATTATTAATTCAGTTTCAAATTGTTTAGTTTTTAATATTTGATTCATAATTGCTCATTTCAAATAAACAGTCAAATATTCATAAATATTTTAAAAAATTGTTCTTTTTTTTTATTGAACGGGTTAAGAAGTGGATAACCAAATTTTGTAAATTGTAATAAACACAAAGTATGACATTAACTAATGAACTCGTATGACACAAATTAAGCTGACATATATTTAGCTACGTGATAAGACTTCAGTAAAAATGAAGTCATAACCCAGTAAAAAGCTTTTCGTAATATTTTGAATAGTTGAAGTTTTGTCCACTGTTGGCCCTACAGCGGTCAATTGATTGTATATCGTGAAGCTGATTAGAAAGATGTATATATACGTACCCTGCTTGTAGAACCCTATTAGAAACCGTTTAGAAGCGGGTTTTAACTGACCGGCACCTATCTGATTTCTATCCGGCATCATATAATATTTGTACCCGATTCCTAACAGGTTCTTAACCGGCTTCTATCCAAATTTCGTTCCCGGGTTGTAACCGTCACCTAACCGGTTTTTAACTGGGTCCTCAAAATATTCCTACTCCGTTCTTAACCGGCCCTAACCAGTCCCTAACCAGTCCCTAACCTTATTTTGTCCCCGGGTTGTAACTGGCACCTGACCGGTTTCTATCCGGCATCATGTAATATTTATACCCGATTCGTAACCGGTTTTTAACCGACCCCTATCCGAATTTCGTCCCCGGGTTGTAACCGTCCCCTAACTGGTTTGTAACTGGGTCTTAAAAATATTCCTACCCGGTTCTTGAACGGTCTCAAATCGGAATTTGTCCCCGGGTAGTAACCGGCACCTAACCGGTTTCGATTCGGCATCATTTAATATTTGTACCAACCAGTGTCAAGTGCCTTTTCGGAACCGGTACAGCACATTAATTAAACTGGTCTACAAAATGTCACCTTAGTTTTGTATAAAAAATTGTAATCATAGTTAAAAATTATATTACAGAACACGCATTTTTTAATAATATGGCACATGTTTCCAATAAGATTTCGACGTTTCGTGAACGTTGCAGTTCACTTCTTCAGGGTTAACCTAAAACTGAAGTTTCAGGTTCCCAGCGGACACCGTTATATAACTGTGATGTAATAGTTCTAGACCAAAAAGGTGAGTACTTTCATAAAGAGAGATACTACGTCCAAACTTACTAGGATGTCTTGGGGTTGAATGTTAATCTGTTTTATCTTTCTGATGAAGTCAAAAGAGTTTTGGACGTGTGTGATAGAGTTCCCTGTGGAAGGATTCAGTTCATTGGCGAGAAAGCGTGCTAGGTTGTAAGTTGGTGAGTTTATTGCGCTGAAGATCGGTCTGAGTGGAATGTTGTTTTTTTTTTTTTTGCTTTTGTGGAGTTTTGGGAGTCCGTAAAGTTTTGGAGAGGTGGGATTAGTAGGTATTCATTTAGATATTATTTCTCTGTGAAGTTTTGAGTTTTTTAGAAGGGGTTTTATTTTGCTGACTAGGGTGAGTGTCCCAATTACTTCAGGTGTACCTATTACTGCGTTTTCCTCGCCTAATCAAAATAAGTTGAGTACAAATAATTTTTTTGACACCAAGAAATTCCGGTAAATCAATAAGAATTTACTCTACTGTATAACAAAAGCCAAAATATCGCTAAATTAGATATATATTCTCAATAAATATTTTTAAAAAAATATTCATGAAACTTGAAAAATCCACTATTTGCTTCTATTTCAGTTATCGGAGTACTGTTCTTTAATTAACTTTAGATTTATTGCATAACCTTGTACGCAGTGGAGAAATGATTTGTTTTTAATCAGAACACTTGTTTGAATAGAATCAACATTAAAAAAAATGTAAATTGGTTTATTATTTAAAAAATCAAGCTCGCAGCAATAGGTACACATTTATTACGGGGCGCCTATTACTGCGGTCTGATAGGTTAATTATTTTGATTTAATTTGTTTTTAAACGATGACAACAGCGAAAGAAAGTAAATCAATCAAGTAAACTAAAAGTAAATCTTTAAAAAGACGTTCTTCAGGAAAAGAAAATTTGCTGCTTGTCGTGAAAGAGGTTATGCAAGGAGATACTTTTGAAGCTGTATCACGAAAAAATTCAATACCAGAATCAACAATAAGAGCCCGTTGTAAAGGAAAATATACACACAAAAACCTTGGACCGAATACAATTTTATCTGAAGAAGAAGAGAGTCTTGTGAAGTGGATTTTCATTTGTGCTAATCGAGGATTTCCTGTAACTCTCGAAGTTATATTTCTTTTGTGGTTAAATTATACTTTAAGAAAATGACTTATCGACAAATGCAATTTTTTAAATAAAAACTTATTTATTTGAGAGATATTTAACCTACAATTGTTCATTTATGATTTATATGCTCGTAAATAAATAAAATACAAATCCGCAGCTATACCCAGTGGGCACAAAAACATTAACGTCCTAAGAACGTTCTAAAGACGTTCCTAGGACGTTTGTGTCAGTCCAATAATGCGAATTACAAAGCTAAATGTACACCATAAACTTGTAAAATTTTCGTAGTGAGTCAAGGCTGAAGTGAAAAAAGCTCCATTGGAACCGTTTCAATTCATACTTTGCGTTCATTTAGAAACCATTTATCATTTTGGGTTCCTCTGCAGCAAGAGAGGTTCCTTTATTTTTGCAGCTCCTTTGGAACCAAAAATTGGTTCTAATAGAAACCCTAGTTTTTTCTGTGTGGTTCGAGTATCGAGGCATGCCGCAATTCGCCACAATTCGTTTCTTATTACTGGGAGTGTTCTTGCATTTTCAGAAGTCACTTGATATTCATTTTTTTGTTCATGAAGCTTTCTACAAAACTAACAAAAAAAGTGACTTCTAAAAACGCACGAACACCGGTCTTGCACCCAAACGCTCAATAGAATGCAAAAAAATGTCAAAGCTATTGAAAGCGAAGCAGAAAAATGAATATCATTGCAACGTATTGAATAGAATTCACGAGATGATGTCGTGAAATCTGCTTGGTAAGAACTTCACATTTAAAGTGCAATACTTTTGAATACATTTCAATCCGACATTTTTGTAGGGTAATTTCGACTTTTAATAACCAAGTATATCTCTGTCCTTTTCTAAATATATCCCCCTCTCTTTTTTCGCGTTTGTACTTTTTTCACTTTTCACAACCTCTAATCCTATATCCTCTAATCATATCGCTGTCTCTCGTTTCTACCACTTTCAGATGCATCCTTACCCCCTTAAAGCTTCGTTTTTAATCTATCGAATTTTGATTGCCCTTAATGTAAATATGCCCAAATTGAAATTTTTCAATTTGGAATAAACTCAGTTTAAAAAGGTTCAATTTGAATTATTTGCCGCTTGAATACCTCGAAATAAAAATCATTCAATTTTTTTGACTTTTACTTTGGACTACAATTTTAAATGTGTTTAATTTGGAGCTTGTATGACTTTAAAACCTTTTAATGCGTACAATGTTGAATGTTTAAGTTTCAAATTTTGTTCAATTTTAAACGCTTCAAATTTAAAATTACTCCGCAATAGATTCTTTAATTTTTAGATTCTATTTTAAATACTTCAAATTCTAATTTGTTTAGTTTCGAAGGTTCGATCTGAAAACTTTATTTATATGCTGTTAAAATTTGAATTAAACTGAGGGCAGTCAGAATTCACTTGGGTGAATTTTTGCTAGTTTCAGATTATGAATTCAAATTTTTAATGACATATCACATGACTGACATTTTTGTTTATAGAGGAACTTTTTGATTGCTAGCGGCATCATTTACTTGTAGCAATTATGTAACTCGGAGTGCAACGATGTGAACTCCCTTATATATGGCCACCTTGTTGGAGCAATTAAAAAAAAAAGCTTTCTTTCATTTTGAAAAAGAAAATCCTTTTGGCTGCCTAGTTCCTCTACAGGATTTGTTCACTTACATAAAACAGAATGGTGGCGATACGATTGCCATTTTCAAAGTTGAAGAAGTTGATGTTCGATTTCTGAAAATGTACGATGTCATTATTGCATCAATAAACTATTGACTCGACCTACATTGGCTTGTCCATAGTTCACTTACTGTTGCGAAATCGTAGTGTGGTTCATAAAGGCCTCCGATGCCGTAATAAGTAACTGCAAGTTGCTCAGCTGTGTCGGCCGTCAAACCTGTCATATGCTCCACTCGACGACTCAGAAGCATTACGTGGTTATTTTCCTGATCTTCAAACCAGGCACACTTGGCAATTCTTTGTTGGGAAGTTCCTAATTTACCACTGGTAGAATTGAGTAATTGTGCACTATATAACTACAGAAAAGAGAATAAATACACTTATTCTTATAATGTGTGCTAAAAATCAAAGCTTTTTGAAGTTGCTATAATAGTAAAAGGGAAGATCCTCTACGCTATAATACATATATTGATGCCTCTATTCCATATAACGGTCCACGCCGTGTTTAGGCGGTGTACAGCACCACGTCGGGTTTGGTCACTGTATAGCTCCAGGTCCTATGCTTATACCAAGGACTTGGAGTTGTACAGCGACCTAACGCGACGGAGGGCTGTACACCGCCTAAACGCGGCGTCGACCGTCATATGGAATAAAAATTAAACAAAAATATGAACATTTTATGAACCTTAGGTTTCGACAATCTTTTAAGATCCTCTATTTCCTCTTCGTGAATTATGTCGTGGTATACAACAATTCTAGGATCAAGATAGGCTTCTTCTTCTTTCAAGGGTGCTATTTTCAAAAAGGGACTACCATGATCGACGTATCGGCATTTCAATTTTTTCTGAATATCCGCAGGTGGTAAAATTTCTCCGTTGCAGAGCTTTTCATAGTTTGTGCCGGCATACTAACATTTTATCACATAATAAATATAATGTTTCCAATCATTAAATTGTAAAAATTCGAAAATTTGTTAATTAAACAATGTACGACTTGTAAATCCAGGAGAATAGCCTAAAAATCAGAGGTTCCTTCATTTTAGGAACATAACACTCAAAGCTTGATTTTTTTCATAAATGTCACCTCTAAAAATTGTTCCTTTTGATGTGAAATTTTCGCCTAATTTTTAGCAGTGTTGAAGAAAAAAATGTTAGGGTGCCCCAGAGCGAACGTTTGTAAATTAAATTCTTTCTTTATTTAATTACCGCTGTCATTGCTAAATATATTTGTTCAATTCTGTCAAAAATCTGAATAAGATATACGTGCCAATACTGAGCCAAGACTGATCTTGTTGTTCCAAATATTTTAATTTTACATTCTATTAAAAAAAAAAAAAAAGTTTGAGCCCCAAATCTGTGTTTTTTTTGTGCATTCTGCCAAGAATTAGGGGTCATTTTGACACCACAACTGCCGCGCAAATGGTGAAAGATGTATCTGCAGTCTAAAATAGTCAGTTATCACTTTTATGTGTCAGAAATGAAATTCATATAAAGGCATGTTTTCTGGTAAGGTCTGCAAACATGTATTCTGATGTACGATATTGATTATAGTTGTTACCAGCCCTACCAGAAAGAAAAGACTACGCGAATTTTATTTCAGATGCGGAAAAGTTTCAGGTGACTTATTCGAACTGCAAATACGTTTCACCATTTGCAAAGTAGAAAAGAAACATTTGGTAGGCATGCCATTTTTGTAAAACAATAAGCACAGTAAAAACTATATATATATATAATTAAAAAATAAGGTTAACAACCACCGCAAGGTCCCACAGGGAGCAACTGCCATCTAAAAATGACACAATCTATATATATATAATTAAAAACTAAAGGTTAACAACCACCGGAGGGTCCCACTGGGAGCAACTGTCATCTAAAAAATGACATCGGCTCCCGGGAAAACACTGATGGACAAAGTCCGAAACGAGATAATCCTCAAAGAATGTGGTACAGGGGAGACACTAGTTGATATGTGGGAAAGAAATCAGTTAAGGTGGTTCGGACATCTTGAAAGAATGAAAGATGAACGACTGACCAAAAAGGTGTATAAAGGTAAAGTAAATGGCAGAATGCCCTGAAGTAGACCGCTTAAAGAATGGTTAGAATCGATCAGCGAGGCGGCCATCGAAAAAATGTTAGTTAAAATAACGTATTACGAGAAAGTTGTTCACTAGGCTTTAAGAAAGTTTTTCTAAAAATTTGAAAAAAAACGTTCGCAAATTATGGAAATGGCAGCGAGTTGCAGTCAACACACTCAGCCCGCTGCTGCTCTGTGGCTTAGTAACAAAGCCCGACAACCGGAGCACTCAAGCGGCAGAGTGTGTTGACTTCAACTCGTTGCCATTTCCACAATCATTTGAACGTCCAGAACTTCAGGTACATGAAATCTGTAGAATCTTAAAATCTGTTGAAATCCACTAAAATTTGTAAAATACCTCAAAATCTTTAGAATAATCCGATAAATCCTTATCTTCTTTCCTTAAATTGTTCAAATCAATAGAAATCTTTTGAAATAAATTTCGATTTATTCCTTCAATTTATTCCGTAAAGTTTAAATCGTTTGAAAACCCTTGAATATAAATGGAATTAAACTTATTCATCAAAGTTCACTAGAAGAAACGTTAAAATCCCTAGAAACCTACGAAATGCCTTGAAATCGTTACAGATTTAATAAAATCCTTTAAATTTGGTGAAATTCCTTGAAATACCTTAAAATTCCTTGAAATCTGTGGAATGGCGAAATCTGTTGAAATCCATTAAAATTTGTAAAATCCTCCTAAATCTTTAGAATAATTGGAGGTCCTATAAATCTTAATCTTCTTTCCTTGAATTCTTGAAATCCGTAAAAATCCAATGAAATAAAATTTAATTTCTTCCGGAAAATATTAATCATTTAAAATACCTTGAAAATAAATTGAATTAAACTTATTCATTAAAGTTATCTAGAAAAAGCGTTAAAATCCCTAGAAATCTTTAAAATCCCTTGAAATCCTTAGAGATTTCATAATAAAATCCTTGAATCTTGTGAAATTCCTTGAAATACTTCAAAATTTCTTGAAATTTCATTTTATTTTCTAAAGTTTAGTAGAATTCCCATGAAATCTTGAAAATCCTGAAAAATTCTTTGAAATCACTTGAAATCTTTGAAAATGAAATTAAACCTATTCAATAAAGTTCTCTATAAAAAAAAAAAGTTTGAATCCCTATAAATCTTTGAAATCCTTTAATCTTGTGAAATTCCTTTAAAAACCTTCAAATCCTTTGAAATTTTTAAAATCGCTAGGAATCCTTCCAATTTCATATAATTTATTTTCCAAAGTTAACTAGAAATATCTTGAAATCTTTGGAAATCCTACAAGATTCTTTGAAATACCTTGAAATTTTTTAAATCTCTTGAAATCATTTGGAAATTCTTAAAATCCCCGGAAATATTTAAAATTCTCTAAACTCCCTGGAAAAGTTTTGAAATTCTTTGAAATATTTTTTAATCTCTTGAAAATTGATGAATTGTTCTAAGATTAGTTGAAATATTTGGAAAGCCCTTAAAAGCATTTTAAAAGCCTTAAAATCCGTGAAAGTCCCTAGAAATTTCTTGAAATCCTTTGGAGTCCCTTAAAACCTCATGATATGTTTGGAAATCTTTAAAATGCCGTGAAATTTTTATGAAATCTGATGAAATCACTTAAGACCCATGGAAATTCTCCGGAATTCCTTGAAATTCCTTAAAGTTTAACGAAATCTTACGTTAGACAAATAAATAATTCCTTTGTCGTTTTTCTATTTTTTGCAGCAACTCTTTTAATATTTTGACATTTTTTATTTCTATACTGATTTTCTTACAAAGATTCTCTATAGTGATTTTTCTGGAATCGCGAAAAAATTATAAGAAATTCATTATGGGAAAATAATTATGAGTATATACCTATACTGAATGTCCTATAATATTTTTTTGTAATGGGGGATTACAAGGTATTGTAAAAGATTGCATGGGATTGCAAAAGATTGCATATGCAGAGAGAGTGTACACCAGATTGCTGGAGTAATTAACCCCTCGAGATAACATTTTATTACAATCAAGCAAAAGATTTGATAGATTCAACCAAAATATTTTGTTGAAATCATCTTAAAAGCGAAGAACGCAAGCGCACTTGGCACAAACGCGTACTCCAATTCAAGATGGCAGTCCACGTACGAGAATTCGTGACGTCGCGAAAAACATTAAAATTTAATCCATCTGCATCTCGGTGATTCGTATGGAAATTAATCATAAAATAATACATACATCGAAAGGGTTGTCTGTACGGTTTTCTGAATCAAATAAACAAAGTGTTTAGCACAATTTATATTGCAAATGGCTTACCGTGGAATTGTCTTGTCATGTGATATTTAGTAGTTAAATAAACTACTAATTAATTCGCACAAGGTGACAAGGGGCCATTCACAAAATATGTGATACATATTTTCGGAACTTTAAACACCCCTCCCCCTGCGTGATACTTTTTCCATTGCATTGAACATGGAGTATGGTACTTTGAAAGACCCCACCCCCCTTTAACGTATTACGTATTTTGTAAATGACCCTCAACAATCCTATGTTAAACCATTTATAATGTAAATTGTTCTGTGTCCTTTATGGTTAGATGAACTACAAGTTTTGGTGAAATCAACGAAAATGTTTTCCTACGTCAGCAAAAAAACTTATATTTGAATTAACTAAAATATTCAATTGAATTAAGCAAAATATTTTGATGGATTAACCCGAAGATATGGTATAATCAACCAAATTTAGAAACTGAAAAATTGTTTCGGGTCTACCAACATTTTGTTCATACAACCAAATCTTTTTCCGGGTGCCCAAATTTGTCTGCAGTGATCCGCAAACCCCTTGGTACCGACTTCTATAAAAATTCGGTCATTTATTGAATTTTTCAACAAACTTTTCGCAATCTTGGATCCGAGTCTCGACAGTATCAAATCAATTTCATTAAATTATGATTATAGTTCTTCAAACATGAAAGTTTTAAGCAACATAAAAGTTACGAACAACCTGAAGCTGTCCGAGTCAGCTTAAACTCGACTCGACTTGAAAACCCCGACTCAGGCCGAATAGAAGTTTCGAGTTTGTGGGTGATTCTGAAACCAATCCATTCAAATTATTATTATTATTATTATACCATTAAGCCATTTCCCTTTCGGGGTAGGCGTGAATTGCTCGGTTGGAAAGTAGTAGTGTGTGCTGCGGTGGTTGTTAACCTTTAGTTTTTAATTATATATATATATATATATAATTATTATTCTTAATATTATAATTTCTAAACATAATAAAGTTATTAACATTTTAAGTAAAATTTTAGAATTGAACATTTCAAATGATTCAGTTATATTCGAGCGTGTACTCTATCAAATTTTCAGTTTGAAAATTATTTATTCTTTAAAACTTCCAAATTAGAATCGTGTCATTTTGAATAATAGTTTAATTGCAAGTTTTGTAATTTTTTAATATCGAATGCTGCAATTCCACACTGTTGACCTTTGAACTTTTCGCAACTTTAACTTAAAGTTCGAATTTGCTTAATTTCGTGTAGTTCAATTGCTGTAGGCATAGTTTTGAAATTTTCGATTTTTGGAATTGTACAATTTCAAAAAGAGCGTTCAATTTTGAACTTTTATGGCTTTAATTTGAAAAATTGTAATTACAAAAAATTCTTTTCAGTATTTTTTTAAATTTTAATCTTTTAAAATGCTTAGATGCGTAATTCTAAAAAATTTAGATTTTTATGTCATAGAATTCAAAATCGTTCAATTTTAAAGGTTTTAGGAGTCTTTTAATTTTGATCGAATTAAATTAATGTAAAGTAAATTACTGTGCATACATTTAATTTTCCCAAACTCTCAAACAGGTGATTAATCGGCAATATTCCTCTGAATACATTCTTGAGCATAGTTTCTTCAGAATTCTAAAAAGACTGACCAAACACTAACACCTTTCAACAAGAGGAAACGAAAAACGTTTGATGTCTGATCGATCTAGAAAAATGTATTTGTAATCAGGAGTTTTCCACGTCACTGTACAAAAGGTATTCCCAAGAAGAAAAGAGTGTACAAAATTTTATTTTAATACAATATTGACAAGAAATTTCTAGAAAGCCCCTCGTTCCCTTCAATCTAGTAGAAATCTCATGCGTTCCATCGCGTGAAATTGCCATCTTGAATCGCTCCTGCTTCCCAAGAGAGATGCTGCTTCGAGGTAAGAGTTGCTTTACCTGGACTCCTGAATATCGCGAAATGACTCTAGTCTTGAACAGAGACGATAAACAAACTCCGTTAGTCTCGCCATAAAATAAAAACCAACGCCTTCTACGTAAAAAATCTTATCAAACCAGATCTTTTTGCAATTTAATAATCACACTCCAAGATCATAAAAATATAAAAATAGAAATGAGCCGTAAAAGGAGCATAACATTTTTCTGAGTAGAACCTAACGAGCTGCCAAGACCATAACATCCCACCCTTTTTTTAAGGGAACCACTTATGTTTATTTAGGCGACCCTCCAAGTGTTTGACTGATCTATATATTTAGCTAATATCGTTGGGGAAACATTTCCTTTTTAAAAAACAGGAATAGATTATGTAGAATAGATTCTTCCTGAAAATTAAACTTCCGTGTCGGAAACTTGATTTTTTAGAGCCCTTTTTCCGTTGATGATCCTGAAGGACTTTTGATCGAACGAGTTGAACTGGTTGGACGTTAACGCCTCCGGATTGGGGCGTTGCTTCGATATTGAAGTGATGTCCTGGGACACTTTAATACGGACTTGCATTATCTCCGGTCAGTTGACCATGCAGATACCAGTTTTCTGAGACGGGCCGAGAAATTTTTCCCAAGGGATGACCCCTCTACTCTTTTCGGCTCCGTGTTTGTATAATGGAATGCTTTGCAGCGGTTAAACGATGGACGAAGGTTCCGGCTGAGAGAGATAGACAAACTGAGAGAGTTGAAAGAATCAAGGGGGAGACAAAGATAGATAGGGGTGTCCGGTTTTGGAACCAGGCCGTTGGACGATGACCAGAAAACCTACCGGGATCATTAATCAAAATATTTCGGCTTCCAGTCATCTTGACACACCCCGATATGCCAGATTTTCTCGCGACTCGACGGCCTCTTCTGCTGTTAACATTCCGGCTTTTGTGTTCTCGCATACAAGAACTCATGAAATTTACAATTGTTGCTGACATTTTCATGATTTAAATTTATAAATTTTGAACACTTCAATAGGTATAGGTCGAAGAATTATTTCACTCGGTTTCTAATTAATGCAGCAAATGAAAAGGTGAGGTCGATGAAGTAAAGCGTTAAATAATTTATGGAATAACAGCGTGCTGTGATGCAATTTAATTATCGATTTATTTTTTTTAAATAATTTGCTAATCACATATGGTATGAAAATAGAAGTGGAATACCTGTTGCGAATAGAGGGATGCTCATTACAGTTACTCTACAATCATTTATTGAATCAGCGTGTGGAAATGATTCAGCAGAAAGGCATTTCCTTAAAAAACACCTGCATAATATAGTAAACCGTTACCGTGCATCTTTATAGATACGGACGAGGAAAAATATGTGCCTTGCACGTAGAGTAAAAATCGAAATCGAATGATATTCATGAGAAAACGACCTAGTAGCATCCCGCATTGCTTGGATTGCTAATTCTTCGCATTTAAACTTATGCAGCAACAGCATTCTGCATCGACCGTTCATTGGCGTAATCATGCTGATTGGCGGCGATCACTTTATTACGTGGACGGATTGATTTTGATGTCAAGCGATGTCAAACGGCAAGGAATTATTGTTAATTTGTCAAGCGGTCTCATGACGCTATGCTGATTGGAGGTTGGCCCAGATTGTGAATAAATATATCGGGTTCCAGTCACCGATGAGTCACGAAAAATTCTAGAAAAACGACGCAGCAGAACGCTGATTGAAACCCAAGCAAACAAGTATTACGCTAATTATTCACAATTGGCAAAAAATGTCACCGCCATTGGGTAAAATGTATTGCGGAATTCATAACCAATGGAGGAAATTAATTGAATTTATATCAACGGCACGCCCATACCTCGCGTCGCCTTGGAGTTTTATGGCGTTCAGGTAAACATAGTTGGGTGTTCTTGATTCTCTAATGCGACTATGATAATATTTCTTGCGATCAAGTGACTAAGCAATCGTACCACCGATGGGCGGAGTTTATTCCACAAGTGGGGAAATTCACTGACTCCCTAAATTTATTATTGCCAACAATTGTTGATGTTTTCGGTTCCTTGGTAGTTTTTTCTCTGACGCGATTTAAAGTTTTTTCCTGGAATCGGAAGTAATAAAATTACACGCGTATTGTATGCGACTGACTGTGAGACTTCTTAGAATTACAGAGTTCTTCTACGAATAAAAAAGAATGTAAAATTGTGCATATGCTCAGGTAAAAATATTTGGTCGTGGTTTTGGCTTGAGTGTCTTCGATATGTCTCGAATATGTCTCTAGGACCGTGATGTCTGGCTGCGTCTCACCAGCTAGACATTGGCGACATTTGATTGAATCCGAGAAAGTCATTTTTCACATAAAACCAATACCTTCTCATTGAGATGAGAATGTAAAAAAATAAGTTATTTTATTATTTCAACCTTTGACTAAAGCTCGAAAATTGCTCTGGACGTAGTCGAATTTCCTAAATTCAAAGTGATAATATTACAGAAATTTTGCAAAATTACAGAAGCTTTGACATGTCATTTAGGACATTTTATATTAAACCATTCTCATTGTTGTTTTTATTAAAAGATCCTGAATTGGCTCTAACATGTAGCATGTTTTTGTATATTTTTACCGACAGACAAATTAACCTATAGACATGTGTAAAACCTCATTATTCATGCATGTGCGCCATTTGCGGAAAAAAAAACTAATAACTAACAAGGGAATTGGCGAATGAAGATAATGAACATAGCTAATTATAACTTGTTTTGTTTAATTCACTAGTTTATAGCACGTTGAAGAAATGACAACAGAGAATCTCTGTGATATTGTCAGTTTTGTGAAACCTGCAACAGTGAATTTTCAATTTCCTCCGAGGGAAAGCAGATATAAAATGGCACAATTCTTTAGATAAACATAAGAATCATCTAAAGGATGCGGCAAGCAGCAATCAGCTCACAGATTATTTCAGAAAAACTCCATTTGGATCAAAAGTAAAGGATTTAGCTGCGTGTAAGGCGATATAATCCTACCATATACTGTCATGCATAATCAAAGTTTCAGATCTATGGATTGCACGACTAGAATCATACAATTATTGTTTGATATTGAGCTAATAATAATTAAAATTTACTCTCACTTTTACATCTATACTGTTACAGTAGAATCACTGAAGGCATTTTGCAGTGAAGCCGAAATTGAGTACATACAACTATTAGGATATAGAAAAACACGGTGGTTAGCTCTTTTACCAGCTATTGAATGCATTTTGAGAATTTTTCCTGCTTTAAAGTCTTACTTCTTGGCTTTGGAAAAATGTCCAAAATTAATTGAAGATTTCATTTCCAATGAAACTTCAGAAATATGGTTGTATTTTATCATAACCAGGCCACTTTGTTCCACGAAACTGTCACTAGGCTTGAGAGTGAGAAGGTACAAATTATGCAAACTTCTTGTTTGATTGATAATTTGAAAAAAAAACTTGAGAAAAGGATCGAAAGCGTTTTCATTCCATTATCAATCAGACAGCAGCTTTCTGCCTTAACTAAAAATGGCCTTATGAATAAAGCATGGTTCAAAGCACACGTTAAAAATTTTTAAGCGAATTGTCTCAAATGTTTAAAAAGTTGGGAGAAAAATTTAGGAATTGTTAACCGCTTAAAGTGAGTATCTCTTAACCAAATTGTTACGTGGGAAAAAGTCTCTAACACATACCAAGAATTAATATCATATACTTTCGTTCTTGATGAAAACTATCTCTTTGAAGAGGTTATTCACTTGAAAGAATTCGTCGTCCAAGAAAAATTGGCACAACAAAATGACAATAAAACTTCCATTGAACAAAGATGAGTCGAGATGTTTCGACATTTTCGCATCCAAAATATACCCTTCGCGAATCTTAAAAAAATTAGAGAGTATTGCTTGTGCTTTCCTACGGAGCGTGTTTTTCTGGGATAAATTAAATATGGACAACGGAAGAAACTCAACTGTCAATTGAAACGTTGAGAGCAGTACTTTTTGTTAAATACAATTTAACTAATTCCTGCGAAGATTTTTATAACAATATTAAAAATAATGATGAGGATTTGCGAAAACTTTATTCGTCAGACAAATACACGTAATATGTATTTAAATAAATGTCTTTAATGACTCAAGACTTTCTTAGTGTAAAAATATTGAATCTGACCCACCCGTCCTTAATCCCATTGTGAGCGTCCTGTATTTGAGAGTTTCAAATGTGGTCACTTTGCTTTAAACGAGTCGATTTTTAGAATAATACAAAATACAGCTATAAGGATAAATTGTTAGATGTAATATTTTTGCCACATAATCTAAAGGCATATGAATGTCCATAACTAGAACCCTTTTTCCGAAAAATGGTCTTATTGTTGTTGTGTTTTTTTTTTTTTAATAATTGAAACGAACTTTGAAATGGTGAGCGCCTGTTTTCGGTTGACCATAGGTACACTTCCAGTGGCACGATGCCCGTTTCCAGGCGCAGAAAATTCAGCATATTTTCAATTAACAAAGAAAAAAACAACAAGACCATTTTTCGAAAAAAAGGCTCTAGCTATGCACATGTGTAAGCCTTTAGATTATGTGGCTAAAATATTACATAAAACAATTCATCCTCGTAGCCGCATTTTGTATTATTGTAAAAACCGACTCGTTTGAAGCACCTTAAAGTCACCTAGCTAACAGCGGCTTCGTCGCATTCTGTTTTATTTCCGCTGCTTCTTGAAATCGTTTCTCTTTTAGAGGATACTTTAATTTAGGAAATGGCCATAGATCACGTAGAGCCAGGTCAGGACTGTATTGAGGATTCCAAAGTTGTGTAGGATCGTGTTTCACCAGCAATTGCTGAATAAGTTGCAATGAATGGGCAGGTGTCCATTTTTCCACAAATCGTGGCTAAAAATTTTCGAAACAATAGTTTTTGGAATCCGGAGATCTTCCTCTATCTCTGTCATTGGAATTCACTGTGAATTATTTGAAATTCTTTCGAACCACACCCGAAAAGAAATTACGTTGACAATAGAATATGCCGGAAGAGAAAATTAAAATCCGGCATATTTTCCTAGATGACAATACTCAAGATAACGAATATTCAATACAATTCTAAACGTTTCTAGAAAATTCCAGTATATTCCAGAGTTTTACAGAAGATTTTAGATCTTTTTTTAATACTGAAGAATATTCAATTTTAAAATACTATAGAATATTCTATTGAAAAATAATCCGGAATAGTCTACAGTATTTCAGACCAGTTGCGACTTTAAAATTGATCTAGAGTTAGGGTTGTAAAGTTTCATGAAACTTTGACCAAATGAAAAGTTTCATGAAACTTTAGAAACGTTTCAAAGTTTCCAAAGTTTCAAACATTAGGGCGGGAAAATTCAAAATATGAAAAATACTATTAGGAATTAAATATAAACATTTAATAGTATCCTTTGTGTTTCAAAGCTAATCGATTCAACGAATTTCAATAAATAAATCACGTGTTAACTGTTAATAAAATGGAATTTTAGAAATATTTTATTTAAAAAATTTGAAAAGTGATTTCAATAAAATGAAAACAAATGTTGTATTTAATACCTATTTAGTTTTTATAATGTTTCATTTTTAAAACGATTTCATCAAAAATGTAGAAACTTGGAATGGAAATGAATAAAATACCTTTCCCTTTCAGCCTCCATTTTCCCACCCCCTCTCCTGTTCTCCTTCTCCCACCAACACTCCCTAACCAGCTTGCTTCCCCCCTCTTCCAAAAATTTCTCCTCATATTTACAAGCCCGACTCCCCGCTAGAATTCCTACACTCGTTCTCCCCGTCTCCCTCCTGACAATATAATTAGGCTTGTTCCTTGCCAACCCCAATGTCCACTTTACATACCTCTCCTTTGTCCTATTTACCTCTTCACTTTCCTTCCACCCCCACACCTCTACTCCGTACAGTAGCACACTCATCACTAGTGAGTCAAACAATTTGATTCTCCTTTCAAAATCATCTGCGAATAACTTCTTTCCCAACCCCCAAACCTGCCTCATCACCACATGTGCCCTCCTCACCCTCTCTTTTATGTGACCATCCACTCTCCCACCAAAATTAGGTATTTAAAACTTAATTATTAAACTCATTTGTATCCATCCTTTCAAGATGACATTTTACTCCCGTTGTGTTGCCGTTCGTCATTTCAATAACTTTAATATTGGCTGTGGAGGAATCTTGTGCGGGTCACAGTTTACATTTAGCCCATTTTACTTTTTTCTTCCAATGATTTACTGTTATGCTTGCTGCGGTTTGATCGTAAAGTAGTTCCTTTTTCGGAATTATGATTGCTTTTAATGTTAAATTCAAATCTATTAGGTTTTTATATTTTTGTGAATTTCAATAAAAATTAGTACTTATGATAGTAATGTTTGAAATTATACATGATTAAAATAGAAAAGATATCAAACGTTTAAATTCAAATCGATATTTGCATTGAAAAGGTGAAAATACATAATTCACGTTAAATTTTGTTTAAATTTATTCAATTAAGTGTAAAATACTTTAAGCAAGTTGCTTGTGGTTCTTCATTCTCGCCTGGCTTATGATCTTCTGTTGCAAACCTTTTTTGCGTTTCCATACTGAAAATTCTTAGCTGTAATACTGACATGTGTCACAGTGACACCGAGAAATCGCTCGAAATTTGAGACGATATGAGACGAGGAATCGAGGATCGAATTCGAGGACGAGGATCGAATTAAAAAGTAACAATTAGGTGATAAAGTGATTATTAGTGCTAAATCACACCTGATTTAGATTCCGAAAAAATGCTAGTTTATATTTCTTTTCATTACACGTCACCGCCAGTTGTACAAGTACAGAGACTTATAGCCTCCTTCACTTCCGTTTTTGTAATCTTGTAATAGCTACTTTCGTACTGATTGCGTGTTTAAAAAATTGAAATTTTTCCCATTTATGATTACAGGTTCGTCTATTAAAATTTTGTATATGTAAATAATGCTTTTATAAAGACGTTTGCACAAGTTATTTTTATTTTAAGGATATGTAAGGGATCCGGATTTTAATATGGATATTAGATTTAAAAATGTTGTATTACAGATTATCTAGATCTAGAATATCTAGATCTACACGGAGAAAAAGGGATGTATAAAAGTGGATGTTCAAAGGGTAAGATTGCACCGCCTAACATGCAGATATTCATGCCAAATATCTACTATCTTTTTGAAATTTTAGACGTAAAAATCTTTCTATGTTAAACTGAAACACATTCAGATGTTAAAATCGTCCGAGCGCATGCGCATCGCGCATTGGAATTTTACTATATTTTTTAGGGTGGTTTCTCACGTTTTTAGATTCCTTAAAAAATTCAACCTCCAAGTATAAAAAACTCCCCCATAACAATATATTTCCCACTCAAAGCAGAACAATGTTACAAGCGAAGCAGGTAACATTATCCCGCCAGAGTAATCACATGCTTGTAACAATGTGTTGTTTCAAAAAATAACGTTCAATGACAGATTAACCTCAAAATATACAGCGTTTCGGAATAAAAAGTATTAATACTCTTCCAAAAACGTTAGAATGGGACATAATTAAGTGAATAATAATTTCCGGGAAAGTTATATAATATTATAGACTTCCAAATTGATGAAATAAGATATGAACACATATTTTGTAAACGAAATAGCGAGATTTTTCAGCTGGACCATTACGAGAACGAAGTGGCATATGTCACTTCTAACCTCTAATATGTATTAGAGGCTAGAACCAGTACGTAACTAAATGTAAATAAAAATGAAATATTGAACTTCAAATAATTAAATAAAATATTTATCTTCTAATTCATTTTTTATATACAAAGTGTCAATATTATTATGTTGAAATTAGAAAGCTGCCTTCTAAAGTTTTCTGTAATAGATATATCCATATCCATGTAAAAAATACCTATTTTATCCATAACAATTTGCAGCAATAAGGAGATTTTTAATAATAATTGTGAAACTTTACAAAAAGAAAAGATTTTACAGATTTCTAGGGAAATTAAAGATTATTTTTATGTTGAAAAATTAATTTTAGAAAATATTTCCAAAGATTTCAAAAGATTCCTAAAATTGTCAAAAAAGTATCTGGAAGATTTCAAGGAAGTTTTTTTAATATTGTAGAATTTTTGTAATATTTGGAAAATATTCAAATCTGTTAAAAAAATGTTTAGATGTTTTGAAAAAATTTCCAGAGTAATTTAAAATTTAAAAAATTCTAAAAAAATGTATATTTTCGAAGAATTTGAAATAAAATATTGAATTTTTTTAAGAATTTGGAAAGATTTTCAGATAATACAGATTTTTCTTGATATTCCTCCAATTTTTTTTCAACATAATTCTAAGAGAATAATTAAAAATATTTTAAAGCAAAAACAAATTTTTATGTATGAATGGAAATTAAGAGTAATTCAATAAATTGTTAATAATTATTTGAAACTACTTATAATATGATGTAATTTCTAATACTTGAAAAGTATTCAGTTTGAAAACAAAATTCGCAAATGTATTGATTCATTCTTTAATTGACAGCATTAAAAGTGGTAACACGTTTAAATTAGTAAGCTTTTAAATGAAATTTTTTTTTCTTCTAATTTGTAAAGTTTATAGTTACAGAGTTTTTAAATTTTATTGACCGTGAAAAAGAGACCGAGCAAATAAGTATTATCAGTTTGTCTTTCAACTTATATAAATATAATTTTCCTAAGATTCTTGAGAAAGTTCGAAATGGTTTTTGAAGATTGCAAAAGTATTGAAAAATAATCTAGAAAATTTGAATGAAACTTTTTTTACTGCATTTTCAGAAATCTTTGCCAATTTTAAAATATGTCTAATCTTTTCGAAACTTCTAAAATGATTATATTTTAAACAGACTTAAATTTTTCTCAATATTTAAAAAAATCTTTCAGAATTAAAAAAATTGCCTTAAAATCTCACAGATTTTTTCCACATTTTTAGAAACCTTTTGTACAATCTGTACATCCTGTCATCGTGCAGTATGTCAACTGCACAGCGTACCTATGTGCAATGACTGTGTTGATGTTTATATTTAAAATAATACTTCAAATTGAATAGTATTTCTTCAGGATAATGTTTTTTATCATTTTGAGTAGAAATAATGTAAGATTTTCTTTTTTTTCATAAATAAAATATAATTTTTTGGCAAAAATGAATAACTAATTTTTTCGTAACATTTTGTCCTTCATTCATCAGAATTAATACTTTTTTCAAAATATTCTGTAAACTATTTTTTTTTCTTATAGTGACACATCTGTAAAAGACTCAGCGTAAATTTCAGCCCTTAATATTAAAAAATAACAAAAATATGAATTTTTTCAACAAATTGTCCTTTTTTCATTTTTTTGTTGTTGCTTCTGCACATTTTTTAGTGTACTTAAATTAAATTTTTAGCTATATAACCTATATGATATTTTGAAGTAAGCTTTTGAGAAGTTTCATACCAATTTTTAAAGAAAAATATGCAGTAGTTAATTTTATTTCAGTTTTTATGGCTGGGGTGGCCGACACCCGAGTGTGGCAAGCGTGTTACTCCGCGGAGGTGTGGCAAGCAAGGGTTAACAGAAAAAAATTGAAGCAAATACAAATTATTTAAAGTATTTAAATATAACTTCAAAAAAATTTGATTCCCAAAATTCACTTTTTGCGTCAATAATTCCAAAGAACAGACTTCTTATGATTTACAGGGTGTAATAAAAATTTCTTAACAGGTAATAATTGTTTAAATGATTTTGAATTTAATAAAAAATACTTGCAAACTGATCACTTATTGAATACAAAAAATGCATGCTGAAAAAATTCAAAAAATCTCGTCACTAGCATTAATTTTAAATCAAACGGCTCTTTTGTATTTTTTCCAAACACAAAGTAGTTTTCTCCGCATGTTTCCGAAAAGTTGAGAGTTTTCTATTCAAAATCTCATTTTCAAAGGCCTGGGGGCACGTCTTAATATCGACGAATTGAACAAAATATAATGCGATGTCTTTTTCCAAGAACCTCACAAAATAGGTGAGATCCTTTCCCTCTGGCAAAAAAAAAAGTATTTTTTGGCGACCCTATTCCATATACAGATCAACTCTGACCTGATTTGTTATATGAAATAACCGTAACTTGATTCTTTATAGGGACTTATCAGAACTTGAATCCATATTACATGGAGCAGTCGATATGCACTTACAGAGACACCACGAAATTAGATGAAACATATAGTATCAGCACACATTCACCTCATGTCCACTATTTTATATCGGAAACAATCGACAAGAAAAGTTAACTAATTAATTAGTAACCGAAATCGCCAAGGAATTAGTCAATATTTTCATAAATTTACCTTTGATTTTTTACTATTCCATTAGTGAAATGCTAAAATATTAATATTTTAGTAGTCAAACTCCCAATTACTAATTCGATTAGTCAAATCTTCACTAATTCAGATCTATATATAGAGAATGTATTCTCGAATTAATATTAGAAGCTGTGGCATTATAATTGTGCTGGAAGTAATACATTTATTTGAATAATATTGTCTATGTTAAAATTACTAACAGCTATTTTTCCAGTATACAAAAAAAACTCTATATTTCTTTTACAGAATTAAATGTACAGACCAAGAAATCAAATCGACAAAATAATAATAGCCAACCACGACGTACAGTTTTTTACCATCTTATAACATGGGGAAAGACCGAGACTCCTGCACAAGCCAGGATTGAGCCTCCTGTAAGTGTCAAGTTTATCGGAATATACCCACCACAAGAAGAAGTACTATACCCACCACAAGGAGAAAGACTATACCCACCACCATCACCGCCACAAAATCGCCATATGTAGATCTGGTAAAACAAAATATAAATAAATACACAAATGATGTAATTTCCTGGAATAGAAACATTCTTATCTGAAAATTATTAATCTTGCATAATTTATTTCTACTCATTAAAAAAAATTTTTTTTCTACAAATAAGGAAACTGGAAACCATAAAACTGATTATATAAAAATTAGGAAGGTTCTCAAATGTACGGCTTCGATTTGAATGGGAATGAGCGTACGAAAAGAGAAGTCGGAAATACTTACAATGCTCTGATATTTATAATGTCGTGAACCGAACATAAGCAGTGCTTGGAAAGTTCAGAGTTCCATAATTTTTCTTCACACACTTTACCCCTATAAATTTGAGTATGAGCAAAGCTTATACGGGTACGTTATCATATGTCTCGAAAATATAATTTTTACAATAGGTTTGTCCAAAAACACATTGCAATTTTTTTTTAATTGTCATGCTCTCATGTCCCAAATTTGTTCAATTAAAAAAACACGTATTTTGTTCTTTTGAAGAACATAGATATTAAGGGGTTTTTGTAAATTTTAGGGAGAATCGTCAATATTAGAGGTATCGAGTTCTCCCTTGAAATATTTCATCAAAATTATTCATAAAATACAAATAAAAAATTACTTTTTTAATTTTCACCTCCATAAGCCTGTTTTATAGAGTCCCAAAAAACCACCACAAGTGAAAAATTGAGTTGTCCAAGATTTTGGTGTTTATTTTAGTAAAAATTGGTACTCATACCTTTCTAATACTTTCTACTGATATTAGGATTTTTTAATAAATTGTTTAAACTATTTACTATTCATTGTAACTTTATCATAGGTTTATTCTGAATTTTTTAACATGTTTTTAACTTAATAGGCAGAGCGAAGAAATAATAAATTGTAGTTACCAAATTATATGTTTAAACAATATCTTATTATTTATAACCATATTCTATTGAAATAATGCTACAAAGTTACATATTTTTCGAAAATTACACCCTTTTTCAGCTTTTCACTTAGAGTGAGGTAATAATTAATGCAAGTTAAGAAAATATTTCTTAAAACAATGTATTATTGTTTCTAACTACCTACTCTTAGAATAATCCTGTTAGACGAGGGAGGGGGAGGCAGATTTTTTGACAATTTGTGACGTAAAGGTGGTGGTGTTAATGCAGCATATGACATAACACAGTATTTTAAGCGTCTACCAATTGAAATCCAAAACTAAATTTTGACTTAAAGGGTGGGGGGAGTCGTATTTGTGATGTCACCTTCAGGGATTCAAGCTTTGTGCGACGATCTGTAACGAAGAAGAGGAGGGATGCAAAATGTGTTAAAAATAGCATGACGTGCATCCCATGTAGAAATTGCGATCGGGATTTGGAAGGGTTCCGGCTAGCTTTCCCTATTTCTGATCGGGCGCTGATCGGGAAAAATAGGGAGGGCCAGACTAGTTCTGTAACGCTATTTTAGCCAGGCGGTTGGTCTCTGTGTCGCCTCTCTTTCTCTGTTGCCGGCTTGTTCTGGCTGCGGTTGAGTAGGCGCTCCGCTTATGTAACCCCTTTTCCGGAGTTTCTCGGCACAGTTTCGCAGACGTTTATGCGAAAAATACGAGAGCCCTGGGTGTTTCGCGCACCACCGAGCCTTTCGATATTAAATTAAAATAAAACATGCATTTTTAAAAGCAAATGTTAAACTCACGAAGCGTGTGCACGTAACGAAACAACTTAGCTTCTGTTCTATATAAAAAAAGAAGAAACTTTAAAAGCCCATTTTATTTTCGATTGTTTATGCTACACGTGAACTTCATAGTGTAAGAGGTGACATCTTCTGGTATTTATTTGTTAATTTTATTCAATAAGTAGATCATTTTTCTGATTCTCTGGCAAATCGCAGCCTTACATTCATTGATTGTAAGTCAGAGAATCAGTGATACAAACCATTTTTAAAATTTTAGAAATCAATAAAAATCTTTAAATTCACAAGACAATTGTGTATTGTTTAAGGCGAGCACTTGGCTTTATTTTTTTCAGTTTACTTTGAATGTTTCATTTTTATTGTATGATATTTAAAAAACTCTATCAATTAAGCAAACTGACCATTGAGGCTAGCGAGTTGTCAAGACCACTCCCCAGAAACAAAGGTGTAACGTGTTATTTACTTTAAGAAAGAATTTTCAAAAGAAAATGTCATCCGCTACCGCCTTACGAGCACTAGGAAATACGAGTCTCGCCAGAGAAACGAAAGACACAGATTTGAACTATTTCCCAGATTGCGAAAATATTATAACGAGCCAAGGGGTTATCGAGATAAACCCAAGGAACGCTTTGCATTTTTTCGGAATGCAAAAAAGAAATTCAATTTAAAAAGAAAGTCATACAAAAATGTATACAAATCGAATTTAAAATGAGTTTAAACGTTGTATGAAAATAAACGAGCAAAGCGCGTTACCTCTGTGCTCGTTCTTGACCAGAAACTGTCATTCTACTTACAGAAATAGCTCCTGTTCATGGTAATTGAATCCTAACACATAAAACCTATAACAAACGTACCTGCGACTGCTATTTTCTGGAGCAGAAAACCTAAGCGACCACTCTCTCGGAGCCTTGAGAATCTATGCTGTAATTGGCTGGGAGTGCCCACTCTATACTATAGGAACGGGTCTTCATTCCCTCTGCTATGTGCGGATGTTTTGAATTATGAAAATCGGAATTAAGATTGGGAATCAGCGACCCAAAAAAATAGCTACTTAAAAAATATTCAGTTTTTAATGATTTTTCATTATTTTGAATTGTTTGCAATGCTTTTAAACTGTTTCAAATCCTTTTGAACTATTTTAACTCCCTTGAAATAAACTGAATTCCTCCGAGTTCCTAGATATATCTAAATTCATCTAAATGGCCTGTATTATCTGAATTCCTTGAATTCGTGGAATTTCCTAAATTCTCAGAACTCCCTGAATTCCAAAGGCTTCAAAATAATTAAGAAGAATTGAAGGAGTTTCAGAAGAATTTAAGAAATTCTATGAATTCAGAGGATTCGAAGGAATTCATGGGATTTGTAGAATTGAAAGAATTTCAGGAATTTGGAATATTCAAGAAATTCGGAATATAACAGGATTTCAGGGAATTCAGAGAATTTTAGATGTTCAGAGAATTTTAAATATTCAGAGCATTTCAAATATTCAGAGAATTTTAAATATTCAAGGAATATAGGATATTCAAGGATTATAGAGAATTCTGAGAATTTGAGAGCAATTAGAACAATTAAGGAATTTAGAGAATTCAGATATTTAAGGAATATAGGGTATTTTGAGAATTTAAGGAATTCTGGGAATTCAGAGTTTTTCACGAATTCAGAGAATACAAGGAACTTAGAATATTCAGCAAATTCAGAATATTCAGATAATTCAAGCAATTTCGAATATTCAAGGATTTCAGGGAATGTAGTCAATTTGAAAATTTGAAGAAACTTAAGGAATTCAGAGGATTTAATGAATTCAGAGAATTTAAGGAATTCAGAGAATTAAAAGAGTTCTGAGAATTTAAGAAATTCATAGATATTCACGCATCAGGGAATTCAAGAAGTTCCGAGAATTCTGAATTAAAGGAATTTAGAGATTTTCAGTTATTACGAAAATTCAAGAATTTCATTAAATTTACAGAATTTCCCGGATTTCAGAGCTTTTAACGCATTCAAGGAATTTCAGGAATTCAGGGAATTCACAATATTTGAGGAATGCAAGGACTTCAGAAAAAACCAAGATTTTTGAGAATTGAGAGATTTTCAGAAAATCAGAGAATTTGCCAAATTTTCATTGCTCTAAATATAAAACTCTTAATTAAAAAAATAAATGAATTAAAAAATTTTACTTCCAAGTTTTGAAAGCTGCAAATTTTTAGTTTAAAAGGCTTTAAATTTAATAATGTACAATTTTTTAGTAATTCAAAAAATCTTCATTTAAAAGATTAATTTTTAGTTTTAAATGCTATAAGTTTTTAATTTAAAATTCGAAGTGTCTCTTCGTCCCGAAATTCGAAACGAGTCGTCAAATATTTTTCATAAGCTTGGCTATTCGTCCTGGATTTTCGGGACGACCAGTTCATCGCCTTTCTACCTCCTCCTTTCTATAATAAAGAAACTACGAAATCTGTTTTCCACTCCTTCGGCCATCCTTCCCCTCTGCATAGTCTATTACATACTACCCAAATCTCTTCTCTAACCCTTCTTCCGCCAAATGTCAACGCTTCATTTTCCATCCCATCCTCTTCTGTTGCCTTGTTTCTTCTTCACTTCTCAATTGCTTGATTAACCTGCTCTCTGGTCACCTCATTCCCACCTTCCATTCCTCCCTCCTTGATCTTTCTACCTTTCCCCCTCAGCTTGCTATCCGCCCCTCCTAACAATTTCTTGAAATATACCGTTCATTCATCCATACTTATCTCTTCATTGATTCCTTTCCATCCACTCCTTTCTCTATTGATTAACTCCTATTCTCTTCCTTCCTTTATTGCTTTCTCTACTTCCTCCATGTACCTCACCTTCACCTCCTGTCGTTTTACATCCAGTAATTTCTCTTGTTCCCTTTTTGTTTTATTATACACCTGTCTGTCTATCTCTTCTCTTCTTTAACTCTTCCACGATAACTTCATACGCTTTTTACTCTCTATACATTCCACATCCCACCATCCTCTCTTTTCCCTTCTTTCTTCCTCACTTGGCCTAATTTCTTCCACTATCATCTCTACCCTTCCCCTCATCTTACACAACATCTCATCCACGCCTCCCCCATCTTCAATCAAAACATTCTCTTCATCCAATTGGAGGTGTACCTCTAAAACATAACCTCAAAAAAATATTTTCAAAATTTGAAAGCATTTTTTTACCCCTATTTTACATTAAGATAAATCCAAAATTTATTCTGGAAGTATTCTTTTTGGTTAACACAACATATATTTTGCTCGTCGAAATCGGTTCAGCCGTTTTCGAGAAAACCCCATTTTTCGATTTTACTACCCCCCTCCATATCTCCCAAAAAAATTAAATTTTAAGGTTGAAATTTGCAGGATTTTATATTCACATAGATATCAATATATGGTGCCAATATAGGCTGGATAGGTGCGGGGACCATTTTTACATGCTTATCCCCCTAGGCCCCTAGTGCTTCAAATTTGAAATTGTTCAGTTTTGAACGGTGGATTTTGAACGTTCAGTTTTTAAGAATTTTAATCGAAATTATAAATTAAAAATGTTTAGTGTTTTAGAAAGCTTTTATTGACAAATTATAAACAATATTAAAGGCTAACAATTTGTTATTGTACAACACTATACTTCAAATTAAAACTAAATATTGTTCAATTTTTGTGGCTTTCATGTAAATAGTGTACAATTTGAAATGCTTTCCATTTAGAGATTGTCTAATTTTTAATTAGAACATATTCAATTTGAAAGGTTTCCAAAGTTGAAATGGTACATTATTAAATACTTAAATTTCAAAGGTTTAATCTTGAATGTTTTGATATCTAATTTAAAAAGTTCAGAATTAAGAAATATATGTACTATTTTGAATGTTTTAATTTCCATTTGAGTTGTAAGATGTAAATTTTCATCAAGGGTCTGTACTTAAATTACGTAAAGGATTATTAGTACTCTCCAGACCCCACCCCATGTTTAACCTGCCTAACCCCACATTCCATTTAGCTGCTACGTTTTTCAACACCTAACTTCACAGCCCAAATACTCTCAAAACAGGGGTACTAGGATGATTTTTCATGAAAACAGGGGAATAGTAGGGAAATAAATTTTTATAAATAAATTTAATGTACGTACCTTATTGAATCAATTATGAAAAGCTTTAAATTCCTAAGATTTGCAGTCGAAACGTATTGCTTTTTTAACCCATGTTTGGCACAGGGGGTCGTATACGACAAAACAAAATAGCTAAATTTTAAACCAAATAGTTTGATTTTTAACACACAAATACGAATTGTCTACCAAATGGCTGAATTAAAAAAAGGTTACAATTGAAACGAAAACCGTTAAATTTTCAACTAAAAATATGAATTTTCAACAAAAAAGTTAATTTTTTACCAAATGGGTTATTTTACAAATAAATAGTTTAATTTTTAACGAAATAGTTGAATTTCTGCTATAAATAGTTGAACATCTAACAAAAAAGTTGAATTTGAAGCAAAAAAGTTAATTTACAACCAATTAGTTGAATATTTAACTAAAATCATGAATCTTCAGCCAACATAATGAATTTTTTTAAAAGGTGTTCGATTTTCAACCAAGTAGTTGACCTTCTAACCAAGAAAGATACATTTTCAACGAAGCATGTCATAGTGTTATTTCAACAAAAAAATATTTTAATTAAAAATAAAAACCAGTTCAATTTAACAAAAAAATACAAATTATCGACAAAATAGTTGAATCCTTAACCAAATCAGAATAATTTTCAACCAAGCAGTTGCATTTTTAACCAAAAAGGATGAATTTGCAACGTGGAAGATTAATTCTCTACCAAAAAGACGCATTTAGAACGAAATACGTGAATTTTCAACTAGAAGAAATCAATTTTAAATTAAAAATATAAATTTTCAACAAAAAATGTAATAGTTACATTTTCAGTTACTACAAAAGTAGTTCAACTTTCAACCGCAAGTAATTGTATTGCAACAGAAAAAAAACAAATTTTCAACAAAAAAGTTGAATCCTTAACCAAATAGTTGGATTTTTAACAAAACTGTAGAATTTTTTGATCAAGAAGGATGACTTTTCAACAAAATAGTTGAATTAAAAAAAAAAATTTAGTTTTCAACCAAATAGTAGCAATTTTAACCAAGTGAGGTGAATTCTGATCCAAACATGTAATGGCAGACTTTTCAACCAAAAAGAATTAACTTTCAACAGAAAACAACTAGATTCTCTTAATTGGTTCTATTCATCTTGTTCGCATTTGAGCGAAAAAACAAGAGAAAGGAGAAGTTTCTTGAAAACAGGGGAAAATAGGAGTTCTTTTTAAACAAGGGGGAAGAAGGGGAATAAAGGAAAAAATGTGAAGTCTGAAGTATGAAGTATGACCCCTAAGAGAAAAAATTGTTTGATTGTAGTATGACACACCGAAATGGAAACTGCATTACCGAAGTGAGTTCTGTCAGAAGTCTATCATCAGATGATATCTCGTCAACGAAAGGAAAACGAAAAAAATCGTGTTGGGCACGAGCTACAGATCCAGCCCATCGCCGGGGTCAACGAATTCAGCTGCTTCAGATGCTCGTTCTACCCTTCATCCCCATACTGGCCCTTATCGTTCAGACAGCCAACACACTTCACGATATTCTCATTTATCGCCAAGAAGTTTCTGACATCGAAACCCAGGTAAGATAAGACCATTAATTTTAATAAGGTTCCATATAAACTTTTCTCCAATTCAGCTTTACTTCATACTTCATTCAAGGTTTTTCCACATCTGCTCCATGAAAGAAATCAGATAGTTCAGTTAAAAAATTCAGAACAAATTCTCTCTATACTATGGAAGTCTTTTATGTTATTCTGAACAAATTGAGAACCGTAAGACGCTAAGCGGGACATGCTTCTAGATTTTAAACAGCAAATTACACGAAACAATTATCATGAGATATTAATTCTTTAAATATATAAACGCTGAGCCTTGTTTTTTGCATTTTGTGAAGTTAAAACATTTAATTTAGCTATGACTAACTACTATCGGCGAGAAAATTCGAGTCCTCTGGCTTTGACGTTAAAAAAGTAAGTGAAAAAAATGGTAGCTCAATGAATGAAGGATCATTTTAAAGGTCAAAATGTTGTACGTTAATGAGCCTGAAACAAATATGTTAAAAAAATTTTTATAGCTTGGAGACCCGAAAATCTGCTGAAAAGTAGGGAAATTTGACAGCTTTTCAAAACAGTGAACTTTTCTCTTTGTGCAAATTGCGATATTGAAAGACAGTTTTTTATACTCGAAAACAAGTGTGAAAAACCAGCGGGGTGCCTTTTTTTCATGCGACCGTCCTCGTCTTTCCTCAGTATGTGCTTCCAAGAAAGACGAGGACGATCCCATGAAAAAAGGCACCCCGCTGGTTTTTCACACTTGCTTTCCAGTATAAAAAACTGTCTTCCAATATCGCAATTTGCACGACGAACAATTTATCCTCACAACTTTTTTCGATAGAAAGAAAATTATTAGAGTTATAGCATTTGCAAAATAAAAAAAGGAGAATTAAAATTTTAAGCTAAACAACGAACGATATGAAAAAAGTCAAGAGAAAAAAAACGTAGCTTTATCAAAGCCCTGTAATTGTCATAACAAGTTTTTGAATTTTCTCGAAAAATAAAAAAATTAAACTTTTTGACAAACGGTTATGGTTTTAACCCCAAAAAAAAAATATTATGAAAAATCAAAAACTCCATTTTGCGGTTAGAATATGCATAATGCGAAAAAAATATATATTGACAAAAATTCTGCACCCAAAAAAGATCTACAAATTTGGTAGTAATCACTTTTTGATAGAACGCGTAGTTTTCGTTTTATTCTTAGAAAACAATATTAAAAATAAAAAATAAAATTGTTGGACATACGAGACAACCTACGAAAAAAGATCCATAGAAAAAAATTGTTTATCCAAAGAAGAGAAACAAATTTGTTACTAAACATTTTTTGATAGGACGCGTAGTTTTTGCGATTTTTTTTGTAACGAGTTGCAAGCGTTCAAAGTGAGGGTCGCGTACTTTTGACGCCCACTTTGGAGGAACCGTGTTTAAAGCGTCAGGTAAGTGTGTCCGAGCGCGAAGCGCGAGATCCAAAAGGTGCGTGCCCTAGGCTTCTTATGGCTTTTCATCGTCCACTCCAGCTCAGTGCAATTTATGTTTCATATTGTATTATTTTTACCATATAAAAAATTAATTTCATAATGAATGACTTATTACAATAATTACAAATGAGAGTTGGGGAAATGGAATATTCAAAATTTGGAATATTTAGATGTGATAATGTGCAGAAAAATTGTACGTAGTATACGAAAGTCAAAAAGGCTTTTTGAGTTATGACATTTCCCCATTTCTAGGTTTTTAGGAATCGTCTTTGCTTGATTCGAGAGGACTCAATAGGATTACTGCAATTTAAAATTCTTTAAAGACAAAAATAGATTATTCTTGCGAGAATATGTATTTTTTTTTAATTCGCGTCGGAAAGAAATTGGAAACATTAGGAAACAGTTAAGTGGGGAGTCATTCGGAAAGAAATCGGAGAAATCCGGAACGAGCTAACTAGCGGCACATTCGGAAATAATCGGGAAAAAATCGGAAAGAAGTCGGAGAGTGGGACATTTGGAAAAACTCGCAAAGGTTCGCGGGACAGCTCGACGTTTGAAAAGAAATGGAACCAAAGTTCACATAGGATTTGGAAACGATCGGAACGGTACCTCTTTCCGAACTCTTTCCAAAACCGTTGTGAATCTTTTCGACGCAGTCTTTCCGAACCTTTCCGTTTCTTCCGGTAGGGTTCTTGTAAGAAAAAATTAGATTCAGTTTTACTAGATTTAGAACACCAAATTAGAAAAATAGAAATTAAAGATATTCACAATCATTTGACATTTATGACTGACCGCATGGAAAAAATAAGAGCTAAATTAACAATTTTAATACCAGCTTACTTACTTGAAGACATTTTCGAACAACAAAATAATTTGAATGAATTTAAAAAAAAACAGAAATAAATGTTTAAACAACAGATGAAATAAAAAGATTGAAACATTAAGACATAAACAATATACAGATACTACTCTAAATAAGCATATAACTGATGTTGATGTAGACAAAAACAGCAACAACAAGAACAACAACAACAACAATGATCCATGGTTTGTGAATAATTCTAATTTGAACCTTCCAGAGCAGGTACAGACATTTTACGATTATGCGAAAATTTTAGTACTGAATTTATTTCCAACCGATCAAAACACATTTTTGAACTTGTGCGAGATTTAGAATCAAAGATTGATAAGATTCCGGGTAATTTTTGAGACGAACTTAGAGAAAAAGTCTCATCATTAGCTTCTAACTATTTGAAGAAACCGCAACGAATTTCAGGTATTGACAGAATTATCGCAAATAAAATCCTTCCATTTCACACAGGAAAGCCCGCTTATATAGTAATAGCTCCAACATAGTGGCCGCAGTGTGGACACTGGTTGAAAAAATGTTCAAAACAATATTGCGGCTTATACTATTACCCTGTGGGCACAAAACCATGAACATCCCAAGATCGTCCTTGGAACGTTTCTAGGAAGTCCAGTGTCAATCCAAGCAACGTCTCTAAGACGTCTAATGTCCTAAAGATGTCCTAAAGACGTCTTAAAGACATAGGATGTTCTCAGGGCATCTTTCTTACTGACATTAGACGTCTTAAGAACATCCCTAGGATGTCCAAAAGACATATTCCAAAAGACGTCTTAGAGATGTCCCAAAGACGTCTCTAGGACATACTTAATTTTTTTGCCCACTGGGAAGGGAAAGATTGTAATAAGAAAAGCCGATAATGGCAATGTGACCGTTTTGATGAATCTGCAAGATTACACTAACAAAACGAATATCTTGTGAAATGATTCCAAAACATATCAAATAAAAAATTACAATCCTTTAAACTTTTTACAAATTGATACTTTCAAAATGGTAGATGGTTTGAGGACAAGTGGTTTCCTAAATCCTAGCACAAAGAGAGCAGATTTACTTACGGTAAATACTAACATTGCTAGAATGTATGGATTTCCAAAAATAGACAAACAAAACTTTCCGCTTAGAACAATTGTATCTTCCATAGGCACTCCTACTTATTACTTAGTCAAGATATTTATCAAAATTATTTCGAATTCCGTACCATCTTATCCTTATAACACAAAAAACTCAATTGAATTTAAATAAAAAGCCCAAAACAATAGAATATCCGATGATCACACAGTCTTATATATCTAGGACGTCCAATATCAGTCCAAACAACGTCTCTAAGACGTCTAATGTCCTAAAGATGCCCGAAAGACGTCTTAAAGATATAAGACGTTCTCGGGACATCTTTCGTACTGACATTAGACGTCTCAAGAGTATCCCTAGGATGTCCAAGACATATTCCAAAATATGTCATAGGGATGTCCCGAAGACGTCTCTAGGACATCCTTAATTTTATTGTCCACTGGGTTCCGTTAGACAAAAATTTAACTGGTTGTAAATATAAGTCGGAATATTATTTTGAACCTTTTTCCATTCAATGTTCACACAGTAGACATGGTAACGTTGCATACGGCCATCAAACCTAATAAGAATTTGAAAAATCATCTAAAAATTATACAGCACAGGTCAAAATATTTTAAAATATGGGAAAATATTTACAATATTAGATTTAAGGGTGTTGGTTAAATCTGACTTGGATTTTTTTTATAGGCACGGCACTGACTCAATATATAATTTTTCTCAAGTATTTGAGAACTCTTTGGGAATTTTCCCTACGAAACGTTAGGCAAAATTTCCAAACTCTTAGGTAAATTCCCAACTTTTTGGGGAATTTTCCTTACGAAATTTTAGGAAATTTCCCAAATTCTTAAATAATTTCCCAAAATTAGGGAAAATTCCCTAAAAGTTTGGGAAATTCCAAATCATAATATAATCCATGATCGGTTGCCATAAATATATTTTTATAATGGATTGCTGACATGAATGGCCCTCTTAATGCTAATTAGAACAATTTTTCGTACAACAAAGAAGTGGCCTTGCGCCGCCAAGTCTTCGAAAAAAGTATCCTGGCGGCGCCAGGGCCCACCAGGCCTTGACTACACCACTGAATGTTATCATACCTAATCTAATTTTGAAAAAAGTACTTTTTTTCGAAGAGTATAAATTGAAAGGAAAAAAGGTATTTTCAAAAAAATAATTGTCTTCTTTTATATTTGCTTAGTCCTTCACATCCGTATTAAATATGTGACGCGCTCGGAAGAAAGGGATCTAAGTGACAAAGATTCGATTTTGTGATTCTGACAGCTTTTTATAGTTTTTAAACTTATTTGATCAAAATGAAATTCCTTCCCGAAAAAAATATTTATTAATGTCATAAATTTGATGCTTGAGACTGCAATTTTTCAAAGGCGCACCTTCAATAAAGGCGTTCGTGAAGCCATTAAGTTTTTTATCGTATATAATAAAGGCTGAACGAAGTTTTCTTATCGAGAGAGATAAATTCGATATCGTTCTTATTAATCGAAAAAATATTAAAACGCTCTTTAAGTTTGCATTAGTGCTTGAAAAAAGGTGCATTTAATTTTTGAATATATTGTTTTCCACTCAGGTTCCAAAAAAGAACAAAGTGATTTCTGAGAGAAATTTACGTAACGTGCAATTGTAGATGGGAGTACGAGAATAGAATATCGCGGTTCGAACAGGCATCAAATGATTCGATTAAGCCAGATAATGAGTTTGTTCACGTAGTTTGAGAACTCAATTACTTTGGTGACACGTGATGAATTTGTGCCATCATTTTAGGTTCCCAAAATCCTGTTTTCCGTTATTAGTTGAGAAGCTCAGAGTTAAGGAAGGATGCAAATTTGCAATTTTGAATTATTTAAATTTATAAAGTCAGTGATCAAATTAGATTTGATTAGAAATTAATACTCGTACATTGATTTCTATATCAATTTACTATATCCATTATTATGATGTCAATTTAGCAAACATGTATTTCAAAGATTTATAGTTTGAAGATGTTTACTTATTGTATGAAGCTTCACAGTTCAAACTTCTAGGTTTATAACAATTCAATTTGAAAAGTTTCCAATTTTCAACATTTATAACGTTAAACGTTGATGATTATTATGAGTATTAGCTCGAGAGTAAAAGCAGCTTGAAAACTGTAAGCTTGAACATTTTTAACATAAATTAGCCTGTTTAAGTGCTTCCAAATTATAGTCATTTAATTTAAAAAACTCTTGAATGAAATTCTTCAATTTTGAACTCTTACGATTTGAACATTTACAATTGTTCGAATATAGAAAATTATTCGGGTTTGAATTAACAAAAAATAAAAAATTTCATGTTTTGAAACAGTTGTTCGTATATCAGAAAATGGTTTTCTGAAAGTTTATCATTGTTTTTCCGTGCACGCACTATTTAACTTCTTTTTCAAAATATCACTGAGACTTAACAATAATCTCTGAGGAATAAAGCAGAATCCAAGTCCAATAATAAGATATTCAACTAATTTTGCTTAAAATAAACGAAAATAATTGAATTTTTATACAATTTTAATGATTTTGAACTATTTTGATGTACTCGAAGGAATTTTAAATTGATTTTAATGGTTTGAAAAGAATTTAGTCTGCCACACCTCATGTAATCATGATGCGGGCCGAGGGGGGGGGGGGGTATATCTCTAAAACCTATAATTTTTCTCTATTCAATTATTTTAGTTAACGACAGATGGGAACATATGAACTTATACATAATACAACGCTGCTGAAGGCTGGTGACCTTCTCGGAATAAAACACCAACCAATTTCGACTCTCGGTTTCCATTCTCTGCCCCCCCCCCCCTCAGTAACCGAAGTTTTGGTGGGACTGTCGTTGCAACTAGACTCTCCACCATACGACGAATTACTACTTAACTTGGACATGAATTCGTCTTGCAAAATAAATTTCACGCATAAAGGTGGTAATTGGGTGTACAATATAAACAATGAATAATACAAACAATAAAATAGCCTCGGAATAGACTGAAACTTTTATTTTTTTGTGTTTGGAATGCTAGAGGAGCGAATGATCTTAAGGTCAGAGAACTACGAGAAACTATGCACGTAAGAAAACTAGATATTTTATGTGTACCTGAGACGAAGAAAAAGGGTTGCGAAAGTGGAAATAGAAAATAGGGTGTTGACAGGCGGTTTTGAAATATGGTTAGGAGTAGGTAGTGAATCACATGGTAGTCGAAGGGTCGGTTTGATTATGAATGAAAAAGCAAGACAACATCTCAAAGATCATGACTTTGTATCTCCCAGATAGTTGTGGGCTTTAATGAAGGTAGGAATCAGAAGATTATTTATCATAGAGTGCTACGTCCCAGTTGATAGTGATCCGAGAGAAGTCAAAGGCGCCTTCTGGGACACTTCAAATGATACAATACGTACTTGCGATCATGGTGAAAGAATAATTCTGCTAGAAGATATGAACGGATGAGTTGGCGTCCAACGTCAGGATACAGATACAGAAAGGGTGCTAGATAAGTTTGGGGATGCGAAACGAAAATATTATAACGGGCAAAATTAGTTAGCTTATGCTTAGAAAAGGGCCTATTTATTACAAACACTTGGTTTCGACATAAAATGATCCACATGTATACCTGATGTAAAGAAAATAACCTCCGTATAATTGACTTCGTTGTTGCGGATGAAAGACTAAGAGAACTATTAAAACATACAAGAGTCATGAGGGGTTCCGAATCCAATACTGATCATTACCTTCTAGTCTCCAAAATAAACTTAGGGTGGGGATGAAGAAGAAAGAGAACAAAAAAACGAAACAAACGCGAATCAAGATTGAAAATTTACAGAAACCGGAAGTACGAATGGATTTTCCGAATAAGATAAACGAACACGTAGATAGGACAACTTGGGAGACGCGCTTAGAAGCAAGAAAAGAAAAAAGCATACGAGAGAACGTTAAACATCACAAGTCTTAGCGATGAGAAGAGAAATAGGCTTCAAAATGTTTACAGACACAAAAAGAGGAAAGTTAAACGACTAGTCAAGGAAAGTAAAGATAAAATCAGAACAGAAGAAGAAAAGATCGAGTTTTCGTTTTTACGATTTTTCTAAACTGGCGGGCGTTATTGCAAGAAAACTAGACGACCAATCAAAACGAACGAAGGCTTGTTAGCTTCAGTTTTGTATTCTCTTCTATTTGAACCAAAAATATTCATGAAAAAAAAATGTCTAAGCAACTTTTTTAGCAAGTTGAAATTATTTTTTTTTTTTGCAAACTGCACATTTTTTTCAAACTTGAGACAATTTTTTTATTTCACCATTTTTTCGGGGTTTTCTTGGTTCACATAGAAGAAAAATATATGAAAATTGAAATTTTCTTTGGTTTTTTATTTCCGACAAAAATTACGAGTTTCATCTTTCCCGCCGATTGCCGACTGCAATTGCAAGGTGCTGCACAAATGTGCATAAAAATCAGCTACGTTTGAATATTTTTCTCTCAACAAAATTTTTTTATAATCTTTAAATATACATTAAAATATTCTAAAAAGTTCTCTAGACTTGCTTATTTTTTTCTGTCCGAAAAAAAAACCCAAAAACGCTTTTTTTAGGCCTCCTAAAGCAGGATCCCCCCTTAACCAAGCGAGTAACTTGCAGTTATATTATAATTATCGGTTGAATTTTAACCAAACAAGTGAGTTGAACTTATATTACAATAATCGGTTGACTTGTAGCCAAGCGAGTCAATTGAAATCATATTACAATCGTCGGTTGCCCCATTTTTCTCGTTTTCACATTTAAGAAGAAAAATCGGTTTATAAACAAATCCGCGCCCAGTAGGCCAGGAACCACCAAAAGTGGCCAAAATTCGATTTTACATCAAGTTTGTCTGAAACGTAGTTTAAAGTGGCTTTGGGGGTCGCTGATTTCGAATTTGACGTCAAAAATTACAAATTCAAAATGACGGACAAAATTAAACTTCTTTTACATATTTGTCTTAAATTTGGGTGCAAGGGGGTTTTTGGGATGGCTGATGTTGCATGTGACATGAAAAATTACAAATTCAAATTGGCGGATCCAATATGGCGACCAAAATTTCATATATTTGTCTGAAACTTGGTATAAGGGGGTTTTTGGTGTCGCTGATTTCGAATTTGACGCAAAACATGATTTATACATCAATGAATTTGTTCATTATCTTATCAATACGCCTGTCATTATCCTGAAAATGTTAATGTGATTGAAGTTCCCAGTGTCTTCCGCGGGAAGATTATAGGCCATTAGAGACACCACTTTTTATTTTAAAAACATTTTTTCGTGTAATTTTTTACTTCAAATTCGAAATCAGCGACCCCAAAAACCGCCTTATACCAAGTTGCAGACAAATATATAAATTTTGCAATTTTGGTCGCTATATTGGATTCGCCATTTTAAATTTGTAATTTTTTATGTCAAATTTGAAATCAGCGATCCCAAAAACTTCCTTATACCATATTTCAGACAAATATGTAAGAATTTTGAAACTTTATCCGCCATATTGAATCCGTCATTTCGAATTTGTAACTCTTGACGTTAAATTCGAAATCAGCAACCCCAAAAATCCCCTTTTCCCAATTTCAGACAAATATATACAATTTTGCGATTTTGGTCGCCATATTGGATTCGCGATTTTAAATTTGTAATTTTTTATGTCAAATTTGAAATCGGCGATCCCAAAAGCTCCCTTATACCATATTTCAGACAAATATGTAAGAATTGTGAAATTTTATCCGCCATATTGGATCCGCTATTTTTAATTTGTACTTTTAGACGTCAAATTCGAAATCAGCGATCCCGAAAACCTACTTATACCAAGTTGTAGACAAATTTAACGTAAAATCGAATTTTTGCCACTTTCACCGGTCTCCTGTCCCACTCTGCGGCGTCTCGAAGGGAAAGATAAATCAGCGGTGGAGTGACGCGGGGGCGCAGAACTCCAGTATTGGTATCTACTATAGGCGAAAAAATTCAAGTCCTCTGGCCTTGACGTTAAAATAGTAAGTGAAGAAAAAATTGTAGCTCAATGGATGATCATTTTAATGGTCAAAATGTTGTACATTAATGAGCCTGAAATGAATATGCCAGAAAAAATGTATAGCTTACAGACCCGAAAATCTGTTAAAAAGTAGGGAAATTTGACAGCTTTTAAAGACAGTGAGCTCTGGAACATAGTTTTTTATTGAAAAAGTAATAGGAAAAATCTGAACAGATTGTTCGTTTTTTGTACATAAATATAAAACTGTACTTTCTTCAGTTCTAATAAAGATAATGAAGCGATTTAAATTAGATGTAGTTGGTTGAACTATTTGTAATTATCGACAGTTTGAAAGAAGTATGTGCTTCTTTTTCTCTTCGTGCAAATTGCGATATCTGAAGACAGTTTTTCATAATGGAAAGCAGGTGCGTAAGAAACCAGCGGGGTGCCTTTTTTATGCATCCGTCCTCGTCTTTCCTCAGTATGTGCTTCCAAGCTTTGCTGAAGAAAGACGAGGACGATCACTTGCTTTCCAGTATAAAAAACTGTCTCCAAATATCGCAATTTGCACAAAGAGAAAAAGAAGCACATATTTATTTCAAACTGTAAATAATTACAAATAGTTTAACTAACTACCTTTAATTTAAATCGCTTCATTATCTTTATTATAACTGAAGATAGTACAGTTGTATATTTATGTACAAGAAACGAAAATTTTTGTATATTCTGCAAATTTTTTTACGGCAATTTGTTTGGAAATGTTTAAAGTACCACCATGCATTTTTTCAGATTTTTCCGATCATGTTTTCAATAAAAAACTATGTTCCAAAGTTCACTGTCTTTAAAAGCTGTCAAATTTCCATACTTTCCAACAGATTTTCGGGTCTGTAAGCTATAAAAAAATTTTCAGCATATTCATTTCAGGCTCATTAATGTACAATATTTTGACCATTGAAATGATCCGTCATTCATTTAGCTACCATTTTTTCTTCACTTACTTTTTTTACGTCAAAGCCAGATGACTCGAATTTTCTCGCCGATAATAGTCTGAGGACCCCCGTCCCTGTACTCGTATAACCGAGACAAACGTTGCTTCAATCCCGTAATCGAGCAAGAAGCCTCAAACAACTTTTTTGTCGACCCCCCTTGAAAACGCGCCATTGCATGCACGTGAAGCAGGCGTAATGTGGCCGCTTACAGCCCAGTGACGTTCGCACATGCTTACTCCGCCGCCGGGCCAACATGAAACTTTACGCCCGCTACATGAAACTTTACGCCCGCTACATAAAACGTTATGCCCGCTACACATAAACTGAACCCCAAAAGTGAGAATACGAAGGAATTGATCTTTATCTTTGAAAAAATTGTATCGCTAGACCCGACAGTCTCCCTTCTGCAAAGTACGCTATTTCTTACACCGTTACAAAAAATCAAACTTTAGTATTTTAAATTTTGTTTGTTTCCCAAATTCTGGGAGAAACGACTTTCCGATATCATATATTTGTGATTGTTAAGTTCGGCGGTTTTGTTGAAAATTTGTGGTTCTTTTGCTGAAAATTAATTTTATTAGCTTTTAGGTAAATTCATGTATTTTGTTAAAAATTCGTCTTTTCGGTGAATGAAATAAATTATATCAGTCTGAAAAATAGGAACTTTATTTAACCTAAATGTGTACATTAAAAATATGTGTGGTATCTCGCCCAGTTCATTCTAGTTTTATCCGCTTTTCCTTGTTTTGTAACTCATTCTCCGCGTCTCTTCTTGCTTTACATAGCAATCGTCTATGCTGTCGAAAAATTTGTTTAGCCTCTTCTTGAAGACGATACAAGGTTATGAGTGATTCTGAATCGATATTTACTTTTTCAAAGAACGGGATTACCTTTCGAAAATTACCGACGGCTTGCATTGCTTCAGGTAATACGATCCAAGCTTTTCTCAAACAGTCAATAGTAACTTCCTGCTATGCTGCTACCTGCTACCCTGATCGATGGGATGTATCAGTAACGTAGTGATAGGTGGTAAAAGTCCGGGTTTCAAGATGCCTTGTTGCAAATCAGTCTCTCGTGGATGAGAGGAAGCATTATTCATCAATAAAATTCACTTTAGAGGGAGTCCCTTATCCTTTAAAAACTTCGTAACAATCGGTACGAATTGTACATCATACCACTCTTTAAATAATGCGGTATTCATCCAAGCCGTCTTAGAGTATCTAAAAAATACTAGAAGGTTATCTATTTTAATGTTTTTTAGCGCTCTTGGTTTGTTCAGACTTCCCTATAATAATGAGAGGAATCTTTAACGTTCCAGAAGTGTTACTGCAGGCTAAAATTGTAATGCGTTCCTTATTTTTCCTAAAGCCGGGAGTTTCTTTTTCCATGAGTCTTCGATGCCATATAATTTTAAAATTGAAACAAGATTCGTCACAATTAAAAATCTGATCCTTGGGTTAATTTTCTTCGTCTGCCGTTTTTGGACAAATTGCTTTAAATTCTTCAAGAGATTTAACATCTGCTAAAAGGTTTTCACCACAAAAAGTAAAATTTTGAATACCGTACGTTTTTTTCCAGCGATTTAACCAGCCCTCACTTGCAAGAAAGTCTTTGTTTCCATTCAGTTTTTTATTTAGAACCATAGCTTGAGTCTGTATTAACGTTCCACTAATAGGTACGCCATGTTTCCTTTGAAATTTGAACCAAATGTATACAGCTTCGTTTAATTGTGGATTTTCTGCTCCTTGCATGTGAGTTTTTTTAGTTATTTCATTTTCTTTCTTACTGCACCATTTTTCAATTTCTGATTTCTTTGATCTCCATCTATATAGTGTAAAAAAATTTCTTATTTCTTTGGGGAAAAAAGTTTTCTATGATTTCAAGAATCTAAGTAATCTTATCAGTCGTCCCTTGCGAAAGAAAAGACTTACCAATTTTTCAAAAATGGTTGAATGTTAACAATTAATTAATTTTTTCAGGGAAAACATTCTCTATAACTCTACTGTTTCTAATTTTGAAAATAATTAAATAATCTTCAAATGCAGTTATTTGTTTTAAAAAATTTTTCTTACAAAAATTGTTTTAACAATTTCAGCCATACAACAGTTTACTTTCAAAATTGAAAACAGCAGAGTTGCACAGAATGTTTTTCCTCAAAAAAAATAAGCTATCATTTATTAAAATTCATTCGTTTTTCAAAAATTGGTTAGGAGCGATATGTATTAAAAGAAAAAATTAATTCTGAAATACATTGTTAAAATAATTTTTTTTTGGTAAGTTTTAGATTTTTTCTTTAAAAATAATGTTTTTTATTTGAAATGAAATCATCAGTAATATTATTCTGATTCTTAAAATTATAGAAAACATATGTTTTCCAGAGATCTGATTTTTAGCACGACAACTTCCTTAATAAAAATTTAACACAGGTTGATTAACTCTGACAATAAATATTAAAAGTATCTTTTAATGATATTTATTTTCTTCGTAAAAATATCTTATAAGTTAAACTTATTTTTTCAAACAATTCTCGCATATTTAACCTTACCTATAAATGTTACTAACGTGAGTGTTGATTTCTCTTGCAACATTGATTACGGGCTCTCCTTTTTCAATGCGACCTATTATTTTCAATTTTTCTTCCAAAAGAAGTTTTTTCTTTTTCGGTCTAGAATTGCTAGCCATTTTTGAAGTAAAACTAACCTCTTTACATTGAATGTCAGTATTTAAAAAAAAAATATGTTTACGCGCGAGCATGCATGTGTTGACAGTCGGAGCAAAGCAAGTAGGGGAAGTCGCGATAGCTGTATGGTGCGAAGGTGGGAATTTACTGTATCACATTTTTCGTCGAGAATTCATTTCTTTTGGCTAAAAATTAATCTACTTTGTAGAAATTTAAACAATTTTGTTGAAGTCTTTTTTTTTTTAATTCTTCATTTCCGTTAAAAATTCATCTCTTTAGTTTAAAACTAAACTATTTTCTTAAAATATCGTTGTTTTTTTATTTAAAATTGATTTTTTGACTGAAAAATCAAAAAATTATGTTAAAAATTCATTATTTTAGTTGAAAATTCATCTCTTTGGTTGAAAATTTAACTTGTTTGTCGAAAATTTCTTTTTTTATTGAAAATTATTTTTTAACTGAAAATTTAGCTATTTTAATTTTGGTGGAAAGTTGATATGTTTTAGTTGAAAATTCAACTTTTTGGTTAAAAATTTATCTTTTTCGGTTAAAATTTAACTACTTTGTTGGAAACTCATGTATATTGTTAAAAATTCGTCTTTTTCGGTAAAAAATTCAACTAGGGTTTGAGCACCAATACTTGGCACCCCCCACCCCCAATTTTTGGCACCCTTATCTAATTTCTTAGATAATACATTTTGTTAGCATCTTTTGCCTCAATTCATTTAATTCTACTATCATTTTTACATATAATGCATGTATAAATTATCAAGTGCAAACAGATATTTATTTAAAATTGAATAAATTCATTTTTGTTTTCAGCATGCCAATAATTGGTCTATTGTGCCAAAAATTGGTGCTCTTACTCTATGTGGTTAAAAGTTTATCAATTTTGTTAAAAAATAATCCTCTTGGGTTGAAAATTCGCGTGAGCCTAGTTTAGGCTGAGTAATCCACCTGAATTTGATGTAATCCGGACTAATCCTATGCAATCTGAAGTAATCTTAAGTTTATTATTATTATTATTATATCATTAAGCCGTTTCCCTTTCGGGGTAGGCGTGAATTGCTCGGTGGTAAAGTAGGTACTGAATTTCATGGAAATCTGCTGAATGCATGGAAATCTACTGAATGAATAAAAATTTTAAATTTTTGGTAAAATTGTTGAATTTTGAGTCAAATTGTGGAATTTTTTTATTTTGACCCCAAATTTGTATTCTGTGCTTCGAAAAACCCCCCACACACTAGCTTTCACCCAATTTAAAATTCCGACGTCGTAAACTACGTCGGATACTACGTGGGAAACTACGTCGGAAACTAAACCGGAACGTACGACGGAAACAACGTCAGAACCTACGGCGGAACCTACGTTGGAACCCACCCCTTCTAGAAATAATAATCAATTGAGATCGATGATAAACGATATAACTAATATCTCAATCGTTCCGAATCGTGTTTCTTAATTGTGCCAACACGATTGACAACGATTGAGCATTTTGAATTTCCAATTGTTTCCAATCGGCTACTTGGAATTCGGCATTTGATGGCAGCACTTTCGTCTGCCGTCTCGTGGGAATTATTTAAAGACAGTTCCTTCCTTTTTTGGAATAATATAAATTTTAAACAGTATATATTACGAAAGAAAGTAAATAAACATTTTCTAATTAATTCTTACCAGATGAAAGTGATGCTACGATATAAAATGTTCTAATAATATTTTACGTTGAAAAAATAAAATCAGATACAAGATAAAAATAAAAATGTTGATTTTATATTAGTGAAAGAAGCTAAATTGTTCTTTTTTGTTATGCGTTCTTGGATTGTTCATTCTAGTGAAAATTCTACAAACGGTTATAGGTTTTAAAATCTATTCAAATTAAAAAAAAAAGTAAACGAATATTTTAAAAACGTGAAACTTCAGAAAAACGATTGGAGTATTATTTTATTATATAAAAATATGCCAGGCTGTTATTAATTAAGTCAAGTTAAACAACTAAAAAATACTATTTAGAGATAAAAGATTTATTAATCAGAAAGGGGTCTCAATTTTTAATTTTTCACTATAATTAACACATAAATCCACCTTATAATAAAAAATTTTGTATTAATTCAGCTTTATAAATTTCTAGTTTATTGAAATATAAGTATTAAAAATTATGAACAAAATTCTTTCAAAATTGAACAGAAAATTTACATCAATTTCGGTGATGTTATGTTCGGTAATCCTGAGGGTATCACTTCACTTCTACTACTAATAATTTACGTAAAACCCACTTTTTTATTATTCGCAAGGTAGCCACTAAAATCGAAAAAAAATTGAAATCATTTCCTGATTTTTAAAAATTGACACTAGTTAGTAAAACTTAAAGTTTAAGTTTTTAAAGTTGAACCTTTTTTATTTAAAGTATTGAAGAATAAATTGCAAATTAAACCATTCAAAGCGTAAGTTTTCTGAACACTGAGTATTTTAAATATTAAATTAAAACATTAAAAATACAGCGACTTGGAGTATAAACATTCAGTAATGAATTAAAAATTACAAGCCTTCTAGACACTTTTTCTAAAAAAAAAGCATTCAAAATTGTACAAAATGGATTCAGAAGCCCTACATTTGGGTTAATTTAAAATTATGCGATGTGAAATTCAAGTATGAAAAATGTACATTTTTAATCTTGTTTCAATTTGATTTGAATAAGTAAACATTCAGAGACTTCAAAAATTTTAAAATTCAGTCTTCTAAACTGCTTAATGTTAAACTCAATAATTTCTTAATTTTAGTATTTCAAACTCAAAGTTTCACAAAATTTAAAAGTTTAAAATGAAACTCTTATTCTTTAATATACAAAAATGTCAAAAAACGTCCATACTGTTATTATAAGAGTTTATGAAATTATGAGAATGACAACTGGATATAAAGACCAAAAATAAACTTTTTTCTCGATTATAAAATAAAAAATTTGATCAAAAGTATAGGAATATGAGGCCATTAATCACAATGTTTCAGGAAGGTTAGAATATAAAAAAATTTCTGTGCTTGGGGAAGGAAAACCAGTTGTTGCGATGATTCCCGCATGTATTCTATTTAATTTTGAACTATTTCGCCTGCAAAAAACACCATTTTTAATGTTTAAATTTAAAAATGGTTTAATCTGTAACATTTTTAAAATAGTTCAATCTCAAGGTCCATTTCTGTCAATCATTGTTAATTTTTTAAAATTTTTAATTACATAAAGCCTTTTAAACAATCTAGTACTAAACAATAAAATATTTGAAACCTTCAAAATTCAAAGATTTTAAGATTAGGCATTGCAAACTAAATAATTTAAAATATTCAAAATTGAATATTTTAAATATTTCAAACTAGAAATTTTCAAGTATTTCAAAGCAAAATTATTTATAAATTTAAAATTTTTATATTGCAAGACATTTAAAAGAATTGGATAAGTTTTCCTACTAATAATAAAAAAAAAATTTAAAGAGTTACCTGCAATTTATTTAATCCTAGTGCATTTTGATATTGCGATAATTATTCACAAGCATTTTTTTACTCTTGCAAACAAATAAATGTCAGCAATATGAATTTAAAAAGAAGTAAATAGATGTTTTATTATATTATACCCGCTAAATCAAACTACTACTGCCTACTTGATAATCACACTATATCACTGTCAAATCGTTAAGTGGCATTATTTTTTCGTATTTTTGACTCACATACTTTTAACTCTTCATTCGGTATACCGCCTGAACAAACATTCCATTATTTTGTACTTGGAATTTTGATTAAATTATAAAAAAATTAATTTCTAGCCTATAAAAATGTGCGCGTCGTGTGTGTTACAAACGAAAACTGCAGGGGGCGCATTGCAGGCAAGTGAATTTACTCAATTCAATCCGATTGGGAACAATTGACACAAAAATTCCCGGCAATTTTTGTATTGAATTTTTGATAATTTGGAATAAGTTAACATGAATTTCATGCTTCTCTATTCAAAATCTAATATACACTAAAATCATGACTCTATTTCGAGAAATGTCTGAAATCATCCATTTGTAATAAAAAATATCGTATGTTCCAAGGATGAGAGGCACTTTTTCTCCCCCTAGGTGCATAATATACTATTTTGACCCCAAAGTGAATGACCCCTTACGAAAATATATGACAGGAAAAAAATGACAGGCCTGTCATTTTTTTTCTGTCATTTTTTCCCTGTAGTTTTTTCGCGACCACAGGAAAATGACAGGGAAAGCGACAAGCAAAACGACAGCCGAAAATGAATGGCCCTAATTGGCCATAATTTATGATAATATCTTCTAAACATTATGAAGTAACGACGCCTGGCAGATTTATCATTAGTGAACTATTTGAACTTTCCTGTAAAGCTTAAAAAATCATTAGCAAAAGAAAACTATTATGGGAATTTTCATGGTTTCAATTTTCGGTTAAAAAATTAATTTTCAACCAAGCTTATAAATTTTCAACTAAAATGATGAATCATTGACTGGAATAGTTTAATTTCAACTAAAAATGGTAATTTTTCAACCTGAAATTGGATGGTTCAATTTTGTATTATGTTCAACCAAAGAGATAAATTCTTTATTGAAATGATGGATCTTGAACCAACAAAAATTAATGTTTAATAAAAGAGTTCAACTTTAACTCACAAAATTAAATTTTTATTCCAAAAAAGAAGAATTCTAAAGGAAAAATCAAGTAGTTTTTATCTTAACAAAAAAAAAAATTAATTTTTAATCAGAAACAGTCAGATACAATGCTACTAATTGCATTAGTAAAATTTCTACTAATTCGGATTTAGAGAGTAGGTTCATATTTCTGTTGTTTCATTTAAAATTACAATATTTTTAGGTTGAAATATCAACTATTACATTTTTCTTTGGGAATTTATTATTTTTTTTTTTTTAAATTTATCATTTTAATTGAAAATTCATCTTTTTGGTTGAAAATTCAAATGTTATATTGAAGATTCGTTTTTCTTTTTAGTTGAATATTAATTTTCTTTAACTGAAAATTTAACTATTCCAATTGAAAACTTTACTACTTTGTTGCAAATTCGTTTTTTTTTATTGATAATTACTTTTTATAACTGAAAATTTAATTTATCCAGCTGAATATTCCATGATTTTAGTCAAAAATTCATCTCTTTGCTTGAAAATGTAGGTTTTATAGTTGAAAATTCGTCTTTTTCGGTAAAAAATTAATCTCTTTGGTTGAAAATAATTATTTTTGGTCGAAAATTCAACTATTTCAGTAGAAGATTTATCAATTCAGTTGACAATTTATCACTTTGGTTGAAAATTTATTCTTTTTAGTTGAAAATTCATGTTTAAAATTTAACTATTCCAGTTAAATATTCATAATTTCAGTGGACAATTGACCACTTTAGTTTAAAGTGCATGTATTATATTGAAAATTCATCCGTTTTGGTTGAAAATTCATCTTTTTGCTTGAAAATTAAACATTTTGGTGGAAATTATTCTAGTTTTGTGAAGAATTGAACTAAAATATTTGATTAATCATGCGTCTTCTTTAGTTGAAGTCAAATGTTTTTTATTTAAAATTTAAATCTTTTGTAGTTGAATTCAATTTTTTTTATCACAAATCGAAATACTTGGTTAAAAAATGAGGTCCGGTCAGCTAGCAACTCCACAACGAAATATCAGTATTTCTTTTATGCCAGAATTTCGGGCTAATTTTGGGCGGTAATGCTGATTTTTGGGCTCTTGTATTTTTCTCAAAAAACAAAATTTTGGGTGAAGGTGCTGACTTCCCGAGCAGCTAGCACCTCCAGTAGATAAAAACCTTAAAATTTTAAAATCTAATCATACCAGAATTTCGGTCTATTTTCGGGCTCTTGAAATACCGAAAAACCAATTTCGAAAAAACAACCCCTATCATTGACAACCAACCCTCAATTTTGACAAATCATTTTTGGAAAAAACAAACTACTCCAGAATTTCGGGCTATTTTCGGGCTCTTAAAATACCTGAAAACAAATTTCGAAAAAACAACCCCTGTCACTGACAACCAACCATCAATTTTGAAAAATAATTTTTGGACAAAGCAAACTACTCCAGAATTTCGAGCTATTTTTGGGCTCTTGAAATATGCAAAAATTAATTTCCCGAAATCAACCCCTATTACTGACAACTACCCCTCAATTTTGAAAAATACTTTTCGAACAAAAAAAAATACTCCATAATTTCGGGCTATTTTCGGGTTAATTTTGGGCGGTAATGCCGATTTTTGGACTCTTGTATTTTTCTCAAAAAATGGTCTTAATATTGTCAAATCCACAAAAATGGGGTATTTTCGGAAATATAAGCGATAGAGAAATTTGTCATCAGACAATCTTGTTGTGTTCGCCGAGCAGAACTGAGCACAAATTTCTCATTTTGTCCAACAATTATTTTTCAAAATTGAGTGGTGGTTGTCACTGGTTGGGGTTGATTTTGGGAAATTAATTTTTAGGTATTTCAACAGCCCGAAAATCGGCATTACCGCCAAAATCAGCCCGAAAATAGCCTAAAATTATTAAGTATTTTTTTGTTATCAAAAAAGTAATTTAAAAAGATGAGGGGTGGTTGTCAGTGATAATGTTTGATTTTGAGATATTGATTTTTGCGTATTTCTAGAGCCCGAAAATCAACCAAAATTATAGAGTAGTTTGTATCGTCCAAAAATTATTTTTCAAAATTGAGAGTTGGTTGTCAGTGATAGGTTTTTTTTTTCGAAATTGGTTTTCTGGTATTTCAAGAGCCCGAAAATAGTCCGAAATTCTGGTGTGATTATATTTAAAAATTTTAAGGTTTTTATCTACTGGAGGTGCTAGCTGCCCGGGCAGTCAGTACCTCCACCCGAAATTTTCTTTTTTGAGAAAAATACAAGAGTCCAAAAATCGGCATTACCGCCCAAAATTAACCCGAAAATAGCCCGCAATTTTGGAGTAGTTTGTTTTGTCAAAAAATAATTTTTCAAAATTAAGGGGCAGTTTTCAGTTATAGGGTTTGATTTTGGGAAATTTATTTTTGCGTATTTCGAGAGCCCTAAAATAGACTGAAATTCTGGAGTAGTTTGTTTTGTCCAAAAATCATTTTTCAAAATTGAGGGTCGGTTGTAAGTGACAGGAGTTGTTTTTTCGATTTTTTTAGGGGTATTTCAAGAGCCTGAAAATAGCCACCGAGGCTTCTTAATTTATATATTATATAATATATAATATAGTATATATATAATGGTAGCTCTAAGAAAGCATCCAGATATATTCGGGCATTACATTATATTACTTCATTTTATAATTTCAAAACGTTTTTATGCAGATCTGATAAGGGAAACCAGCTGTGTTTCCGCAACGTAATCGATTCGAATTTTCTATTCAAATAAATTTCAACTATTAGTATGGAAGATGTCGTATTTATTGGGTTATTACCTAAATTTATAAATTATAGATTTTCCCAAAGGTAAAAAGAGAAAATTTCATTCTTCTTATAAATATATATAAATAAACTAAAGGTTAACAACCACCTCAGGGTCCCACTGGGAGCAACTGCCATCTAAAAAATGACATCCGCTCCCAGTAGGACCGCGGTAAATCCCACTCTTGGCCACGTCTCACAACCGTGAGATGGGTGGTCACAGGACTCGATCACGAATATAGTTCGTTTCTCGAAGCCTTAAAGAACAATGTCAGGCCTCGAGTGTGCAACAGAGACTGCTGTCCGAAAATCGTAGTTCCAGAAAATTTGGCACTTCTCTTTCGTGTAACGTTTTGCTTTCAAGGTGTTTCAGACTATCTTAAACCGATTAACGATTACATCAAATGTGAATCTTTTGGAATATTTACAATTTATCATAAAGATGGAGCTTAGAATTTTTTTCCTGAAAAAAAGGAAGTGTTTACGTGTACCGAAATTTCGGTACGAATATGAATATGTCTGCACAAAAATCCAGCTATTCGTACCCAAACTTCGGCCGTTTTGAAATAATGAACCCTAGTATATCCGACGGCCGGCCCATATTTAGGCCGATGTTTGACCGAATGTCAGGTGCATAATGATGACTTGTACAAGCCAATATTATGCCGATCGTCGGGCCATCTCTTGCGCAGAGTCGGGCCAAACGTAGTTTCACGTTCTTTTTGACACAACGAACGAGAGTTTATCCGACGGTCTGCTCATACTCGGGCTAAGGTTTGACCTACCGTCGGGTGCGTCATGGTGACTTATACAAGCCAATGTTATGCCGATGATCGGGCCATTTCTTGCGCAGAGTCGGGCCGAACGTAGTTTCACGGTCTTTTTGACACAGCGAACGAGAGTTTATCCGACGGTCTGCTCATACTCGGCCCAAGGTTTGAAGTACCATCGGGTGCATCACGGTGACTTGTGGCTAACCAACTGCTGTATCCAGAGTCAGACCCACCGCATTCTTGCGGTCATACCGACCAATCTGCCGCGGTTCATCCGATGGTCTACCTGAAGTTGGGCCAGAATTGGGCCGACAGTTGGCTTTTCGCCCGCTGCCGATGTCAGTTGCCAACATCGGTGTGACTATTGCAGCTTAAAAACACCTTAGTCTGCCAACTCTGGTTGCCGTAGATCGGTTACCAAAGCAGGGCCGACTTTGGGTCGTTGGTCAAGCTCTGGCATCTGACCGAATTTCGCATCCGGGTACGCACAAGAACTGAAAAAATGTTGGAACTCATGAATGTGAGCCGACAGAGACTGGGCATTAACATGGCAAATATTTACAGAATCCACAATAAACTGAGAATAAACTTATCTGCATAACAAGAATGAGTGTAAATGGATTAAAAAATACCCCAGCATAGGATATACGGATTATTTATAACGAAAATATTCGCCAGTGCCCAACTCAGTACAACCTTCATTCTAACAATTCTAATTAATAGGAGATGATAAGACTTAAAATTGTTTCTATTCTGAGAAAATAGTGTACAGAGAAAGATGCCTATTGTCCTTATAGATTTAGTTTCAAAGTATTCACAGATTGAACTTATAATTTTCCTGAAATTTAAATTCTCAAAGGCGCAGAAAAAAGCTCAAAAAATTGCGACTTCTTGTCAACTTAATCATTAACAAATCCATATACAAAAATAACAATAAATCATGAAAAATGAAGTCTATATGTTCTCAAAAAACAAACCTCCACGTGCAGACTTATACTTATAAACTTGGAGAAAAATAAAAATATAGGAAAACTTGACAGAAAGTTATACAAAAAAAGTTGATGATTAGCTGCGAGAGCCACATGATGCAGTACAATTCTGAACACATCTTAACGCAGAACTTTGAACTGCAAATTTTTTGAAATTGCTGTAGGGTATTCAATTCTAACAATTTACAATAGAATTTCATGGCTGAATAATAATTTGTAATAATTCATTAATTTAATATTCTTTTACCATGAACGGCGTTCTCTCAAATTACGGCAGATCTGTTTTTGAGGACCGTAATTCAAAAAGAGACGAAATTGCCGGTTACGGCATTTTCCCGAATTCCAGCGTCCCAATTAACACCGGTCACTGCATTTTCAATATGATTAATTAACATTTTCAAACACTTTTTTGGCAGACATAACAACTTCATATAAAAATTATTCAAGAAAAACAAAAAAAAGTTCAGAAAATGAATTAGAATCCGCGATACAGGCGAATAAATATTCGAACATTTTTTGTCGATTTTCTCGGCTTCGTTCATTTTGTCGTTATAGCTAGCAATGTTCTTCCAAATTGCAGCAGTTATAGTCGGAGCTATTGCGTATACGTCCAGTAGAACTGTTATTCAAAGTTACCAGTTAAATTAGTACACGTGCCCATGAATTTCCGTAAATGCTCATAAATTCTCATAAATTCTCACCAATTTTCATAAGTTATAATTAATCTACTCAAATTTCGTAAACTTTCATAAATTTCTAGCGTTTACAGAAAGTTTTTTATTCTAAAGACAAGGTTTTTCTTGGCTTTACTTTGAGAACATGGAAAGTTACGACATTTTTTTTTTAATTAAAGAAAATGCGCAATTAAATTTCTTATAAAAATATGTACTTTTGTAAGTTAAAATTCGAAACTTTCTTAGAGGTCCCCAGGGGCCAACGCCGTTCAGCGAGAACAATAAATTATTGACGGTGACGAAATAAAATTGGAATTTTATTCTGAATCCCAACAATTTTTTGTTTGTTAAAAAAATTCATAATATACCAACGTGAATTGCTAGAACTTTCAGTATAGCCCTCGGCATGTGCCATCATTTTCATATTGTCCATATGGTCCAAGATCAACAGATTATGACCGACAAATATTGTACGTTCACTTTGCATATCAACACATCCACATGTGAGATATAATATACAGATTTTAATTAAGAATTTGTTTGACAAGCACCATAAATTAAAAATCGGTGAGCCCAAAGCCCCTATCGTACCATGTTTTAGATACACGTTAACGAATTTAACCATTTTTTCCGTTATATTGGATCTACCATTTGAAGTTGTAACTTCTGACATACAATTCGAAATCAGCGAGTCCAAAAATCCCCCTTGTATACAATTTTATACAGATGCAACGAGAAATCGAATTTTTGGCACTTTTATTGGTATGCCTCGATGGATGATGTATTATTTCAAAGATTATTTTTAAGTGTCTTTAAAATCTACGCGGAGAGGTGCCCACCAGAATAGATGGAGGTTGAAAAAACCTGAGGACGCGTTTTGTTGGTAAAAATACTTAAAATTTGTATGATGTATTCTGAATACATAAGCGAAGACTAAAAGCAACTCACTTTGTTCAAAAAAGTAATATGTTTATTGTTGTTCAATAACTCCGATGCTCTGGCATCGGCCTTTGTTAATAATGGGTAACAAAGCAGCCCTGGTAGCAACATAACTGCAGACTGGCGCCAGCTGGCCGCCAGAAAAAGAAGAATCTGTTTGCAGCCTGACGCCCGGCTGGTTCCCCTTTGGCGTGCCAGTCTGGTCCAGTAAAGAAAGCAGATGCTGAGTCAGACTTTGGCCTCTGTCATACAAGCCAGACCTTGCTACTAGGGCAGCGGCAAAACAACGATAAAACGCTCCAGGCAAAACATGAAAAAATTTCAAAACATTTCAAACACAATTTAGATTTTTAAAGATGTCGAACACAAAATTTACAAGCTTTTTAAACATTTTGAAAGGTTTTAAATGAATAAAAAATTTGCATCAAAATTCCTGGAAAAACTAACAATTATTTTATGTTGAAAAATTAATTTAAAAAGAATATTTAATAAGATTTCCAAAATTTTCGAAAAAGAATTTGGATGATTTCAAGAAATTTTTTTTCTTTCGCAGGATTTTCTAAAAATTGTAGGAAAAATTCGAGTTCCAAGACAATAAAATTATTATTAGATTCCTGGAAAATTTTGAAATGATTTTTCAAACAAATTTCTAAGAGAATATTTTTAAAAATTTCGAAACAAATTTTAATTTATAAATTAATGTTTGTAGCTTGAAATTGCCTAAAATGATATAATTTTGAAAATTTATACATTTTTTTATTCATTCTTCAATTCATAGCATTGAAAATGATAGCGTGGATTTATATATTTTTAAAAATATTTTAACTGTAAAATGTATAAAAGTTCAACTTTCAAATTTTGCAGCTTAACGGCTTTTAATTAAAAAATTCTCAATTGAAAAGCTTCCATTTTATATGCGAAAATTATTGAGCGATTAAATTAACATTATTTAGGTTTTAATTTTAAAAGTTTAAAATTCAAATGTATTCCACTTCATGTGTAGATAATTTTTCAAACAAATAGTTGATTTTGCAACTGAAAAAGATAAATTTTCAACTAAAAATGCAATATTTAAATTTTCAGAAAAAAATTTATTTTCAACAAAAAAACGAATTTTTAACATAATAATTCAATTTCTAATGAAAAGGATGAAGCTTCAACAAAAAAATGAATTTTTAACAAAGTAGTTCAACTTTCAACGAAGAAGTGGAATTTTCAACCAAAAAAGATGAATTCACAATGAAAGTCATAATAAATAGTATTTCAACGAAATAAGGTTTTAATTTTAAATCAAAATATTTATATTATTTATTCTTCAACGAAATAGACCTTTTCAAGAGAATAGATTAATTTTCAACCACATCGTTGAATTTTCAGTTTAAAACATTAATTTAAAAAAAAAAACAACGAATTTTCAAGAAAATAGTTAATTTTGCAACCGAAGAGATGAATATTCAACAATAAAAATGAATTTTTAACAAACCAGTTTAAATTTTAACTAAACTAAACAGTTGAATATTCAAGCAAAAAAAAAAATGAATTTTCAACGAAAAATGTAGAACTTTATATTTCAACCAAAAAATATTTTTATTTTAAATCAAAAACAGCTGAATTCAACTGAAAAAGTCGAATTTTCAAAAAAAGAGTTGAATCGTCAACATATACAGAATAATGATAAAAAAAACTTAAAATGTTGAATGTTTTAACCAGAAAGATGAAAGGACGAATTTTTAATAAAACAGTTAAATCCTCAACCAATACATAATAATTATAAAGTGAACGAGTAATATAGAACAGTCTCAAAATGCATTTTTAACCAAAACAGAATGTTGAATGTTCAAACCAAAAAAATGAAGAAAGTAAATTTTCAACAAAATAATTAAATTTCTTACCAAATAGTTAAATTTTCAACTTAAAGATTAACTTTCTACCAACAAAGACGAATTTTCAACGAAATACATTAATTTTGAAATAAATAGTTATATATTCTTTACTAAAAAAGATTAATTTTCATCCGAAAACGGAATCGTTAAATTTAGATATGAAGAAATTAATTTTCAAAAATAAAACGAATTAATAACAAAATGGTTCAATCTTGAACCAATTAAATGAATTTTTAACCAATGTAGTTCCACTTTTAACCGAGTAGTTGAATTTTCGACCAAAAACGTTTAAATTCTAATAAAATAGTAAAATTTCCAAACGAATAGTTGAATTTTTAATTAAAAAAAGATGAATTCTGAATTTAAAATATAAAATTATACTTTTCAATTAAAAAGAGTGAAATTTCAACCAAAAATAGTTGCATTTCCTTATTCGGTTCTATTAATTCAGTTCGCATTTAAGTGAAAAACGAGAAAAAGGGGGCGTTTCTTGAATACAACCGAAGAAGTGGAATTCTCCATAAAAGGAAAAAAAAATGAAAAAGTGAGAAATAGGAGAAAGTGTGTAAAGTCTGCTAAATTCTCAAGTCTGCTTTGACTTCTTCGACAAATCCTATTTGTCCGTGATGTACCGGAAGTTCAAAATAATAAAAGTTGAAAGAAGGGATTCCAAAGGCAGGGTCCAAAACTACCTGTGTGATTGTATCGAAAAAGCAGAGAATTAAATAATAAAATGTTCGTATGTATTGTGAAAAAGAGACCTGAAAAATGGTATAGGCTCTAGGCTCTAGGCAGTCTGACTCTAGAGCTTATATTGACTCGAGGATTTATACTACCTCAGGAGAGTCAATACTGTTCATATAAAAAGCTATAAAACACATAATGTTAATCACGTGAGTCCAGCAAAGTCTCAGACGTGCACGCGAATATAATCTATATAGATATGTATACCCGATGAGGTAAAAACACTTACAACGCGATACAAAAAAAAAACTTTTTTAATATTGACGAAGACGGATTAGTCGCTAGAGGAAATGAAAAGAACTTTCTTCTACCAACAATGCTCTTGATAAAAGTTCTAATTATCGTACCCACTAAAATCAATGAGAAATTATTGACCACTTTTCCAGGCGGGAAAAATTTATTCTTGCTCCCATAAAACGCAATATTGCACAAATATTGCTAGAATATTCAATTGAAACTTTTTTTTGAGAAAAGATGTTGATTTTGTTGATCAGGAATTGAAATTGTTCCAAAGATGTAAGTTTGTTGATTTACTGATCAGTATTAGTAATTAGTATTATTATTAGAGCAGTAGATCAGTATTATGATACTGATCAGTAAATCAATAAACTGGCATCTTGGGAATAATTTAATTGAATCACTGGAAAGATTCCAAATGAGTATTGCAGCAACGGTCAAGAAATATTAAAATGTCTGACCCAGGCAGTATTGGCCAGAAATATTTGTGCAACATTTCAAAAGAATTTGAGAGGTGGAAAATATTTTCGATCTTCTGGTCTATTAAAAAGCTCCTTTTTTGAGCTAAATTAAAAAAAATGTATATAAAAATAAACATATGAAAGATCATCAGTTTGTAAAAATTTATGTTCGAAGTATAGCACATATAACCATCATCTGTCCGTTTCGTTTAAAAACTCATGTATTGAGCGTAGTTAACAAAGTTGCGTAAGATCAGAGATATATGTTACGATATGTTACGATTAAATATATTATTATATATTATATTATATATATAATATAAAACTTTACAAATATTCAAAATTTATAAAATTACCAAAATTTATAAAATTACCAAAATTTATAAAATTACCAAAATTTATAAAATTACAGAAATTTTGAAATTTTGATAAGAACACAAATTTTGAATATTTTACAAATTTCAGAATATTTTGCAAATTTTAGAAAATTTTACAGATTTTAGAAAATTTGTGAAAATTGAACATATTACAAAATTCAGAAATGTTGATCATTTTTACATCTTCAGAAATTTAGAACATTTTAGAAAGTTTGAACATCTTTGAAATTTTGAAAATTTTGAAAATATAGGGAAATTTTGATAATCCGGAAATTTTCAAATGTTGTGGAAAGTTTCGGTACCACAGTTTTTGTGGTGACACATCATATTATATTTAAGGATACGGCGGACCAAAGAAGGTCACTACCACTTGAGAAGGCACCGTTCGCGAGTATGGTGCTAATGACTTTTTTATTCCATAACTCACACAATTTCCTCGTCCAAACGTCAAAAGTGAACTTCCAAACGCATCCCAACAACATCCAAACAATTGGTAAAAAATTTTTTGAAAAAAATTAAAATTTGTTCCGCAGCGTGAAGTTAGCACTCCAATTTTGAAAACTCAATATCTTTTTGAATTTTGCCGTCCAAACGAAAAAAATTGGCTTCCAAACCCATCCTAACGACATCCAAAAAACTGTTGTCCCCCCAGCTCGTTTGGAACTCACCCCATATCATCCCTTAGTACTAAAAAATTCACTACATTTATTCTAATTCGTGGGGTCAAACTTTTATTGCTGATAATAATTCTTCTCAATTCTAAAGACGCCCCAAAACTTTTCATTCCTCCAGCTGATTTGGAACTCCCCCCATATCATCCCTTAGCACTAAAAAATATACTAAATGAAAGAATAAATTTAGTGAATTTTTTTGTGCTCAAGGGATAAAAGTTTCTGTAGTTTGATGAATTTTTTACTTCGAAGGGATGATAGGGGGTGAGTTTCTTATGCATAGGAAGTTAAAACTTTGGTGAGTCAGTTATTGGGTTATGTATAACTATTTTCCGCTAGAATATGTTGGATTTTGTATATTTTAGACAATTTTTTTTTTCGTTCATCGTATACGTTTCAAACTTCAATGTAGTTTTCATTCCAAGGGTTTCAAAATAAACATTATCTTCAAATGGAACATTGAAAAATAAAGTATCAATTTCACAAATTTTAATTACACACATCAAATAGTGAAGGCGGATAGACTTCTCTAACTTTCATTGTTTATTCACCAGTAAATTTACAAATAAAAAAATTAAATTTTGCGATATTTATCAGTGGGAAAAATTCCCGGTTTAAACTTTTTTTTGCTAAATTTATTAAATTGGCATGAAAAATTATGTGAATGTAACATTTTTATCAATTGTTTAAATCTCAACAGTTTATTTTTCAACAGTTGAATTTTCAACTTTTGAAAATGGCAGAAAATTCAAAATTCAAATGTTGGAAATTTAAATTGAATTTTCTTGGGTTTTCAGCTGTTTTAAATTCAATGTTCAAATTCCTTCAATTTTTATTACATGAAAAACCTTATTATGTAATGACTCAAAAATCTTTGTCAGTTATCAATTCAACTACATTTTGATAGAAAATTGAACTATTGGGTTCCAAATGAACTTTTTTGTTAAATTTTTATATTTTCGGGATGAAAATTCAACTAATTTGTAGAAAATTCTTATGTTCTGCTTGGAACATCAACAATTTAGTTGAAATCATTTTTTTTCTTAAGTTAAAAATCTTTCTTAGTTGAATATTCAGCGCTTTTGTTAAATTTCGTCTTTTTGGTTATAAACTTCATTTCTTTTGGTATGCATTTTTTCATCATCTGTTTTGGTTGAAAATTCAACTGTTTGGTAAAACTTAATCTGTTTTTGTCAAAAAATCAACTACTGAATTAATACATTTTCATTCAATTAAAGAACAAAATTTGTTATTATTCTTCTCTGAATTTGAAGAAGCTATTTTTTCTTTTTATAATTCTTATTGAATTGAAAGGGGAAACTTTTTATTCTTAATCTTTATTCTAAATTGGAAGAGGGTAATTTTTCATATTTAACATTTCTGTTTTGATGTTTTCTTTTGTTTGAAACATTTTTATTGAGTATGAATTTTATTTTTAATTTTGTACTCAATTAGGAAGTTAAAAATTTTTTATTTAGCAAATGGTATTCAAGTCAAATTTTCTTGATTCGATTGTGTCAAAATCTGTCATTTTATACCTATAAATTATTTAGCATTAGAATTAAAAATTTGTAGATACAAAATTTTTAATGTTTTAATTCCAGAAGTTTAAAATTCAAAAGAGTTCCAATTTCAGTGCCTTTTTTTGCCCTTCAGTTTTTTTTACTTCAAATGAAAGGATTGCGAGTTTTAAGAGTCTTAGTTTTGTAATTTCAATGAACATGAACATCTTTTTCGAATTTTTCTTTATTAAAAATGATCACCCTGAGCCGGAACTACTCTAGAAAATATTAGTCAACATTAGTGAACCGAAATGGATCTGTCAGAACAGAATTTAATGGGGAAGAGATAACAGGCGAAAGTTATGAAAGCATATTTTACCATTGAATACATCAATGTAAAGCAAACCTGAATTTGTATTGTAAATTTTATCGAATCTAGCAAATATCCGCCCTCCAATTGGAATATTCGACTGTCGAGTTTTTCCAATAAACAAAAAAGTTTTTTCTTCGACGGACCGAATTCACTGAACCCGTTTCGCAAGAGCTATCTACAGAATATTAAATATTTACAATTCCTTTTTCTCTCTGATATTAAAGTGCAATGCTAATACGAATTCAGAAACTTGTTTCATATCTAGAATCTATACACATTACTCACTCACCAGATATTATAGTTTTCAGTAGTTCAAAAGTGTGCCTCGAGAATTGCAGAATCGATCTGTATTTTCAGTTTTGTCGTGCGAGAAACTGAAATCCACTTAAAACTGAGTGGATAGTACAATGTAGAATGAACATTAATTAAAACTTGCTGGGATGCTTTATGCAACGTTTACACTTTCGTGTGGGTACATACAATACTACGTAATGTTATACAAATTACCTTTCAAGAATGCTTGAATAAGTGTTATTAAAGTTTGTAAACTCTTTTTTCTTTCTTCGTATTTTATAGATCAGGGGCTGTAGGGGACTGTCGTACAGGTTCGGACAATGTATAGGTTGGGACACACTATTGTTTGGGACACTGCATAATTTGAGACACTACTCAGGTTGGGACAATATATAGAATGGGACACTGTATAGTTTGGGGCACTGAATAGATTGGGACACTCTATCCCCAAACCCCCTTAAAAGAATGAACTTTTTTTTTAAATTAAATTTTCAGTTTTCTAACATAATAATATTAAAGTATTAAACATAAACTTCTATTTTTATTTAAACTATTATTATTTAGTCTATAAAATTTGAAAATTACTACATAAATGTGAATTGAATTAATAGAACAGAATAAGAAAATCTAACTATTTTTGGTTGAAAGCTAATTATTTTTGGTTGGATTGTCTACTATTGTATTTTTGATTAAGAATTCATCTTTTGTAGTTAACAATTTTATTTGGTTGAAAATCAAATCGTTTTGTTGAAAATTGGTTTTTGGGTTGAGAATTCAAATATTTTGGTAAAAAATTCAACGATTTGGTTGAAAATGAAATTTTTGGTTGAAAATTTATATTTTCAGGTTGAAAATTCAATTATTTTGTAAAAAATTTGTTTTTTTGGTTTGGAAATTCAACTACTTTGGTAGAAAATTCAACTTTTTGTTTGAAAATTAAACTGATTTATTGAAAATTGATTTTTGGGTTGAGAATTCAACTATTTTAGTAGAAAATTCAATTATTTGGTTGAAAATTCAACTATTTCTTTGGAAATTCAACTATTTGGTTGAAAATTCAACTATTTGGTTTAAAAATAACTTTTTTGTTGAAAATTTATATTGCCATCTTGAAAATTCAACTGTTTTGTTAAATATTTGTCTTTTTGAGTTGTAAATTCAACTCTTTGGTTGAAAATTAACTTTTTTAAATTAAAAATTCATATTTTCGGGTTGAAAATTAAACTTTTTTGTACAAAATTCGTCTTTTTCGTTTGTAAATGCAACCTCTTGGTTGAAAGTTTAAATACTTTATTAAAACTTAATTTTTTTGGTAGAAAATCAATATTACTGGTTAAAAATTCATTTTTTTGTTGAAAATTCATTTATTTGGTTGAAAATTTAACTATTTTGTTGTAAATTTGTACTTTTTTAAAATGAAAGTTAATTTTTTTTAAATGAAAATTTAAATATTTCATTTTTAATGAAAAATTGATCTTTTCAGTGGAAAATTCAACTATTTGGTTACAAATTCATGTATTTTGTTAAAAATTCTATTCTTTTGTAAAACAATTAATCGTTTTAGTGGAAAATTTATCTTTTTATTTGAAAATTCATGTATTTGTTGAAAATTCTACTTTTTTAGTAAAAAATAAATTTTCTGGGTGTAAACTTCATGTTTTTGGTTGGATATAAATCCTTTATGTAGAAAATTAAACTATTTTGTTCAAATTTTTCATTTATTTGGTTAAACATTCATTTTTTATGTTGAAAATTTAACTATTTTATTTTTGGTTGAGAATTTATCTTTTTTACTTGAAAATGTATTTCTTTAGTTGGAAATTTAACTGTTTTTTTGAAAATTTAACCATTTCATTTTTTGTTTCAAATTTGTCTGTTTTATAGTTGAAAATGAACTATTTTGTTGAATTTTTTTTTTTTCCTTTCAAAATTAGTATTTTAAACTGAAAATGTAACTTTTCCATTTTTGGTAGGAAATTATTTTTCTGTGTCGAAAATTTATCCTTTTCACTAGAAAATTTACTTGTTTAATTGGAAATTTAATGGTTTTGTTGAAAATTAAGAAACATTATTGAAAATTTGTTGTTTTTTTTTCACTGCAAGTGTAGCTTTTCCATTTTTGGTTGAAAATTTATATTTTTTATTTGGAAATTTAACTATGTGATTGAAAATTTAACTACTCTATTTTTGGTTTCAAATTTATTCGTTTTAGTTGAAGATTAACTATTTTGTTGAAAATTCGTTTTTTTACGTTTAGAAATAAAGTTTTTTAACTGAAAATGTAATTTTTCCATTTTTGGTTGAAAATTGGTAAACTATTCCATTTTTATTTGAAAATTTATCTTTTTTAGTTAAAAAATTATTTCCTTGGTTGAAAATTTGTTTTGTTCTGTTTTGTAGAAAATTAATTTTTTTATCTGCAAATGTAACTTTTCCATTTTTGGTTAAAATATTTGTTTATTCATTTTAAATTTTATCTATTTGGTTGTAAATTTATGTGCTTTGTTGAAAATTCGCCTCTTATGGTAGAAAATTCATCTCTTTTGGTAGAAAATTAATTTTCTGGGTTAAAATTAATCTTTTTGATTGAAAATTCCTTTTTTTTTGTTGAAAAATACCTATATTGTAAATGTAGCTTTTCTAGTTTTCGTAGAAAATTTATCTTTTTTATTCAAAAGTTCATCTATTTGGTTGAAAATTCGTCTATTATTATTATTTCTTATTAGTATTTCTGAGTTAAAACTTCATCTTTTTTGTTGAAAATTCATTAATTGAGTAGAAAATTGAACTATTTTATTCAAAAATCGTTTTTTTGATGTTAAAATTACGTTTTTAAACTGCAAATTCAACTAATACATTTTGGTTTAAAAACTTATCTTTTTTAGTTGAAAATTCATTTATTTCGTTTAAAATTGAACTATTTTATTCAAAATTAATTTTTTTTTGTAGAAAATAAATTGTTTTAACCAAAAATTTAAATATTCCATTTTTGATTAAAAAATTATCTGTTTTAGTTTATAGAAACTTAGTTTTCTTGGTTGACTATTCATTTTTTTTGGTTGGAACTTCATGTATTTTGTTGAAAACTCATAGTTTTATTTCAAAATTTAACTATTTGGTTGAAAATTCGTTCTTCTGTTAAAATAATTTTTTTTTTTAACTGAAAATGGAACTATTCGATTTTTTGTTGAAAATTGATCTTTTTTTATGTGAAAATTCAACTATTCGCTCGAAAATTCATGTATTTTGTTTAAAAAAATTTGTTTTTGGTAGAAAATTAATCTCTTTATACGATAAAGTTAAATTTACCCCCCCTCCCCTTTCCCCATTAAAATAGTCATACATAATTTGTGGATGATCCCTCATCCTCTCTTTTTCAATCCTAACAAATATCTGTGACTCTATGTGGAATATAATTTTTATTTTATATGGGGTTTAATTATATTTATCTGCATGCAATCGTCTATCGTCAGAACACTCTTTGGAAAAAGCATGCAGCTTCATACAAATTTCTAAGTTGGTATCCATGTCACGAGACTTAAAAATTAAGTAGATTTTATAATAATCATTTCTAAATAGATTTCTTTAGAGAAGCTTGTCATTACATTTTTTGGGTTGAAATGTATTAATTGCTAAAGATAACACAGATCTGCAAAAAATGGATTGCGATTGTTGTTGGCCAACTGAGGGTCATTTCCGATGTAATTTCCTGCGTAGAATCCGAATCCAAGGTCAGAATTTTCCCAGCACGTCAGGTTTTTGAGATATCCTAACCTAAATGTGCGATATGAATATTTAATCAAAAAAATTAATTGTTAAGCCAAGTAGCTGAATCTGAAACTAAAAATTATGAATTTTCAACCCAAAAAGGCTTAGTTAAATTTGCAGTAGAAAAAAATTGAATTTTCAACTTAAATTATGAATCTTCAGTAAGAAAATTATTTTTTAAGAAAGAAGTTCGTCTTGCAACAAAGTAGTTGAATTTTCAATAAAAATATATTAATTCTCAACAAAAAACATAATAGTTGATATTTCAACCAAAAAAATATTCTAATTTTATTCAAAAAATCGTTGAGTTCAACAAAAAAAGAAGAATTTTCAAGAAAATAGTTGAATCCTCAAACAAAAAAAGGCTCTTTTTCAACCAAGTGGTTGAATTTGAACCAAAAAGACTAAACTTTAATCAAAAGTAGATGCATTTTCAACAAAATAGTTGACTTTTAAACAAACTAGATAAATGTTTAACAAAATAGTGGAATTTTCAACTGAAATTATGAATATTTAAGCAAAACAATTAATTTTCCACCAAACAGTCGAATTTTCTAGGAAAGTAATTAAATTCTCAACCAAAAAGGCAAAAATTTTCAACAACAAACATTAATTTTGAAGCCAAGTAGTATTTAATTTTTAAACTAAAACTGATAAATTCTCAACCTAAAAGGGCTTAGTTAAACTTACAGTTAAAAAAATTGATTTTCAACAAGAGAAGAACGAATTTTCCACAAAATAGTTGAATCCTCAACTCAAAATATTAAACTTTAAAGAAATGCAGTCGCATTTTCAACAAAATAGTTTAATTTTCCACTCAAATTATGAATTTTCAACAAGAAAAAATTAATTTTTAAGAAATAAGTTCGACTTTCAACCAAGTAGTTGAATTTTCAATAAAAATATATTAATTCTCAACAAAAAACATAATAGTTGATATTTCAACAAGAAAAAAATTCTAATTTTAATTAAAAAACCGTTGAATTCAACCAAAAAAGAAGAATTTTCAAGAAAATAGTTGAATCCTTAAATAAAAAAAAAACAAATATTATTTTTCAACCAAAAAAGACTAACCAAAAGTCGTTGCATTTTCAATAAAATAGTTGACTTTTCAACAAAATGAATAAATTTTTAACAAAATAGTTCAATTTTCCACTCAAATCATGAATCTTCAATAAAAAAATTAATTTTCTACCAAATAGTTTATTTTTCTAGAAAAGTAATTGAATTTTCAACAACAACAAAAAATAATTTTTAAGCCAAATAGTTGAATTTTTAACTTAAAATGATCAATTTTCAACAAAAAAAAGGGCTTAGTTAAATTTGCCGTTGAAAAAAATTGAATTTTCAACTCAAATTATGAATCCTCATATAAAAATAATTAATTTTTAACAAAGAAGTTGGTCCTTCAACAAATAGTTGAATTTTCTATAAGAATATATTAATTCTCAACGAAAAACATAATAGTTGATATTTCAACCAAAAAAATATTCTAATTTTATTTAAAAAATCGTTGAGTTCAACAAAAAAAGAAGAATTTTCAAGAAAATAGTTGAATCCTCAAAAAAAAAAGATTATTTTTAAACCAAGCAGTTGCATTTTCAACAAAATAGTTGACTTTTTAACAAAATAAATAAATTTTTAACAAAATAGTTGAATTTTCAACTCAAATTATGAATCTTCAATGAAAAATTAATATTCTACCAAATAGTCCAATTTTCTAGGAAAATAATTGAATTTTCAACTAGAAAAAAAATATTTCTTAAGCCAAGTAGTTGATTTTTAAACTAGAAATTATCCATTTTCAACCAAAATAGGCATAGTTAAATTTGCAGTTGAAAAATTGGATTTTCAACAAAAGAAGAACGAATTTTCCACAAAATAGTTGAATCCTCAAATAAAAAGATTATTTTTCAACCATATAGTTGAATTTTCAACCAAACAAGATTAAACTTCAACGAAAAGCAGTCACATTTTCAACAAAATAATTTAATTTTTCACTCAAAGTATGAATCTTCAACAAAAAAAAATGATTTTTTAAGAAAGGAGTCCGACTTTCAACCAAGTAGTTGAATTTTCAATAAAAATTCTAATTTTAATTAAAAAACCGTTGAATTCAACCAAAAAAGAAAAATTTTCAAGAAAATAGTTGAATTCTCAAACAAACAAAATTATTTTTAAACCAAGTAGTTGCATTTTCAACAAAATAGTTGACTTTTTAACAAAATAAATAAATTTTCATCAAAATAGTTGAATTTTCAACTCAAATTATGAATCTTCAATAAAAAAATTAATTTTCTACCAAATAGTTGAATTTTCTAGTAAAGTTATTGAATTTTCAACCAAAAAAATTAATTTTTAAGCCAAGTAGTTGAACTTTAAACTAAACATGATCCATTTTCAACCAAAATAGACTTAGTGACATTTTCAGTTGAAAAAAATTGAATTTTCCACTCAAATTATGAACCCTCATAAAAAATAATGCATTTTTAACAAAGAAGTTCGTCTTTCAATCAAGTAGTTGAATTTTCAATTTAAAAAAATTCATTTTCAACGAAAAATGCTATAGTTGATATTTCAACAACAAAAATTTTAATTTTTAATAAAAAATAGTTGAATTTCAACCAAAAAAGACTAAACTTTAACCAAAAGTAGTTGCATGTTTAACAAAATAGTTGACTTTTAAACAAACTAAATAAATTTTTAACAAAATAGTTGAATTTTCCACTCAAATTATGAATCTTCAATAAAAAAAATAATTTTCTACCAAACAGTTGATTTTTCTAGTTAAGTAATTGAATTTTCAACAACAACAAAAATATTTTTTAAGCCAAGTAGTTGAATTGTAAACTAAAAATTATCATTTTTCAACCAAAATAGGCTTAGTTAATTTAGCAGTTGAAAAACATTGAATTTTCAACTCAAATTATGAACCCTCATAAAAAATAATGAATTTTGAACAAAGAAGTTCGTCTTTCAACAAAGTAGTTGAATTTTCAATAAAAATATATTAATTCTCAACAAAAAACAAAATAGTTGATATTTTAACAACAAAAATGTTCTAATTTTAATTAAAAAACCGTTGAATTCAACCAAGAAAGAAGAATTTTCAAGAAAATAGTTGAATCCTCAAAAAAAAAGATTATTTTTCAACCAAGTAGTTGAATTTGAACCAAAAGAGACTAAACTTTAACCAAAAGTAGTTGAATTTTCGACAAAATAGTGGACTTTTTTACAAAATAAATACATTTTTAATAAAATAGTTGAATTTTCAACTGGAATTATGAATATTTAATCAAAAAAATTAATTGTTAAGCCAAGTAGCTGAATCTGAAACTAAAAATTATGAATTTTCAACCTCAATTTGAATTTTCGCGGTACTCAGACAACAGCCGCTAGTGCCACCTAGCGGGTGGTGAGGTAAGCTCCCCTTGACCAATATTCACCTTCAACTCCCCTTTCTAAACCACCCACACTTTTCGCTCATCAACGCTTCGGGATCAGCTCGGCTTGCTCTCCGAGTCTCCGATTTTTTTTTATCATTTCGGAACGACATTCGCGATTCCCGAAAGTCTTACCCCGCATTGAATCTATACTAAAAAAAAACAACGAATTTTCGACCAAAAAGCTTATTTTTCTACCAAGAAAGATGAATTTTGAACCAAGAAGATTCCAAGAACTTCCAACCCAAAAGGACTTTTCAAACAAAAAAAAATTTTTTTCCAAAAAAGACGAATCTTAAACGAAATACATGAAATCTAAAAAAAAAGTTGAATGTTTAACCAAAAAGGTGAATTTTCAACCAAATAGTTGACTCTTCCACCAAATATTTGAATTTTACACACAAAAATTAACTTTTCAAACAAAAAAAAAATCAATTTTCTACAACGACAAAATATAAGAAACGAATTTTCAACAAAATACATGAATTTTCAACCAAAGAGCTTAATTTTCTACCAAAAACGACGAATTTTCAACGAAATAGTTGAATTTTTAATTAAGAAGATAAACTTTCAACCAAAGAAGATCAATTTTCAACCAAATAGTTGACTCTTCCACCAAATAGTTGAATTTTTAATTAACCAAAAAACCTAATTTTCTACCATAAAAGATGAATTTCTAATAAATTACACGAATTTGCAACAAAATAATTGAATTTGGAACCAAAAAGATGAAGTATCTACCAAAAACGAAGAATTTTCAACGAAATAGTTGAATTTTTAATTAGGAAGATAAAATTTGAACCAAAGAAGGTCAATTTTCAACCAAATAATTGACTCTTCTACCAAATAGTTGAATTTTCAACTTGAAAGCTTAATTTTCTTCCAAGAAAGATGAATTTTTAATAAATTACAATTATTCTTAACGGAATAGTAGAATTTTTAACCAATGAGATAAATTTTCTTCAAAAAAAGACGAATTTATAACTAAGAAGCTTAATTTCCAAACAAAAATGATAAATTTTCAATGAAGTAGTTGAAGTTTTAACTAAGAAGATAAACTTTTAACTAAAAAGGATCAATTTGCAACCAAATAGTTGACTCTTCCACGAAATAGTTGAATTTGAAACAAAAACTTTAACTTTTCAGCCAAACGAAAATCAGTTATCTACAACAACAGAAAAACAACAAATTTTCAACAAAATACATGAATTTTCAACTAAAAAGCTAAATTAGGACCATTTATTCAATTTGAATTTTCGCGGTACTCAAACGACAGCCGCTAGTGCCACCTAGCGGGTGGTGCGGTAGGCTCCCCCTGACCAATATTCACCTTCAACTCCCCTTTCTTAAGCACCCACACTTTTCGGTCATCAACACTTCGGGATCAGCTCGGCTTGCTCACCGAGTCTCCGATTTTTTTTTGATCATTTCGGAACGCCGTTCGCGATTCACGAAAGTCTCACCCCGCATCGATTCTATACAACAACAACAAAAAAATTTTCAACAAAAAAGCTTAATTTTCTACAAAAATGTTGAATTTTTAATAAATTACACGAATTTTCAACGAAATAGTTGAATTTGTAACCAAGAAGATAAACTTTCAACCAAAGAAGATCAATCTTCAACCAAATAGTTGACTCTTCCACCAAATGGTTAAATTTTTAACCAAAAAGCTTAATTTTCTACTAATAAAGATAAATTTTCAATAAATTACATGAATTTTTAACGGAATAGTTGAATTTTCAACCAAGAAGATAAGTTTTCTATAAAAAAAGACGAATTTATAACTAAGAAGCTTAATTTTCTACCAAAAACGATGAATCTTCAATGAAATAGTTGAATTTTTAACCAAGAAGATTAATTTTCTACGTAAAAGACGAATTTACAACGAAATGTTTGAATTTTTAACCAAGAAGATAAACTTTAAGGAAAAAAGATAAATTTCTTACCAAATAGTTGAATTTTTAACCAAAAACATTAATTTTTCGACCAAAAAGATCAATTTTCAACCAAATATTTGACTCTTCCACCAAATAGTTATTATTATTATTATATCATTAAGCCGTTTCCCTTTCGGGGTAGGCGTGAATTGCTCGGTTGGAAAGTAGTGATGTGTGGATGGTTATATATGTGCAGGGTAGATAGGTATATAGGTTTAATTTACAGATATTTTAGATTGATCTAGAATTCTCGTGTTACTAATTTAAATAACACGTTCATTCTGCAAAACTGCTCCGACCCAGGCTGCTGATCAATCTCTCTAAACTACATTCTTAAAAATTCATTTTTTTTGTCTGAACATTTAACTATCTTGTAAATTCGATTTTTTGTTGTTGAAAATTCAACTGTCGTGGTTAAAAGTCCATTCTTTTTTATTTAAAAGTCTACTATCATATATTTCCAGTTCAGAATTCATCTCTTTTGGTTAAAAATTTTACTGTTTTTTGGGAAATTTAATTATTTTGTTGAAAATTCAACTATTTTCTTAAAAATTCATTTTTTAGGATTAAAAGTTAATCCTTTTTAATTAAAAAGTTTACTATTATATTTTTTGTTCAGAATTCACCTCTTTTGGTTAAAAAATCTACTATTTGGTTAAAAAGTTAATTAGCAAATTAGAGTACATATTTCGTAAAAGATTACACTTTTTTGTTGAAAATTCGTCTCTTTCGCTTGAAAGTTCAACTATTTGGTTGAGAATATATTTTTTTTAATTCAACTGTATGGTTGAAAATTCATCTTTTTTTGGTTTAAAAGTCAAATTTTTTCAAAAAAATTTACTTTTTAGTTTTAAAAGGCCCGTAGAGAGGAAAACCGAGCCCGGGGTGTAGGAACGACGGGCCCTATATGTAATTTAAAAAAATGATAATTCAGGCTGATGCAGGATGCTTTTATACTTTCATATTATTATTTTTTATTAAAATAATCACAATCGCAATAAACATAAATAATAAATTATTTTATTTTTAAAAAAATTTATTGTCTAACAGTTCCGGAAAATCCGGGCCTCCTCGAAAACACCGGGCCCGGGGAGAATCTCCCTGTTACTACCCCCCCCCCTCAACTCGTCAGGCCTCAGCTTTAACATTAATGTTATTTAAAAGATTTTATTCCCCTATTTTCTTTAAAAATCACCCTATTCAGGTTCCGGGAGCTGGAATTACAACATTGTCATATCAATATGGGCACTATGCCATAATTTAGTGCTTATTTAGTGCCAATTTATGCTGCAGAAAAAAAATTTTGTGCCCGGTAAATTCTTTGAATTCCATGAATTCTTTGAATTCCATGAATTCTTTGAATTCCATGAATTCTTTGAATTCCATGAATTCTATGAATTCCGTGAATCCTTCGAATACCATGAATTCTTTGAATTCCATGAATTCTTTGAATTCTTCGAATTCCATGAATTCTTTAAGTTCCATGAATTCTTTGAATTCCATGAATTCTTTGAAATCCATGAATTCTTCGATATCCATGAACTCTTTGAAATCCATGAATTCTTTGAATTTCATGAATTCTTTGAATTCCATGAATTCTTTGAATTTCATGAATTCTTTGAATTCCATGAATTCGTTAAATTCCACGAATTCTTTGAATTCCATGAATTCTTCGAACTCCATGAATTCTTTCAATTCCATGAATTATTTGAATTCCATGCATTCTTTGAATTCCATGAATTCCTTGAATTCCATGAATTCTTTAAATTCCATGAATTCTTTGAATTCCATGAGTTCTTTGAATTTCATGAATTTCCTGAATTCCATGATTTCCTTGAATTCTTTGAACTCCAGTAATTTCATGATTTCCTTGAATTCTAGGAGCTGCTTGAATTCCACGAGTTCATTGAATTCAATGAACTCAATAAATTCCTTGAAGTACACGAATTATTCATTCCATGAATTCCATGAATTTCTTCAACTCCATGAATTCTTTGAATTCCATGAATTCTTTGAATTCCATGAATTCTTAGAATTCCATGAATACTTTGAATTCCATGAATTCTTTGAATTTCATGGATTCCTTGAATCTTCGAATTCCATGAATTCTTTGAACACCATGAATTCCATGAATTCCTTCAATTCCATGAATTCTTTGAATTCCATGAATTCTTTAAAATCCATCAACTCTTTGAAATCCATGAATTCTTTGAATTCCATTAATTCTTTGAATTCCATGAATTCTTTGAATTTCATGAATTCTTTGAATTCCGTGAATTCTTAGAATTCCATGAATACTTTGAATTCCATGAATTCTTTGAATTCCATGAATTATTTGAATTCCATGCATTCTTTAAATTTCACGAAGTATTTGAATTTCCTGAATTATTTGAATTCCATGCATTCTTTGAATTCCATGAATTCCATGAATTCTTAAAAATCCATGAATTCCATGAATTCCTTCAATTCCGTGAATTCTTTAAATTCCATGAATTCTTTGAATTCCATGAGTTCTTTGAATTTCATGAATTCTTTGAATTCCATGAATTCTGCGAATTCCATGAATTCTTTGAATTCCATGAATTCTTTTATTTCCATGATTTCTTTGAATTCCATGAATTCTTTTAATTCCATGATTTCTTTGAATTCCATGCATTCTTTGAACTCCATGAATTATTTGAATTTCCTGAATTATTTGAATTTCCTGAATTATTTGAATTCTACGCATTCTTTGAATTCCATGAATTCCATGAATTCTTTAAAATCCATGAATTCCATGAATTCCTTCAATTCCATGAATTCTTTGAATTCCATCAATTCTGTGAATTCCATGAATTCTTTGAATTTCATGGATTCCTTGAATCTTCGAATTCCATGAATTCTTTGAACACCAAGAATTTCATAAATTCCTTGAATTCCATGAATTCTTTGAATTCCATAAATTCTTTGAATTCCATGCATTCTTTTAATTCCATGACTTCTTTGAATTCCATGCATTCTTTGAACTCCATGAATTATTTGCATTGCCTGAATTATTTGAATTCCATGCATTCTTTGAGTTCCATGAATTCTTTGAATTCCATCAATTCTGTGAATTCCATGAATTCTTTGAATTTCATGGATTCCTTGAATCTTGGAATTCCATGAATTCTTTGAATACCAAGAATTTCATAAATTCCTTGAATTCCATGAATTCCATGAATTCTTTGAATTCCATAAATTCTTTGAATTCCATGAATTCTTTGAATTTCATGAATTTTTTGAATTTCATGAATTCTTTGAATTCCATGAATTCTTTGAATTCCATGAATTCTTTGAATTCCATGAATTATTTGAATTCCATGAATTATTTTCATTCCATGCATTCTTTGAATTCCATGAATTCTTTGAATTCCATGAATTCTTTGAATTGCATGAATACTTTGAATTTCATAAATTCTTTGAATTTCATGAATTCTTCGAATTCCATGAATTCTTTGAATACCAAGAATTTCATAAATTCCTTGAATTCCATGAATTCTTTGAATTCCATAAATTCTTTGAATTCCATGAATTCTTTGAATTTCATGGATTCCTTGAATCTTCGAATTCCATGAATTCTTTGAATTCCATGAATTTTTTTAATTTCATGAATTCTTTGAATTCCATGAATTCTGCGAACTCCATGAATTCTTTGAATTCTATGAATTCTTCAAATTCCATATATTCTTTGAATTCCATGAATTCTTTGAATTTCATGAATTCTTTGAATTCCATGAATTCTGCGAATTCCATGAATTCTTTGAATTCCATGAATTATTTGAATTCCATGAATTATTTGAATTCCATGCATTCTTTGAATTCCATGAATTCTTTGAATTCCATGAATTCTTTGAATTCCATGAATTCTTTGTATTGCATGAATTCTTTGAATTCCATAAATTCTTTTAATTTCATGAATTCTTCGAATTCCATGAATTCTTTTAATTTCATGAATTCTTTGAATTTCATAAATTCTTTGAATTCCATGAATTCTTTGAATTCCTTGAATTCCATGAATTCTGCGAATTCCATGAATTCTGCGAATTCCATAAATTCTTTGAAATCCATGAATTCTTTGAATTCCATGAATTCTTTAAATTCCATGAATTCTTTGAATTTCATGAATTATTTGTATTCCATGCATTCTTTGAATTCCATGAATTCCATGAATTCTTTGAATTCCATGAATTCCTTCAATTCCATGAATTCTTTGAAATCCATCGATTCTGTGAATTCCATAAATTCTTTGAAATCCATGAATTATTTGAATTCCATGAGTTCTTTGAATTTCATGAATTCTTTGAATTCCATGAATTCTGCGAATTCCATAAATTCTTTGAATTTCATGGATTCCTTGAATATTCGAATTCCATGAATTCTTTGAACACCAAGAATTTCATAAATTCCTTGAATCCCATGAATTCTTTGAATTCCATGAATTCTTTGAGTTGCATGAATTCTTTGAATTTCATGAATTCTTTGAATTCCATGAATTCTTTGAATTTCATGAATTCTGCGAATTCCATGAATTCTTTGAATTCCATGAATTCTTTGAATGCCATGAATTCTTTGAATTCCATGAATTCTTTGAATTCCATGAATTCTTTGAATTCCATGAATTCTTTGAATTCCATGTCAATAAATCTATCATTTCTGTGAACGATCAAGAATGTATAGATATTTTACTGAAAAGCAGAAATGTGACTTGTATTCTCAGGGAAAAAACAGCACGAATTGCGATTCAGAAGCATGAAGATTCAAATGATGATCCTGTGATGAAAATTTTAAAGGAAAGATTATTACTTACGATGCGAGTTTTTAAATTCGAAACAAAATCACCGTATCTCGGAAAAGTCAACGAAATTATAGCAAGGTTATTGGAAGCCGGTCTCGTTGAGCATTGGAAGCAGCAGGGTTCGCGACCTCCGAGAAAGTTAAGAAAATGGGAGAAAGATGAAGAGCTTGATTCAGTCAGTGTTTTGAATCCACTGACTTTCTTTCTGACTCTTGGATGCATACTTTCGATTGTGGTTTTCATTTGTGAAATACTCGCGAATCATATTGAAAATCGCCTTCACACATCTGTATTCTTCTGTACGCAAGGAAGTGTCTTTTAAAGAGCACTCATGAAACGTACGAAGATTTCTGCATTGAAAAAGACCTGAAGTAGCAGATCACCTTCAAGAGGGCTCACATGACGAATGTTCAAAGTATATTTATTATAATCTTATGAATATATCTACTATCAATGTCTCTTTTTAAAATTCAGTTGAAAACTTTGCAGAATTATGCATGAATTATGTCATATCTATACCTTCCTTTATTAATATTTTGGTTTTTAATTTCAATTGTGAACAGTGATAATCCTCAAAATACTTAACAAGAAATCATTGCGGTTATCCGCTTGAAATCGAATCGGAAAAAGCACAATGAAAAACCTAATATGATATTACTCGAAATTGAAATTAAAATGATAATGATACTTCTTATGCTTCGTTAATAAGTTGTAATTTCATCATTGAAATTTAAGATAATCCTTAATTTTGAGATGAACCCATACGAAAATATATGATATACAAATTGTAACCAGCATAATGATTTTCCTTTGATTCTTTGAGAATATAGTGGGCTCATTATAGGGAAAATAATATTAAGCAATATTCCTTTCTATTGAATTGAAATTTTTCAATCGTGGCCATGGATATATAAATTGGCATTAGGAATACCATTTGAGGATCTTCATACCTCTATTATTTGTTTCATTTTTCCCCTATAATGATTTTTCTATAATTATTTGCCTATAGTCGCCAAAAAATTATGGAAAAGAATTATAGGATTTTACAAATTTTCCTATAAGATATTTCCATAATAGAATACACCTTAATTTATTTATAATGCAAATAGTTTTATTTCATGCTTGTGATATTAAAATATTTGATATACTCTTAAAGAATATAGGCAGATTGCTAAATAATATGACCATCACTTTTACTTATTCTATAATAATGGTTAAGCGAAGTTAGATCAAATTATTCATAAAAATTAGGATATGAAAAAGTTTATTATCCGCGGTTATTTGTTGTTCAAACTTCATAAATTTGACGCCAATCTGATGTAATACTAAGTTAAAATCCTAGGTTGATAAAACTATTGAATAATTTTTTATTGGGACTTGGTATTCAATTTTGATTTGAATAGTAATAGTTTGGAAACACTTATTTAAAAAAAATAAGAAGCTAAGGAGCTCATTTTCAAACTGTTACAATAAAATACTTTTCATCGATTATTTCTGATTAAACTTTGCACGAGGTATTTAAATTTATTATTATTATTATTAATCACGCCTACCCCGTAAGGGAAATGACTTAATGATATAATAATAATAAAATGAAATTATCGATTAATGTGGTAAGATGCGGGATAATTGCTTTAACAATACAAAGTGAGATAAGAATTTGTTAAAAAAAAAGGAGCGTCTTTTTCGTATATTGGTATTTCTTGCTATTTTGATGTGACAAAAACACAATAGGGGAAAGAATCGCCAAGACCCAGGAATTGAAATTGGAAATACAGTAAATTTCTAACATATTTATTTTTAAATTTCACGAAATCACATTGATAGGTTGTGGTTTAAAGCTTTATTTAAGTAGGTGTAGGATTTTTCAGCATGGAACAACACTAGAAAAGAAATTGAAAAAAAATTCGCGAAAATGCAATTTAATACAATTTTTTTAAACACAATGAAAAATCAGTCAAATAAAATTTTGTATTTGAAATGGTAATTTTTCGAGCCGGATAAGGGAGGGAGAAAGTTTCGTCGCACTCTATCCTTTTCTCATCTATATGATTTTTTCACGAAAATTGTCAGAACTATTTTATTTGAAAACTTATGATCAAGAAGTCTTTTCTATTCATGGTTGAACTTTAAATTTTGCCGATTAAAAAGTTTTTCACTTCTGAAGAGATTTTTTAAATATTATAAATAAGCATAACTTCCTTAATCTCCAATAGAGTGTTTTATTGTTACAGGTCAATCGATTCCTCTCAAATCAACACATTTTTTTTCTTGCAACGACATTAAATAATGAGAATGAGAAAATTTTTACAATTAAAATCGATTTTTCATATAATTTATATGATCAAAACTTCCTTCCTCTCCGATAAAATGTATTAACATTATATGGTATAGGATTTTTCTGGAACCAAGATATCTTTTATATTCAAACAATTGCTTATAACATTTTATAAGTCATTTTTAAATTGAGGAACGTTCAAATAAATGAGTTAATATTTTTACCAAATTGCTACTAATACAAAGCTTCCTCTATGAGGAAGCAAAAAGAACTATTTTTATTTGAATGCTTTTTTCCCCGAAAAGCCTACTATTATATTTTTTCATGGTTTGAAATTTGAGCAACTTTGTTGAAAATTAATTTTTAGTTGTTGAAGATTTATCTCTCTTATTAAAGATTGAACTATTTTTCTAAAAATTCTTTCAACTGAAAATTTTACTATTCCATTCATGGTTGAAAATTTTTCTTAATAAATTAAAAACTCAACTATTTAGTTAAAAATTTATATTTTTAATTTTAAAATTCAATTATTTCGCTGGAAATTTATATAATTTGTTGAAAATTCGTCTGTTTGGTACAAAATTATTCTCCTTGGTCAAAATTAATCTGTTTTGATAAAAATTTAATGCTTTGGCTTCAAATTGAACAATGTATTTAAAAATTGAAATATTTCATAGAAAATTAACATTTTTCTAGAAAAATCATATCTTCGGATTGAAAATTAACTGTTTTTTAGATAAGTTGTCTTTCTGGATTTAAAATATTTAAATTTTCTAGAAAATCAATCTGTTTGGGAATCTTCTTTGTGGAAAATTCAGCTTTCCCGGATGAAAATTCACCTTTTGGTCTTTCAAATGGGTTAAGTCTATTTTGAGACAGTTGGATAAGATATTAGAGAAAAACTGCTGAAAAGATCCAATTTACTTACTTGGAACATTGAAATAAAGTATCATGAATGATAAAATAAATTCAGCAATATCAAAATCTAATGCAAGAATACTGTAAATCAAACTTCGAAAAATGATACAATGACCTAGTGATAACATGAACACCTACTTTCTGAAACTCTTAAAATAACATTTAGTGATATAGAAATTTAATTAAATAATACTAAGAATGCTGTCTGAAGTATTGATTACGTATATTAAAATCTGCTATTATTTACAACAGCTGCGAATCTTGTTTTTTTCTTTCTTAGAACCAACATTTTTTGTTTAAACTGTAGTTTAATAAATTCATTTAGAGGAACCAGGATTTCTGGTTAAAAGAATAATGGATACACAGTTGATTCAACTGTTCCAACTTGGGAGACGAAACTTTGCTTCACTAAAACGGGAAGCTGGGTTACCAAACAGTATCATAGAGTGCGCCACCATCGGATACGCTGCTTTTTCTTGTCGTTGTGATAATTTTTTCCCTGTTGCATCTTGAATTATTCTGATTCAAGTGAAATAAACTAGTAAAATGTCTGTGGAGGAACGAGAAGAGCCTTGTTCCTGCATACGAGATGTATCGACACTCTCGGTGCTGCGCTCTGCGCTGAGCTTGATAAATCGCCTTCCACATATAATATTGACTTTATTTAAGTCTTAAACCAACACCTAGTAATGAAGAAATCTAATTTGATAATAATGCTTAGCGAAGTATCAATGAAATTAAAATCTGCTTTTACATATAACAGCTGTAAAATTATTATTTTCTTAGAACCAACATTTAATTGTGGTTAAATGAATTCAGTTAAACAGATAAGGATTTCAGGTTAACAGAATCATGAACATACTGTTGATTCACGTATGTCAACTTGGTAAACGAAAACTTAGTTTCATTAACAAGGGGTCTTTGGATTAATAAAGATTATGATAGAGTGCACTGCTATCGAGTACGCTGCTTCTCTCATATTTGTAACGAGGTTTCCCCCCTTGAATTTTAAATTATTCTCAATTAAATAAATTAAGAAAGCGTGGAAGAAGGGGACGTAATGGAGGTGGAGGAGGAGGAGGGCAGAAGAGGAGGAGGGTATGATAATGATGATGTAGTTAAGACAAGCAGAGACTGAAAATATTAGATTCAATGATTTTTTATACACTAATCTTCTGTTAGATGTTGTTATATGCTGGTATCCTACCAAACTGCAATGAATTCAGGTGGGGGAATTGAGGAAAAAATAAATAAATTTCCAATTATATCTATTTATTTAACCTATTTCATTATAATAATAAACGTAAAAACTATATATATGTAATATCGAATAGTAAAAAAAACTTAAAATGCTAACTACAGGAAAGGTTGAATTTATAATTACTGTCTTGCATTGCCCTTAGACCTCCAGGTACCTTTGCAATTTGGTGGAAGTCTCTCTCATCCTGATTATGATTTTCTGCTAAGTAAGAGTATTCCTCATGTCTCTTTAGATTATCGAGTCTCGAATAAGTTCTGGGACAACTTGAACATCTGGAAATCGTCTTGTCACTGGCACAGTGAAAAGGGCTATTCATTCATGAAAGCTGATTTTATATCCTCCTCCTCCTCATGTTCACTTCTTTCAGCTCCTTCTTCTTCTCCTTCTCCTCCTCCTCCTCCTCATGCCCTCCGCTTCCAACTCCTCCTCCTCATGCCCTCCTCGTCCAACTCCTCCTCCTCATGCTCGCCTTTTTCAGCTCCTCCTCATGCCCTCCTATTCCAATTCCTCCTCCTCATGCCCTCCACTTCCAACTCCTCCTACTCCTCCTTCTCATGCCCCCCTCTTCCAACTCCTCCTCCACCTTATCCTTCTCTTCCTGATGCCCTCCGCTTCCAACTCCTACTTCTCCTCATTCTCTCGTCTTCTAACTCCTCCTCCACCTCCTCATGCCCTCCTCCTCCTCATGACCTTCTCTTACAACTCCTCCTCCTCATGCTCGCTTCTTTCAGCTCCACCTCCTCCTTCTGCTCCTTCTCCTCATGCCCTACCCTTATAGCTCCTTCTCCTCATGCACCGCGCTTCCAACTCCTTCTCCTCATGCCCTCCTCTTCCAACTCCTCCTCCTACTCATGCCCTCCGCTTCCAACTCCTCCTTCTCCTCACGCCCTCCTCTTCCAACTCCTCCTCAACCTCCTCATGCCCTCCTCCTCTTCAAGCCCTTCTCTTACAACTCCTCCTCCTCATTCTCGCCTCTTCCAGCACCTCCTTCTCATGCTCGCCTCTTTCAGCTCCTCCTTCGCCTCCTCGTGCCCCCCCCCCTCAAAGCTCCTTCTCCTTAACATGTCCTCCGCTTCCAACTACTTCTCCTCCTCATGCCCTCCTCTTCCAACTCCTCCTCTTCCTCCTTCTCATGCCCCCTGCTTCAACCTCCTCCTCCTCCTCATTCTCTCCTCTTCCAAACCTATTCCTTCTCATCCTTCTCCTCTTCCAACTCCAACTTCTTCTTCTCGGGCGTGAGGAGGATGAGGAGGAGCTGGAAGAGAAGGGCATGAGGAGGAGCGGGAGTTGGAAGAGAAGGGCATAAAGGAGGAGGGGGAGTTGGAAGAAGAGGGCATGAGAAGAAGGAGGAGGAGTTGGAAGCGGAGGGCTTGGGGAGAAGGAGGATCTATAAGGTAAGGGGATGATGATGAGGAGGAGGAGGAACTAAAAGAGACGAGCATGAGGAGGAGGAGTTGGAAGAGAAGGGCATGAGGAGGAGGAGGGCGTGAGAAGGTGGAGGAGGTGGAGAAGCAGTTGGAAGAAGAGGGGATGAGGAGATGGAGGAGTTGGAAGCGGAGGGCATGAGGAGGAGAAGGAGAAGGAGGAGGAGAAGTTGAAGAGGAGGGCATGAGGAGAAGAAGGAGGAGTTGAAAGCGGAGGGCATGAGAAGGAGGAGCTATGAGGGGAGGGCATAAGGAGGGGAAGTTGGAAGAGAAGGTCATGAGGAGGAGGAGGAGGAGGAGGAGGAGGAGGAGGAGAAGGAGAAGGAGAAGGAGGAGGAGAAGGAGGAGGAGAAGGAGGAGGAGGAGGAGCAGGAGGAGGAGGAGGAGCTAAAAGAGGAGAGCATGAGGAGGAGGAGGAGGAGGATATAAACTCAGCTTTCACGAATGAACAGCCCTTTTCACTGTGCCAGTGACAAAAAGATTTCCACATGTTCAAGTTGTCCCAGAACTTATTCAGGACTAGATAATTTAAAGAGAAATGAGGAATACTCTTACTTAGCAGAAAATCATAAGCAGGATGAGAGAGACTTCCACCAAATTGCAAAGGTACCTGGAGGTCTAAGGACAATGCAAGACAGTCTACTGGGAGCCGATGTCATTTTTTAGATGACAGTTGCTCCCAGTGGGACCCTGCGGTGGTTGTTGACCTTTAGTTTGTAATTATATATATATATATATATATTTTTTAAAAAAAAGTATGCCCTCTGCCAAAAATTATATATATAATGTGACGGGGTAATTCAAAGGCCGCACAAATACATCTAAAAACAATAAAATTCAACTTCAAAATCATTTTACTGGACATATGAGTTTGGAATCACGAATCAAACTCACGGGCCGTCTGCGAACAGCGCCTTACTAGCCGAGAATATAAGAGTTGTACGGCTAGTATTCAAAAGAATTCTAGTCTTTGTTGTGATTTCATTCATTATATTAAACGTTAAAGATTGCTAGCGTCAATAACAACTTAAACTCTGGATGAGATATTAGCCTAGAATATGAGAGTTCGATGGCTAATATCACATCGCAACGTCATGATTCATTTTCTATTATTATTTGTAATTATCATAAACTCACCTTGACTTTTTTTATTAAAGTAAACCAGTTCAAAAATAGAAATATTTCATCACCTGTCAAAAACTAGGGAGGGTAGGTCATCCGACCGGAACCACAAATTGTCAGACCACGGGTTTCCAACTATATTATTCACCGTATTTATTCTAATTCCTTCGTATTTTTTTTGTTTATTCCATATTCAACTAGGGTGGAAGGGTGGATCACCCCCCCCCCATACAACAATAACAACAACTGTAAAATCCTGTGAGTTTGGCTGCATTGGATTTTCCTGGTGCATGCGTAGTGGATCGGATTTCCGCACGTTCTAGAGCGCTCGGAAAAACAGGAGCAAGCGGCCATGGATAATCTGCGTGCTGACCCAAGTCAGCCCCACTCCAAGACCATCGACTAGCGGCAGGCGACAAAGGCTTGCGTGGCAGATAGCGCATGCTAACTGTGCGCCACGACGCTGCGGGAAACCGAACTTGGCAGTGGACCTTCTCTTTCGACCGTCCGCTCACTCAGCAGTTCTACGCTCTAGACACGAGTGGCGCTTCGACTCTTTTGAGAGGGAGAACGGAGACGCCACTCTAAGAAATGTCATTCCTGATTCTAAGCTCCGGTTGAGTGCCTCGTGGCGACGAGAGACCCAAAAACACAAAAATTAACTGGATGAAAGAGAAACAAAACAAATACCCTAAGAGAGGAAAATGAGAGGACGATCGCTTGGAGGAAAAATACGGCCAGGTGGGTTACCATTTATTTCTCTCGGTAACTCAAAATAACTCCTTTCTTTTTAACGTCGTGTGCCAAACTGGAAGGCAGACGTCGTTCAAATTTGTTAGTTGCTGACCTCGGACAAGGTCATTATTTTCCGAGTCGCGCTCCCCCTTATGATAATTTGAATTATTGTGTAATTTCTGGATCAGCTCCGGGACCAGATGGTATCAAGACCTACTGGTGGAAGAAGTTTCCTTCAACCCACCAGCATCTGGCCCGAATTTTCACCTCATATCTAAAGTCAGAAGAGCCCATTCCGGACTAGTTGGTTGAGGGCGCACAGCGCTCCTGCCGGAGACGGGCAACTTAGCTGACCCTGAAAATGACAGGCCAATAACTTGTCTGAACACACTGTATAAGATCTTCACAGCTATCCTGAATGACAGGATTGTTCTAACAATCGAACCTGTGTGGCGAGAGGTGTACGAACAACGTGGTTCAAAGAAAGGCGCACCAAAACTTTAGGAGAACTTGCTGATCGGTAGATGTGTCTGCAAAGATGCAGCATCCTAGCAGTACTATCCATAGATGACCTGGATTGACTACGGGAAAGCTTAGGGGTTTACCCACAGATCGTTCGGTGCATAGAGAGATTGATTCCGCTTTGGAAAACCAGATTTACTATCTCATCTGGAAAACATCGCGTGACAGCTAACAGCGGCACCTTTCAGAGAGATGTCTTTCAGGATGATACCATGGGCCCTTTCTTCTTTTTCCTCACATTATTGCCACCACCTCTTGCACTTGGCCATTCCCAAGGGTACTTCTACGGCAAACCCGGATAATAAAAGCATAAAGTCACTCATCCATTTCAAATTGATGATCTTAAGATCTATGCTAAAAATAAGGAGGAACTAGATCTAGCTCTACAAATTGTCAAAGAGTGCACTCGCGATGTTGAAATATAGTTTGAGTTAGAAAAATGCGTTAAGTTTAATTTGAAACGAGGGAAATCTAATAGCATTCCCGAAGATCCTGATCTCTTCGACAGAAGGTCTATACGACACCTTGGCGCTGAAGATACCTATACATACATGGGCGTGCCACGGTGCCGCATTGAGAACGTAACATCTATAAACAATGCACTTCGATGCAAATATAAACGTCTTATCCGACTTATTTGGTCCTCTGGACTGGCGGCGAGGAACAAAGTATCTGCAACGAACATGTTTTCCGTCCCGTCAGTACTCTATTCGTTTGGGTTGGTTTCATGAACCTATATTCGAAAATAGATGAGACCCTCTTCTTAGAATGGTCAGGAAACACGAAGAAGTGGGCAAAGGAGCGTTACTGTACAAAGCAGAGGAAGAGGCTGCTGAAACACTCAGCCCTGACTTCAATATCAGGGATGAGCAAAATGCATCAAATCTTATCCACCTCGAGTACTCACTTCTAAAGGCCCGGATTAAGAAAGCATAGTAGAAAAATTTTCGTGAACAGCTCCTCGACAAGAGGATGTACGGCATCTTCCACATAAATATGGAGGATCAGTTGATGTCGTATGAGCTAACGTTTTCTTTCCATAAATCACCCGGATCAAAGTCGGGCACGGAGAGTTTCCTTTTGGCATTTCAAGACGGTTTCATTTCCAATATAGCATACCGTCGCCACGTGTTAAGCCAAAACATTCCCGATGATAGCTGCAGATCGTGTTATATATACCCCGAGCATGCGGAACTAAGAATGCTTTATTAAAATCTCTGCCACTCTCACGGCATTAGCCCCGATATATCTCCGCCAAAGTCTCCCAGGGAAATAGAGTCAATTGCTAATTGACAAAAACATCGCAGCCAAGGAGAATGGAAAGAAAGAGAGGCATAAAGATCTTATAAGCGAGTTGCGACGGCTATACCCGGAATATTCTGTGAAGCAAGTCGTCCTGATCGTAGGTGCTCTTGGAGGTGCCAAGCTTCCCTTGGTTAATAGCCTGAAAAGCATTCCTGCGTGAGGCATGAGACGTGGTTACAGCTGAATTTTTATCGTGATTCCACTGGAAGCGGGTGAAATTTTTCGAAATGGTACCCGCTCCCGGCAAAATCCTACGGTTGTCCCTATGAAAAACTTTTGTATATATATATATATACAGATATCGTTCCTCGAATATTACAGAATGCAGAAAAATTTTGAAAATTTATAAACTTCCATTTCAAACAATAATTTTACCCCCTCCACTCTCACTCAAAAAATCCTTTGAATATGGATTTCCATCTTCGGACATATAGCTAGAACGAACTGTTAGTCCGGAAAGAATCTAAATGTATCGTTGGATGCGTCTTGGTCATATCTCTAGGAGATTTATGAATCACGAAAAAGAATTTATTATTTAAACAATTATATTGTTTATGACATCTTTAATTTTTTTTCAAATAAGTGAACAATAATTTGTCACACATGACAAGTAGATATCGTTTCTCGAATATTACAGAATGCAGAAAAATTTTAAAAATTTATAAACTTCCATCTAAACAATAATTTTATTCCCTCCACTCTCGCTCGAAAAATCCTTTGAATATGGATTTCCATCTTCGGACATATAGTTAGAACGAACTGGTTGTCCGGAAAAAAATCTAAACGTACCGATGGTTGCATCTTGGTCATATCTCTAGGAGATTTTTGAATCACGGAAAAAAATTTATTATTTAAACAATTATATTGTTCATGACAGTTTTTATTCATTCAAAAAATAAGTGAACAATAATTTGTCACGAATGACAAGCAGATGTCGTTCCTCGAATATTACAGAATGCAGACATATTTTAAAAATGTATAAACTTCCATTTGAACAATAATTTTATCCCCGCCACTCTCACTCGAAAAATCCTTTGAATATGGATTTCCATCTTCGGACATATAGCTAGAACGAACTAGTAGTCCCACAAAAAATCTAAAGATATCGTTGAATGCGTCTTGGTCATATCTCTAGGAAATTTTTGAGTCACGAAAAAAATTTATTATTTAAACAATAATATTGTCTATGACATTTTTTATTTATTTAAAAAATAAGTGAACAATAATTTGTAACAAATGACAAGCAGATATCGTTCCTCGAATATTTTAAAATGCAGAAAAATTTGTAAACTTCCATTTAGACAATAATTTTACTCCCTCCACTCTCACTCGAAAAATCCTTTGAATATGGATTTTCATCTTCGGACATATAGCTAGAAGGAACTGATAGTCCGGGAAGAAATCTGAAGGTATTGTTGGATGCGTCTTGGTCATATCTCATTGAGATTTTCGAATCACGAAAAAAAATTTATTATTCAAACAATTATATTGTTTATACCTTTTTTTAATTATTCAAAAAATAAGTGAACAATAATTTGGCACAAATGACAACCAGATATTGTTCTTTAAATATTACAGAATGCAGGAAAATTTAAAAAATTTATAAACTTTCATTTAAACAATAATTTTATCTCCTCCACTCTCACTTGAAAAATCCTTTGACTATGGATTTCCATCTTCGGACATATAGCTAGAACGAGCTAATAGTCCCACAAAAAATCTAAAGGTTTCGTTGAATGCTTCTTGGTCATATCTGAAGGAGATTTTTGAATCACGAAAAAGAATTATTATTTCAACAATTATATTGTTTATGACATTTTTTATTTATTTAAAAAATAAGTGAACAATAATTTGTCACAAATGACAACCAGATATCTTTCTTTGAATATTACAGTTTAGGCAGAAAAATTTAAAAAATTTATAAACTTCCATTTAAACAATAATTTTCCTCTCTCTACTCTCACTCGAAAAATCCTCTGAATATGGATTTCCATATGCGGACATGTAGCTAGAACGAACTAATAGTCCGGAAAAAAATCTAAAGGAATCATTTGATGCGTCTTGGTCATATCTCTAGGAGATTTTTGAATCGCGATAAAAATTTTTTTATTAAAACAATTATATTGTTTATGACATTGTTTATTTTTTTAAAAAATAGGAGAACAATAATTTGTCACAAATGACGATCAGGTATCGTTCCTCGAATATTAAAGAATGCAGAAAAATTTTCAAAATGTATAAACTTACATTTTTAACAATAATTTTACCCCCTCCACTCTCACTAAAAAAATCCTTTGAATATGGATTTCCATCTTCGGACATATATCTAGAACGAACTAGTAGTCCGAAAAAAATCTAAAGGTATCGTTGGATGCGTCTTGGTCATATCTCTAGGATATTTTTGAATCACGGACAAAATTTTATAATTAAAACAATTATATTGTTCATGACATTTTTTAATTGTTTACAGAATAAGTGAACAATAATTTGTCACAAATGACAAGCAGTTATCGTTCCTCAAATATTACAGAATGCAGAAAAGTTTTAAAAATTTATAAAGTGCCATTTTAAACAATAAGTTTACCCCCTCCACTCTCACTCGCAAAATCCTTTGAATATGAATTTCCATCTTGGGACATATAGCTAGAACGAACTAATAGTCCGGAAAAAAATCTACAGGTATCGTTGGATGCATCTTGGTCATATCTCTAGGATATTTTTTATTCAGGGACAAATTTTCATTAATAAAACAATTAAATTGTTTATGACATTTTTATTTGTTTAAAGAATATGTGAACAATAATTTGTAAACAAATGGCAAGCAGATATCGTTCCTCGAATATTACAGAATGCAGACAAATTTCAAAATTTTATAAAGCTCCATTTTAAACAATAATTATACCCCTCCACTCTCACTCGAAAAATCCTTTGAATATGGATTTCCACCTTCGGACATATAGCTAGAACGGACTTATAGTCCGGAAAAAAATCTAAAGGTATCGTTGGATGCGTCTTGGTCATATCTCTCAGAGATTTTTGAATCGCGGTAGAAAATTTATTATTCAAACAATTATATTGTTCATGACATTTTTTATTTGTTTAAAAAATAGGAGAACAATAATTGGTCACAAATGACAACCAGATATCGTTCCTCGGGTATTACAGAATGCAGAAAAGTTTTAAAAATTTATAAACTTCCATTTCAAACAATAATTTTCCCCTCTCCACTCTCACTCGAAAAATCCTTTGAATATGGATTTCCATCTTCGGACATATAGCTAGAACGAAATAATAGTCCGGAAAAAATCTAAAGGTATCGTTGGATGCGGGTTGGCCATATCTCTAGGAGATTTTTGTATCAAGAAAAAATTTTTATTATTAAAACAATTATATTGTTTATGTCATTTTTTATTTGTTTAAAGCATAAGTGAACAATAATTTGTCACAAATGTCAACCAGATATCGTTCCTCGAATATTATAGAATGCAGAAAAATTTTAAAAATTTATATACTGGCATTTAAATTATAATTTTACCCCCTATACTCTCACTCGAAAAGTCCTTTGAATATGGATTTCCATCTTCGGACATATAGCTAGAACGAACTAATAGTCCGGAAAAAAATCTAAAGGTATCTCTTTGACCAGTTTTGGGCTGATGGTCGGGTGCAGTATGTGACTTGAACTGGATAAGAATACGCCGACAACAGGGCCAAATATCTTTCAAAGTCGGGCCAACCAAGAAGAAATTTTTTTTTATAACAATTTATTTTTTAATTTGCACTTTACCATTTTTTAACCCAACTTCTCATAATATGTCTAAAATCAAGAAATAATAAATATATAATCCTGAGAGGGCCCTGGATCTTTCAGCAAAAAAGGATGGCCGAGATTTTGTGAAGAACGTTCAAGCAGTTCGATAGCGCAATTGGCTAAGGCATCGGCTAGGCACATACGGATTAGGTAGTTTAGGTAGAGTTCGAATCTCCAGCGAGTGTAATTTTTCAACGAGTTTAAGCGTGAGATTATGTGTGTAAGGAACCGTGCGTGAAATTGCGTTATTTAAAATATGAACTAAGTGCAGCAATAATAAAAAAAAATTTTTGTTACATATATGAAATACACATTACACGCACATAGAAACCCCATACAAATCTTTTAATCTTTTAAATCCCAGTAAGCGAGGACAAAAAACCCTTCATCTCCTCTTAGGTTCTATATAAAAACCTCCTTGTAAAAAAATCCTTGTAAAACCCCAGTACATCCCGATTCAGGTCAGGTCCATTTGGAAACATTTCAGATATACATGACACTAAGAGAAACCTTTTAAATCCCAGTAAGCGAGGACAAAAACCCTTCATCTCCTCTTAGGTTCTATATAAAAACCTCCTTGTAAAAAATCCTTGTAAAACCCCAGTACACCCCGATTCAGGTCCATTTGGAAACATTTCAGATATACTTGACACTCAGAGAAACCTTTTAAATCCCAGTAAGTGAGGACAAAAACCCCTTTGTTCACTTTTACGTCTCTATAGGATCAACTTACAAACATCATAAGATCTACAGCATATGCTCTTTTAAGCATGGAACAAAACCCTCCTTGAAAAATCATAGGAATCCTTAAATTCCTAAATCTATAGGGATGGCTCTCGACTCCCAAAGAGCCAAGACGTGGTCTACCGTGTCAAGGGCTGATTTTTACTAGGGTATGGTGACTCATACGGTGTCCTGGGATACCGGGAAACTTTCCAGTGCAAATTGCCTTATCCCCACAAGCTAGGCTCTGTGGGGACAGACCCTTTAGATCACTAGCTGCTCGTGGGTACAAAGAGAGTCCTGTAAACAGAACTAACAATAAACAAACACATAGACGGGAGTCTTCAAGTACACCTTCCATGAATACTTCTTCTCTCGAGAAAATTGAAACCAACGAAGGAATCGATGGAAACAAAAAACAATGAAAACAAACGAATCACCTTTAAATCAACATGGGGCCTGTATGTTTCCTAGCACCTCGAGTGGTACGGTTGAGAATGGGACATTAATTAGTCCCATAAACGAGGCTAAAGTTACAGAGGATGCTGAGTCCAAAAAATGAACTGTGAAAAAGAAATCTGGTAGTGCTGCCAAAAGGTGGCACCATCGCCAGCACTTCTGTTTCAAGGCGAAACAACCCTTCAACCAGGAATCCTTAAATGGCCCGGTCTGATATCAGCACTCCTGTTCAAGACAGGGAGGCTAAGAGAGGCAGGATTGTTGATCCAGGCGACTCATACAGCCTGGCCCTTCAAAGCCACCTGAAATTGGCTATTGTACCTGAGGGACATACCTCTAGGACATAGCTCATCGAGGAAGTAGGCAGTCTAAAACCATGGGAAGGTGCAAGAATCAAATAGGTTGGCAGTCCATAACCCCCACTTTAAAAATGAAGGACTGGACCACCATGGATGCCAAGAAAGACGCCAGTGTGGAAGAGTAGTAGCTGCTCTCGGAACAACCGATGGATGACGCTGCTTCCTAAATGAACACCGTGAAGTCCTCGGATTTGAAGTTTATCCAAATTACTCTTCACCACTGAAGCAAACGTCTTACAGTGGAACTGATGGCTTCTGCTTTGATTCAAGAACCTTGGTGTTACAAGGCAGAAATGAAAGGTATAAGCCAGAAATACGGTTCTATAATCTACAATAGGACTGATGAAAACCCTAGAACAGCTGCATCTTATTCTCTAGATGAAATTTATCATTTGATTTACTACTGTCCTTCCTTATTTGCAGGGATGATGGCATGTATCAACTGGTAGCTGAAAGTTTCTTTCATATATTGGAACTAACTTGAGCCCTGAAAGAGCTGGAAAAGGAGTTACTCTCTTGAAATGAGCCAGTGAAGTCTCGCTGATCTCCAGTAAAATCTCACTGGTTGAAACAGTCCTGAAGCGCGTGACCGACAATCAATGAGATTTCACTGGTTCATTCAGTGGAATTCTGCCACTGGTTTAATCAGTGGCAGCAACAAATTTTTATTTGCAAATATCGATTTTATTCTGTCATTTATATAGTACCATAATCTTATCTACTGCATATCCATAAATTCCATATATTTACTGTGAGACACGTAAAGCTCTAATGAGCAGCCTCAAGTGCCGTACAAATTTACTGCGCAGTCGCACGTGACGCCAAAATATACTGCGCATCAGCAATCGACGCATAAATCTACTGCGTAACCGCGTGCGAGTGCAAATCTACTGCGCATCCAAAATATATACTTAATGCGCAAGCGCGGCTGATCTGTGCTATGCCATATTTGATATTATACGTATTTATGACTTTAGGTGTTAATGGCAATTGCTTATGATTTAAAAAATTAATAATTCTTATGCGAACAGGACTTCCGAATTTTTGTATAAGTGATTTGAAATATATATTGTAAAATATGAATTTAAATTCAAGAATAAATTACATCTGTGCCATTTAAGCTAAAAAGCGAAAACATTTACCGTGATTTTCGTTCTAAAAAATAAAAATTAATAATTTAAGGTGCAATAAGTATTTTTTTCTATCATGTAAACTCGCAAACAAATTAAATATAGAGGACCTAATTGAATAAGCAAATTTAGTTAATTGTCGAATTGTTGAAGAATATTACTGGTTTGAATTAATGACGGACTAGCGTGAGGTAGCGAAGGAATCATGCTCAGTCATGTTAAAGTCAACGAAAATGAAGAAGACTATTTCTCACCGTGATCCTTACCTCTAAATACCTTGTATCGATTCAATCCAGGATACGAGTCCCGCAGCCTGTCCCATACAGCACTCCGTTTGTGCACAAAAAAAGGTTTTGGTTGTTTCGAAAAATTGGCACAGATGTAGCCTCCGGAAGCTACGACCACGATCGTTCACAGAACAATCGATCCCGACGCGACCGGAGGTAATACGTCATCCGACTCGTCACTTCCCGCAACACCAGAAGACGATCGAAATTCCTCCTCGAATAAAGTACGTAAACGTAATTTATTGTCTTCTCATACATTTTCCAAAGTTTCAGCCCGATATTTCATTTAGAAAAAAAGTTCTCAGATTCAGAAAAAAATTCTGAATATTGAAAAAGTGAGGCCGATAAGGAAGGTATTTATGCGTGTCACATGCCCTTAATGTTTTGTTTAGCAGGCAATTTTAATGATCATACATATAACAGACCTGTTTCAAGAATTTTTATTTAGCTTCAGGCATGTACATATTTCCGTCGAAAAGTGTACATACATACACTTACCCTTACACATACCGTCCCTTTAAACCTTATTGCACAAAGCTTTCGACTTATAATATATCCACTGCGAAATAAAAAATAAACTAACTACAAATAAATGAAAAGAACAAACAAAATATTTTATTTCACAAGTTGGGTGTGTGATATGATAAAGGCATCATCATTTTGGCATTCGTAATAATAACTGCGCATATATAAAATTTTCAGGCATGTATATAAATCATTATCAGGTACGTATATAAACGGAAAGGAAAGAACATTTGTTCAGTGAAGAACCAGTGAAGAACCAATGTACCCGTCTACGTTAAGATGCGAATCCTCACATTGAAACTTTTCACGAATTTTATAAGGGGGAATTTAAATTTTGTCGATACGTCTGGTCTCTGACTGTCGCGTGGGTCAAGCCTTAGACACGGGGTTTTGGAACCTAAGCTGAGGTCATGCGCGACAGCCTAGTCGTGATCTCGAACACGAAGCAAGACGGAAGCGATTCACTTTTTTCTCAGACTCCCGACCGAGTGGGTTAAATTTGTATTGTGGTTCTGACAAGAAGTCGATCTGCATATATTGCATGAATATTGTGAATTTCACGAATGTGTGATCGTATTTGGGTCCAGTTGGACTATATATTGAAATTGTTGACAGGAATGTAAGGGATTGAAATTATTCTTATAATCAAATTTAATTAGATTATTTACTGAAATTGTCGACAGGAATTTAAAGAGTTAAAATGTAAGTAACCAAATTATCCACAAACTATAATATGCCAGAAGTAGGGCTAGAGGGCTATCAGCCCACTGTAAAGTTAGCTGCGCATCGATAATGCAGTTTCCTAATGTGCCAAAAGATGGCGCCACCGACAAAGGGAGGGTTCTTTTCTCTGCGAAGCTACCGACAGTCAGTAAAACAGTGAGGTTGGTAATGCAGACACCTGCTGCGATAGCATTGTACCATCGCTCGGTAAACAGAGAGGTCGGTAAATTTAAGGTTCTGTTCCATTCTAAATCGGTAAAACAGTGAGGTTGGTAATTTGGATCCCTTCTAAGTTAACATTATAAGTTTCGGTTTCCTGCTAAGTGACCATTGATTGACAAAACAGTTTATTTCAATCGACCGGTAAAACAGGTAAGCCGATCATTTTTTATATTAGTATTTTAGCATATGTCGGTAAGGTAGGGAACAATGTTACCATCGGTTGGTTAAACCTGGAGGTCGGTAATTTTTTTAATTATTGTTTTACTATAGGTCGGTAAGGTAGAGAGTCGCAATTTACTGACAACAACAGATGGCACCACCGACCAAGTAAGGGTTCTGTTCCATGCTAAGTTATCAGCAGTCTGCAAAACAGTGAGGTTGGTAATTTTGAGGCTCTGTTTCATGCTAACTCAGTAAAACAGTGGGGTTGGTAATGGAGATTCTTGCAAAGTTAGCATTACGAGGTTCTGTTACATGCTAAGTTACCGTCAGTGGGCAAGGGTCTGTTCTAAGCTAAGTTTAAGGTTATGCTCCGGGCTGAGTTACCAACATCAGGTAATTACCATCGGCCGTTAACATTACACATCCCCAGCTATAGACCGAGCCTTTGTCGCTACATCAGAAGCCTACCTTACCAATTGCGTGTAAATAACTGATGACGTAACTCAGTACTTTTATCCAACACTCATATCAGCAGGAGGTAACGTATGTATCCGTATATGCGCAGTACGTTACCGAAAAAACGATGTGTCACTCCAATGCTCACTGGGATTCCCCCAGCGTCCACAGGTATTCACTGCAGGTGCCATGCGTTTACTTTTTACGCAGGAGTGCCCTATTTCTATAAGTACCGCGCTGAAATTACCTAGTCATTTTTCATAATTCTTATGGACTAAGATATAAGTATATAGCTACTTATCTTAACATCTCAATAATCTAAAATATATATAAAAAGATAAAAATCTGAATACCTATTTTAATGATAAAACATTAAATGTATAAAATATTCAACTATAAGTAAAAAGAATGTCCTACAACTGTAAAGATGTGGCCTTCCCCTGTATCTGCAAGTGGGGTTTCCCTAGCACCGCGCCGAGATTCCCTGCACTGAGTGAGTCCGATAATGTTCGAAGAACAATTCATACTGATCGTTTTTCGTAACTGAGAGATCCAATCCAAATAGAGGAAGGAGATATCAGTGCTGTAACCTCCAGGTTGAACTTTGCGAATGTGCAGTCTAATACTGTAGCTTGGATCTACCTACATTTTATCAATTTGAATTTCGCGCGCTCAGACTCTATGGATATTCTGAAGGATTCAATTCGTGAAAACAAATCAATTTAAAAAAGTGATCAGTTGCGCATGCGCAGTATAAAGTTGCAGTCATAATCGTAAGTTACTAATAAAGGTTATTTGAAAATTAATAAAAAATAGCTATAAACTAAATAGAATAACTTATAAATAATTGAACTAAGATAAAAATAATTAAATTGTGCCAAAACTAATAAAACCAAGATAAAAGTAATTAAATTAGGTTTGAAATAATTGAACCAAGAAAAAACTAATTAAATTAGGTAAAAATTATTAAACTCAGATAAAATTAATATAGGTCAAAATAATTAATAACGTGAATGATTGAATAATAAACTAATTAATTTCTAGACTTATTCTAATAGGATAGGGAAATAGGATTGAATACACATAGTTTTATTTGTTTAATATAAATTTTTATTCAACAACAATCTTAAACCAGTTTTAATAGATCACTTTCGTTATAAAAAAACTTAACCTAGATTTGTAATAGTATTCGCTAATATATTACATATTTTTGACGCAATTTATTTAGAATTGCTAGGCACTCAGGGCTTTTTAATTAATGGTTACTATTAATACAATAGAGATGCATGTGAATTCGAAACGAAGGTGTCAAAACGTCACTCTTCCTATCGTGTGAGTTGAACAGAAAGGGTCCAATTACGCATGTAAAAATCTAATAATGTAGCTTGGATCAACCTACATTTTATCAATTTGAATTTTGCGCGCTCAGGCTTTATGGCTATTGTGAAGGAATTAATTGGTGTCCCACCCACGCAGGAACGACGTATATCTACAGACACAATGCGGCCCTAAGAGTGCTTTATAACCATCTTTGTTGCTCTTACGGTGTTGGCTGCGATCCTGCCTTACCGAACGCTCCAAGGGAGATAGAGTCAATTGTCCAAAACGAGAAGTGCAAAATTTGCAAGAACTACGATTTTCGGGCAGCAGCCTCCGTTGCACACTCAAGGCCTGACATTGTACTTCAAGATCTCGAGAAACGAACTATATACGTGATCGAATTCTCGGCTCCTTCCGAAGACAACATCACTGTCAAGGAGAAAGAAAACGAAGAAAGGTATCAAGAACTTAAAAGGGAGCTGCAACGACGGGATCCAAAATATTCGGTACGAGTAATTGTCCTTGTGATAGGTGCTCTCGGAGGTGCGAAATTGCAGTCAGGAAATTGCTTCCGGTACTCGGCGCGGCGCTGCAGTACCCTGTTACCACTTGCCGTAAATATTATTTCTGACTTTCGTCTCTAGTAAGAACGGAATTAAAGACAGTCAAGAGATATATGCATAGGTATGTAAGGCTGAATCAGTGGAGATAACAGGGGAAATGATTTGATTTCATTACCTTAAAATATTCTGCGAGTATGTTGCATATATTATACACATTTCTTGCGGAAATTATTCTTCTCATACTTAAAGGTTTTTGAAAATCAAGAGAAATATTTCGTGAATCAGATGAAAAAGTTTTGAATTTGCATACTGTCTTCCCTATGACTATGTGAAATATCTCTACAATGCTCAAACTTTATCCTAAGACAAATGTAGCTACATAGTAGGTAGAAATTGATGATTTCTTGTCTATCGGATTGCGGATATTGGGTTTTAAGGAAGAGAAGGGCATGTACAAAGAATGCGCTTTTCATCTTCGTGACCTATTTCGGATGCTTAAATGAATTTATCGATTATTCCTTCCGACAAGCAAAAACACATTACATCTATTTGCCATACTTAAAAGTGGATTGTTCATAAACGTGAAAGCAGTAAAAGTATGAAAGTAAAACGCACATTAAACGATCATTCATTTATTATCTTTCCTTTAGAAAAGCGATATAAAAAGAGAATGATTTCGTGGTTCACACTTTCTTTTTCTTTTTCTTCTTATTGACACCCATTTCTCATCTACTGTCTCACTTTGGCATCCCTTTGTCTTCGAAGCTTCTATCATTCTGCCTTCCTTTTTGTCTACTTCTATTCAATAATCGGTTGTGAATTGTCTGTTAAAAGCGTGAATGATGCAAACACATGTTTAAAGTATTCTCTAGAGAATAAACGCAATTGTTTATCTCGGTGCGTTGGCGTACGATTTTATCAATACTTTTATGGGTTCTTCATTTTTTGTATCTGAGATTTTATAATTTCAAGTGAATGAAATGTAAGATTCAGGATTTCAAATCAAATGAAATCAGGAGAAGCATTTTACACCGTAGGAAGGTTTGCTTCTGAAGTACCGTCAACAGAGGCTATTTTGGTTTACCGGAGCTATTGTGACCTCGGGTATCACTCCGTAGACATTTTTTTTTATTTATGTGATTTTTCTGTAATAGCCCCGTCGTGAATGTACGTTTAGAAAATATAACAGTTTATGAATAAAAATTAATTTTTTTCTTTTTCTGTGAAAAAAATATTTGCTCGTAATTAAATTCTATCACATTTTCCAAGAGGGTCGATTACATTTCACTGTTGAATTTTGATAAGAGCACACGTATTTATCTACGTATGTACATCGTTAAAACAATATACAGGTGCATGATTTATCAATTGTGAAGATACAAAACCAGATTAAATATAATTGCGAAACGCATTAGCTTTCCAGAATCTTTTATTCGGTAGCCTTCTCGAGATCTGCGTTGCTAGAGAAACCATTAGTAGTAGGCATGTGAATGTAACCAAGGCAACCAGTTTCATTATGTCGCACTCATCCACATACTACTTACAAGGGAGATGAAAAGGCAAGCAGCTGAGAAAGAAATGTTTTCTGGGTAAGCGTGGAAAGTGTTTGCATCTGTCTTCGAATGAGAGTTTATGAGATATATGGAGTATATATGGAGTTTATATATGTGGTTGAAATGAAAATCCGCCTATAAGCTGAAACATCAAGCTTTAAGATACAGAAGATTTCATATTTTTATATTTGATTTTATATTTGCATGTAAAAGGAATTTCTTTTGATGAATTTAAACAGTGCTTTTCTTTCTGCACAGACCCAAACAATATTTGAACTACGAAAATTTGTTCGTTTTGCTGATAACGTTTTTTTCTATCTATCTGACATAAAACTATTTATATAAAGTTGCAAATTTGTCATAAGGACAACGACAGGATTCCGTCGGGAGTAGCTGCTAACGTGAAAAATTGCACCAGCTCCCAGCGAAATCGCGGTAAAATTTCAGCTGTAACCACGTCTGACGATTGTCAGATAGGCGATTACAGTCAGCGACGAATTCAATACGATGACCAGGCAAAAATCTAGTGCACCCTGAAGACACGGAGCGACCCAAGGACGACCGCCTTCTGTGTTTTCCTTGAAAGAGTCTCAGCATTTTGTTGACATGCAGGGATGCTTTTCAGGCTACTAGGCAGTAAACCTTGGCACTTCCAAGAGCGCCGATGATCAAGACGATTAGAATAACAGAATATTTCGGGTATAATCGTGGCAAATCCCTCATAAGGTCTTTATACCTCTGTTTCTTTTCTTTCTATTTGGCTATGATGTTTTTGTCAGCTAGTGCCGAAAATTCGATAACGAACATGGTTCTTTTCTCGAAATCAAGGAGAACTATGTCAGGCCTCGAGTGCGCAACATAAACAATTGTCGAGAAGATGAAGTACCAGTATGTGCGGCACTTCTCATTTTCGACAATTGACTCTATTTCCTTAGGAGCGTTTAGCAGAGCGGTATTTGGATCAATGCCGTAAGAGTGACAGAGATGGTAATATACCACTTTTATTGCCGCATTGTGCCTTTCGATGTAGGTCGGTCCCGCATGAGTTGGACAACTGAATAGTATGTGTCCTAGATGCTCGGGGCGTGCATGACATGTTCTGCAGCTATCATCGGGAATGTCTTGGCTCAAAATGTGGCGACGGTATGCTAGAGTGGAAATGACACCGTCTTGATATGCCAAAATGAAACCCTCCGTGCCCGAATTCAATCCGGGTGATTTAAGGAAAACAAATTTTGGCTCGTACGACATCGACAGATCCTCCACATTTCTGTGGAAGATGCCCTGCATCTTCTTGTCAAGGAGCTGTTCGCGGAAGTTTTTCTCCTGTGCTTTCTTAATCCGGGCCTTCAGGAGTGAGTAGACTGGTGACCTTCTCAGCATAAAACATCAACCAATTACGAATCTCGGTTTCCTTCCCCCCCCCTCCCAGTAACAGAGGCTTTGGTGAGACTGACGTTACAACAAGATTATACCTTGCACCTATATACCTATCTGCCCTGTACCTATATACCCATCCACACATTGCTACTATCCAACCGAGCGATTCACGCCTACCCCGAAGGGGAAGCGGCTTAATGATATAATAATAATAATAATAATCTGTGCATTCACTCCAACGTTTTACCGGAGTTGAATCGAGTTTCCCTTTCCGAACCAAGTACTAAAGTTTATTACCAATGAAGCATCATGTTATCAACCTCACCATTAATTCTATAATTACCCTTGATTCAATAAACTAAAAACACATTTGAGATGCTTGGAGACCAAATCGTTTTTTTAAGCAGATTCCTTTTCAATAATATCAATAATTTCTTTTTTATTGCAACTCACCTTAAAACTTTGAATTTCCTTGCAGATAGGAAAGTCAGTGAATCATGCAGTAAATGATTCAACTGTGACACAAATTGACACGAATTCATTACTACTCACTAGAGTGGTCAAAAACAATATATTTTTATCTTTTAAAATCTCATCCACTAATGTTGTGTCCCGAAAGGTTAAAAATTCAATAAATCCTTTACTTCTAAAAATTATTGTAAGAGCTTCACAGAGGTGACGTAAAACTATCTATACTAACTATTTATAAATAAATTCATCCTCAAAGTCGCTAAAATGTTGTTGTGAAATTTACTTTTTTTTAGAAATGGAAGATTAAAATATAGCATAAATTTCCACTCGGTAACATCTCCCTAAATACAAATTTGCGCACAAAAATTGGTAAATTTATGTCCCTGGAGTTTTGTATTACTCAGTAACACTCATATTTTAGGACAGAACTCGAGGAAAATCACTTTCAAAAATCTGAAGAAAATAAATGAATAATTAATTTTATTCCTATATAAGTCTTCACATATAAGAACAAGAATATTATTTCTTCGTAAGACTATGCAAATTTTGCAACATATGCATCGTATGATTTTCGTGTTACCATATTCGGTAACACATTTTTAATGATTCTTCATAAAATAAGAATAAAATTAAAATGTGGATGCACTGACAAACAGAGCTCAAAACAATATTTTACAGTATCTTTTAAGATTTTTATGTCGACTCTAAATATTTTTTTAAATAATTACGATATTTGATCATCAATTTAAAATATGTATCAGTATTAAATTATTATTTTTGAATGTTTTCTTCCAATATTTTTAATTTTGATGTTGTGTCGCAAAAGAAGGTTATTTCAATTTTGTAGATTTCAAATTAAAGTTCTCAAATTTAAAGATATTTAATCTAATTAAATTTTGTGTTCAGAATTTTGAAAGTTTCATTTAGAATCAAACAAATTTTCATTGTTCTAGATATAAATCTCTCAATTTTTTAATATGAAATAAAATTTTGGATTTTCACGCTTTGAAAACAGTAAATTTTGTAATAAAAATTTGATCATTTAACATTTTTTGCCACTTGAAATTCCAAATTTGTCAGTTTTAAATACTATAGAACTTTGAAAAGGGTCCACTTTTAAGTTGTAAACCTGATTAATTTTCAGTTTTAAGTTTATAATAGTGAAAATTTTTTAACTGCTAAGCCTGAGAATAAAATTTGTTTCCATTTTTATAGCTTGCAAGTCTTTAAAAGTGTACACTTTTAAATATTCCTTACTTAAAGGTTGTTAATTACCACAGAAAAAAAACTAGGGTTTCTATTAGAACCCATATTTGGTTTCAAGCGGACTGCAACAAAAAGGAACCTGTCGTTGTGAGAAGGGACCCTAAATAATCAATTGTTCCAAAGAAACCCAAAGTATGAGGGCGCAGTCCCATGGAGGTAGATTAGTAGAATAGTGGAACAGTTTTGGCCAATGAGGTGTCTGCACAAACTCTAGCAGTCACCTCATTGGTCAAAACTATTCCACTATTCTACCTCCATGGGACTGCGCCCTGAGTTCTAATAGAGACTTTTGGTACAGAACTCATTTTCTGCACCTTTTACATTATAATACAGATTTAATTACATTACACTGGAAAAAAATGTAATGAAGAATCTTAAATTATAAATATTAGTAGTTCCTCAAAGGAAGATAATGCACAAGAGATGTGACAGTTTTTAAGATTATGTTTAAAACTGTACCGATGCAACATTACTGAACCACCAGTTTTTTTCTGTGAGCTTTTAAAGCTGAAGATATAAATCTGTGAATACATGACTATTATAGAGTCGTCTTTCTTTAGATAAAAAACGTGTTAAAAGTACACGCTGATCAACTACAACGGGACATTCCATAAAAAGTGGAACTTGCCCTGTCTTATTTAAAATTTTTTTTCGAATAGTAAGTAGTCAAGCCATGGCTTTTGTCAGACCCATGAATAGATCAATCATTTTTTTAAATAATTTTTACGCGATACACAGAAACTTTTTGATTCTTAAAGCTCATCTTTCGTCCCTGGGCAACGTATAGAATTTATTTATCAATTTGTTGCGATACAAGATCAAATGAAACGTATTCATTATCGTAAAGGATCAAAACTTTAAAACCCGAAATCAACCGAAAAAACAATTTCAATAATTTTTATTATCTTTAAAACCATTTTAGCTATCGATGTTCAGCGAAAAATTTTACCTTTGAAAACGAGAGATTCGGCAGCAAGTATAGAACTTTTTTGAAAGTTACCGGAAAATTTTGAATAAAAGTTCAAAAATTCATTTCTGATTTATTTTTGTTTTGATGCATCAAAGTTACTCTTTCAGGGATAATTCGTGTCTTTAAGTGATATCAATGCTTTTCGAAACACCAGGGACCAATCTCCCACAACTAATAATTGTGCTTGAAAAATGTCGCTGGAACCTTCTGAGAAAAAAGACTTTTTTCTTTTACTTTCTTTCTATCTTTTTTTCCAGCAAAGTATATATTTCAATACTGTACTGTAATAATGAAATAACGGAAGTCATAAATAAATACCAGCGGAAAGCTCAAGTGCAAATATGAAAACGACAGGTGCTTTGGGCAACTGCAGAAGCCTTTAAGGTCGTTTTAGAGCCTCTGCAATGTTACGACCATTCACGAAAGTAATTCCTAGGTTGACATTCGTGGATTAATTTTGACATTAAACTCCGTGCTGTCTCACATGATTAATTAGCTTCGTGATCATGGATGTATGCCCCTCCCCCCCCTCTCTCTCTCTCTCTCTCTCTCTCTCTCTCTCTCTCTCTCTCTATTATCCCGAAGAAAATTGTTACACGGTGCGCGAGTTAAAATTCATTTTTTGGATGACAGTTGCTCCCAGTGGGACCCTGCGGTGGTTGTTGACCTTTAGTTTTTAATTATATATATATATGTATAAATATATGTGAATTTGTTCATGAAATAAACAAATATTATTGCATAGCGAAAATTCGTCGAGAAAACATAATTGGCAATATAATTTCAGCAAGCTCAGAAGAGAAAAACAATTTCTTTTTGCTTATAAACGCCTAAAATGTGCATTTGTTTATTAAATCAACTAATATTGATGCATAGCGAAATTTTTGCACAAAACATCATTGGCAATATAATTTCAGCAAGGTCAGAAGAAAACACGATTTCTTTTCGCTTATAAACGCCTAAAATGTGCATTTGTTTGTATAATTTGTTTATAAAATAAACAAATATTAATGCATGGCAATACTTTTTCAGAAAATATCATTGACAATATAATTGCAATAATATTAGAAGAAAAATTGATTTCTTTTCTCTTAAAAACGCCTAAAACGTGCATTTGTTTATAAAATAAACAAATATAATGGGTGTTGAATTTTTTTTAGAAAACATCATTGGTAATATAATTACAACAAAACTAGAAGAAAAAACATCAGTTTCTGCCTATAAATATCTGCGATGTACATTTGGTTTTAGAATTTGTTAATAGAATTAATTATTAACATATAATCTTAAATTTTAATGGCTACGTATCATTATAACGATGAAAGCGAGCAATTTCAGAGCTGAAATAGACTTTGATGACAAATATCTCCTAATGTCGATTATTTGTTGATACAATTTGTTTATAACAATTAAATTTACAAGTTAAATTTTTTTTCTTCCTCATACACCTTTGCATTTAATCCAAGTGACAGAAAGTATAAGCAAAATTTTGTCCAGCAGATAAAAAATTAAATATAAAAAATCGACACTTTTTTCGCTGTCTGCATTAACATAAAAATTAAATAAACAACAAAAAAAGTCTACTCACAGTTTTGACAAATTTAGTCAAGTATAAAAATTGTAAAAGCTAATTAAAATTTATTCCTTATTTGAAATAGAATTATATTTATATTTTAATCATCTATATATAAGAAATTTAATAATTCTTTAACGATTTTTCAGTGAATCGATTTTCATGATTCGATTCAGAATGTATTCAAAAATCGATTCTTCTAAGAGAATCGAACTTCCCTACACAGAATGCATGGACTCAGTATCCAACAAACTATAGAGCATTCTCACTTGTGACGTCACGCGCTCCGACCGTCCTGTGAGGGAATAACATGAGGGAAAATACGTTGCCAGTATAGGAATGGTATATTTCGGGGACGTTTTTAAAATAAGATAATTAAAATGGTAAGGTTTTGTTTCGTAGTGGGGTTTAATAAACACGTTGTGCACCCAGGCACAACATTTTATCGGATTCCAATAGGAATAAGCGATGAGAATAAAAAGTTCGGGACGAAATCTCGTGTTCGGTCTAGTGATCTGTCAACAAGTGAACTTATTATATTATCGAAGAGAAATGTGGATAAGTGTTTTTCGTCGTGGGCCTTTAAGTGCAAATCAATAAAAAAATGCCCGGATTTGTGAGGACAATTCTATTGGTGGTAAGTAAGAAGGGTATGCGTGTAGAAAATGAGGTTATGTTGACCATCACTGAAGCGGAAGAATTATTTGTGATTTATGTTTATTACAATCCTTTGTATCATATAGGATGTTCAGCTGACTTGACGAATAAGGATCATCCTGATTGGGTGCTTTGTCAAAAATTAGGTTATGAAAAAGGAGCCGCTGTAAAAAGGAAAAATTCACTGTCCCGCTACGACCGATCTGCGAAAAGGGCAAGGCTAATATTTTTGTATTTCAAAGTTTGTTTACTCGTATTCGGAAAATTAATATCTCGTGAGCATGTTTTTATTTTTAATTAAACATTCATTTATTTATCGCAATCTACATGCGACGTATCAACTTTAAGAATACGGTTAAACAAAGTTTGAAATACAAAAATATTAGCCTTGCCCTTTTCGCAGATCGGTCGTAGCGGGTCAGTGAATTTTTCCTTTTTACAGCGGCTCCTTTTTCATAACCTAATTTTTGACAAGGCACCCAATGAGGATGATCCTTATTCACGAAGTCAGCTGAACATCCTATATGATACAAACGAATTACAATCGATTGTAATGAATGTAAATCACAAATAGTTCTTCCGCTACAGTGTTGGTAAACATAACCTCATTTTCTACACGCATACCCTTCTTACATACCACCAATAAAATGGTCCTCACAAATACGGGCATTTTTTAATTGACTTGCACTTAAAGGCTCACGGCGCAAAACACTTATTTACATTTCTTTTCGATAATATAATAAGTTCACTTGTTGACAGATCACTAGACCGAACACGAGATTTCGAGCCGAACTTTTTATTCTCATCACTTATTCTTTCGGAACCCGATCAAATTTCGTGCCTAGATGGACAACAATGTGGTTATTACACCATACTACGAAACAATAACTTACCATTTTAATTATTTTATTTTAAAAACGTCTCCGAAATATGTCATCCCTATACTGGCAATGTATTTTCCCTCAATGTTATTCCCTCACAGGACTGTGGCTATTAAAAATTGCTATGATCCTCCATTTTTAAAAGGACGTCAAACGGCAAATTTGAACCAAGTTCAACGCTAAATGTGCGAATTGCATAATAAACTCAAAAGGTCTTATAAATAATTCTCTAAATTAAAAAAATATTTTTAAAATGTGTTGATTATGTATAACAAGTATAAAAATGTACAAAATGATGACATTCAAGAATTTACAGTGTGTTTTTTAAAACTTACTTCATAAGAATTCTAATAGTTTATTCTATGTATTTGGACTAGATTTTTAAAGAAAAAAGAAAGTTTTAAAATCGGCTAAAGTTATATTTAATATTGTTATAATCATTATAAATAAATTATACCTACTGAGGATTTTTGAAGGAAAAAATAGTTGTAAAGTCGGTTAAATTATTATTTTTACATTCTCATTCTAATGAGAAGGTATTGGTTTTATGCACGGTCGTATACACAGGTCTGGGGGCTCTCGTGGTGGGAGAAGTTCCCTTATTGAAGCTTCCTTTTATTTCACAAAGTTGCTACTTCCGGTAGTGGCGTAATAGTAGAGTAGAGAAAGTGGCGGAATAATTTGAAATTTTTATTTCAAGAAGTCAATTTAATCCAAACGTATTCAATAATTTGAATAATGTGGATGCATTTTTTAATTAATAGAAAATAATGAATACATATTGATGCTAAAAATGATATGATATAAAGTAAATTGCATGAAACTGATTTTTGAAAATATTAAAGGGGAGTTAGCCCAATGCAACGTGGCTGACTGCAAGAGCCGTAGCTCTTGGGCGATGGGGTCGCCACATCCCTACGCGATTATTATTATTATTATCATGTTACTTATATAATACAAATATTGATATTTTTTGAATACACTCAAACATATTTAAAATTTAATTATTAAGCACCAGATTTAAGACCTCTTTTGATGGTCAGGAGGCTTAAAAAAGTTTCACATGAAATAGCAGATGTGACACAAGCAGTAAAACATTTAACTTTAACGGATGTGTTGGTGGCTGAAGGACATCTTAGGGTACCGCATCATACCTGGCGGCTTAGACGACCGTCTCTATTCTCTTGAGCTATAAGCCTATTATAAACTCGAGATTGAAACTCGCCGAGACGATGTACTTCTTAACTGTAGGCTACTGTATTACGGTGTGATAGTACCTTCACATTTTTAACGTGTGGATCCTAAATTGCCTAGACCACTTCTCAATGAAACATGCGTTTTTCGTTTGTTTTTTATTGAAGAAATTTCGGCTTAAACGCACGTCAGGGTACCATCGGATACCTAATGGCCTGGCGAACCTTTTCTATTGTTTTGCGCTCTGCCTCGAACCAAGTCTATTTTGAAGCTCGACGAGGCATTGTGGTGCTCAACTGGAGGCTACTGTGTACGTTGTGATGGTACATTTCAAACTGAATTCCCATTTAATTTGGCCGCCGCTAACACGGTAACATCAGATGATAATTTTTCACCAAATAGTTCAATTTTCAACCTATAGAGATGCATTTTCAACCAAAAAAGATTTTAACCAAAACAGTTAAATTTCAGACCAAAAAAGATGACGGTAAGAAAATAGTTGAATTTTCAAAAAGTTATTTAAATTTTAACAAAATAGTTGAATTTCTAACAAAATAGTTGAATTTTCCACCTACAAAGACGCATTTTCAACACAGAAAGATTTCAACCAAAACAGTTGAATTTTAGACCGTAAAAGATGACGGTAACAAAATAGTTGAATTTTCAAAAAATTACTTAAATTTGTTAAAAATAGTAGAATTTTCAACCTAAGAACATGTATTTTAAACCAAGAAAGATTTTTACCAAATAGTTTAATTTTCAACATACAAAGATGCATTTTCAACCGAGAAAGATTTCAACAAAACAGTTGAATTTTAGACTAACAAAAATGAAAATAACTAAGTAGTTAAATTTTCGAAAAATTATTAAAATTTTTACCCAAATAGTTGAATTTTCAACCTACAAAGATGCATTTTCGACCGAGAAAGATTTCAATCCCAACAGTTGAATTTCAGACCAAAAAACATAACGTTAACAAAAAAATAGATGAATTTTCAAGAGATTATTTGAATTTTTGACAAAATAGTTAAATTTTCAAAAAATTATTAAAATTTTGAACAAAATAGTTGAATTTTTAACCTGCAAAGATGCATTTTCAACCAAGAAAGATTTCAACCAAAGCAGTTGAATTTTAGACAGAAAAATATGGCTTTTACAAAATAGTTAAATCTTTAATGTAATACCTGAATTTTTAACATATAAATATGGCTTTTCATCCCAGAATATTAATTTTCTACCAAAAGACGAATTTTAAACAAAATACATGAATTTTCCACCACATAGTTGGAGTTTCAACTTTAAAAAAGCTTGGAGTTAAAAATGGAATCTTTAACTTTTCCGTTTATAAAATTAATTCTCAACAAAAAAAGAACAAATTTTCAAACAGTTGAATTGAACAAAAAAACAACTACTCAACAAAAAGTTAAATCCTCAATCAAACAGATTTAACAAATTAGTCCAACTTTCATCCAAGTAGTTCAATTTTTATCCGAAAAATTCAAATTATCACCAAAAAGATTGATTTTTCGTTTTATTATTATTTTTTTTTAACCAAAACAAAATAATTATCAACGAAACTTGTAACAGGTACTCTACGCGTGCATGACACGCTCTGCACCTATCGCTGGGAATTTCTTGACATAAAATGCTGTCACGGTATACTAAGGCGGGAATGACACCGCCCTGGCATGCGAAAATAAAACCTTCTGTACTTGAAGTAAGCCCTGATGATCTGAGAAAGGCAAATGTTTGCTCCTTCAACAAGGACTATTTTTCTACATTCCTGTGAAAATTTCTGAGCATTTCCTTGTCGAACAGCTGCTGGAACTTTTCAACTTTTGTTTTCTTTACTTCGGCTTTAAGAAGTGAAACATCTAGATGGAGTAATGCATTTTCCTCACTTCTGATGTTAAACTGTAGGCCAAGGGTCTTAACCGCCTGCTCAGCGGCGTTGTAAAGGCAAGCTCATTTGCAAATCTTCTCGTGATACCTGACCATATTTAGGAGGATCTTTTCCATTTGCAACGATGCAAGCTATACTTAGAACAATTCCGTTATGAAGATATTGGAGATTCAGAAGTCTGCGTCTGCCTTGACGGCGTGAAATGTATAACCGCGGAACGGACGAATTGATATGCAAGCTCTTATGCATATGCATGATCACACGCGTGGCGATATCAAGAATCGTAAGCTCGTTCTTCGTCCATTCAACCAACCCAAACGAGTAGAGTAGAACCGGGACGGCAAGCATGTTATTTGCAGATACCTTGTTCAACATCGACAGATTTGAAGACCAAATCTGTCGAAGAAGATGCTTTTATTTGCTTCGGAGAGACTCCTTCACTAATCTTACGTTCTGCATGCGACTTTGAGGAACGTCCAGAAACGTATAGTTCTCTCCACTGTCAAGATGTCTAATAACACTCATATCGACAAGCTCAGGGGCCTCGGGAAATCCAGTAATCTTTCTTTTCGTGAGATTAATCTTGGCACACTTGGCTAATCCAAAGACCATACCAATCTCTCCTGTGTACTCCTTGACGATATTTAAAGCAAGTTAAAGTTTGCTTGCCCCAGAAGCATAGATCTTCTGTCATTCATATAAAATACATGGATGACCTTATGCCCGCGATGATGTGTCACCGTAGTGGTATCTAGGAGAATTGCGAAGTGCGGGAGATAGAGCCAAAAGTGTGATGCAAAAGAGCAGAAGGCTCATAGTATTGCCCAGAAAGAAGCTCCTCTGGCCAAGCTTTCACTGGTTAATAGCCTGAAAAGCATCCCTGCGTGTCAACAAAATGCTGAGATACTTGCGGGAAAAATGCAGAAGGCAGTCGTCCTTAGGTCGCTCCGTGTCCTCAGGGTGCACGAGACTTCTGCCGGATTGTCATATTGAGTCCATCATAGACTCTAGATTGGCACCCGATCCCGGTGAAATCCCGCGATTGTCCTTGCGACAAACTTTTAATTATATACATATACATATATATGGAATATAATTAATACATTATTATCCTTTTAGAGACTATCGTAACCATTTGGTGATATTAGAAAAATTGTTATTTTTAAAAATAATTCCGAAGCTTTTAATATTAAAATTGTGAGAAAATTGAACAATTTTTTCAAAAAAATCACTCGCATGATTTTGTTGTAAATGACATTAAAAAAAGTTATAAATATTGTTGTAAAAATACATTCAATTCGCTGATTTTGCCAGAATATTTTAAGTAAGAGATGTAAAAATTGATCGAGTCCTTTTTTTGACAGTTCAAATTTTGATTTTTCGACATTCCTTTTTTCAATTTTTAATTATATATGTACGGTGATATACATAACATATGTAGTGAAAAAGTTCCAATAAAATTTTATGTCAAACAATTGAGAAATGATCATATAAAGTACATTTTCCAGTATATTTAGACAAACTGGGATGATTCAATTCAAAATCGAGTTGGGTATTAATTTTTTGGATATTAGTTTTTTTTAATGAAGAATTTCAACCTCAATGTATTATCAACGGATAGATCTAAGATTATTTGTAAAAAAAAATTATTTACTTGGTCTACCGAACCACTCCAAATAATAGCAGTTTTTCGCCACAAACAATTCTTTATAAAAAGAATTTTTGGTTTAGAATTCGAATTATTAAAATGAAAAAATCAAATTCTAAACCATTTCAACATTTATAGAATATATAAAAAAACTGTCGAGTTAAATTTAGTAGAATCTGTAAAATTCACATATTAAAAATCTTTTCCTTCAATCGATATTATTTATCGTAAGAATTTTTCGGTATGCTTGTCAGTCATAAGGTGTGTTAATGACACTGTTAAGCGAAATCGAATGGTTTTAATAAACAATAATTTGACCAAAGTCTGTATACTCATTTGTTTTATTTTGTGCTCACACAATGATTTCAATTATCAAAATATCAAATTAATTACTTTTAATTTATTGATACATTCTGTGTTAACAAAACTTAACAATTAATTGTAATTTAATAATTAATTATTAATTACATCATAATTTTATTTTATAAATGTTTCGAAAATTTGTAGTTGTTAAGTCTCTCCAACAGGAAACTCGGAGGTGCTTGAGGGCTGATTCCTATTTTCGGCAGCACATCTACGCAGATGCGTTTATTAGTAAGGATTCTCGGCGAATTTTTGCATTAAAATCTAGCATATCTGCAGTTGTGCATATAAGTAATTGGAATTTGCTAAATTTTTTGTTTTAATGAATAGAGTATGCCCGATTTACCCAAGAACAGAAGTTTTTTTTTTAACTCTCATACGTTAAAAGGTACAGATGCAAACGCGTTTTATTGAATATATCAGTTCGTCTAAAATGCAGTTGTGCAGTTTCTTCATCAGGACGGCAGAGTTCTAGATCAATCTAAAAAATCTATGCCCCCTACCTCACATTACTCCTTTCCTCTTCGCGCAAGTCACCCCTACCCCGAAAGGGAAATGGCTTAATGGTATAATAATAATAATAATACTATATATCAGTGGGCACTGCAGATGCAAGCCGATCGGACCCGAATGGAGCCGAGTCCAGACTCGAGACCAAAGCAACGTTTATCGAGCGACTTGCATTTATTTTTCTTCATTTATAAATTTTTATATTGCTTCGAAAAATATACTTTTGGCACCTCGAAAAAATATGTGATTTTGAATTTTGCTAACTGTACCCCATAAATGTCTTCCTTTTGGTGAAAAAATACTGTCATAAATTTTCTTCCAATTAAAAAAATTTATTTAGATGTTCCGCTAGGACTTTTAAGGTCTGAAAATTAATTTTGTTAGCTTTTAATTTTAAAAAAACACACACAAATTTAAGGCTAACAAATTCTTTCACCCCAAAAAGTATTTGTTATTTATTCAGGAATAAGTCAAAAATGTTATTAAACCAAAAAAATTGAAGATATCGGGCTTAGAATATAAAAATTCGTAACCTAACTACAATTAATGGTTTGAAATGGCCCCTAAACATTTTTTGGCCGAAAATATTATGCACAAGATTCTTTCTACAATATAAGGAGAATATTCTCCATGAGAGATAAACTCAAAATATTTCTACTGGGTAACCGTTCAAAGATTTTCTGTAGTACTTTACCATTTAGTTTTACCTGTATTATTCAATTTCAATTCTTTTTTCATAAATTAAAAATTAAATGAAATCGATAAGAAAATCGATGAGCAAAATTATAAAAACGCGTAATTGCATCAAAATCGACCTTAATTAAAACAAGCTTACATTTTTTTAGGTAAATGCGAGGTAACAATATATTTTAAAGTACAATAGGAATCTTTAGAGCATAAAAATGTGTATTTTTGTGTATTTTGAAATTTAATATTTTCTTCGGCCACCAGATATAATTAATTTTTCTTTATTCATTACGGAGAACATTCTCCTTATATTGCAGAAGAAATCTTCTACATATTATTTTCGGAAAAAATGTGTAGGGGACATTTCAACCCATTTATTATTATAAAATTACAACATTTTCGTATTCTGGGCCCGATAATAGGTCCACGATTTGTGATTGTTTGATAAAATTTAGGGTTTATGCCTTAATAAATAACAATAACTTTCTGGTGGTAAATAATTTTTTAGCCTTAACGTTTACACTGGAACCTTGAATTTAGAACGGTTTTGGGCACAGCCTGAGGTGGCCTTGATCATAAGTCCAATGAATCTAAACGTAAATAGGCAGGGCCGCGTGAACCATTTTCAATTGGAATACTCAATATTAGGCATCCGACGTGCGAGAGTAGCCACACACTGCCCCCTTTGTCGCTACGCTGCTGTTCGTCACGCATGCCTGAGCACTGGCTCTCTTTCGGTCCCGCGGTTCTCGCATCGCCAAAATGCCAAGGACATCAATTCTAAGAATATCGTAAATCCGAGGTACATCATTCCAAGTTTCAGTGTAATTTATATTTATATTTCATTATATATATATTAGGATGATCCAAAAGGATGACCCACCCACGAAAAAAGTTTCCATTTCCGGAGAAAGAAAATCCGTAATTTTTTTTTCATCGAAATTTGAATATTAACACGTGCCACCAGGAGGCACTTCAAAATCCCATTTAATTGACATGGGGAAATTTTTGATTTTCGAAAAATTGAACTCATACTTCAGGGTTTGATCGAAACGAGCCAAGTTTTTTAGAGATTGAAGAGGAGTGCCTATGAAATAAAACCTTTCTAATAACTTTCATTTTTAACTTGCCCTTACCCCCCCCCCCAGCGCCCCAATTATGACCCGAAAATCAAAAAACTACATTTTTACGTATTATTGTTACTTTTTAGCAATTTCCGAAAGCAAAAAAGATTTTAATTTGAAACCAAAAGCAGTTGAATATATAACAAAAAATTTCAGTTTAATTTTTTAACCCAAAAATATTAAGTTTAAACCTAAAAGTTAACTTGCCACGAAATAGTTTCATTTTCAACCAAATAGATAATTTTTCTACCAAGAAGGTTAATTTTCTATCAAAAAGACGAATTTGCGACGAAATAGTTACATTGTCAACCAAAAAGATTAATTTTCAACTAAACAGTTGCATTTTTCACCAAAACATATGATATTTTTATTAAAAGAAATGAGTTTTCAAACCAAAAAGACCAATTTTCAAGAAAACATTTGAATTATCAAACGAACCAAATTTGTAGGCAAGATATAAAAAATTTTAACCCAATTATAATTTGAGAGGAAAAATAATTTTTATTAAAAAGTGAACAATCTTACCAACTATTAATTTTTCAAGTTTATTTGTTTAGTTGTTGCTTAGGCCATAAAAATATAATTTTTCTAAGGTTCTTGAGAAGATTCAAAAAGATTTCTGAGGATTTCAGATCTGTCGCAAAGTATAATTTTTTTATCTTACAGGATTTTACAAAATTTTAGGAAAGATTTGAGCCAGCTTGAAAAATATTTAGGTCATGTAGAAGTTTGGAAGAAATACTAAAATATTTCAAAAATACCTAAATATCTTTTAAACTAACTCAAATTATTCCTAAAATTGCCTTCAAATAATCCAGATTCTTTTTTGACAAGTTTGGAAATCTTTTGAAACTTTTTTCAATCTTTTTGAATATTCTCGGAAATTTATTTTTATTTTAATGCAAAATTACTTTGAAATTTTCCAAGAACTTAAAAAAAAATTTATTATCCTTAAACCTTTCATAATTCTTACAAAGCCTCTCTATTAGAAATCTTGAAAAATCTACATTTTTTTGAAATTTTTAAAAATCCTATTAAGATTTAAATTATTTTCGAGCCCATTCAAAATTTCTGAAACTTCTAAATATTTTTCAAAATATTGGCAAGTTTTGTTAATTTTTTTTGTTTAGATTCTGCAAAACTACAAAAATTGTCTGAAAATCTTCCAGATTTTTTTTGACATATTATTGTTGGTACGCGTATTTTTTTTGTTACCGTTACCGAATTTTTTAACTGGTTTACAAATTATAGTGTGGTAGCAAAATTTTAAGAAAATAATTATATCCCAATGTTAAAAAAATATTTTCTTCTTTTTCGATAATGTTTAAAACATTCAGAAATAAATTTTATCATAAAATAAAAATTCTTTTTTGAAAATTTTGAGTTACTTAATTGACGTTGCAGAAAATTCGTAATCTTTATTGATAGATAAATACATATCAACCTCACCTAATATAGTTAAGGGGTTATGATTAGATTCCTTCAGCCATTTTCATTTATTATTAAAAAATCATTTGAAATTAAAATTTTCTCTATTAAAAATAAATGTTGTGAATTAAGATTCCTCATTTGGAAATTGATTTACAATTGGTTGCCAAAGATCCACTCTCGGATCCACTAGAATACTAGATTGTTACTAGGGATTCAGTGGTTTTTCGGAAAAATGATTTTTATGAAAATTGAACTTTCTGCGTAATGAATACCAACATGGAAATTGTGATTCACAAAATTCCGAAAAATTCTGGAAACAGCCACTAAAACTAAAACTTTTTGGTAAGCATTCATTTGTCCAAAATTTAATTGTTCCCAAATATAATTTTTCCCATGAAATACCAGCACGTTCCTAGTTCCTAGTTACGTTCTAGTCCTTTTCAGATAGAATGATTTTTGGAAACAATCCAATTTTGGACAAATGCATACCTACCAATTAAAAAGAAATAATCGAAGAGATTGTTATATGCGCGAAGAAAAATGGATGTTCTACATAAGATACGAAGCATTGACCATAAGCTTCATCAAGTGAACGACAGATGTCGACACCATTGTTCACGAAATTGGCTATAAGCTTCATCTAGTGGACGCTAGAGGGACATCGTCTTCTTGCACTCGGACGACTTTACCATCTTGGATGTTTCACTTTGACATAACAAATATTTTTATGCCTAACATCTCCAAAGGATAGAAGATGTTACGCGTCAATATCTGTGTGTTTCGCGGTACTATCTTATGCTTTGAACATCTACGTTTGAACATCCATTTTTCTCATCGTAGAAAATCTCTTGCCAAACACGAATTTCCAGGAGTAAAACTGTTTAGAAAAATCATTGAATCAGCTTTATGAACAAAGGTCAGAATTGACTGAATTATTCGAAGAGATTGTGATGCAAGTGATGTGGAAGCTACACCTAACTACATTAAATCTGATATTGGGATGAATTAGTAGAGGATGTATTGATTCTGTCGTGACGTCGCTTCTCTGGATTAATCAAGTCCTTCCTCTGCCATGTTAGCTTAAAGTCCCTCTACTCTGTGTTTGGCTCCTGATGGATAGAATCGACAGTTGATATGAATTATTCCACTAAACAATAGGGTGGTTTCGCAATTTCAGATAAAATATGTTTTAAACAGTTAATTTTGAGTTAAACTCAGAGTACTTTTCCAGTTTCCTTCCAGCGCTCTATTTAGGAGAAAAATAGTGTTAAAAATTTGAACCGCGAAAACACTCATTGAAATTGAAATTACGTGACATGAAAGTTGATAGGGATTTTCAAATATTCAAATCAATGCGCCATTGGCTTCTAACCAAAGATATTACTCCCTCGAAAGTAATGTAGCCGTTGGCTAAAGGTGGATTTGACGTTTATGAATTCTTTTAAATAAAATTTAAATAACATATTGAATTCAATACGAAACACTTTACATTTCTAAGATTTCAAGCCGATATATGGGTAATTGTAAAATTGTAGGCAAATTTTAGTACCTACAGTGGCAAACACATTATTATTAGGAATTAAAAATTTCATAACGGAAATTGATCTTATCACATCCAAAAATTAAAAATCCAAAAGGGGCAGTTTTGAAAATAAGAAATAATAATGAAGATCTTACACGAAATACGGAAAGTGGATTTGAGGTTAGGAGTTTGATGAAAGACAGCGCGAGCTTTTGAAAAGTTCAAAAGCGAATACTGTAACGTATGCCATTTAGGAAAAATTATATTTTTTATTATACAGTCTTTAACTTACACGAGATATCTTCAAATTTGAGCAATATGCAAAATTATTTTCTTTTTAATTTCAAGAGAAGTTCTACTTTTTATTGAGGCGATTGAGACTGGCTACATATAACATTTTAAAGTTACAAAATTCATTAATTTGTCACAATTGTGAATAAAAATTACATAAAGCATACAGTATATTATTAATAACAAATCTATAAACTACTCATCTGGCAAAGTAGACTCCAACATTTTCTATTTTCTTTCCGATTTTCAGGTTACATTGTTACAAATATTCAAACTTTAGCATTTTAAATTTTGTTTCTTTCCCAAATTCTGGGAGACTCGACCTTCCTCTTCTCAAGCACACTCGCTACTGATTTTGAGAATAAAGGGTAAGCATGTGTCAAGGGTCAGTTTACAATAACGTTTTTTTTTTAGGTTAACTGAAAAGGAGAGAAATGTTTTTTTTAAGCGGTCTATTTTTTATATTTGTATAATACATTTTTTAATACAATTTGCCACCTAAATTTTCATTTTTCTTTCATAAAATTCAGAAAAGGCACTTAAAAATTTCTTTCTAGTGTCTGAAGTGGTGAGTTTTGGCAAAGTTGGGGTTAAATTGAATTAAAATAATTGTCATGCTTCTTACTACTCACATGGTAGTTTCACATCATCGTTGTAAATTTTTTACGTTTATTTTCAAATTTCAAGGACTTACTGAATTTTTAACACTTTGGGTACTTTAAGGGTCGAGGACTACCACTAAACGTTCTTTTAAAAATGTAAAAAAATTAGGAAAATTTTTTTCATCGAAAGACACAAAATGAGGGGGTGAGACTTTAACCAATCAGAAAAGTAATTTTTTTTTATCACCCTAAGGTACATGTGAGGCTCCGGTTATGGCTGGCACCTTCTCCCTCAAATTTGGAAGAAGATCGTTGACCGCTATTCGAAAAGAATCTTGAGCATCTAATTTTTAAAAAGACTTGACTGTATCCAATTGTTTTAGTTTTTTTGAATAAATTAATTGTTTCCATTTTTATCTTAATTGCTGACATTTTTAATTTATTGACTTTTAGTATTAAAGTGCATATGCTTCTTTCATTCAAGTCAGAGTAGCTGAATTGTTTCTAATTCAGATTTAAAAATCAGCTTTCGTACTGTGTTATATTCTTATCAGTTAGATAGATGAAATTAGAATTATGTGAGTTAGGACCTATCCAGTTTTCATTGATTCTCGCGATTCAGATTCGCAGAATCAGAAAAAACGACCTTGCAAAAATGTCTTTCTATCGATCTGGCGAGTCGGCGCGAGGGCACGATAACTTCCGAAGAAGAGTTTTTATCTGAGTTTTCTTTGTTACACTTTTTTTTATTCCAAAATATACATCAATTTCGTTAATCAGTCATTTACCAACAAAGTTTACGGCTTTAGTCCTGAGACATATAATTAAGAAATTAAAATAAAAAATTTCTCGCTTTAAAAAGACAGAAAGTCGCCCATAACTTTTTCTTATAGAGCAAATAGTTTTGGTTTTTGATGTGGGAGATGACACAAAAAAAGAAAAATTCATATCTAAACAACGCGAAATGCAATAAAAATTGCAAAGGCAAAGTTTCTCATTTTAAGAAATACCCACAGTCCCAGGAAAGAAGTTTACCTGTAGGTAAGGTAATTGAGAGGTGATAAATATTTTAGCAATGTCATTAATGACATTGTTTTAAGTCACTACTATCGGCGCAAAAATTATAGGCGTCTGCCTTTGAAGCTTAACAACTCAGCCAAAAAAATGCTTCAGTGATAAGTAAATAATCATCTGAAAGCTAAGAGTGTTCCACCTGAATGAGCTTGGAGAAGTTAATGTGAAAAAATTGTTGTGCTTTACAGACTGAAAAATGTACAAAGCAGTAAGGAATTTCGGGCACATTTGAGAAGAGTCAAGTTTCGAGCAGTATCTCTTTTACAAGAGGCAATGGGAAAAATTTGAAAAAATTCATGAATATGAGGAAAACATTTTTGAACAAATTGCAGTTGACAAATTTGAGAAATAATATAAATTGTTGCTTAAAATTACAAAAGTGTACAACTATACTCTCTTCAGTTTTAATGAAGATATTGAAGCGATTCAAACTCCAAACTGTAACGGATAGGCACTGTAATTATTTACAATCTCCCGGAAGGATGTGATTGTTTTATTTTTGGTGAAAATCGCAATACTTTCGGACATTTTTTTGTTGCAAAGCATTAGTAACCAGCAGGGGTGCATTTTTTTTTATGTCGCTCAGAAGAGGCGTCGATGTCTGGGCAAGAGTTCGGAACAACGGGTCAAAGAAAGGCACCAGCGATCGGCAGCAAAAAAAGGCACCCCTGCTACTTTCTGTCACTTGCTTTCCAACCTGAAAAAATGTCTGAAAATATCGCGATTTTCACCAGAAAAAAAAAACAATCCCATCCTTCCGGGAGATTGTAAACAATTACAGCGCCTATCCGTTTCAGTTGAGAGTTTGAATCGCTTTAATATCTTCATTAGAACTGAGAATAGTATAGTTGTAAATTTTTGTAATTTTAGGCACCAATTTTTACTATTTCTCCGAATTTGTCAACTGCAATTTGTTCACAAATGTTTTCCTCATATTCATGAATTTTTTCAAAATTTTCCCATTGCCTCTTGTATTAGAAATAATGCTCTAAGCTGGACTCTTCTTAAATGTGCCCGAAATTCCTGACTTTTTTTACATTTTTCAGTCATTTTTTTTTTGGGGTGAGTTGTTAAGCTTCAAAGGCAGATGCCTATAATTTTTGCGCCGCTCTTAGTCGCATATATACTGTAACACTAGTAGGTTAGGCTTTACTTACAGACCCGTTTCAGGCAAATAAGAAATTAGCTTCATATGCCGTAATATGAAGGTAATATAAAAATTTACCACAGAAATGTAACCTCCAGATATCTGAAGAATGTTCATTTAAACAGTTACCGATCGTAAACATCATTTAATAGACCTTGGACTCTTTACTTCTACCAATAAGATCTTATCAAAATTGTCAAGGATTCAAAAAGTCGGCCAAGTACGAGTAGAATGTTAGCTGCATGCAAATGAATGTTGTGAGATCAAAACTGGCCAAGTAATCAGAAACAAAAATTAGATTCAGGTCTTCCTTTATTCCCCTGGAAATCTCGCGTTGACCGCAAGCCTTTTTCTACAAAAATATCGATTGTTAAAATAGCCCAAAAGATTGCCATTGCCTACTAAAAAAAAGTCAGGAATAATCGGAAAAAAGTCAGGACTTCTGACCATTTATGTTCATATTTTTTTAGGATTCTGGTGAAAATCACCAGGAAAAGTCAAAATTCATAAGAAAATATTCAGAAATTGTTAAAGCTTGGGTTCGAAGAATAATCCTTTGAGTAGGGTTCCAAGAATATTATTATATATCATTAAGCCGTTTCCCTTTCGGGGTAGGCGTGAATTACTCGGCGGTAAAGTAGTGATGTGTAGATGGGTATATAGGTGAAGGGTAGATAGGTATATAGGTTTAAGGTATAGATATTTTAGATGTAGATACAAATTAAACTGCTTTGTCAAATATTCAATTATTTAGTTGAAAATTTCACTATTTTGTTCAAAAATTCAACTGCGTTGTTGAAAATTTAATTATTCTGTTAAAAAATCAACTATTTTTTCGGAAATTTAGTTATTTCGTTAAAAATGTAATTTTGTCTTAAATTTTCGTCCTTTTAAATTTAACTATTTAGTTAAAAATTAAACTTTTCTTGGTTAAAGTTTAATTATTTTGGTATAAAAATCCGATCATTTGGTTAAAAAATCCTCTTTGTAGATGTAAAATTCAAATATTGGGATAATAATTTAACTTGTGTGTTGAAAATTCCACTATTCTGTCGAAAATTTAATTATTCTGTTAAAAATTAAAATATTATATTAAAAATGTATTTCCTGTGTTCAAAATTCAACTGCTTTTTTAACATTTCTCATTTTGCATTCAAAATTTAACTATTTAGTTGAAAATATTTCATCGGAAATTTTATTATTTTGTTAAAAATTTCACTATTCTGATCAAAAGGCACCTTTCTTTAAAAATTATACTATCCTCTGAAAAGATCGCATTTTAATTGAAAATTCAATCATTTTGTCGGAAATTTAATTATTTTGTTAAAAATGCAATTAATATATTGAAAATATAATTATTTTGTTAAAATTTTTACTGTTTTTTTTCAACATTCGTTTGTTTTGATTGAAAATTCAACCATTCGGTTGAAAATTAAACTATTTTTGGTTGAAGTTTAATCATTTTTGTATAAAATTACAACTATTTGCTTAAAAATCCATCTTTTTGTAGGTGGAAAATTCAAGCATTTGGATAAAAATTCTACTAGTTTTTTTGAAAATTTAATTATTTTGTTCAAAAAGTAACTATTTTGAATAAAAGTCACCGCTTGTTTTTAATTCTTCTATCCTCTAAGAAGATTGTATTTTAATTAGAAATTCAACTATTTTGTCGGAAAATCAATTATTTTCTTAGAAATTCAACTATTTTATTGAAAATGCAATTATTTGAAAAATCCATCTTTGCAGGTTGAAAATCCAAGTATTCGATAAAAATTCAACTATATAGTTACAAATTCAACTGCATGGTTAAAAATTTAATTATTTTGTTAAAAATTCCACTATTTTTGTTAAAAATCGACATTTTTGTTCAGAAATTCAACTGTTTTGATAAAAATTCAACTATCCTCTAAAGAATCTATTTTAGGTTGAAAATGCAATTCTTTTTCTGACAAAAATTGAAAATTGAACTATGTTATAAAACTGAACACATTTTAAGGTATTCAAATTTAAAAGCATATAAATTTATATTTTTAAATGTACGATTTTATGTACGGAAATTTAGGTTTAAAAGTCTCAAGTAGATAAATTTGCTGCACAATTGAGAAAATCTAGATCTAGAATGAAAATTTTTAAAGATAGAAATGAAATAATAAACAATTTTAATTTCCGTGTGGTTAAAATCTCAAAAGTTTCGATAATGTTTTGTTGAAAATTTATTTTATTTTGGTTGAAAATTCATCGTTATGCCTTGAAAATTCAATAATTTGAATGAAATTTTTTTCTTTCTGGACTTGAAAGTTTCTTTTGGTTAAAAATTCAACGATTTTATTTTTAAATTCAGTTTTTGTTTCATGTTCACATTAATGGTTTAAAAATTTAACTATTTTATAGAAAATCTGTATTTTTGGCTTGAAAATTCAACAATTTGGTAGAAAATTCAACTATTTGCTTAGAACTTGAATTAGTTTCTTAAAAAATTCAACAATTTGACTGAATTTTCTTTTTCATTTTTAAATAGAAAGTTTCTTTTTCATTTGAAATTCGACTATATTGTTGAAAATAAACTTTTTTCTTGAAAATTCATATCCTCGGATTAAAAATTCAATTTTTTTGTTAAAGATTCAACTGTTCTTCTGAAAGAATTTTGTTGACATCAAATTTCAACAACTTGAATAAAATTTTCGTTCTTTCAAGAACTATTTTGTTAGAAATTAATTGTTTGTTTGGCTGAAATTTCAACTGTTCTATGGAAAATTCATCTTCATAGTTGAAAATTTAACAACTTTATTGAAATTTATTTTCCTTCTGGACTGAAAACAATAATTCCTTGTGAAATCACCTTTCTTTTGAAAAAAAAAAAATTTAAGGAGACTCTTATAGGTCCCAAGATATCGTCATTTTAGCGAGATCGTGCGCCGTCTTTTCACTGCGGTGAGGTGTCAGTGGTCGGCTTTACACTGACGAGTGGAAGGTTAGTTTCACGCGCGTAGAACCGTCGGTGGGAGAGAAGGGTTGCCAACTTAAAATTCATGTACTCCAGCTGATGGAAACTGTCGGTAACGTAGGTCGTCAAAGGTAATGATGCACAGTTACCGGCAGTTTCGATCAGCTGAAATATCTGAATTTTATAAGTTGGCAACCCTTCATTAAGACGCTTTGCGAGGCGAATGTTTCTCTCCCCCCCACCATTCTACGCGCGTGAAACTAACCTTCCACTTGTCGATGTAAAGCCGACCCGTGTCGCAGCCCGCGAGCAGTTGAAGCTCTTTTGTTTCAGTAGTACACCACTTTTTCGCGGCTATCTTCATGCTCCTGCAGGCTTTAGATGTTTTGCGATGCTATTTTCTATATTTGTCAGCTCGCATCCCAGAACGTAAGGATTTCCAGAGTTAGATGTAAGTTATCAGAGAAAATAACGCCACCACTCATACCTCGTTGTTTCAATCCTTTTGAAAAAAGATCCATCATAAAATAGATTTGTAAAAACTCCGTCTTGTTTCTGAATCAATTAGTAAGTAGCCTAGAAAATTCCAAATCTTAGATCTGATAGTCAAGTCATGCATATCCAAGGTTCTTCTGATGCAATTGAATTCAAACAGGTGGAAAACTTGCCTGAAGCTAGTGATGATTTTTTTAAAGCGATTGAATTTGATCAGGCTGAACATCTACTTCCATTTGCTGATTATTTCGATGAAGGTTTAGAATGTGAAGTTGAAAGAGAAGACAATATTTCTGAGTTGAATTATATTTTGCAAATCTTAAGAGTTCCATCTATTAGTAAGACTACGGATCTTCGAACCCAAACTACACAAAGAAAGAAGGTAGCCGAGATTAAGAAAGCTCTTGGCGTTCAAATGAAAAAGGTATTCAATTGTATTGAAGATGACTATAGTAAGAAAGATATGGAAGATCTTACTAACGAATGTAAAGAAGAATTGGATAAAAAACCAAGTAAATCTTACGCCGTTCAACTGTTGACTATGGTACCAAAAGGTTGGGGAATTCGCAAGATAGAATCAGAGTTTAAAGTACCATATAGTTTAGCTCGTGGATTGGTTGACATTTGGCATTTTTTGCATTAAATTTGTTTAATAAAGGCATACAATTATTCAAGTAATTATGAATTTTGCTGAAATGATCGTGAAGTTCCCAATTAAAAGGACTCACATCGAAAAAAACTAATTTTTCTGTAAGCAGATGCCCGAATAATGCATTTGTTCATTGAATTAGTTTTTAACAATCATAAAATTTATCAAATATTTTATCACGTTTGGTGAAATTATCATGAACTTCCCAATTAAAAGGACTGACATTCAAAAAAACTAATTTTCTGTGGACAGATGACCGAGGAATGCATTTATTTTCAAATTTGTTTGAAAAACATAAATTTAATCAACTTATTTTGAATGTTGCTAGAATTATAATTAACTTCTTAATTAAAAGGACTGGTATCGAACAAACTAATTTTCCTGTGGACGAATGCCCGAATAATGCATTTACTTATTATATTTGTTCAAAAAAATTATAAGATTTATCAACAAGTTATACATTTTTCTGGAATTATAAGGATTCTAATATAATGTGCAGAAGAACAGTCTTAAGAAAAATTTTCCTCATTATAATATTGTTTTCATCCAAATTTTCTGCAATATAGATTTTAAAATAAGTAAAATTATTGAAAATGACAGAATACACATTTTCAACAAATAATTTGTTAAATTTTTTTTTTCATTACAACATCATCAAATATCTTTGTATAATGTAATTATATACCATAAGGTAATTTTCATATTAATGACGAGCACCGGGAACGTCACATATAAACAATGGCCATTTTTTTCGTGATATTTGTTCTTTCAGAAATTGAAAAGGTAAATCAAAAATCAGACTAGACAACTTTTTTTAAAACTTTATCAGATTTTTTTTGAAATTTTTTCTCGTCCCCATCAGTCAATATCTGTGGGCTTTACGTTATTTATTATTTTCAAAAAGTTTTATTATTCTTTTCGTTATTTTTACGTCATAGATACATATGATGTTTCAACATACGTGGTTTCAAAATAAAAAAAATTATGAACAGTAAGTATTAATTTTTACAAATGAACATTTTCATTGTATCTTCAGAAATTAAAATGCTGCGTAGTCCGACACTTTATTGTAAAAGAAAAATTTCCAGTTTTAAAACCTAATAATTCAAAACTATTAAAAAAGAGCTTTAATGTTTATTCGAAATCTCACGTAAAGAAGTTATATATATTTTTATATATAGTGGACCAAACACTAATATTTTTTATTTTTTTTATACAGAAAAATTATAAAACAAATGAAAAGTATAATTGTCTTGTCCACTATATATATAAAATATATAACTTTTTGACCTGGGCTACTATTTTTTTTACTCTTTATTTACCATTGTAATATATATATATATATATATAATATAATTTTTTCACCTGGGCTACTCTTTTTTTTTACTCTTTATTCATTTTATATTTTATTATTATATATATTGTGTTATATATATATATATCTATATTTATTATATCATTATTTTTTTTTTTTTCTATTCGATCACTCTTTAGTCTATAAATGAAAATTAAACTGTTTTGTTGAAAATTCGTCTTCTTAATTTGAAAATTTAACAATCTGATTGATTTTTTTTGTGGTTGATTCTATAACAATCCTTTCAGATTATTAAATTTTTCATTCAGGAAAAGAAAACAATCAAATTTCTAAAATTCAATACATATGTTTTACAAAAATATAACTAAAAAGAAGACTTCTTTCAAGAAAATTTAGGTGAAATATTAAAAATTATCCATAAGCAGACCCTACACATTGGAAAGAATCATGAGTTTAGTGTCTCTATTTTACAATTTTTTTAAAATCAAGGTTCAAAAGAAATCCATTTTATCATGAATAATTTTTGCAGAATAAGAGGTTGGTTTTTGTTTGACTTTTTCCCTTTTTCTTCCTTGATGTAAGCCCCTGTTGAGGTTAGGAGAGGGGCGAACCATCAATGTAGGGGAAGGGAAATCAGGCATCAGTTTCCGATCGTGTGCCTCGTGGCCGATTTATCGTCCGGAATGGTGGCTCGGTCGGTCAGAGCTTTGTTGTTACCCTGCAGGAAGATGTCGAGTTTGAGCATGGACTTCTCCTCGTACTTCCGGCTACTCGGCAGGGATTGGTAAATCCTTACCGCTTCTTGGTGCGACAGAAGGTAACGGTAAGCTAGCAGACCGTCCATGGGTAGCGACCTGAATGAAATTGGGCGCTGGTCGGGCGCGGGAAGGGCAGCCGGGCGTACGAGCCTTGCGGTTCTGTTTGGGGGCCACTGTCCCGCCGGAGGGCGGAGGGCGTGGAACAGGTCGAGATCGGTGCTCTAAGGGGACCGGAGGTACCGCCCTGGAGGTTGACGTCGCGTCGATGCGCCGGGGAGCGAAAGGCTCCAAATCGTCGTAGTGCCCCGAGAAATCGAGGCAGCCCGACGACGAGGAGGGTGACTGAGAGGAAGGAGGCACCCGGACTCTAGAGCGAGGTGACAAGACGCGAGTGGTGCTCACGACGAGGATGGGATGGGGTTGCGGAGAAAGGAAGTAAGGAGAAGGAGTATCACGCTGAGCGGGAGTGCTCGGCGTTGGGATGCCTTGGGATGCTAAGAAGCGGCGGAACCGCTCCTCTTGGTTGGGACGGGAACGTTTGTTGGGTCGTCCTTCAGGCATACGGAATGTTGGAGGTACCTTCAGGAAGGAAGAGGACACGAGGATAGAAGAGAAAAAGGGTACTGGGGCCTGGAGCACCACAGTACGGAAGAAATGAAGAGAGAAGGAGGGTACCGGGGCCTGGGGCACCACAGCACGAGAGAGAGAGAGAGAGAGAGAGTACGGGGCCTAGGGCACCACCGTACAAGGAAGAGAGAGGGAGAGCACAGGGGCCTGGGGCACCACAGTACTAGAAGGAGAGAGAGAGAGTACTCGGGCCTGGGGCACCACAGTATCGAAAGAGGAGAGAGAGAGAGAGAGATAGAGTACTCGAGCCTGGGGCACCACAGCACGAGAAGATAAGGTTAGGGAGAGGAGGTTGTGCCGGAAAGGAAGGTCAAAACAAAAGGTAGGAAGGATTCGTATGGATTCTGGTTTATTTCTTGTTCTTTGTGCAAAGAAGAGATCCTTCGATAGTCGCGGGGCCTAAGGCACCACACGACCCAGTCACTCAGGTCGTTGTACAAAGCGCAAGTGCCGAGTTAAGCTCGTGCACGGGTATTTATGTGCGTGAGTGGCGTGGACCTGAGCGAATAGGGAAGCGGCTGCTGGCCTCGTGATTGGCCGAGACTCCCGAAACTGGAGTCGCAACGGAGCGGTGGGGACACCGTACTCCGTGCTTCCTTCAACGCCAGGAATAGGCTCGCCATTAGGTAGACAGTCGAACTGTGCACTTAAATCTGCAAGAAAGAAAGCAGAGAATTTGTTTTAGGAATATAGATGCAGCATTCAAAATTGCGTAGCAAGACTGAGCACACTCAGGTAAGATTGCACTGAAAAACATATTGAAAGCTGGACTCGCAATAAGCAGGAAACATTATTCGTGAAGGATCCTGAAAAATATACATTTTGAATTTTTCTTTGCAGAATGTAGCGCGCTTTCATAAGCACATGTAGCGAAATTTCCGCAGAGCAGACAAAACATTAGACCCTGAAGAGTAGCATGCCACAAGCGTTTAGGCAACATTTTCACTAATTTGACGGTAATAGAAAATTTAGTTCTAAATCGAAAAAAAAGCGAACAATCAAATTTCCGAGATTTTGTGAGATAGTTAGTTTGGTTTCTTAACAATAGGAAATGTTTTTCTAATTCCATTTCCAATTGCAAATACATTCTGGATTACCGCTGTATAATTTCAAATTAAACTTCTCGGCATATCTGTAAACCTGAATAGAGTTTAAAAAAGAATAGAAACTGAGATAGACACGGATTACGTCGGACAAATTGTTATTTTCGGAACAATTCGAGAAATTTTCTACAGATGCAAAATTATTTTTGATTTGTAAGAAGTTCTTGAGCTTGATTGATGATTTAAACTGTGTATAAAACTCCAATTTCTAATTTAAAAATAATGAATATGCTAATTTTTGAACGCATGTGGGATAGGAACTCATGAAATGCTAATACATTTCATTTAACAATTTATGTGATCATGATTTGGCATGAGGTGGATACATTTTCTCCTCTACTTTGAGTCAATGTACTCTCTGGTTCTAAAATTCAGAGGAATTTTCTATCAACAGGGAATTTTTTTCCAATTAAATTTTCTACTACATATACATTGTGGATTCTTGAGTAATAAGTTCAGATCGAATAGGCGTTTATTTCGAGAAAAAAAAAATGAAATATAATTTGGAAAAGTATAGCCATTGTGATAGATATGGATTTCTTGAGACAAATTGTTATTGGCGGAAAGCTTTAAAAATGTTTCAAAAATTATATATACTATATAATATTGAATTCACCAATAAAATTAAGGATGATCGCCCAGATAACGACCAGAGTATCAACGATCCTCGTTTTATCCATTTTGGGGAAAAACTGATTAATGCGTTAATGAAGAATTGGGTAAACACAGTATATAACGAATATTCTTGTTCTATATTAGCGTATGTTATCTTGACTGTTCTCGGATAGGTTTTAGACTTCTGAGATCTGGATATTTATATTTGATAATTTATTCCAAGACAAAAAATTCCATTACCCCAATCGAGGCTAGATAAAAAAATATAAGGCAATTTTCGGGAAAAGCGCTTCGATAAAAGGCTGACTAATGATGTTTGATTTTTTAACAAGATATTGTAGAACAAATAGACGGAGCTTCGTTAAGAAATATTTGCTTTTAAAAAAATCGTTTTTTAACAAATTATGTAAGGTGCGTCACTTTTTACGAAGTTTCAGCTTAAGGGTAGCTGTCGTCATTGCTGTTGTTTGTGAAAAAAGAAATGACCATTTCTCATGATAAACATGTAAAATATATACAAATATGATCAGTTGAAGGAGTTTGTTTCTGACCTTGATTCTAATTCTTATCGGGTATGTGAGCATAGACTGCTTTTAATTACATAAAGTTATTATGTTATTAAGATTAAAAAATAATGTTACCCAAATCTGATGAGGCACCCTCTTTACAAACGATTCTGCAGCGTTTAACAAGATTTATACAGAATTATTATTTGATTTTAAAGATTACACAAGATCTTGAGGATTATAAAGGATTTCAATATATTTCAGCCCATTCAAAAATATTTATTTGGATTTCATGAGGCTTCAAAAATGTCAAGGGTTTTCATTGTATTCAATGTGATTTTCAAGTATTCAAAAATGGCTTTCTTAATATGTTATCATATTACAACAACTAGTCATTATTGCGAACTCTTGGACGCGCACTAAATTGTTACAAAAACTGAAAGCTTTCTTTTTTGAATACTCATAAGAGATTGAAATAATAAGTAAAAAAATACAACAGAAAATCCTGGGCTGTCTAGGAAATGTGCACTGACTAAAAAGATTGATCTAATAAAATGTTCACTACAGTCTCGAAGAAATATCGAGGATTCTCAATCAAATCAGAAAGTCATCATGCAAATAAAAGACCAGATTTGTAGTCTTTTCTTAACATCACGTATTTTTGCACTCCGTTCAGGCATACATAATTTGGTAAAATCCAACCAGTGGTTGAAAATTTGCAAGAAGCGACAGAAACACAGGCTCAATTCACTAAGCCTATTTTTACAAGGACATACCGCATATTTGAAAAAAAAATGTTATATTGGATGCGGCAGATTTGTAGTGAATTTCTTTTGAAAAGAAGAGCTTTGTCGTATTCGATCGAATCATATAATCTTATCGATAAGAACAAAGCGATAAGTATCTAGAGTTTGGTCAAAGATAAAATTCCTTCAGTGAATACTATTTTTGTATGTTTTGAATTTTTTCGAGGAATATTACATATCTCACTGCCTATGTTAAGGCTCAATTTATTTAAAAACACATATTTTTTGAATAGCTTTGCTTATTTAACTCTACGATAGCAACAAGAAAATAAAACCTTTAATTTTTCATTTGGATTCACATTCCTTCCGGTAATAGGTCTATACCAAACTTGTAATATGCTGAAGTTATGAGATAGAATCTTCAGTCATTCTCGAAAAACACAGATAGGAAAAAATCCACGCACGTTACATTTACCGCGATGCAATAGTCTTTCAACTTTCGTTAAGATGCTTTTCACAGATACCCAGATGTTTTGGGTTTTCTAACAAAATGCAAATCTGTGGTTGGTGGGGTAAACAATATTCTATAGTTACGGGAAATACGTATGCATGGAAGGTTTTATGTAGATTATATATGTGGGGATATGGTCAGAAAGTTCGATTTGAGAATTTATTCGATGGACTAAGATAACGATATGATACAATTTGATGGCAAGGCAATTTTATTGTTGAAGTATGCAAATTTTGCGTCATTCATCATTACAGTTTTTAAATATACTTAAGACATAGAAACGCGTTCATAGGAAGATAGTAGACTTAGCACATGTATCAACATTGTAATCAGGTGAAAGCAAAATGTACATGAGGAACTTGATATTCAATATCTGCATTAATAGCAGATAAATATTTGAAAAAAATTTAATTTATGAATGATACCGTAAGATACTGTATATATACGTTAATAGCATATAACCCGAAAAAGCTTTAAATTTTAAATTTAAATTTATCATAATGAATCATTGTGAAAGCATTAAATCTATTTTTATTCATTTCATTAATTTGAAGGGATTTCCAAGAGTTTGAAATATTTTGGGGTAAAGCATTTTCTAGAATTTCGGAAGATATGGAACAGTTTTGCAGAACCTATAAGATATTTAACAAGATTTCACAGGATTTTATCAGATTTCTGAGGATTTCAATGATTTTTAAGGGATTTTAAAGCTCTTAATGCATTTTAATACATTTTTAAAAATTCCAGAAAATATCATGTCCTGAAATCTTTTGATTTTTTTATTCACTTGAATTCTTAAAATTAAATTTGAAAAAATATGAAAAATAATATAAAAAATAAATTAAAATTATCAGAGGATTTGAAATATTTTAAGAATATTTTTTTTAAATGCGTTGGCATTTTCAAGAGCTTTAAAAAAAATTTAAAGGATTTTAAAAGATTTTAAAGGATTTGAAATATTTTGGGTTGTCTTAAAAGAGTAGAAGTAATTTTTAATTGATTTCAGTAATTTAATGGAATTTCAAAGGATTTTAAAAGATTCCCAGAAATTTTTAATTTATTTTAATAGTTTGAAGGGATTTTAATGAATTTAAAATATTTTAGGGCATTTTAAAAGATTCCAAGTCGTTTTCAAGAGATATAAACAATTTCAAGATATTTTCAAGGGTTTTAATAATTTTAAGGGATTTTAATGTATTTCAAAGAATTTATTTACAAGAAGTGAGGGATTTCGTAGGGTTTTAAAGATTTGACGAGATTTTCAAATATTTTTTGCAATTCATTTGGAATTCGCCCTGAATTTTGATTAATTTATCCTGAATTCTTGAATAAAATTTTGAATTCTTCTAAATTCATTCAATTCTACTCAATTCAATGAATTTTTTTCATATTTTTCAAATTGTTTTCAATTCACTTGATTGCTTTTTTAATTCAGCTTGAGTTTTTATGCATTTTATCTAAGTCTTCTCATTTCCCTTAAATTTCTCTAAATTCACACAAATTTTATTGTAATCAATGGAATTTTTTTTATTAAAAATTTGTTTTCCAATTTATTTGTATTCTTTTGAATTTAACTTGAATTATTGTGAAGTCTTATGAATTCATCCTGAATTTGTTACCCTTTGAGCGCGAAAAAAGTACCCTATGAGTGTGAAAAAATGTATCTTTTGATCCCTATATTTTATCCCATAGGGACTGTGAGGCCTGTTATTATTTAAATAAGGTGATTTTAAACTAGAGAAAATTTAATCGAGTTCTGTTTATAAAATCGATTTTCAGTGCTCTAAACGCGGAGAGAGGCGTGGAGGAAATTCAAGCAGACGAGGCTGTAGATTGTCAAGTTATGGAACTTCTTCGAGACGAAGTTTTGCCTCATTCTCAACACATTCCGCATCAGTTTATTCTTCGAGTCGTTATGCTTCTCAATAAAGGATCCATCCATTCAGCCACGGCGACAAATATAGGTAAAAATATTTCTAAATATTAAAACTACTTAAAATCTTCAACATCCTTTGAATTTTTTTGAAATTTCTTTATATTCCTTGAAATTGTTGAAATCCGTAGAAATCTCTTGAAATAAAATTTATGTTATTCCCTAAAATTCTCTAAAATCTCTCTGAATTTCCTGGAAATTCATTTAAATCTTTGTAAATCGTAAAAATTCATTAAAATAAATAAAAATTATTTGAAATCCTTTGAATATAAATTAAATTGAACTTATTCATTAAAGTTTTGTAAAGAAAATGTTCAAATCTTTTAAATGTGTGAAATATCATAAATTACCTTAACTTTCCTTAATATTTTATTTATTTCCCAAAGTTGTCTAGAAATCTCTTAAAATTAAGCTTGAAATATTTGGAAATCCTACAAAATTCTTTGAAATTATTGAAAGCTCTTGAAATTCTTTGGAATATTTTTAAATAACTTCAAATCTTTAAAATCCTTTGAAATTCTTTAAATTCCTTCATATCCCTTGAAATCGTACAAATCTATTAAAATTAGTAGAAATCGACACCAAAAAATAAAGTTTAAAAAAAGTAGTAATAGTTAATGTAATATTTGATATTTCAACAAAAATAGATTCTAATTAAAAATAAATAGTTGAACTTAACCAACAAAAACTAAAAATGATTAATTTTCAACCTAACAGTTGCATTTTTAACCAAAAAAATTGATTCCCTACCTGAAAAAACGAATTTTCAACCATATTGTTGAATTTTCAACAAAAATGATAACCTTCCACCGAAGCAGATTGATTTTTGACCGAAGACTTGCTCCTTTAACCAAAAATGGTGAAATTTCTGTAGAACGAGTTGAATTTTCAGCCAAAAGAAATATGTTAGTCAAGAAAGAAAAATAATGTCAATCAAATTGTTGATTTTTCAACCAAGTATAACTTTTTAACCAAACTTTTGAATTTTCGACAATATAATTCAATTTTGTATCAAATAATAAAATTTTGAAGCAAATAGTTGAATCTTCAACCAAGAGGATTAATTTTGTATATGAAAAAACGAAAATTTAAAACAATACATATATTTTTTAGCAAATATTTGTATTTACAACCGAGAAAATTAATTTTCTACCAAAAATGACGAATTTTCAACAAATTAAATAAATTTTCAACTATGGATGTGAAGTTAGTGAATTTTTTACAAAACAGTCGAATTTTCAACAAAATAGTTGAATTTTCAGTTAAAAAAAGTAATTTTTCTCAAAAAAAGAAATAAATTTTCAACTATAATTATGTATCTTCAACCAAAAAGTGAACTTTTAAGAAAGTAAGATAATAGTTGTGTTGTAATATTTTATATTTAAAAAAATATATATTTTAATTCAAAGTAAACAGTTGGATTTAACCAACAAAACCTAAAAACGATTAATTTTAAACCTAACAGTTGCATTTGTAACCAAAAAAATTGATGCTCTGCCTGAGAAGACGAATTGTCAACAAAATACATGAATTTTCAACCAAATAGTTCAATTTTTTACTATATTTTCGAATTTTCAATAAAAAAGTTACTTTCCAACCGAAACAGATTAATTTTTGACCAGACACTTGCTTTTTTAATCAAAAAGGGTAACATTTCTACAGAAAGAGTTGGATTTTCAACCAAGTATGACTTTTTAGCAAATTTTTTAATTTTCAACGATATAGTTCAATGTTGAACCCAATAATAAAAATTTTGAACAAAAAAGATGAATTATTAACCAAAAATTTAATAGTAAATAGGAATTTTTATATTTTATGGACTAAATAATAACATTGTAAATAAACATTGAAGTTCATTTTTAATACAGATTAATTTTATACGAAAAAAGAGAAATTTTCAACAAAATTCATGAATCTTCAACCAAAACTAGAAAAATTTAATTTTTAGTTCAAAGAATTAATTTTTAACAACAAAAAAACGAGTTTTCATCAAAATAGTTCAATTTTCTACCAACGACATAAATCTTGAACTAATCAAATTAATTTTTAACAAAGTAGTTTAACTTTCAGCCGAGTAGTTGAATTTCCAACCAATAAGATTACTTTTATACAAAAAAAAGACGAATTTTTAGAAAAATTCATGAATCTTCAACCAACGAAGATCAACATTCAACCAAAAAATGAAAAAGTTAAATTTTCAGTTGAAAAAAAAATTAATTTTTAACAAAACAAAAAAAAAAAGAATTTTCAACGAGATAGTTCAATTTTCCACCGGAATAATACATTATTAACTAAGATATCTTCTAGCTAATCTTTAAGAAAATAAATCAACTTTCAAACAAGCAGTTGAATTTTCAAACAATTTCAACAAAATTCATGAATTTTTAGCTTGCTAAGGATAAATTTGTAACCAAAAATAAAAATATTACATTTTTAGTTACGAAAATTAGTTTTTAACAAACAAAAAAAAAAGAACTTTTAACAAAATATTTCAATTTTTCACCGCAGTAATATATTATTAACTAAGACATCTTCTAACTAATGTTTAAGTAAATGAATCAACTTTCAAACAAGTGTTTGAATTTTTAACCAATTTCATGAATTTTTTACTTATGAAGGATAAATTTTAAACAAAAAATGGATAAGTAAAATTTTTAGTTCAAAAAATTTATTGAAAAAAAAATAATTTTCAACAAAATAGTTTAATTTTTCACCGGAGTAATATATTATTTACTAAGACATCTTCTGACTAATTTTTAAGAAATTAAATCAACTTTGAAACAATTAGTTGCATTTTCAACCAATTTCAACAAAATTCATGAATTTTTAACTTATGAAGGATAAATTTTTAACCAAAAACGGAAAGATTTAATTTTTAGTTAAAAAAAATTAATTTTTAACAACAAAAAATAGAATTTTTAACAAAGTAGTTAAATTTTCCGACGGAATAATATATTATTAACTACAACATCTTCTAGATAATCTTTATGAAAATAAATCAAATTTCAAACACGTAGTTGTATTTTCAACAAAAACAAAATTCATGAAATTTTAACTTAGGAAGGATAAATTTTCAACAAAAAATGGAAAAGTAAAATTTTTAGTTAAAAAAAATTAATTTTTAACAAAAAAAAAAGAATTTTCAACAAAACAGTTCAATTTTCCATCGGAGTAATATATTATTAACTAAGACATATTCTAACTAATGTTTAATAAAATTAATCAACTTTCAAACAAGTAGTTGAATCTCCAACCAATTTCATGGATTTTTAACTTATAAGGGATAAATCTTAAACAAAAAATGGAAAAGTTAAAGTTTTAGTTAGAAAAATAAATTTTTAACAAACAAACAAAAATTTTCAAGAAAATAGTTCAATTTTCCACCGAAATAATATATTATTAACTAAGACATCTTGTAGCTAATTTTTACCAAAATAAATCAACTTTCAAACGAGTAGTTGAATTTTCAACCAATTACAACAAAATTCATTAATTTTTAACTTATGAAGGATAAATTTTCAATAAAAAATGGAAAAGTAAAATTTTTAGTTGAAAAAGTTAATTTTTAACAAACAAAAAAAAAGCATTTTCAACAAAATAGATCAATTTTCCACCGAAGTGATATATTATTAACTAAGACATCTTCTAACTAATTTAAAAAAAATTAAATCAACTTTCAAACAAGTAGTTAAATTTTCAAAAAATTTTAACAAAATTCATGAATTTTTAACTTATGAAGGATAAATTTTCAACAAAAAATGGAAAAGTAACATTTATACCAAAAATTAATTTTTGAAAGAAAAAAAAAACAAGTTTTCAACAAAATAGTTCAATTTTTTATCAAAGAAATTAATCTTAAAACAATAAAATGAATCTTCTACAAAGTAGTTGAAATGTCAACCAAGAAGATTAATTTTATACGAAAAAAGAGAAATTTTCAACAAAATTCATGAATCTTCAACCAAAACTAGAAAAATTTAATTCTTAGTTCAAAGAATTAATTTTTAACAACAAAAAAACGAGTTTTCATCAAAATAGTTCAATTTTCTACCAAGGAAATCAATCTTGAACTAATCAAATTAATTTTTAACAAAGTAGTTTTACTTTCAGCCGAGTAGTTGAATTTCCAACCAAGAAGATTACTTTTATACCAAAAAAAGACGCATTTTTAGAAAAATTCATGAATCTTCAACCAACAAAGATCAATGTTCAACCAAAAAATGAAAAAGTTAAATTTTCAGTTAAAAAAAATTAATTTTTAACAAAACAAGAAAAAAAAAGAATTTTCAACGAAATAGTTCAATTTTCCACCGGAATAATACATTATTAACTAAGATATCTTCTATCTAATATTTAAGAAAATAAATCAACTTTCAAACAAGCAGTTGAATTTTCAACCAGTTTCAACCAAATTCATGAATTTTTAACTTATAAAGGATAAATTTTTAACCAAAAACGGAAAAATTGATTTTTTAGTTGAAAAAATTAATTTTTAACAACAACAAAAAAAGAATTTTCAACAAAATAGTTCAATTTTCCACAGCAGTAATATATTATTAACTAAGACATCTTCTAGTTGATCTTTACCAAAATAAATCAACTTTCAACCAACTAGTTGAATTTTCAACCAATTTCAACAAAATTCATGAATTTTTAACTTATAAAGGATAAATTTTAAACAAAAAATGGAAAAGTAAAATTTTTAGTTCAAAAAAATAATTTTTAACAAAAAAACAATAATATTCAACAAAATAGTTCAATTTTCCACCGGAGTAATATATTATTAACTAAGACATCTTCTAACTAATGTTTAACAAAATAAATCAACTTTCAAACAAGCAGTTGAATTATCAACCAATTCCAACCAAATTCATGAATTTTTATCTTACGACGGATAAATTTTCAACAAAAAATGTAAAAGTTCAATTTTTATAAAAAAAAAAAAGAATTTTCAATATATTAGTTCAATTTTTCATCGGAATAATATATTATTAACTAATACGTCTTCTAGCTAATCTTTAACAAAATAAGTCAACTTTCAAACAAGTAGTTGAATTTTCAAACAATTTCAACAAAATTCATGAATTTTTATCTTACGACGGATAAATTTTTAACAAAAAGAATTTTCAACCAAATTTTGTAATATATTATTAGTTGTCGCAACTATTTAACTATTATATATATAATATATAATAATATATAATAAGTTGGTATCTTCTTGAAATAAATTTAGATTTAACTTGAACAAATCTTTTAATGACTGAAGTTTTGTTTTTAAGGTTTGGTATCCGTTTTCGTCCGTCGTACAAAAGGGCATAAGCCCTAACATTTTGCACAGCAAAAGGGCATAAGTCCCAAAAAGTTTTATTTCAAAAAAATTTTTTTACATAATTTTTTTTCAACAAAATTTTTTTTCAACACATTTTTTTCAATCAATTTTTTTCAACCATTTTTCGAAACAAATTTTTGAGAAAATTTTTTTTTTCAAACATTTCATTTGAAAAAAAAATTTTCAGACATTGTTTTTCAAAAATTTTTGTTTCAAAAAAATTGTTTGCGAAATTTAAGAATCTTCTCTTTTAAGATTAGTATTTTTCGTTAACTCCTCCTAGCACAACTTTTTCGGACGGGCGTTGCAAAAAATAGCGTGGGATACACGTGCGCATATGTTATTGCTAACTCGCGTGATTGCATCATTCGTCTGTGGCTCGAAGCACTGGTCTACGTTTTCACACTCGCTTCGCTCGTGCGCTAACCACCGACTCATGCTTCGAACCTCCGGCTTATGCTGCAAAATTCACACTCGCACACAATCACCCATTTTGCGCACTTGTGTCACATATAAATAAAATGAAAAATTCAATTTTGTGGTCAAAGCATGCAAGATACGAAAATAGATGCAGATAAAAAAGTTGTGAACCTACAAAAAATCTACTTATTCATGATCAATCATTTTTGGATAAGGCGGGCAGCTTTGTTTTAATCGTGAAAAATGACATTTCAAACAAACGAATTAAATTTTTGGACAAGAAGATACAAGGGACGATAAAATATTTATTAACAAAGTTGTCATATGCAAAAATGTGAGGGATGTACTATGACAAGGCGCGCAGCGCGAGCTAAATACATTATTCAACGCGAAGCGCGAGATAAATATATTACCGTGCAAGAACAGCGAGATCGAACTGATGACAGAGTCCTAAATTCAGTAGTTTTATATTCAACAATTTCTAATTTAATAATTGTGAATTTGAGATGTGCGAAATATAAAAAATTTGAATTGGAAGTTTGAAAATATAACTATTTAAAATTTAACATTAAATGATTGTGGAAAACTTCATGAATGCATATTTTTGATTTCATTTTGTAGGTTTCGATATGACAATTGTTTGTTGATAACAACATTATTTTCGGAATGAATCATCTTTAACCCATCATCAAATAAAAAGCAATATCTGCAGACTGTTCAGGTCACCAGACTATGTTACTAATTGAAATGCATGATAATATTAAAATTACGTAAATAAGAATTTTGTCAAACATGTTTTGCTAGAGCACCGAAAAAAGGTGTTCATTAAGGATTCTAAATTAATTATTCTGCTTATAAATAGGAAGGTTGAGGGGAAAGGAGGTCTCAATCTCTAGTAGCATTTTCGATTTTTTCGTTGGCTTTAAGTTAAAAATAAACCACGTGAATGAATATGTCAATCGAATAGTATTTCGAGATCACTTAATTCTAATTGGTTTATTTCCACAGAAAAATTCATTTTATCAAAAACGGTAGATCATAATGCGAAACCATACAGAATAAAAAAGGTTCGCCTGAATGAAATGAGTATTTTTTATTCGCAGGTTTTTCTCACTTGTTCAGGCTTGAGGAGATATGTGAAGAGAATTGTTAGAAAGAAGCGTTAGTCGTGAATTCCTCTTCCTGTGAGGTCTCTAATACATTTCAATTATTTTAATGTTCCTCAAAGAAAATTATAATAATCAATTTTGAAAAATATAGTAATTTTAATTGTTTATAAGAATCGCTGCCCTAAAATCGGAAAATAATTTAGATTCGTAATACAGATATTCGAGTTAGTGGAATAGATGATTAATTCTAGTTCATAACCAATTCCTTCGCATATCTCCTTAAATGCGAATAACTAAATGAGAAAAATTGAACACCATTTGAAGTAATTTAAATGAGCCCCGTCTTTTTTGTTTTATCAAACTCTGCGTTATGATCTGCCGTTATCGAGAGAAATTGATTTTTCTATAAAAACACCGAAATTTGCTATGAGCGGCCTCCAAATATTTTTCGATTTATTATTATTTTACTTAACAGATTATTATTCCGTTCTATTATACGGACAAACTTCGTTCTTTTCTGCTCATCGTTATATTTTATGGTAGTTTCAAATTTCTAAAAGAATATACAAAAAAAAAGCCCCCAAGAGTCTACAGGAATTTACAGCTTTTGGAAATAAAAGGTTATTCTTTTCCGAACTAGGATGACAAATATTTAGAACAAAACAATAGAATGATCATTCGAAATTAAGATTTGTAAATGATTGTATTCATTACGAGAAAATCTGATCGCTGCGCAAGCACATTCTCATCGCGCACTGCGAGTTTCCGTTAAAGCTCCATCGGCTTTAACGAAAACATTCTTATCACATTTCTCGTGCATCGCACTCAATTTCGTCCAAAATTCTAAATATTTTACATTATGTTTAACACTATTATATAAAATGTATATGAGCTTCATTTCTGTACTTCGTCTTGGGAGTGCTTATTTACATATTGCAAAATAACGTATAATTTTGATTGATTACGATTACTTCAATATTTCTTCCTTTTTTGCATCCAAATCGCAACATCCTAATGAGAAGGTATTGGTTTCATGTAAAATATGACTTTGTCGGTTTTCATCAATTCTCCACGTTTCAAAACCCCCTAAGTCAGAAAAATTATTTTTACGAAGGTGCCTGTCTGTATTATGTCTGCAGTCTGTAGTCTGTGGGCACGATAAGTTCCGAAAGAATGATCAGATTGGATTGAACTTTGGCACACTTTCTAAGGCCTAAAAGAAAATAACAAGTTTGTTAGCCAATTATTTTCGATAAAATTTCAAAAATTTAGATTATTTCAAAAATGTATGAGAACTTGGTTTTTTGAGAAATTTTAAGTTCTATGTACTGATGTTTGTAGTGCTCATGAATTAAAATAATTTATCTGTACAATTTTCTTCGATAGAAAGTAAATGATCAGAGTTATAGCATTTTGAAAATTCAAAAAAAAAAAAACGAAAATGAAATTTTTGCAACACCCCCCTCAAAAGTTGACGTTTTCATGTTTCTAAATGGTGCCTCAAGGACCTTATTAGAGCATACTGTGTGCGAAACAATTTTCGCGCATGCGCAGTTTGAAGATGGTTTTCTTTAGGTACTCGTGAAAAAGCTGCGCATGCGCACTTCCGATATGATGTACTTTAGACACTAGCATAGGTAACTTTAAACACTGGTGTTGGTATTTCTTGAAATAAATTGAGATTTCACAAGACATTTCGAAATTTTGAAAAGATTCAAAATTTATTTAAAAGTTGAAAATATTTCAAAAGTTTTGAAAAATGTACATTTTTTAAAATTTGCAAAAAAATTTTTGAAGCTTCTTAAAGATTTTGAAGAGATTCACGATGTTTTGAAGGTTTAAAATAAATAGTTAAAAAAAGAATTTTTAATTTGAAAATATTTCAAAAAACTTGAAACAAAACGTAAATTTTTGAAGATTTCAAAAAATATTTCGAAGCTTTTTAAGAAGTTTAAAAGGATTCAAGAAAATAAATAAACTTTTTTAAAATTCCTAGGAAAATTTGAACTGATTTTTTCTTTTGAAAATAATTTTTAAGAAAAAATTGGCATAGATTTCAAAAGATTTTGAATTATTTTCTAAGATTTCGAAAAAGAATGGAAACGATTTTAAAGCGAAATCTTTCCATTAGAAAAATTGCGAAACTTTTTCAAAAAATTTGTAAAAAAAAAGATTTCAAAAGGTTTTACGATAATAAAAAATATTTCTCATAATTAACGGGATAATTTAAACTGCTTCTTTATTTCCAAAAATTAAGTTTAGGATAATATTTTCAAAAAATTTCAACATTTCAAAAGATTTTCAAACTTTTCAAAACAATCTGTAAGATTTGAAGGCAATTTTTGTAATTTTTCAGAATTGAAAAAAAAAATTGGAATAATTCAAGTAATTTTAAGAGACAATCAGAAGGTTAAAAAGTTTTGGAAATGGTTAAAAAAATTTGAAAATATTTCCAAAAAATAAAAATAAAATTTTAATTTTGGAAGAATTCGAAAAAAAATCTTTTTCTTTTTTAGAAGATTAAAACAAAAATTTAAAAATCTTGAAAAATGAATTTTTAAAGAACATTTAAACAGATTTCTACAAATGTCGAAAAAGATCTGGCAGATTTAAGGGCAATTTGTTGTTTAATTTTCAAAGGTTTTTCAAAATTTTAAGAATAATTCGAGTCAGTTTGAAACATGTTTGCTTTTACAAGTTTCAAAAGTCCTAAATACCTTTCAAACTGACTCGAATTTTTCCTAAAATTTTGAAAAATCCTGTAAAATAAAAAAATTATACTTTTTCGACATAACCGAAACCTTAAAAAATCTTTTTGAATTTTTTCAAAAATCTTACAGAATTTATATATTTATAAACTTAAGAACAAATAAACCTAAAAAGGAAATATTTATTAAAAATGTTTTGGATGAGAATTCCTTTTTTTTTTAAATTCATCTATTTTGTTAAAAATTAATATTTTCGTGTTGAAAAATTAAACTGTTTTGTAGATAATTTGTCTCTTTTTGAAAAAACTTTATCCTTTTTAGTTTAAAATGCAATTGCTAAAAATTGGTTTTTGTTGTTTTTAGGGATTTAGCTATTTTGTTACAAAAAAATTTTTCGGCATTTTCTACCAAAATATTTAAATTCTTTTACTAAAAAACATGTTTTATAAATAAATTAAGTGAATTTTCAGCTGAAAAATATCAATTTTACAACAAAAATGGAATAGCTACAATTTTAGTAAAAAAATTAATTTTAGACAGAAAAAAAACGAATTTTCAATTAAAATTTGTTAATTTTTTAACCAATGAAATGAACTTTTAACTAAAATGTTCCATCTTTAATAAAAAAAATGTATTTGTTATCCAATAGTTGAATTTTCAACCCAGAAGATGAATTTTCTCCGAAAAATAATTTTCTACCAAAAAAGAATAATTTATAACAAAATACATTAATTTTCAACCAGAAAGGTTAATTTATTATCAAAAAATACAAATTTTTAACTAAAAAAGATGCATTTTTAAGAAAAAATAGAATGATTTTTTTTTTAGGTAGAGAAATAAGTTTTTAGTTAAATAGTTACATTTTTAAGTAAAAAAATAAATTTTCAATACAAAAAAGCTCATTTTGAGCCAAATAAATGAAATTTCAACCAAAAGATTAATTTTCACAATTCATGTAATTTGGTGCAAAATCGTCTTTTTTGGTAGAAAATTATTATTCTTGGTTAAAAATTTGTTTATTTTTGTTGAAAGTTCAACTATTTGGTAAAAATTCATCTATTTTGTTATTGATTGAAAAAAAACTTTCTTAGATGAAAATTACACTCTTTTGTTAAAAATTCGTCTTTTCTGGTAGATTCAAATGTTTTTGATTTGAAATTAAAACCCTTTTCAGTTGAAATATCAACTATTACATTTTTTTTTCAAAATTCATATTTTTTCTTTGAAAATTCAACTAATTGGATAAAAGTTGAAGTACATTCTTAAAAATTAATTTTTTTTGTTGAAGAGTCATCATTTTAGTTTAAAATTAATTTTTCTGGTTAGAACTTTAACTATTTCGTTGCAAATTCATTTATTTAGTTCGAAAATTAATTTTTATTGACTGAAAATTTAACTATTCTATTTTTGGTTGAAAAGTTATCACTTTTATTTGAAAAATCTTCTTGTTTGGTGGAAAATTAATTTTCTCGATTAAAAATTCCTCTTTTTGGGGGAAAGTTCAACTGTTTTGTAGGAAATTTGTATTTTTGGTTTTAAAATTAAATAATTTTTTGGAAATTTGTTTTTTTGCTCAACTGAGAAACCTATTTCAGTTGAAAATCAAAGTGAAAATTCAAATAAATCCTTTAAAGTAGAACTAATTCATTAAAAATTCATCTTTTGGGTTGAAGATTCAACATTTTTGTAGAAAATTCAGCTTTGATATTAAAAATTTATCTATTTTGTTTCAAATTTTTTCATTTTTTGTCTAAAAATACATTTTTTTAATGTTAAAATTTAACTATATCATTGTTGGTTAAAAATGTACCTTTTTAGTTAATAACGCAACTATGTGGTTGAAAGTTAATGTATTTTGTTGAAAAATATTTTGTTTTCATGCAGAAAATCCATCTTTTTGGTGGAATATTTAACTATTTTGTTGAAAATTAATATTTTTTGATAGAAAATTAATCTATTTCATCGAAAATTGTTTCTTTTTTTGGCTGCGAATATTTTTCTCAAGGTGAAAATTTAATTATTTGATTTTTGGTTACAAAATGTACCTTTTTCAGTTAAAAAGCGTAACTATGTGGTTGAAAGTTAATGTATTTTGTTGAAAAATCTTTTTTGTTTATCGTAGAAGATTAATCTTCTTGGTTGAAAATCCATCTTTTTGGTGGAAAATTGAACTATTTTGTTGAAAATTCGTCTTTTGGTAGAAAATTTGTTCCTTTTCTGAGAATGAATTTTTTTAAAGTGAAAATTTAACTATTTCATTTTTGGTCGAAAATTTATATTTTTTAGTTAAAAACGCAACTATATGGTTGAAAGTTAATGTAATGTGAGCGATTTTTGATCAATTTATCCGTGGGTAGGTTTTCGTAAAAGAAAGTTCACTTTGTGCCAAAATACTCAAAGAATAATACGAAAATGGCACTTTTGTTGATCGAATGTCCAACATTATACCCATTTTTAAGGTGGGCTTCTCTTTAAAATAAACTATGTTAAAAAGTACACATTTTATATGTACAAAATGTGAGCGCTTTTTGATCAATCTATCCGTGGGTATGTTTTCGTAAAAGAAAGTTTACTTTGTGGCAAAATACTCAAAGACTAATACGAAAATGGCATTTTTATTTATTGAATGTCAAAAATTATACCCATCTTTAAGGCGGGCTTCTCTTCAAAATAAATTATGTTGAAAACTACACATTTTATATTGACAAAATTTCAGCGATTTTTGATCAATTTATCCGTGGGTACGTTTTCGCAAAAGAAAGTTTACTTTGTGCCAAAATACTCAAAGAATAATACGAAAATGGCACTTTTGTTTATTGAATGTCAAAAATGATAGCCATTTTTGAGGTGGGCTTCTCTTCAAAATAAATTATGTTAAAAACTACACATTTTATATGTACAAAATGTGAGCGACTTTTGATCAAGTTATCCGTGGGTAGGTTTTCGTAAAAGAAAGTTTACTTTGTGCCAAATACTCACAGAATAATACGAAAATGGGAGTTTTATTTATTGAATGTCAAACATTATACCCATTTTTGACGCGGGCTTCTCTTCAAAAGAAATTATGTTAAAAACTATACATTTCATGTGTACAAAATATGAGCGATTTTTGATCAATTTATCCGTGGGTAGGTTTTCGTAAAAGAAAGTTCACTTTGTGCCGAAATACTCAAACAATAATACGAAAATGGCACAGTTATTTATTGAATGACAAACATTATACTCATTTTTAAGGTGGGCTTCTCTTGAAAATAAATTGTGTTAAAAAGTACACATTTTATACGCACAAAATGTGAGCGATTTTTGATCAATTTATCCGTGGGTAGGTTTTCGTAAAAGAAAGTTCACTTTGTGCCAAAATACTCAGAGAACAATACGAAAATGGCACTTTATTTATTAAATGTCAATCATTATACCCATTTTCGAGGCGGGCTTCTCTTCAAAATAAATTATGTTAAAAACTATACATTTAATATGGTCAAAATGTGAGCGATTTTTGATCAATTTATCCGTGGGTAGGTTTTCGTAAAAGAAACTTTAGTTTTTGCCAAAATACTCAAAGAATAATACGAAAATGGTACTTTTGTTGAGTCTTGAAGCAAAAAGATTCATTTTCTATCACCAAAGAACGAATTTTCAACAAAATACATCAATTTTTCACCAAAAATATAATAGTTAAATTTGCAGTTATAAAAATTATTTTCAAACCAAAATAAACGAAAATTACACTTTTTCTCTAATATTTCAATTGAAAAATCTGGGAATAATGTGAAAGGTTTCCTTCAAACGTTTAAAATAAAAGTGTTTTAGACATATTTAAATGTTTAAGCGGAAATTCAGATTACTGGATAAACTATTTCAAAATTTTCAAAAGGAATAATTCATCAACTGAATTAAATATCAAATTTAAACCAAAAAGATGAACTTTTAACAAAGGAGTTTAACTTGCAACCAAGTAATTTTATTTTTAACGAAAAACATGAATTTTCAACTGAAATGATGAATATTTAACTGGAATACTTTAATTTTCAACCAAAAGGATGAATTTTCAATCAAAAATAAAAGAATTAAATTTTCAATCAAAAAAATTAATTTCAAACTAAAAATCACACGAATTTTCATCAAAATAGTTCAATTTTCAACCAAAGAGATGAACTTTTAATAAAGGAGTTTAACTTTCAACCAAGTAGTTTTAATTTGTAACCAAAAAGATGATTTTTAACTAAAATGATAAATACTTAACTGGAATACTAGAATTTTTAACCAAAAAGTTGAATTTGCAACCAAAAAGATGAATTTTGAAACAAGAAGATTAATTTCCTACGAAAAAGCCGATTATTCAATAAAAGACATAAATCTTTAATGAAATAGTTAAATTTTCAACTAAAAAAGACAAATTTTCAACCAAAAATGGAATAGTTGAATTGTCAGTGAAAAAAATTAATTTTAAACCAAACTGATGAATATTCAACTAAAATGATGAATCCTCAACTGAAATAGTAAACTTTTAAACCAGAAAGATGCTATTTTAACTGAAATGAGGAATCTTTAACTAGAATAGTTACATTTTCAACGAAAAGTATGAATTTTCAACTAAGGAGATTAACTTCTACCAAAAAAGATGAATTTTCATCAGAATACATGTATTTTCAACTAAAAAAAGATAAATTTTCAACCAAAAATTGAATAGTTAAATTTACAGTTTAAAAAATTAGTGTTCAATCAAAGAGACGCAATTTCAATTAAAATGTTGAAATATTCAATTGGAATAGTTACTTCTTCATTAAAAAAAAAAAAATAACTTTCGACAAAAAAAAGTAAATTTGAAAGCAATAGTTACATGTTTAAATAGAAAAGATAATATTTTGACTAAAATTGTGAATTTTTAACTGGAATAGTTGAATGTTCAACCAAGAAGATTAACTGCTACCAAAATATATTAATTTTAATCAAAATGCAAGAATTTTCAACTAGAAATGATAAATTTTCTACCAAAAAAAAGTTTTTTTGAAAATAATGATCACATTTTCAAACAAAATGATGAATTTTCAAATAAAATGATAAATTTTTAACTGGAAAAGTTAAATTTGAAATCGAAAGTTCAAAAAAATGTTTAACAACAATAAAAATTTCAATAAAATAGTGAAAGTTTTGACAGGAATAGTTAAATTTTCTTTGGAGAAAATTAATTTTCAGACAAATAAAAAGCGAATGTTCAACAAAATAACTTATTTTGCAACCAAGATGATGAATTTTCAATTGAAATGATGGATTTGCAACAGCAACAATAATCATTTTCAATCACTATTAAACCAATTAAATTTTTAGTCCAAAAAATATTAATTCTGAACGAAAAATGTTGTATTTGATATTTCAACTAAAAAAGATTTTGCTTTTTAATCAAATACAGTTGAATTCAACGGGAAGGAACCCTTGTGACTGGTCACAGAAGTAATGTTGTTTAAACCTCCACCCCTTTCCAACGTATCTTGGGGGTTGGGGGGGCGCACTCTTGTATCTGTTCACAAAAATAATGCTAATCAAACCCCTCACCCTTTCCAACGTCTCATGGAGGGCGAGAAGGCACCCCTGTACTGTTGCCCACCAACGTATCTTGGGGGTTGGGGGGGGGGCACTTTTGTATCTGGTCACAGAAATAGACCGTCGGCACAACTCTGGTCTAAGATCGTTACAGAACAGTGTGACCTTTATGTTCCCTTCCTGGAATACGTATGACATTCTAGTGACACAACTGTTCCATCACTCTGTTCTATATTGGTTACATTACATAATTCCAGAACTGTTACGTATCCTCACAGTAACTGCGTTACAGACCAGTGTGACCTTTATGTTCTGTAATTGTTATAACACACGATTGTAACAATATTATGTATAAATGTTCCCTTTTTGTTAAGTAACATTTACAGAACGTGTCCGCTGGGAGATCAAAGTATGGTATCTATACGTATTTCGGGGCGCTGAACGCGAATCTGACATCAGTTTCCCCCGAGAGCGTCAGGATTTTCCCCTTGACGCGGAAAATTCCCTATAAAATCAGTTTTGTCGGCTATGAAATAACCCTTGTTATTAAAATCGTCGGGAAAAAGATCGGGCATGATATTTTATGCATTTTGGTGCGCAGAATACGAATCTGAGACTAAATTCCTGTCATCACATCGGGGTTTTCCTCTAGACGCGGAAAATTTCCTAGAAAATCAGCTCTGTCGAGTATGAAATAACCCTTGTTATTGATATTGTCTGAAAAAAGAACAGGCAAATTCTCTAGAAAATCAGCTTTTTTGTTATAAATAAGAATCTGACGTTAGTTTACCCTCATCCCGTCAGACTTTTACACTAGACGCGAAAAATTTCCTAGAAAATCAGCTTTTTTATACACGGAATACCCTCGGTATTGAAGTCATCTTTTTCAGCAGGTCAGGCTTTTCTGAACTGTTTGCAGACGATTTGAAAAACAAGGGCAATTTCATGCACGAAAAAGCTGATTTCCTAGAGAATTTTCCGCGTCTAGGGAAAACCCCGATGTGATGGCGGGAAATTAGTCTCAGATTTGTGTTCAGCGCCCCAAAATACATTAAAATATCATGCCTGATCTTTTTCCAGCCGATTTTAATAACGAGGGTTATTTCATACCCGACAAAGCTGATTCTATAGGGAATTTTCCTCGTCTAGGGGAAAATCCTGACGCGCTCGGGGAAAACTGATGCCAGCTTTGTGCTCAGCGCCCTAAAATGCATGAAAATATCATGCCTGATCTTATTTCAGACGATTTCAATAACGAGGGTTATTTCATATCCGACAAAGCTGATTTTATGGGGAATTTTCCGCGTCTAGGGGAAAATCCGGACGTTCTCAGGAAAAACTGATGTCAGATTCGTGTTCAGTGCCCCAAAATACGTAAAGAATATCATGCCTGATCTGTTTCCAGATGATTTTAATTTTAAGGGTAATTTATAACCAGAAAAGTTGATTTACTAGTTAATTTTCCGCATCTGGGTGAAAATCCTGACGTGCTGATCTCTCGCACAACCCACTTTTTTGTGGGCCTGTATATTCAAGAATAAAATTAAGTATTAAATTGTTTTATTTCGAAATCTTCTAAGCACAAATTGTTAAACTAATATCTACAATTTGTAATTATGGAATCATTTTTTACTAACAATCGATTGTATCCAGTTATATTCGTTTGGATTTATTTATAATAATTCTCAGTTTTCATAGCGTATTTATCCCTCAAAGATTTATACTTATTCTTATTCCATTTCAATTTTAATTCTGCTTTCCTATATTACTGAAATTTAATCAACTTTATTTGGAGGTTTAAATACCACTCATACTAATTCAGAATTCACTTTTGATAGAATAGCTTCAATTTACTTTTTTAGTATTTGTCTACATAATTTTTTTGCAATTTATGAATAATGGAATGTAAAAAATTATGAGTCTACGTTAAAAAGATTTGAAAACGAATTACAATTTTCTCAACAGTTTAAAGTAACTATAAGTTTAGTAGACCAATTCTTTCAAACGGCTTACCTAAGAAGGAGAAATATGTTTTGCGAGTGATTTACAATAACGCTCACGTCGTTGGATTCGAATCGAATGATCGTGACGATAGAAGAGGTTGAACTGAGGGCTCAAAGGAGCTATAACCTCGCATTGTCGTAAATCTCATGGTAACGTTCATTCGATAGCCGGGTATCGATTCTTTTTTTGGCTTTACAAACTTGTATACAGACTAATTAAATAGAGTTTACTTTCTGTACAATATATATTGCTTTACGTTGAAAGAAATATTCCTTTCCTATTATAGACTGTTTTGTTATGAAATTTTACTTAATTATAATTTTTGTAAACAAAACCCGAAAACAAATATACGAAAATGGAATTCGGGCTTTTTCTCTTCTAATTGTCACTTCACTTAAACGATTTGTGAATTACGGCCTTATAAACAAGACTGATCAATAAGAATGACCTATGACCTCGCTGAATGCAACATACCACTTCTGAATTATTTTTCGACGCTGACCACGAATCTACCCTCCATTTGCTGTAGTGCTATTAATTGCAACTTGATCTTTGAAATCCATACATGCTACAATTTTTCAGGTATATGCGTTGAATTTCTTTTTGTTGTTTCTCTAGCAGTTTTCTGATACTGCCTGGACTCAGTTTAGTTTAGTGGATTTCTGATAGGTCTTGTGAACAGGAAGTTTAACTTAGCGTTCATTTATTTGCATTTGCATTCACGTCGTCAGTCCTATTTAAATGGGTAACCACTATAAGTAAGCACTGTGAGTGCAATCATAAAATATGCATGTAACTTACAAAACTCTTGTGAACCAGCGATTGTCGTCTTGGAGGGCCGGTATAAAGATTTTACGTTTCGTGTTATGAATAAAACTAAGTCATTTAGGTTTAGCTATAGTGTAGAGCATAAACTTCATTAGCAACTTCACTGCCGTAAGACCGCAACGATTTAATACGAGCCTACACGACTAGCTGCCGAGCAAATTCAATTTAGCTGCGGTGCTAATGGATCAGAAGGGTCTGACCACCATTAGGAAGTTAGGCACTTTACTAAGGACATTATTTTAGGTATTATGGGAGACCACTCACCTTTCACAGAAAATATATTAGTCTCTTCTACGTTATTCATGATCATCCCTGATACGCCTGATAATTTACGATATGTAAGTTTTATTAAAGTAGGTCTTTTACTTGATATACGTTTTCAGGATAGTTGTGAATTACTGCCTAGTAATGATGACTAACTAATAGTATTTGTGATCAAAAGAAATATTACAAATTGATAGAGTTTTCTATACGTAAGCGTGGTTTTTCTTTTGGTACTGCTACTTCACTCGCTTACTGTTTTTTCTAATTAACATTCTACCAGGTATAATTACATAAACTTACATTTATCCATTCACAATAATACACACATATATGTATACATATATTATATATATATATATATTTATTACATTCTCATCATAATGAGAAGGTATTGGTTTTATGTGAAAAATGACTTTCGTGGATTCCATGAAATGTCGAGGTTTTGAGGCCTCCTGAGTCAGAAAAAATAGTTTTTACGGCGGTGTCTGGCCGTCTGTCGTCGTCGTCGTCGTCGTCTGTATATCGGATAACCAAATTATAGTTGTTGATGCTTTGACCTTTAATTTTAAAAGTGGGGAAAATAAAATGACCGAGCGCCAGTGTCTTTAATAAACGTTATCCTACAGCAATATGCACAAAAAGATATGAAAAATTGAAAATTCGTAAAAATTATTGAAACCGTCACCGGTAGACGTCTCTAACTTCAGCGCTATATAAAACTCATAGTAATAGAATATTGTTGAGAATCTTTTTAGGAACAAATTTGATGAAAGTTAAATCTTAAATTACAATTTTCATTTGAAGCAAAAGAAAAAATCCTGACACCCTTGATAATAATTGTTTAATTTTATAAAGTATCCTCAAATATACTTAATTACAATTTCCATTTTTTATTCTAAAAAATATCACTTAAGTTACCACTGAATCCCTTTAAAAAAATATCCTTTTCCCTTGTTAAACCCCAGTATATATGAAATTCAGCGTCCTGTAGTAGACCAGTCTAGTATTTGGGAGTTTTCTTACTGTAGAATTTAACGTTTACTGAGACAATGTGCACGGGTAAGTCGAAACTTGTTATATTTATTTCTGTAATCAAATTATCAAAAGATAAGTAGATACAAATTGTTTTTCTATTCACTAGTTGTAGAGTTAGTGACGGTAGATGTAAGGATTAAGGATTGTATCATTTTAACGTTAAATACTTTAAATGTTCCGTGAAATTTTTGCAAAATACGTGTAAGATATGTTTTCGTTTTATAATGCTCTAACTTAACAATAATCTTACTTATAAATAATATACAATAAGTCATTTAATTAATTGGCCCATCCCGCCTCAGTGCCTGGCTCATCCCGCCCCAGGCATGGGGCGGTATAAGCAAAGCCCACTACTGTTTTGTTTTCGTTTCTAGTTCCGCATATACTTTTTTATTTACTTTTATCTTGGAAAAATTATAATTGAAAATTTTTGTGGAATATATAATTATAACGACTGACTTTCAAGTAATGAATTAGCAGATTTTAATTACTGACGTGAAAAAGACAACTATGTCCATTTCGCCCCACCCTACCTTATTTCAGAATTTATATTGCTTCATTAATTCAAACTTTTTTAAACACCTTACTTCTTTCTAGATCAAAATAATGAAATAATGGAAAGATATTTTTTTACGAACACATACTTCATAAAAAGTTATTTTCGACCTCTTTTGAAGAAGTGAAATTTCTAAAGAAGATAGAACGTGTCACAACTAGTCATTTTCTAATAATTTATGTGTTTATTAAAAAAAAAACCCATTATTTTATTATTTTTATTAGGAAAGAAATATAAACAATATTACGCAATTTGAATTTGCCGCCGAAAGTTTTGATGCAAAACTGGCGTAATCATTGATCAACTATTTTCACAGTCGCTCAACGATTAGCGTAGTTTGGTTCCCATATATTTACACTGTGCTTCACCCCCGGCCACGTGGCACTACTCTTTTGTTATTTTTTCAACAACAAATGATTATTTCTGAATATAAATTTCACCATTGTGCACAAAAAGGATAAAAGAAATTTATATATTTTTTGCACAGTTTTTGTAATTAATTTTCAGGGACTTACAGCCAGTCAAAGTTGAGTATTCTGAAATGATCGTAAGATGATGGTTTTTTTTTCACCTTTCACTCACCATTTTTTTCTGGTGAGATTTTCACTATAATCTGTACAAAAATCGAGGTATCTACATTTTTTGGGCAGATAGTAGAAGCTTTTCCTTTTTTGGTTTTACATTGCATTGAAATATTCTCCGAAATGTGTTACAAAGTTCTATAAAATGTGAAGAATGAGGTGACGTGATCTTTATTAGAAGGCAGAATGCGAAAAACGTAGAATAGTTCTAGAAAATCTAAAAGTCCAGCTAATATAGAGTCTATATCGGAAAAGTCTCCAAACTATAGAGAACAGTTCTATAAAATGATGACCGATTTTTCACCTAAAAAAATTAATTTTCTTCATTTTAATTATTATCATTATGCTTTGAATAACTCGGAGTATAAAAAAAAATCTAAAATATAAGCTACAGATATGCAGGGCCACGTGATAAATTTTTGTGATCCGTTTCATAAACAATGTTTTGCTTTTATAATTTTAATAATTATAGGTTCAGAATTTCTTATTTTTCAATGAATGAATGTTTTTAAAATGAATTCGTTGTTTTTCTAGAATATTGATAATTTGAACATTCTATTATAGTTTCATATTTTCGGGAATTTTAAATTTCCGGAGTTTTATATTTATAATGTCGGGAATTTCAAGATTATCAAATTTCCAAAATTTAGTTTTAAATTTAGGAAATTACAAATTTCTGGATCTTTATCACTTTTAAAATTTTATAATTTTGGAAATTTTAAATGTCGAAAAATTTGTAAATCGCAAATTATTTCTTGGTTATAAGTTCTAGTAGATTCAAGATTAATAAGAAGTTAGATATCTATATAGGATAAGTATATATGAGTTATATAGAGTTAAATACGTTATAATTCACTAATAAATTATTATTTACTAATCATTATTCACTAAACGGCGTTATATGTTAAGCACATTGGCCGGGGGGATGCGGAGAATGTCGCTGCATGCGCACAGTAGCGACTGCGCAGCTACATTTTATAGAACTGAGGTCTATAGATCTCATAGAACCCGGTTACACCAGAGGGCGTAAATTAAGCGAATTAAGCGCGCCTGAAGAGTGGCTCCGTCTCGCGTCGGCGCAAAAGCGTTTTCGGCAGTGGCTCTCTCTCACACACGTGGAGCCCCTGCGGCTTCTGCGCCGACGCGAATCTGGACTCTCTCATTTAAGGTAGCTTCACGAGGGAATAGTAAGGAGTGGTATCACCCTATGTGTTTGGTGCGCAGAGCTGTTTTCGCAGTCACGTGTTATAACCCACTCCCCTATGTTATATTTTCACATCTCAATGCATACGTAGGTTATGTTCGTTTGTGTTTTTATTTTGTTGGGTGTATGTCACGTTCCTGAATTGAAAACGAGAAGGAAAATGGCATCAAAAATACGAAAAGGATCTAGAAAGTGTAAGTACGACAATAAAATTATTATAATGATTTATGGCTTACGTAAGTAAGGAATTCTATATTTTATGTATAAAGACTTTATACTAATATAAAAATATTCGTTTTTAGGTTAGGTTGGCATTATATTCTGAATCCGAAAAGACATAAGAAGCCATGGAAACAGGAGACCTTGCATGAAAAAATGCATGGACGTGAAGGAAGCTAGAGGAGTATGCCAGAACAGAAAAGTGTAGCGATAAATAGTTCATAAAAACAATGTGAGTAGAGTGAATGACGCCTAAAACGAAAGATCTTGGATAATAATGGGCCCGAGTAGGCAACCTCACGTAACAACCTTGTGAAGCTCTTTACTTGGGGTAATCGCTAGAGAGATTGATTATAAACCTGGCTCGGAGCAGTGTTGCGGACCGAACGTGTTATTTAAATAAATAACACGAAAATTCTAGATCAATCTAAAAAATCTATATCTCCTTCCCAACACTACTATTTTCCAACCGAGCGAGATAAACCCATTCAATATGACTTTGCTTGAAATGAACATTTTAGTGCATTGCAGATTTGAGGCCATTCGAGAAATTGACCGATTCACATAAACGCAAACCAATTCAGTTTAAAAAATGTCAATCTGCAAATGACAAATACACAATTCACGGAGTCGCCTTTTCAATGAGTTCTATTTTCCTGGGTGTTATTACCCTTATTTATTATTTCCCAAGAAAAATATGGGAAATTCGGACCAAAAGTGCAGAAAAACTTGTTTAGTCCGAAAATATCCTTGTTTCAGCATCAAATTCAGGTTGAACACTTGAACCAATTATGGAAACAAAAGAATATCTCAAAGTTCACGCTATTTCCGCAGGAACGACAGGCAAGATTCAACCTCTCGATGTGCTGTTTTTCAGGCCTTGAAAAACTTTCCTTCGATATTTCTTCGACATAGTTCTTCTCCACAAGTACGATATAAATTTACATTTGCGCATGTAAGAGACGTGCATGAAACAGTTCTTCACTGATTACCATTTTTGCAGCGATCATTCCGAATAATAGAGAAAGCTGTCATATATTAAGAATGTTGGTTCGTCCGCTTTGCGCTCGATTATATATTTCTCTCGCGCTTCACGCTCCACAATGCATTCATTTCACGCTAAGCGCTCGGTCCTGGTATTTCTCCCACATTTGTGCACAGACCTTTCAAAATTACAGGTCAAAGCATCAACAAATGTTATTTGGTGATTGTGAATTCTCTTTTTTTAAAGCTCCTTCAGCTTTATCGAAGACATTCTCATCACGTATCTCGTGCTTCGCACTCGATTTTGTCCAAAATGCGAGCTTTTCTACAATATGCAACACTATTATATCAAATGTATATTACATTTACCATCGCATGAACCTTGATTTATTTTACGAATCAAAATCATCTCCACATTGAGTAGTTAGTCGTCATATGGTTGTAACCTTGTCGAATATAATAGTCTTTTCCGACGTTGAGTTGAGATCCACGATTACCGATTTTACGCAAATTTTCTTATATCTTATATTCCTCAAGTTAAATTCTATGAAGATATTGACATTTCTAATGCTTGTTAATTAGTACTGTCGCAATTCAGAGTTTTTTTTCTAGCAATATTGAGGATTGCCAAAAATTATATCTCTCACTTGCTTTTAATATACACTATCCAATAACTCGAGACCAATTATACAAATTGGGTGGAGTTTTGGGAGAGCATTAAAATTAGCCCTAACTACCCTGTTGTTCAAACTAACTAATTGGCGCTTAAGAAGTCTTGACAAATGTAGCTTTCTACCGATCTCAACTCAACCACGGCTGATGACTTAAAGACCATAACCCGGCTTTGATTTCGACTCATTTTATCGACCTATTGCGGCATTTTGGTATGTTTACGTTTTTTTTATTTGATTTTGGGGATCACAAGAGTGCTGAGAAAGGAACGCGTACGGAATTAAATTTTTTATGTTTCTACGATTGACCCTATCCTATACGTTTTGAGCATCCAGGACTTTTTATAAGCTTATTTCCTCAAATTTGCAATAACTGAAGCTTCATCCCACCAAGACTGGGTGCAAGGCCTTCAATAGGATTTCACTTTAGTTTCCTAAAACAAGGAACACAATTCTTCAGGTTTTCACGCCTGGCAGTGGATTTAAATTTTACCCTACTTATATGAAACGTTTTGAAGTTATTATTCGAGTCAAGGTTTCCATCCTGGGTGTTTCTCACACCATAGGTTTTCTAGACATGAACAAGAACCACGGAGTCAATATTAAATTAGTATCTCGCTGATACTAATTTGTGTGATTAGGATTTTCCAAAGCTTTTTCTCAGTACTTCTTTATTATTTCTTTATCTCATTTTTAACTTTTGATAATCAAACAGATCAATGGAATTCTGATTGCACAAGCCCCAAATCGGAGACCTGGTAGAGGGTGCGGTTAGGATTCCTGATTTCTTAAATTCAAATTTTATTCAGAAAAAAAGGATCTTTCTCCTCTCACTCCTATTTTCTTATTTCTATTTAAAATCCTGATTTCTTTTTGATGACGTTTACAAGAAATAGGTGGATATTTCCAGACTTCCCCTTAGGGCGTGCTGGTGCCGATTGAAGTCTCCTATTTGTACCTTAGCCTAGAGCCCCAGGTCGAAGACCTCGTAGAGGAAGGCTAATTGTTCCTATAGAGAAGCACAAATAAACACCATACATGGAATAAGGAAAAGTCAGTTCCATATAAGGTTACTTTTTTGACAGGCTTACTTACTTTGCTGTCCTGAGTGCTCAAATTACCCTACAATGGGAAAGCCTGCTAATCCGCGGAAAAGCTGAGTCCCATTTCGGTGTAAATCAGAGATGCTTTGAGGATTGACTGTTCCGCTAATCGGTCTGTAGACGAGTGAGTCCTCGATTCACGTAAACCTTCCGATATCCTGCCAGCACGTCTTGGTCCCGCTGGTCTTCCTACCTTCTGGCCCTGTCATGCGCACTGAAAACTATTGATTATGCCTCCAGACCTAGTGACCTATATATATTATTATGGTTATTCCTATAACTTGAACTGATATCTTCCTCTTGCTTTTTATTCTATAAATAAAGATACGCACGAACCGTTTCATGGTGGAGAATCTAGTTATAACATCAGTCCCACCAAACTTCGGTTAATTAATGGGGCGTGTGAGGACAGAACTTACAAGCCTTCAGCAGTGTAGTACACTGAAAAAGAGCATTTCTGGAACCAAGAAAATGCATTTACTTGAACCCTATTTCTTAGCATCAAGAAAATATTCTTTAACAGTAGTAATTTTTATTTAAAGCAGACATATATCTTTTATTTATCTAAAGAAATGAATTCTTTGGCTATATTTTCTTGATTCAAATAATTATTTCTTACATTCAAGAAAATGATTTCCTTGATTCAAAAGGTCTAGATTCATTGAAATCTGATTAGTCGCTCAAAGATTTTGTTCAATTTGACGTTTCCTTCTTGAGGTTATGTTCCACATGATGGTTTTCGTATCATAAACCTGTCACTTTTGATCGAATTTTGAGCAATTTTCTTGAATATTCTTCAACTTTGGTACTGATACTTCATTTTAAGTATTTTAAAATAATCATTTACTTATTATTTAAAAAGTTTCTATCGAGGGGCACATGTGCCCCTCGAAATAACTATCCAATACAGCTCTGTCGCACTTACACACATCACGTTACGTATATGAACACTACTATTGGTTCTTCCCTTTCTACATGCCTCATTTGACGATTTTTGACGATAACTGTCAAATGACCAGGCAGAGGGTTAATGTAGAATAACAGTTCCTGAAGAATAATTTAAAATATGAGCAACAAAATGTTTTCCTAATTTTAATTTTACGTATAAAAGGTTCAATAATTTATTTTCGTTTTGAATATAAAATACCTCAAAATCATCAGAAAAAAGTAGTCTGTAAAGAAAATTCTATTGAAAGAACTTTCAGGGTGAAAAAGATTGAGGCCCACCATGCTATACAATAAGGACATTTGCATACCAACCTGTAAAGTGCACAGACGGTACTATTGTCTCTCATGAGTGCCTGTATAAAAACATATTTATGGCACTATAACTCTCACATTATTTTGGAAGCTTCTTTCTGAATAGGAAGAGTTAATTTTTAATTGAACAATTACTTTTTTTGAGTTAGGCTTAGGTTGAGAATTGGGCGCCAGCTAATTTTGTATTAGAAATCAGCTTTTCAAACCAAAATATTGAAACTATATAAAATGTGGAAATTACCGACACTAATCACAAATATTTTGATTCTCTCACGAGTCTACTTTAATTAAACAAATTCAAGCAAAGAAGAACCATAAGTGAAACATTTTAATCGTGATTTTAACATCTTTGAATCCGTTACGATTGTGCACGAATCAGTCCCAATTTTCGCTTCGAATTTAAACAAATTTCAATCACCAAAATTAATCGAGTGATAAGAACGATGTATCTGGTAGTCAGCGTTCGCCTCTGATCTATCTTCTTCCGTACATTTCAATTAAATCCCTACTCCAATTTTAAATCAAGGTTCCAGTATAATATCAAATGGACTCATGGTCATACGTGCTCTCCGCTAGAACGTAGAGCAGAGAAAAAATGCTCATCGTTCGCTTCCACCCTCATCACTAGAACCGGAAGGGCGTTAGCGTACATGAAATTATTCTTCGGCGCGATAGTAGTACGAGATACATTCTAAATATGGTTGTAGCTGTATATTTATAGTATATTAGAGGTGCCAGCGGATTGTCGACCGTAGCGCCAATCCTTCCGCCTGTCTAGTTCATGAATTCGTGAACTTAATTCGCTCGCTTCCATCTGTTTACTACCGGCTATCTGGAACCGGGGTACCTTTCCCCTGCCTCATACGTCTCCGGAAATCGGATCCAGACACGAACCGATTATCTCATGCTTCGCAGTGCGTTTGTCGGCTTTCCCCAGCTATCACGAGCCCGTCATCTCGTGTAATGTGTACTCGGTCATTCATTAGACCAGCGTTTCCCAAACTTTTTTCGCAATTTCTGGAGAGCGGCAGGGTCGCCACCTTCAAATTTCTTCACAATACTGGAACCCAAGAGAGACACTGGACGCCTGTCATTTGGACGCGAATACTTGCTTTGCGCGACCTTCCCATTTTCAGAGAATTAGAGCCAATTGGGGAAAATGAAAATTTGGTGAAACATTATTAAATTTAACTTCAATAGGCTGCGTTAGGTTTGTTAGATTATTAAAAAAACGTTAAAAAAAGATAAAAGAAAATCGGATAATAACTTCAAGAGCTACCGCACTTTCGTTAAACTGAGAGGTCCCATTTATATATTCACAAGATCTGTATATGGTTCCTTTATTAGTGCAGATATTAACCGATTCTCAAGAAATTAAAAAACATTTTTTTTTCATTATATCACAAAATTCATTCAGCTAATTAAAATTTAATTTAGCGATGTCTCTATAATTTCAGTTCTTGTAACAGGTCTTAATCTCATAACAATGAAAGGGTCATTCGCGGTAGGTATACGAAAGTAGCCGTCTGCTCGAAGCGGGGAGCCTGCCTCGGAGCCTGCCGAGCTACCGGGACCAGGGTGGAATCCCCCTGCCTGTGGCACGGTCCCTGCTGTCGGCTCTTGTATGGGAAACGCTGCATTAGACCGCTGGTGAAGAGAGAGTGTTGTTTTTTCTCGTTTGCACAAGTCTCGTAGTTCTGAGAATGTGAAAATAAATAAAACGAAACAAAAGTGATAATTGATTAGTTAAGTTCTGTTTTTAATAACCCTGTAGTGCGAAAATTCGTGATTGTTTGGTCGTTGGATAACCTAACCTTCAAACATCAGGTAACGTTGAATTTTGTTCTAAATTGTTCTTATAAGCTGATTCGAAACTGATAGATCAGCTGTACGAACATAATATGCTCCAGCCATGTTATCCTAACCGTTCGCATACATCTATTTAAATGGTTGATTATCTCCCTCATGAAAAGAAATACCGATTTAATACCGCTTCCAGACTAGTTTTAAACAAGGTTTAGTCTTTTTATAGTATGTACCCTTTAGCCTTTACCTTTTTGGCCATTGAAATAGTCTGTCTCTCTCTCTCCCGTCCCCCTTCTCTTACCACCTTTCCCCCACGCTCTCAAATGGGAGTTTCCACTGCGGGGGCAAATGGACCGTAGTTTTCTGGGGATCAGAAAAGACAGTTTGTAGGCAGGTTTAAAACGTATCCTTCAGCTGGCATTTATTTTCATGAGGGCTGTATGTGTTCCTCGAATAGTCTTAAAATTAAAGGCTTTGAAACAAGAACCCAAACCCAAAATTGATTTGCCTCATTTTACTATATCAATACAAGAATCAAATATTTTTTAGATAATTAGGGCCTATTCTTGCTTTGGATAAAATCTTTATTTGGAGTAAAAAATTGCCCAATTTCAATAGTCTTGGAGTAGAACGTTTTTCCTTTCGATGTACGGGTTAGAATAAAAAAAACCTTTTACACAAAAACTATGGAAATGAGCCCATTTTCACTTCGAATACAGGGTTGGTTCAAAACAGGAATAGGCCCTAATTATCTAAAAAAGATGTAATTTGAGTGTCCATTGAGTAAAATTAGGCAATTTAATGTTGAGCTTGGATCCTGGTTCCAACGCCCTTCAAAATTAACTTCTTTTGTGCTTGGATATATATATATATATACACAACATATATATATATAGTTCGGTTTTGGTTTCTATTCCTTTCGAATAGAACTGAAGGGCCTATGACAAAGCCACCGAACGCCTGTGACCACCCATCTCACGGTTGTGAGACGTGGCCATGAATGGGATTTACCGCGGTCCTACTGGGAGCTGATGTCTTTTTTTAGACGACAGTTGCTCTCAGTGGGACCCTGCGGTGGTTGTCAACCTTTAGTTTTTAATTATATATATATTCATTATATAATGGTGTTAAACAAACAACCGTAGTGTCCTACTGGCAGCAACTGCCGTCTAGGAATGACACCGGCTCCCAGTAGGACCGCGGTCAATTTCACTCATGGCCACGCCTCACAACCGTGATGTGGAAGGTCAACAGATACGTTAAAATCACAACGACAGGCCGGCGAAACCCTCGTGTTTTCTGAGGACACGAAGCGACTCAAGGATGACAGCTTTCTGCATCCATCTCGCACGTGCCTCGGTATATTTTTGGCATGTGGCTTTAATGTTACGAAACAGTGATAGTTTCGCACCACCGAAAGCACCTATTACAAGGGCGATTACTTGTGTCGAATATTTCGGGTACAGTTGTTGCAGCTCTCTTTTAAGGTCTTGATACCTTGCCTCCTTTTCTTTCTTCATGGCAGTGATGTTGTATTTGTAAGGAGCCGTGAATTCGAACACGAATATAGTTCGTTTCTCGAAGCCTTGGGGAACAATGTCAGGCCTCGTGTGTGCAACAGAGACTGCTGTCCGAAAATCGTATTCCACTTTCTCCGCGGCTTTGTAAAGGAACGCTCCTTCACCAATCATCTCGTGGTCCCTGATCATTTTTAGGAGAGGATCTATGCGATTGGTAACGATATAAGCTGTACCCAAAACAAGTCGGTCATAAAGACACTGGAGATTCAGAAGTCCGCGTCCGCCTAGACGGCGTTAAATGTATAATCTCTGAACTGACGTATTGATATGTAAGCTTTTATGCAAATGCATGATCTTACATGTGGTGACATCAAGGGCCTTAAGTTCGTTCTTCGTCCATTGATCTACCCCAAATGAGTAAAGTAGACCCGGGACGGCCAGCACGTTAGTCGCAGATACCTTGTTCAACGCCGACAGATTGGAAGACCAAATCTGTCGAAGAAGATGCTTGTATCTGCTTCGGAAAGACTCCTTTACTAATGTTACGGCCTGAATGCAGCTTTGAGGCACGCCCAGTTATGTATAGGTCTCTCCAGTGTTAATATGTCTAATAACACTTATATCCACAAGCTCAGGGTCCTTGAGAACGCTAAAAATCTTTCCTTTCTTCAGATCAATTTTGGCACATTTATCATATCCAAAATCCATCCCAATCTCTCCTGTGTACTTCTTGATGATATTTATGGCAATTTGAAGTTTGTCTTCACAAGAGACATCCAGAGGAATTTCGTAGTGCGAGCGATAGAGGCAGAAGTGTGATGCAAAAAAAGCAAAGGGCTCATGGTATCGCCCTGAGAGGTTGAATCGAAAGCTTTGAGGTGGTCAATCCAGGCCAATGACAGGGCGCGTTGATGGGCTGCAGCTTCTTTACAGACACACGTGTCAATTATCAGGTTCTCTCAACAGCCTACTGCACCTTTTTTCGAGCCACGTTGTTCGTACATCTCACGCCACACAGGCTTAATTCGCCGAACAATCCTGATGTTTAGGACAGCTGTAAAGATCTTATACAGTGTGTTCAAACAAGTTATTGGCCTGCCGGTTGGACAAGTTGCCTTTTATTGGTAGGAGCATAGTGCGTCCCAACACCAGCCACTGCGGAATGGGCGTCTCCGACTTTAAATATGAGGTGAATATGCGGGTCATATGTTGGTGTGTAGAAGTAAACTTCTTCCACCAGAAGTTCTTGATACAATCTGGTCCAGCACCGGAGAAGTTGTTCGTGCCTCTAAGTGCTTTTTTCACCTCTTCGGCAGTGATTGATGGACATTCCTCTTCAGATTTTACGAGGTTGTCGCAAAATTCCTTGAAGCGGCTGATATCGTCAGTATCTTCTTTCAATTTCAGTGTTTTCGGGATCTTGTATACCTCTCTCCAAAAAGTCTCTACCTCATTGGGCTTGGATGGATTTTCGACAGAAACAGGGTCTTCACTGAAGAGGCGAGATGGGTCAGCGAGAAACTTTTCATTCTCCCTGATCCATTTCTATTTCTTCTGTATTCTCTTCCTTGCGTCAGTTAACATCCGTATTTTGTCAACAATATGCTGCTTCATTGTCAGCAGCTTTGACATGTTCAGTGTGTGATTCAAGATCCTCAGTTCTTGGGCGAACTTTTGAACCCTTTCCGTGAATGGTCTACCAGATGTTATGTAGTTAATCACACATTGAACACGAGACGCATTCTGTCTTTCCCATGCAATCTTCTTGTTCAGTTGATGCAAGCGTATTTTGGTCTTTTGATCCATCGTCGGTTTGAGCCTTTGATTTAAATCAACCAAACCTCTCGCAGCACCATAAACTGAGCAATTGATGTTCAACAGGTCGGACTCTTGCGAGATTTCTACACGAAGGGAGGCATCCATTTCAGCCAGATCTTGGGGCTTAGGAGGAACTTCCATGGTAATGTTCCTTCTTGTCCTGCAATCGTGATCATCTCTCAGATGGTGCCTGCTTTTCGCAGCTGGTATTAATGTGGCTTCCTCATGGTACAAAGACCCTCTATCCGCAACCTGAGGACAAGTTCGGTGGCTTTGTCATAGGCCCTTCAGTTATATTCCGAACGAATCGAAACCGAAATATAAACATAAATAACATAATATATAATGTATATATATATAATTTAAAAAAAAGGTTGACATCCACCGCAGGGTCTCACTGGGGGCACCTGCCATCTGAAAAATGACACCGGCTCCCAGTAGGACCGCGGTAAGTCCCACTGATGGCCACGTCTCACAACCGTGAGATGAGTGGTCATAGGACACGACGAAATCACAACGACAGGCCTGCAAAACCCATGTGAGTTTTGAGAACACGGAGCGACCCAAGGATGACAGCTTTCTGCATCCATCTCTCAAATGCCGTGGCATATTTTTGGCACGCGGATATGGCTTCAAGGCTACGAACCAGTTATAGTTTCGCACCTTCGAGAGCACATATCACATAGACAATCAATTGTACCGAATATTTTAGGTACAGTCGTTGCAGCTCCCTTTTAAGATCTTCATACCTTTCTTCCTTTTCTTTCTCCTTAGCAGTGATGTTGTATTCGGAAAGAGCCTAGAATTCGATCACGAATATAGTTCGTTTCTCGAAGTCTTGGAGAACAATGTCAGACATCGAGTGTGCAACGGAGACTGCTACCCGAAAATCGTAGTTCCAAAAAATTTGGCACTTCTCGTTTTGGACAATTGACTCTATCTCCCTTGGAGCGTTCGGCACTAGTAAGTCTTGAAGATGATTGCGTAATCAAGGGGGGGGGGCAATCAAATGATTATGGTTGATTACACCGAGGGGTGGGGGGGGATGGGTGAAAATGGATTATTTAATATATGGATGGCCCTAATGTTATTTTTCACGATTGAAACAAAAATTGCGCATCTTATCAAAAAATGATTAATAAAAAATTTGTAACTCTTTTCCGAGTGAAAAACTTTTGTCCTCTTAATTTTTTTCTTGGTTTGTGTCGCTTGTCAAAAAATTTAATTTATTTTATTCTTGAATCAGTTTTGTACAAATGAAACAAAAACTACGCGTGCGGCAAAAATTAGAATTTTCGATTTTTCAAGAAAATTGAAAAAAGTCTTATAACAATATTATAGATTGTTCAAAAAGAAACATTTTTCTTCTTTTGACTTTTTTTCATATCGTGCGTTGTTTGGCTTAAAATGTTTACTTTCGTTTGTTTTTTGGAATTTTGTAAATGCTATAACTCCAGTAATTTTTGCTTTTCAAAAAAAGCTATTAAGATAAATTGTTGGTCTTTTTGAGTACTACAAACACCCGTATAGAGAATTTTTAAATTAAAAAAAAGTGGTCTTAAAAATTTTTGAAAAAGCGCTCACTTTTTGAATTTGTATCCAAAATGGCTGGCTAACGAAATTGGCCTTCATTTTTGGAGACTTGAAGAGTATACCAAAGCCCAATCCAATCTGTCAATTCTTTCGAAAGTTATCGTGCTAACAATATAAAAATATACATACATACGCACATAAATACAGACAGACACATTCGCGAAAACCTGTTTTTTGGATTCAGAATGTCTCAAAACGTGGACATTTGACAAAAACGGAGGGGGTCAAATTATACACAAATCTAATACCTTCTTTGATGAGAATGTAACAAGAATTAAATTCCGAGTCAAATTTTAATTATATAAATTAAAATTACATCACGCGACATTTCCACTTCAATCTGGCGATCATCCTCAGGCAACTTATACATAAAAAAAGACAATTTTGGAGTCATATTTTTGGTTTGATGAGAAAAAATTGAAACGGTTCTGACAACACTACTGAATACACATTTGATTGGGAAAACCTCAAAAAACAATAGAGGCTCACAATTATTAAAAAGTTACGTTTTTTAAAATTCCGATTTTTTTAATTGGCAAAAAATGATATAAGACAGTTACTTTAAAGGGTGTTCCCGAAAGCTGGGGCCCGACTTAAATTTCTTTGTATAAAATAAGATTATTTCCCTCTTTTTTAATCAGCAAAAAATGCCGTAAGACGGTTTTTTTAACTATTATCTTTCACATTTTCTCATTTTTCAAAGCAAGGGTGTCATTTAGGGGTGGCTTCAGTATTTGCCCCTCAGCTTAAAATTCGTGTTTTCATTAACTATAATTTTTGGTGCACTTCCGAAAAGAAAATATCTCCGATTAATTTGAAACTCTGTATACCTATGTATTTTGACGCACTGATTACGATTATGATAGTAAAAATACCCGCAAATTTGATTTTCATGGCGAAACCCATGGAAACCCCATAAAAGTCATAGTTTTTCGAATATATCTGGGTGAATACAAAAAATGTCGGAAAATCTTGTAGGCAAAAGATGTAGACCCAATCAAAATATAGATGCTTGATTCTGCACACTTTTCCTCCCAGATTGATAGTTTCTGAGAAAATCGCTATTGAAATTTAGTAAATGCAAGAGGCTTGAGTCCTTTTTGGGGGCACTTCTGAAAAGTGGGTACCTTCAATTAATTTGAAACTCTGTATACCTATGTATTTTGATGCGCTGATTACGAATATGATAGTGAAAATATCCGCAAATTTGATTGTAATGGTTTAAACCCATAAAAGTAATAGTTTTTCGAACTTATCTCGGTAAATACAATTTCGGAAGTTTTTAGAGAAAAGTTGTAGATCCAATCAAAGTATATATTTTTGATTCTGCTCACTTTTCCTCCCAGATTGTGATAGTTTCTCAGAAAATGGCTATTAAAATTTATTAAGTGCAACATGCTTGAGTCGAGTAAGTGTTCGACCCTTCTGTGACTGGTCACAAAAATAATATTGGTCAAAGCCGTACCTCTTTCCAACGTCTCGTGGGGGAAACCTTCCTTAAGTGCATAATACAGGCTACAACACCAGATAATCATTAATTAAAAATACTAATTCCTGTAAAATAATTCATTAAACCTCATTATTAGTTAGGACAAAATAACTGTTGATAAATTAAAATAAAAGGATTGAATTTACGTATATATGTGCCTTTAATTAATGGTATCTACTGAAGGTTGCATTATCCACAGCAGGAAGATTCCCCTTGCATAAAAATACATACATAAGCGAAAACCTCTAAATTATCGTAAATTATTATGGAATAACCATTAATTAAAATACATAATTATTTTATACAAGATGAACGAGATCACACTTATCCACGCGTTTACAATAATATTTTAGCATAGCGTTATTCCACGAGAAAGATGCAGAAATACGTTGAAAAAAGATATCTTAATTTTTCGACTTCTTCAAGGCTATTTATTCATAATTTTACATTAACAGTTTTATTATTTATATATTACCATTTACATTTATCAGAATTTAAAAAGTTGTTTCTAAGAAAATAGTCATGTTTTAATTTTTTTAAATATTTCCCTCTCCATATTTATCTATACTTAGTTCCGAAAAAAAGTATATTTTCTTACAAAATTTAATTTTAATTTTTGCGAAATGTAAAAGGTAATCTGATAAGGGAACTGAGATAATTTAGAGGCTTTTACTTATGTATTTTTATGGAAGTGGAATCTTTGTACTGTAGAGTGTAGATAATACAACCTACAGTAGGTATAATTAATTAAACGCACAAACATACGTGAAATCAGTGGGTTTATTTCAATTTATTAACAAGTAGATACATTGTCTTAAATAATAATTAAGTTTAATTATTTTACATCAATTAATATTTTTAATTAATTATTATCTGGTGTAGCCTGTATTATGCACTTAAGGAAGGTTTAAATAATTTTACTTATCAATTGTGATTAAATCTCTGATTTAAATACATATTATACTACTGGGACAATAATAATCTTCGTTTGCAAACTACATTCTTTACAATTTTATGGAACTTTCTGAGAAATTAATTAAACGGAACATGTGTATTCGCTCGGCATTCAGTCAGTCAGTGCCCAAATCTCCTGCGCTTGCGTCACGGAAAATTTTGGAAAATTCTTTCAAGATATTATACGGTTCCGGTTGATCCACCGACAAGTGTATATCGCGCTGTGTTTTCTACCAAAAATTTCAAGTATATATGCCTTTTGATTTCTCTGGAAAGTATATTTCTAAAGTAATTATTCGAAAACTTTGAAGGGTGATTTCACCCCCTAAATATGAATTCTAGCACGTATAAAAAAATACGTGTACCTTATTTTTTAGTGCTCTCAAACATACTTCAGAACGAATCAAATCGGAGGCGGACACTTGGGTAACCTTCTTTGTGAGCAGCGCCTCCCCTCTCGGCCCCGCGGCTCATCTCTTCCGAAACCGCCAAGTGTCATCAATTCTCGGAATGCACAAATTCAGTTTACGGCAATATCGGTTTCAGTGTATATACCGAGACAGCCCCGTGCAGTCTATTAAAAAAATCCAACTCTAACGAAAATGCCTTCAACATTTGTACGACTTCGTTTAGAAATTATGAATAAAAAGGTATGGAAAATGTCTTTTTATGAACCTGTCCCAAACTACAAATTTAAAATGTAAAATTGCCAAATAATATTCTAAACATTTTTTGAATATTTGAAATTCTCAGATGTTACTTATATTGAGATAAAAAACATAATAATCGGAAGTGGAGTTCAATATTTTAGAATGAGGGATTTTCAAAATCACTTTAAAGTCTGTCCCACAGATTTTTTGTGTAAAATTCTTATCCCTCATAGATATATTTCTTGATCATTTAGTTTTATATTTTCATACACTCCCGGGTTATCTTTAATTTTTTTTAAATATTTTAGGCGGTTTGAATATTTGTTTGTTTTTGAAAATCTCATTGTCTAAAATTCAACTTTTTGGCAATCACCCATAAAATATGTCAATATAAAAAATAAGAGAACTTTACACAAAATGTGATTTACTCAACTTTTTCTCTTTTCTCTCTTTAATCACTTCCAAAAGTGATGTTTTTCAATTCTTTATTTCTGTTATTTGACTTTTCATTACTTGAAGTTGTATTGTATCTTAAATTTGCAAATTAGATCTACAAATAACCTCTTTTAAGGATGTTCTAGGTGTCCGGTCAAGTTCAAAATGAATTAATCATTAATTTGATTTATAAAATTGGCAAAAAAAGGCCAAATCATTATTACAACAAATTTTAGAAGAAAAGAACCCAGGAATAAATAATGAAAAAATATTTTAGGTCATAATTGTTTATTTAAATGTAGTTATTTGCATATTTGTGTTTTTGCATCTACCTACCCAGCTGAAAATTTTTATACAGAAACCTCGGAGGATCCTGCACATGTTTCTGTACAGAAAACTGCACACGAACCTGTACAGGTCATCTTGACGGTTCCTGTGCAGGAATTTGGCGAAGGAAACTGTACATGATCCTACAAAGGAACCTGTATACACGGTAACCTTTGATTGATCCTATTATTTTTCGAGTTAAACAATTTAGTATATAATATTTAATAATAACGTGCTGAATATAATTGTAATTATATAATTGGTAATTATATAATAATTGTAAATTATTGAAAATTTTACGAATATATTATATTAGTGTTTTTCGCTGGATTAGAAAAAATTATAATAGAATCCGAAAGTTTCGAAGAAGATTTCCAATTTTCAACAATTTTAGGTTATGTTACCGTTATTTTACGGCAAAAATTGACATTTTAAAACAAAAAACACTATAGTTCGAATAGGTTTTGCAATTTTTTAATTTTCCGGTTATATTAACGTTTTTCACAGAAAATCGGTTATTTTGCAGAACAATCATAAGATTTCGAAGAAAATATAAATTTACAATTCTCAATAATTCTCTGTTATGTTATGATAGTTTTTTTGTTAAAAATTATTGGTATTTTTAATAAAAATTTATTAGATTTCAAAGAATATGTACCATTTTCAACAACTTTAGGTTGTGTTGGCGTGTTTCAGATGAAATTAGTATTTTTCACCAAAATCATTGAATTTATAAATCCAATTATTTTGTTTAAAATTAATTATATTTCAAACATCTCAAAGAAGATTCATTCATTGTAAAAAATCATTAGACTTCAAAGAAGATTAAAATTTTTGTCCTTTTTTTGGTATTAAATTGTAGGTTTTAAGCTAATGGTTTTCACCAAAAATGTCGATATAGGTTTCAAAGAAGAATTAAAATGTAAACAATTTAACATTTTTTTGGAACTATTTAAGGTTATGTTAACATTTTTCGACGAAAATCAGTTGCTTTAGACAAGTCATTTTATGCATAACATGACAAAAAATTGTTATTTTTTTTCGTAAGAAATTGGTATTTTTTATGTAAAAAATCATAAGATTTTTTAGATTTGTATTAATTTACAGATTTATACGAAAAATCGGTTGTTTTACATAAAAAATTATTTCACTCCAAAAATTAAACCTTCTACGTTGAACAACTTTAAGTTATGTTAATGTTTTTAGTCGGATATTGGCATCTATTTCACCAAAAGGCAACGGTTCGATTGTCCACATATTGTATAAAAATATTATATACATCAATTCTGAATATCTTTGAGAATTTTGATGTTCGTTTTTGTCTTTAGGGTTACAGTGCGTTGCTCACTGCGGGGTAGTTTGAGCTCTTCAGCGAGGCCACCTGGAGGGCGCTCGAAGCAGTGTCCCCAAATCAGTGGCCAAAATTGGAGACCTCCTTCTGAAGGGGAGGGGTCTTCGTGTTTGTCGCAGCCGACCCAGCGGCTAAAGCTTGGCTGCGAAGGAAAGAGGCCGAGACAAGGCCATTACAAGGTGCATACCTTAAAGTGGGTGGACTTGAATTGCTCCAAAGGATGGGGAGGGCTACGGCATGGATTTCAGGCAAGCTGGAAGATCCCTCTGTGGTTCTTCGGCGCTTGGAGGGATTAAACCCCTCGCTAAAGACATCGCCCTGGCGAATCGTCAGGCCTAATTGGCCTCAGGGAGAGAGCACGACGGGTGTTCCTAAACAACTCCTAGTTGTGCAGATTCCTGAGTCCCAGACGAGGGGTCTTGCGGTCCTCAACAACAGACCCTTCTACGACCTTGGACAGGTCAACTTAGGGTTGCCTCGTGTAAAGCCGAAAACGCACGAGGCACGAGCGCGAAGCCGAGATCGCCCGAGGCACGAGCACAAAGCCGAGTTCGCCCGAGGCCCAACCCCGACTTCACGATTCGCTTTCGGCGGCTATTAGAAGGTTTGAGTCGATTTCGGCTTGCAAAAATCGACACCTTGAAGAAGGACTTCAAAATATGTAATGAAGTCTTGAGATATTTAATGATTATGTGTTTCAGGAATTATTGTGGAATGTTTTAGACTATCCGATTCTGCAGTTTCTTTTTTCATTATTTATGCTTTATTTTTCAATTGATTTTAAATATTGTAAAGTCAAAATAATAATAAATGATAATTATTTTTAAATAACTAAATTAAATGAAATGAGTCACTGTCCTTAAAAACAGAACGTAAATTACGACTTTTTTTAAATAGAAGAAAAAACGTTGAATATTTTTAGAGATTTCTAAATTTGATTAATTGAATTAAATTAATAAATATCATAATTCTCATCGAATATAATTCAAGAGTAATTGTATGGACAATTTTTATTTTTGTCAACTAGCAATTTCTGTAGTAGGTAGGATTAGGAGGTCCTGATATTTCCAGGTCTAAGATGAACGATCTTCCTTCTTTCGCAATATATATTTTGTAGTTTACCATTATTTGCGGAGAAACTAGACACGAGGCGTTCTGAAGAAAAATAACTTGTAAAAACGTTATCATCATCTTAGCAGCGACACATTAGCAATTACTTTTTTTAACTTTTTTTTAAGGATGAGAAATAAAGATTATGTATCTAGTACGTCAACTGTGGCTTTAATCATTATTGCTGCAGCCTATACTTAATTCTCAACGTCCACAAGCTAAAAAAGATTTTCACAAGACCGTCTAACTAGCGTCAGATTAGCTCTTCCAGACTAGCGTTTGACCATATAAAACATTCAACTTCTACTTAGGTCCATGATAGTCCGTCTAGAGAGCGCCACTTTGTCGGTCAAGCCGATCTATCCAACAGTTTTTGGCCAACAGTAATAAACTAGGGTGTAAAGAAAAAACAAAATTTGGAGATTAGCATTGAAGGGGGGGGGGAGTGCTTAAAAGTTTTTATTACCCTTCAGTGAGAAACCCCCCAAAGGTTTTCTTGATCAACCAATATCCTCATACAGTCGGAACTCGAAATAAGGCTTAAATTCGTAAAAATCACATACTTGCCTGAAAATGGTTACTCGAGAGGTTTTAAAGTCGTGGAATACGAATCTGGAGTCAGAGTTTTCAAATTCAATATGGTGGACCTGATATGGCGGCGAAGATTTAGAAATTTCAACGCATTTGGATAAAATTTGTGACTTGAGGGCTTTCGAAGTGGCTGATTACGAACATGGAGTAAAAGTTAAAAAATTTAAAATGACGAAGATGTTTACATTTAGACCTTTGGTATTGCATTTGTAAGCAGGTTAATTTATCATCGCATTCAAACGCCTGTATTTTGGCTACAGCAATCTTATTGTGTTTCGTAAAATTTAGCAGAACAATTTAAATTTATTTAATTACAAATGTAATACCGAAAATTTACATTTAGACCTCGGATTCGTGATTGACGACCCCAGAAACCCCCGAATAATAGTTTTTTCCCAAATATGTCAAAATTTTTAATTTTTCGCTGCCATATTGGATATGACTTTTTCAGTTAAAATTTTTTTTCAATTTTTGATTCGTAATAAGCAACTTTAAAAGCATGCCGGTAACCATTTTTAGCCAAATGTGTTATCATTTCTATACTTTTGCCGCCACACTAGGTTCGCCATTTGGAATGCTTAAACTTTGACTCCAGATTTGTGATCAGCGACACCAAAATACCCCAGTAACTATTTTTAGCCAAATAAGTAGACATTTCAATATTTCATCCATCATATTGTGTTAGCTATTTTGAATCTTGAAATTTCGACTTAAGTTTCGTAATCAGCGATCCCAAAAATATCAGGGTAAAAATGTTACGCCAAATACGTCGAAATTTTTTTATTTTCGCTTTCATATTGTGTCCGCCATTTTTAATTTTTCAATTTAGACTTCAGATTCGTAATCAGCGGCCCCAAGAATATCCGAGTAACTATTCTCAGCCAAATTCGTCAAAATTTTTACATTTCACCGCGATTTTACCGCGCTATTTCGAGGTTCGACTGTATGAAGATATTAGTTGATAAAAAAACCCTTTCAAGAGCTTCTTACGGGAGGGTAACAGCAACTTTTGAGCACCCCCCCCTCCACAGACCTATCTCGAAATTTTGTTTTTTCGCTCCACTCTAGTAGTAAACCCCCAAAACTGTATTTTAATCAGGTAATATTTTCCGAAAATTGAGAAAAATACCCTATGTGCCAAAGAATAGTGTTTAATTTTTTGTAGGTACAGCTCATGGTAGTGAATAATACTACAAAATTAGAGAATAAAAAACAAAACTTGTTTTTCAGTTAGAACTCTTTTTAATACTGGAAGAAACAAGTTTTTCGAATTTTATTAACTGCATATTGTTTTGAACATTTTTTAACAAGTCGTGCTTGAAATTTCTTCAGCTGTGATCACAGAAACATGTCATCGTTGTCATCATTCTTTGAGCAATTTTTAGATCTTGCACATCACGGAAAACGTGAGGAAATCTTTTTTGTGAGATAGCAAAAGAATTTCTTGTTCCTCTGATTCGCGCTAAAGAAATGTGCTGCACGAAATGTTCAACTTTTCTCAAGGAAGTGTGGAGTTAACAGAATCCAAAAAACTAATTTATTTTAAAATTTAAGGAAGTTCTAATTTGAACACAAATTTGGTACGTATTTTCCAATTTTATACTATTATTCACTACATAAAACTGTACCCATTAAAAATTCAAGATAAATTTTCAACACATCGGAAAATTTTGTTTGATTTACCAAAATTAACCTTTTTAAATCCATACACAAAACAGAAGATATTATTCCATCGAAGTAAAATTTGGTATGGTTAGGTCTTGAAGTGGGCGCCAGCCAGGCCCCTTAGCGAATGAAGGTTAATTCATAAACGATATTTCAGCCTGGAAAATTTTATGTTTGAAATTTAAAAAAAAACGCAACCTACATTTTTACTTGAAACGGAAAGAAACCTGAAATGGAAAAAAGGAAGGATAGTATAAAGGTAGGTATCACAGGGTTGTTCCTTTGAATCACAACGGCAATTTGATTAAAAATGTGACAAAAAAGTTCGGTATTTTATTGTTGACAAGTAAAGGAATCAAACAATGCTAACAAAATAGTTATTTTGCGACGAAATTGAGAAAGATACTCTGGTACGACCACGCGGTCGATGGCACGAATTCCCGACATGTGGTCATTTTAGAGAAAGAAAATCGGAATACCAAAACCTACGCGAAACCCCAAAAGTCCGCACGAGGACCCTATGCACTGACTCAGTTTTTATATAAATTTTTTTCCAAAATAAAAGAAAACAACAAGAGCACTCGTAGAGAAGAGGTCAAACTCGGCAATGGATGGCTAGGAGCAAAATCAGTCATATTGGGTCCTGGACAGTTTGCGGGAAACAATGCGATAAGCAAGTCCTGTATTTTAGTTAAAATTAAGTTTAGAATCTATAAGAAAATAGTCTGTTATAGTGCTCCGTCTTGTAAAAACAGAAGGGAAGATGGATTTGAACTTTATCGTTTTCCACTAGGGCAAAGAGAAAGACTGTCAGAGGATGGGATACAAGAAATAATAAAGAAATGTCACGACAGTCCAGTAGATGGACACTAGGGCGTGACAAAAACGTATAGGCGTGTCCGAGTACGATTCACATGGCTCGGCCTATGGAACCAAATAAACAACTACATACGAAATATTCGTAGATGTCTGAAGAATATGCTTACCTCTTCTTTCCATACCGTGCTTCGTAGTATATCCTGAGTGATCAAGGATAAGCCCTTCTGAGTAAAATGATGCTGAAAATGGAAAAGCTTTCAACGTAAAATAATGGACGACTTCCGGGTACCGTCCTAAAACGAATATCTCCCTGGTTATTTTCAAGTATACGTCATTTAAAAAATACAGAATCATTCATTGCGAAATAATTCTGGGATGGGGATTATAATCTTGGCCATCGTAACCCAAAAATAAGGGCGGTTATAATACCAAAAGACATGCTGTTGCTTTCTTTCATGTATATGTATGGCTCCTACCTTCAAATAAATCCTATTATGTACTTAGATGTACAGTTTATCAACCCTACCATAGTCATTCAATATACGTTCCTCAAGAAATATTTGGAACCAACTCTGGCCAAGCGTATATAAATTTCGATTCTAGACATATCGCCGTAGATGAATCTCAAAGCACCTGCATCCCAACGACTGAAGATCAATTTTTGAAATGAAAGTACCTTCAGCAATATTATCTTGACAAGGGACATCTTATCATCCACGACACACCGTCCAGTACAACTCGCAAAAGTGAGCTGCTGCTTCATCGAACACAGAGATGTTTAAAATTTTTGATATAAAAATTTCATACCAGAGCGACTCAAATTGAATCAAGGTGAAGACTTTAGTAAGATGGATTTACTCTCGCGACAGAAAGCAGTCTGCAGATTAAATCTGCCCTATGCAACTATTAATAATTATTCAGTTATCAAAATTTAAAATATTCCAACTAGCTCGAGGCTGTATATTGAAAACAGAGTCTCAAATTTTAACCAGTCTTTCATTCAAGACACATTCCATAGAGTTCATTTATGAGCCAATTCAACATTCAGACCTAACAAAAATATTACGCGTCGTTGAACACAATACCAAAAAGATGAACGTCACAGAATTAATGTTTATGAGATCATAGAAAGAAGAGGTTACCTATTGTATGAAAATGTACAAATTTAATGGAAGATCGAAAAGAAATTAGAAGCATTCAGCGGTCACAAGGCATTCCATAAAAATCATTAAACCCTATCTCGTTGGTCTTATATTGGATTAGGTTTATTGAGAACCCTGGGATCAATTACTTTTTTTCTCTCTCTTTTAAATCTGAATGGTAACATTAGACTGTGTCACTTGTATTAGCAAGAAACGATGTAACAGGTACAGCGGGCTCTTGAAAAAGCAGCCAATACATCAAAAGTATCGGGGATGCCCCTGTCCAAGGTACAACTGCTGGTACAAACGCTTCAACCCATGTGAGGTAATTAGTGATTGTGATACCTATAAAAAGAATAGAGAAGCAGCTAAGATTGAATGTAAATTACATTACATTTTGATATGATGACTTAGGCGCTTGTTTCAATCAAGAATTAGGAAATCACTACTCAGCCCGTATATCCCTATACAAAAAGCGTCAAAGACAAAAATAGTTTGAGTCGTGACACGTTTCGAGAAGTTATCTCAAAGGTTCATTACCTTATCACATAACTCAAAAATTCTACAGTGAAGAAATAATTAGCACAGCTAGCATAGCAAAGGACAGTTCATTGTGAGTCCGTTGTCAAGAAAAATAACAAAAATTTCCAGGGTGTATTTGTTACGTATTGTCCTGGTAGGTACATCTTCTAATCTGTCAGCATCCTTTCTGTGTGTACAACCAATCTATTTGAACAGCTGACCTAGCCTACAATGATTAACCCATAATAATAGTATTTGAATAACCGTTGCCTAATTAAAAATTCCTCACTATTACAAAATATTGTCAAAATTAGGAGCTCCTGATAATTGTCAGTTATAAACTACTGAAATGAATCATCTAAATTGGAAACAATTATTAATTATTAGTCAATGAAATTCGAATAATAATCTTAATATATTAAATTGAAGGAATCAGAATTGTCTTTAATTCACGGTACGACATTCAGCATTTTTATAAGTCAACGATTCCTAATGTAGCCTCCTCTCATGGTCCCTTTCCAAATCGTCGTTGGACAATGAACATCCAATTAAAATTAGCAATGCTTGGAAAAATGCCCTACCTCACCTACGCATTCATAGCTTCGAGTCGGTCTAACTTGAAATTATCATCGCGGTTCTTCACTACTTCTTGCACGGACAAGAAGTACCACGGAATTTGGAAAAAACGGAAGTCCAAACCGACCCCTCATTGTTTATTAGATATCAATGGACGACGCCCTTCAAACTGCACTGACGGGCATGCACTTCTACCAAATTCAGACAAACCGGGATAGCATCGAATAATGACATCTTAGGACCAGCTTCGACCAATCTAATTGACTCACACAGACAGATTTATGGACGGATGTATAGCGCTTTTGGATCTTTAGTCGACGAAAGACGGAGCACCAATTCAGGTGATATAACGGCTTAAAGACAAGTAGCCATTTAATTTCGAAACGAGCAGATGTCGTTTTCCACTGTCAAGGATGTTTAGATTTTGCGAATCAGCTTACCGCCACAAGATAAGAAACGGTGAATTGGTTTCAGTGCAGTTCTCAGACAAGTGCAGCGATCCAGTAAAAAGTGTGAACCTGAGAAGTAACATCCTTTCCCAAAAACGAGAAATCTAATTCTTGTCCACTCCTTGCTTCTCCAACGTGAATAAAATGTGGCAGTGGCTATAAGTAAGGGAAAGTCCAATATGAAATCGCTTTTGTTTTCTCGAATCCTTTGGAACTTTACTATCTTTTTTGTATTTAATTTTCTTTTGATTTAAATACATTGGATTCAAAACTAGAGTCAGTGAGTCAGTTATTTCAAAAAAAAAAACTTTTTTGCATTGAGATTCAACGGTAACAGGCCAGCCAAAAAAAGAAACACCTTGAATAAATAAGATGGTTATAACTATCCCACAAAATTGAACAAATTAATGAAATTAATTTGGCAGCGTGAACATTCGGTGCATTACGGTGATGAGACCTCTTCCACAGGCTTTCAATATCAAAAATCATGACCTCTTACATAAAAGATCGTCATTAGGTCTGATATGCAAATTTCAAAAATAACAATTCAAATGAAAAGTCGAGGAAAAAAATACAATGATGTTCCAATGTTTTAATTTAATTTTGATCCAACTTCAGACTAGAAGTATTATTATTTTTAATTCTGGCTGAAACAGTCAGAATTGTGTCACTAACGTGAACTTGTCGCGCCGCTCTAAGTCAAACCCAAGTTGCCAGGGCCCTCCCCACTTTCAAGTGAAAAATATTTCATCCCCAGCTTATCGCAGCCTGGCCCAAAATATTTCTGAGGAAGTGTCTAGACGTCAAGCGCTATATGACTGGTTGAATCTATTATTTGGTGTCACCGTTATATTAAGTAACACTGTTGATTTGAATTTATTTGGAGTTACTTTGTTCAAGTTATTTCACTGAAATGAAATTCATTTATAGCTCGGTAGCTTATTCATACAGTGTTATGATTGTGAGCAACGCAGTTGTAAGGCAAAGTAAATGAAAATTACCATCACTCAAAATTAACAAAAAATGTAATTAATGACAGTTCACTAACTGATTCACTCACTATGATCATTACGATAATTCAGTGGTTAAACTTTAATTTTGCTTGAGTGACAGGTGGACAGAAAGTCCATTCAGGTCAAATTATTTTGAACAAAAACTCTGGCTTGACTATTTAGTACTCGGAAGTTCAAGCGAGAAAAACTGAACGACCTTTCGCAAGATCAACAATTAAAAAGATTCGCGAAGCTTGCCCAACATTTTGGCCCAACATTTGTCTAATTTTTTGAAAATATTGTTATCAAAAGTAAAGTTATCAACCAGTTAAAGTCAAGACAGCGCGCACTTCGTTACCAAGTCAAGAAATGATCAAGAATCGAATCGCTTCCGACGAGGTTGGAAATTCGTTTGAATCTGCCCTCGTGAGTGGGTCAAGAAAAGAAAGAGTAAACCCCGTCACATAGTGACAGGTTCCCAACACAGGGCCAGATGCCAACACCGCTACCACGGCCCGCTAAACGTGGGACATCAAGTGGGTCAGTCGTCTTAACAAGCAACTAGACAAGGAACTTTCCATTTACTGCTTTCGAGGTTCCAGCTGTCGCGAAACATGTTCAGTTTTACGAGCGTCTGGAAACCCGAGAACCGACATTTTTGATTACCGTCTGTATGAAGCCTGAACGATTACAAGGGCAGGACACACTCGAGGTTCATAACTTTTTCCAGAATTGAAAATGCTCAAATGGAATCGTGAAAATTTTTTAATTTAGAAACTTTTGAAATAACCCAGAAAACACGCAATAAAACCTAGAGAGGATTCACAAATTTCTGCATCTGTTTTCAGTCGAGATATAACTTATATTACCTGCGCATGCGCACTCATTTGAAAATTTCAAAGTTTCACATTTATTTATATAAGGAAATTTGTTTTCAAATGTGGAATATAATATTCCAGTGAGTGAAGAAGTAGTTAGTCATAACAGAACACAATTATCAACCTTTTGATGCTTTCTATTATTTTTTCAAAGCAAGGTTTTCGGTAACAAAAATATAAGCTTGAAAAACAGTGAGCCTAAACAATCACGAATCTCTAAAATTGCTCATTTCAAAGCATCCTTTAAGCAATAGTTAAGTGGAAGTATAATATCTTCTAATGAATTAGGGTTAAATCGTCATGATTCATTGGAAATAACTCTCTATACATAGTATTCAAATAGGGATTATTGGTGAATCATTATGAACCTATAATAATTTCCACAACAAATATCGTCGTGCGGAAATGAAACGGAGCTTTTTTTTATTTGTTTACGTAAAAGTCTGGCTAGAGCATTGACGAAGATGGACGCCTTAGGAATTATAATACATTGAGTTTTCAATAATATTTGTAATTAAACATTTGATAATAACAATTCAAAATTTGAAGGCAACTTCGGATCACAAACAGTTTATATTTTATTTTTACAGTTTTTTGTGATTGAATTCATCATATGGATCATTGTTATTTATAACAGATGTGCGAGTTTAATAGTCCCTTTTTCTTGCTCATGCTAGCGGCAACGAAGTGATTTTTTGTAATAAATAGGTAATTGGTACCAGCAGTCACATTTCTTAAGTAATTGTAACTATAAAAATCGTTAATTTTTTGTTACTTTTGAAATATAGTTCACAAGTCTTCATGATGACAATCAATACAGTATATATATTATGCAACTGCTCTTATATCTAGAATTATTCGATGGAACTTATAGAAATTTGAGGTAAATTTCATCAAATTAAGGATGAATTAAAAAATAAAAAATAAAACACGAATTACCTGAAATTTGAGTGAATTTGAGGGAAAGGAGAAGATTCCGATGAAATTCTTGAAAATTCATGGTGAATTCAAAAAAATAAACTGCATTATTAAAATATATAAAATTTCAAACTGATTTCAGCAAATTTGAAGTGAATTGGGAAGAATTCATGGGACTTCACAAGACTTTCACGAAACTTCTAAAAATTGAAAATACTAAAATAGCAAACAAAATGATACATCAAATCTTTTTTATCGAATTGAGTGAAATGGGAGAGAATAGAATTTATGAAGAAGAATCTCATAAAATCAAAAAAAAAACACTGAAGCCAGTAGATTTCCATGGAATTGCAATGATTGCAGGAGTAATGAAAAGATATTTAAAAAAAAATCAAATAACATTAAGAAATCCTTGGGTTCTCTGTTTTATTTTATAAAAAGCAGTCACGAAAGTGATCTCTTTTTGAACGACTATAGTGACCTTATTCCAAAACAGTGACTCAAAACAGATTTGCGAATAAAAGTGACGTTAGTGATTGTGCGACAGCCATGAATATCAATAAAAATAAGTATAGTATATTTTTCTTGCATATATAAACCCTCAATGAGCCTGAACGGGATGAAAATGGCATCATTCTTATAGAAAATTATGTGACAATAGGCAGTTCGTGAACAGTAACTTACCCATATCTGCGGTTGACATGTTCCACTCTGAAATATCTTAAGATTGAGCGAAACGGGCCTACTTGAACTTCCCTGATTTCAGCTGGGGTCATTGGTGTAATCGTGCCGCTATTCATGTTGATTTTTGCTCGTCCTTTACCGTGAACGCGATGATTATGTTGATATATTCCAGCAAAAGTATCAGTACTGTCCAATATTCCAAAGACTTCACCCTCGGATGTTGATAATACAATTTGTTCTTGGGTTGGCATGGGCCCATAAAGGCTCCGTCCTTTTAGTATTTGAATTGGTTTATCCAGAGGAAAAGTGTATCTTCGAAGTTCGAATATCCGATCTGGATTCTCATTGGGAATGAGCCGAAGAAACTGAAGTTGGTCAAGTCCATATGAACGTCCGTCAGAAGTTACTAGCCTGGTAGGTGGAGCTATAGACGTGGCTTGAGGTGACCGGGACCTTGAACGAGCAGGAGGTTCGGCAGGAAAGGAAGATCTGATTGGAGAATGACGTCTTGCTTAATGTAAGCTAGCACCTCCACAAAAAAATTGATTTTTTGGAAAAAGTAAAGGAGCCCAAAAATTTTTATTGGGCCCCAAAAAAAGCCATAAAAAAGCCCAAAATTCTGAACTATGAAAAATTCTAAAATTCGATTGTGGAGGTGCTAGCTTAATGGACCTGTGTTGCACCAGTAATTAAAATATTCTTACTTTAACAGAACACCGACAAACATATAAACATCTGTTGGGGGGGGGGGCTGAAGACACGCTATACGTATCTCGAGTCCTAATTAAATTTTTTAAATTCTCCTTCACTCATTTTGAAGGACTTCAAATGCGCTCCATCATCAAATTTAATTGCGCTGGATCGCAAGTACTGATAACCAGAGCGTGCTAGGTGGTGCGGGAAGGGTGAGGGGGGCACTCTATTCGTATTGACTTGACTTTCAAGGACTTCAAATGGGCTCCATCGCTCCACCTAAAAATTCAATTGCGCTAGATCGCAAGTACTGATAACGAGAGCGTCAGGGGGTTGGGGGTGGGGGTGATGCTTTACGTATCTCGAATCCTAATTAATATTTTTTAATTTTCCTTGGCTCATTCAGAAGAACTTCTAATGCGCTCCTTCGCTCCACCAAAAAAATCAATTGCGCTAGATCAAGAGTACTGATAACGAGAGAGCGCCACGAGGTGGGAGGTCTGGTGAGATGCTATATACGTATCTCGAGTCCTGATTAATATTTTTTATTTAAATTCGGCTCATTCCGTACGACTTCAAATGCGCTCTATCGCTCCACGAAAAAATTCAATTGCGCTAGATCGAAAGTACTGATAATAAGAGCGCGCAAGGAGGTGGGGGAGCTAGAGACACGCTGTACGTACCTCAAGTCCTAATTAATATTTTTTAATTCTCCTTGGCTGATTTTGAAGGACTTCAAATGTGCTGCATCGCTCCACCAAAAAATTCAATTGCACTAGATCGCAAGTACTGATAACGAGAGCGTCAGGAGGTGGGGGGGGGGGCTGGTGATGCTATACGTATCCCGAATCCTAATTATTATTTTTTAATTCACCTTGGCTCATTCAGAAGGACTTCAAATGCGCTACTTCGCTCCACCGAAAAATTCAATTGCGCTAGATCAAAAGTACTGATAACGAGAGCGCACCAGGAGATGGGAGGTCTGGTGAAATTCTATATACGTATCTCGAGTCCTAATTAATATTTTTTAATTATTCTCAGCTCATTCCGAAAGACTTCAACTGCGCTCCATCGCTTAACGAAATAATTCAATTGCGCTAGATCGAAAGTACTGATAATAAGAGCGCGCAAGGAGGTAGGGGAGCTAGAGACACGCTATACGTATCTCGAGTCCTAATTAATATTTTTTAATTCTCCTTGGCTGATTTTGAAGGACTTCAAATGCGCTCCTTCGCTCCACCAAAAAATTCAATTGCGCTAGATCAAAAGTACTGATAACGAGAGCGTCAGGAGATGGGAGGTTTGGTGAGATGCTATATGCGTATCTCGAGTCCTAATTAATATTTTTCAATTATTCTTGGCTCATTCCGAAGGACTTCAAATGCGCTCCATCACTCCACCAAAAAATTCGATTGCGCTAGATCGAAGGTACTGATAATGAGAGCACGCAAGGAGGTGGGGGAGTTGAAGACACGCTATACGTATCTCGAGTCCTAATCAATATTTTTTAATTCTCCTTGGCTGACTTGCAAGGACTTCAAATGGGCTCCATCGCTCCACCAAAAAATTCAATTGCGCTGGATTGCAAGTACTGATAACGAGAGCGTACCAGGATGTGCGGAGGGGGGGGGGGCACGCTTTTTGTATCTCGAGTCCTAATCAATATTTTCCAATTGTCCTTGGCTGATTTTGAAGGAGTTCAAATGCGTTTCATCGCTTCACCAAAAAATTCAATTGCGCTTGATCGAAAGTACTGATGATGAGGGCGAGCAATGAGGTGAGGGGGGGGGGGGGGCTGGTGACACACTATACGTATCTCGAGTTCTAGATAATATTTTTATTTCTCCTTGGCCCAGTCTCAAAGACGTCAATAGCGCTCCATCGCTCCACCATAAAATGCAATTGCGCTAGATCGCAAGTACTGATAACGAGAGCACACAAGAAGGTGGGGGGTCTGGTTAGACGCTATATACGTATCTAGAGTCCTAATTAATGTTTTTTAATTCTTCTTGGCTCCTTCTGAAGGACTTCAATAGCACTACTTAGCTCCACCATAAAATTCAATTGCGCTGGATCGCAAGTACTGATAACGAGAGAGTGCCAAGAGGTGCAGGGCGTTGGGGGGGGGGCGACGCGCTATTCGTATCTCGAGTCCTTATAAATATTTTTTAATTTTCCTTGGCTGACTTTAAAGGACTTCAAATGTGCTCAATCGCTTAATCAAAAAATGCAAATGCGCTTGATCGCAAGTATTGATAACGAGAGCGCGCAAGCTGGTGGGGGGTTTGTGACATGCTGTACGTCTCTCGAGTCCTAATTAATATTTTTTGGCTCTCCTTGGCTCATTCCGAAGGACTTTAAATGCGCTCCATCGCACCACCAAAAAATGTAATTGCGTATGTATCGCAAGTACTGATAACGAGAGTGCGAAAGGTGGATATACGGCAGAAGTTTAAAAATCTAGTTTTGGGAGGTAAGTGGTATATTTTGTATACATATCAAAAGTATAATATTTTGAAAAAACTTTCTCGTAGTGCGATCGTGTATTTTCATCATATTAATCAACTATCATACTTATTCAGTGCGCACTAACCATAGCCGAGAGTTAGCCTATTAGTGAAGGTAGACGGTAAGGTGCTTGCAAGTTGATTGATTAAAAATTTGCGCCTATGTTGTGGATCAATAAGAGGATTTAGAAAAGCGATCCTCATAGTAACATTGAAACTGTAGTTGCAAATGTGTTACTTTTTCAATAATACTTTAATCTTGTTAAGCTTAAATTTAACTTTTAAGCTAAAAATGTAACATTTTGAGTTGCTGAGTTAATTATACTTATTAGTTGCTAAAGTAACCCTTTCAAGAGTGACGTGAGAATGCTATATTTTCAGTGCGTGGAAGTATTTTTGTATAGAAATTATAAAATAAAAGTAAAAAAGTTGCATATTTATGTAGAATTATTGAAGTCAACTCCATATAAACGTATGTTCAATATTTAGAAGTATCGCATTTTTCTTGAACCTGTTGATGGATTTGAATGCAGGTCAATATTTGAACCCTTTTAACATTCATAAAAAAATGCTTTTTGTCCGACCCTCCTTGAAAACGCGCCATTGCATGCACGTGAAGCAGGCGTAATGTGGCCGCTTCCAGCCCAGTATTAATTATTATTATATTATATTAAAAGTAGAGAAAAATTTACACGAATTTTCTATAAAATTATATTTGTTATGTTTTCCGGACCTATTTGTCACATAAATGTATTAAATTGTATTTTTATATCAGAATTTTTGTTTCAAAGTTCAAGAGTAAGAAAAATGGTATTTTTACGAGAAATGAAAAATGTACATTTTCCTATATTTTCATTGCATTATTTATATTTAAATACTAATTTTGATAAACAAAACTAACGACAAACGGTTAATCTTCGCGAATTCTACTAAAAATTTTTTTTTTTCAAGATAAACCATCATTCTGTCAATTTTATTTTGGTCCTAGGGTTTTTGATTCAAAGTTCAATATTTTTATTTGAAAGTGGAACTACATTCTAAAAAATTAATTTTTTTAGCCGATGATTCATGAATTTAGTTGAAAACCCTTTTTTCCAAATTTAACTATTTTCTTGAAATTTGTTTTCTTGTCAATTAATTGTTTGTCTTGTAAATTAATTTTTTAACTGAAAATTCAACTATTCCACCTTTGGTTGAACATTTATTTTCATCAGTTAAAAAATTCAAGTTTTCGGTACCAAATTTCTGTATTTTGTTGAAAGTTTGTCTTTTCTGGTAGAAAATTGGTGACGAATTCACATTTCTCGTTGAAAATTCATGCATTTTGTTTAAAAGATTCGGTTTATTATTAGAAAATTAATCTTTTTCTTTGGTTGAATATTTAACTATTAAGTGGAATATTCCTTTAAAACTACTAAATTTGGTTGAAAACTCATATCTTTTGTTAAAAATTAATCTTTTATATGAAATTTAGATTTTTTGGTTCAAAATATACCCATTAGGTTAAAAATTCCTTCAGGACTACAACATTTAGATGAAAATTCATGTATTTTATTTATATTCTTTCATTGAAAATTAATTTTTCTATCTGAAAAGGTAGCTATACCATTTTTTATCGGAAATTTATATTTTTTAATAGACATTCAATCTTCTTGATTGAAAGTTTGTGTGTTTGGTTGAAGATTTAACTATCTTTTAGAAATTTCATCTTTTGGGTTGAAAATTCAACTAGTGGGTTGAAAATTCTTTTTTTACTTGAAGATTCATTATTTCAGTAAAAACTAGATTTTTTTGCTTAAAAGTGTAACTATTTTGTTCAATATTCGTTTTTTTTAAAGAATTTTTCGAACTGAAAATTTAACTATTCTATGTTTGGTTTAATATTTATCTTCTTCAGTTGAAAATGGCTGTATTTTGTGTATATTTTTGTATTAATAATACATTTTTTTAACTGAAAATTCAACTATACCATTTTTATCGCAAATTAATATTTTTTAATAGAAATTCAATCTCTTTGGTTTAAAGTTTATCTGTTTGCTTAAAAATTTAACTCTTTGTTGAAAATTCTTTTTTTTTTTAGTTGAAAATGTCTGTGTTTTGTTGAAAATTAATCTTTTTTGATAGAAATCTAATCTTCTTGGTATAAAATTCATCTCTTGGTTTGAAAATTCAATTATTTGTTTAAAAATTCATTTTTTTCAAGATTCATCATTTTATTCAAAAATTCATTTCTGCGGTAACAAATATAACTATTTTGATGAAAATTCGATTTTGTTCTTTAAAATGAATTTTTTTGACTGAAAGTATAACTATTTCATTTTTGCTAGAATATATAATTATTTGTAGTGTCTTAACATTGCAAGTGTCTTAGCATTTTCTTGACACGCAGGGATGCTTTTCAGGTTATTAACCAGTGAAACCTTGGCACCTCCAAGAGCGCCGATGATCAGGACGATTAGCTTAACAAAATATTGCGGGTATATCCGTCGCAACTCCCTTATAAGGTGTTTATACCTCTCTTTCTTTTCATTCTCCTTGGCTATGATTTTTTTGTCAGCTCGTGCTGAAAATTCGATGACGAACATGGTTCGTTTCTCGAAGTCAAGAAGAACTAGGTCAGGCCTCGAGTGCGCAACAGAAACAAATGTCGAGAATATGAAGTTCCAGTATATTCGGCACCTCTCATTCTCGACAATTGACTCTATTTCCCTAGGAGCGTCCCGTGTAGAAAAATATCATGACGAACTGAGGTCGGGCCTGCGCCAGGCCTGTCGATCTGAAGTCCGTCAGGCCACGACGGTCAAGCCTGGCGCGGGCCGGCCGCGAGGCACGCGCCAGACCAGACGGTCGAGGTTATGAGAAATAAAATACTTTTTTTCAAAATGTTTCTTCTTCATTTCGCATCATTTCAGGCATCTTGTCAAATTTTGAAATCACAAAAAAAAATTTTGTTATCGACACTTAGAAAATTTTTAGTCATGCCTGCAGGCCCGCGGTAGGCCTGCGCCATGCCTGGCGATCAAGTCTACGAGAAATAAAATACTTCTTTTGATGATGTTTCTTTTTCATTTTGCATCATTTCAAACATCTAGTCAAATTTTGAAACTATGAAACTTTTTTTTTTGCATCCACACTTAGAAAATTTTTAAACACACCCAGCAAACTGCGGCGCCTTGCCAGACGGTCAAGGCTACGAGAAAAAAAGTTTCTTCTGATTTTGTTAAATTTTTATTTCGCATCACTTCAGACATTTCGTCAAATTTTCAAAGCACGAAAATTTTTTTTTTTTCTATAGACACAGAAAATTGTTAGCCTTGCCCAGCAGACCAGCACCATGCCCGACAGTCAAGACTACGAGCAAAAAACGCTCCTTTTGACGAAGTTTCTTTTTCATTCTGCTTGATTCCAGACATCTTGCCAAGCTTCGAAAAGAAAATTATGTGAATTGGAAACCAGCAGTGCATAAATGAATAATTGAAATTGTATTTAACGGTGCGGTATGCTCATTAATACCTTCCTTGCGGTTTGATTGTTTTAGCTTCTGCGCAGCCAGATTCAGGGTGCGCATAACCTAACCAGAAGGAAAAGGCATTAATGAACGCGAGTGTATAAAGACGTCATGTCTCGCGTTTATTTCTGATGTTTATAGTTCATTATTATTGCTCACTTCACTTTGACCAACGCGGAAAGTTCGCGGGCCTTCTCCACTTTTCCCCTTAGATATTACCGACTGAACTGTCAGAATAATATACCCGCCGAGTTCGCGCGATAGGCTTGTATATACTCTGTTCCCTACGGAAGCGCCTATGCGCCACCTTCAGGCACGTACGCATATATTCACTGACTTGTGTAAATTACGGTAACGACGGCATAGCATACAGGTTGAGTTGCCTTCCTCGAAACGTCAGTTCAAACTAAAAGTGGGAGAATAAAGAAAAATTGTTGTCGGAAATAGTGAAAAGTGATTTTGAGGTAAGGCTGCAATACTTGAAATCTTTCTGATATCTTTGGGAAATAATTGAAATCTTTGTGAAATACTTAAAATCTTTGGGAAACGTATGGAAAACATTGCGAAATATTTGAAATCTTTGGGAAATAATTAAAATCTTTGGAAATTTTTGCGAAATATTTGAAATCTTTGAAATCTTTGGACACTCTTTGAAATCTATCTGAAATTTTGATAAAATATTGGAAATCTTTGTGAAATATTTAAAAACTTTGGGAAATCTTTGGGCACTCTTTGAAATTTGTCTGAAATTTTTATGAAATATTTTAAATCTATCCGAAATATTTGCAATTTTTGAAATATTGTGTAATATTTGTGAAATTATTGAAATCTTTTAAATCTATCTGAAATTTTTGTAAAATATTTGTGAAATATTTGAAATCTTCACGAAATCATTGAAATATTTGTGAAATCTTTCTGATATCTTTGGGAAATAATTGAAATCTTTGTGAAATACTTAAAATCTTTGGGAAACGTATGGAAACCATTGCGAAATATTTGAAATCTTTGAGAAATAATTAAAATCTTTGGAAATCTTTGCGAAATCTTTGAAATCTTTGGGCACTCTTTAAAATCTATCTGAAATTTTGATAAAATATTGGAAATCTTTGTGAAATATTTAAAATCTTTGGGAAATCTTTGCGCACTCTTTGAAATCTGTCTGAAATTTTTATGAAATATTTTTAATCTATCCGAAATATTTGCAATTTTTGAAATATTGTGTGATATTTGTGAAATTCTTGAAATCTTTGTGAAATCTTTTAAATCTATCTGAAATTTTTGGGAAATATTTGTCAAATATTTGAAATCTTCACGAAATCATTGAAATATTTGTGAAATCTTTCTGATATCTTTGGGAAATAATTAAAATCTTTCTGAAACATTGGAAATCTTTGCGAAATATTTAAAATCTTTGAGAAACCTTTGGAAATCATTTCGAAATATTTTAAATCTTTGTGAAATCTTTGGGAAATAATTGAAATCTTTGCGAAATCTTTGAAATCTTTGTGCACTCTTTGAAATATATCTGAAATTGTTATGAAATATTTTACCTCTATCCGAAATCTTTGCGAAATATTTGTAATTTTTATGAAATATTTTAAATCTATCCGAAATCTTTGCGAAATATTTGCAATTTTTGTCAAATCTTTGAAATCTTTGGGAAGTAATAAAAATCTGTCCGAAATATTTGAAATCTTTGTGAAATCTTTGAAATCTTTGGAAAGTCATTGAAATCTTTGTGAAAGATTTCTGATATCTTTGGAAATATTTGAAATATTTTTGAAACATTTTGTAACATTTGTGAAATTATTGAAATCTTTGTGAAATTTTTCAAATCTATCCAAAATTTTTTCGAAATATTTATGAAATCTTTGAAATCTTCAAGAAATCATTGAAATAGTTGTGAAATCTTTCTGATATCTTAGGAAATCTTTTCAAAAATGTATCTGAAATCTTTCCGAAATATTTGAAATCTTCGGGAAATAATTAAAATCTTTTTGAAATCTTAGGATATCTTTGCGAAATTTTTGAAATATTTTAAAAATATCTGATATTTGTAAAATTATTGAAATATTTGTGAAATAATTGAAAGCTTTGTGAAAGATTTCTGAAATCTTTGGAAATATTTGGTAATATTTATGAAATTGGTGAAATCTTTGGCAATATGAATTTTATACCTCTATTATTTACGATTTATTGTTTAATCATTATTTATGATTTATGTGAATTTTTTACATATAATATTATTATACTATGTAAAAATTATGCCATTTAATATTATAAGTCTATGATTCCCCTCCTAGAAAATGATCCGCCGCTTCTGATTTGACCTCAAACCCAGGGACCACAAAACAGAAGAAACTTTTTGCTTCAAAGGGACAATGTCCCACTGTATAAAAACTCGGACTAAAAAAAGGATGGGTTCTTTCTAGCTAAATTAGAGTTTTTCAATTTTTTCCATAACAATTTAGAAATTAGAAATGGTTAATCGTACCTCCTCTGTCAGCATCCGGTGAACCATTCTCAGGGTCATTACCGGCAGCGTCCTCTCGCTTAACACCCGTGACACCACTTTCAAGCTGGCAGCAGTCCATAATTAGGTTCTCGTATTCACGGCCACTGTAACCAAAAACGAAGTATTTTTTATCACTTTAATATTTTTTTATCACAAGATGACGAGCTAAAATCTAAATCTGAATTATGAGATCTGCATCAAGATCGAGATCGAGGAAAGGAAAGGAAAGGAGTCGAAGGACTGGAGGAGAAGAATCATGATGACGATGGGATGATAGCAGGTCTCTGTGCAATTTGCATAACTTTATGTACTTTATTTTACGAGTACGAGCTATCGAGCTTATAATCTTTATAGTCGTTTTTGTAACGCACCTGATGACATAGTTGACGCAAATTATATTTTGCTCTTCTGCGTTTTTCGAATTGCAGACCACCGTCGCACAAGTTTGCAACCACGTGTAGCCTCCACTTTTGTTCATCAGCCGGTAATAATGCGTCAGAACTTGACCTTTCTTAATTACTGAAAAAAGTACAAAAATTTATATAAACATTAGCATCATCAGTCATTTAAAGAATTTTTTTTGATTGGGCGGTGTACAGCACTGCGTCGCGTTTAGGCGGTGTACCGCTCCACGTCCTGAGTATAAGCGTCATGTGTATAAGCGCCCTGTGCATAAGTCCTCTCTACAGCGATCAAACGGGATCGATAGCTGTACTCCGCCTAAACGCAACATGGCGCGGTACACCGCCTAAAAGCGACGCAGAGCGGTATGGAATAGAGGCGTCGATATGTCGAATCAAAATTTCAACAAAAAATTTCATCTTTAACCAAATAGTTCAAGTTTCAAACAAAAAATATGCATTTTCAAGAAAAAGGGCAATTTTCAACTAAAACTATAAATCTTTACCAAGAAAATTACTTTCTAGCAAAGTAGTTTAACTTTATAAGAGAGTAGCTGAATTTTCAACGAAAAATGTAATTGTTTTCAATTAAATTTTATTCAGAAAAAAGATCTTCTCCTTTCACTCTGCTGGGATTCCAACACCAGGTCAACTGATTTCCGGTCAGGTGCTCTAACCACTGAGCTACTAGAGAGATCAGATGAAGAATTCTTTTTTCTGAATCACGCTTTATTTAGCAAGATGTTACATATCAATTTTTTTAAAATAGAAATCGGTATTATCATCGGAGAAGGTAACGGATCGAGAAGAGAAATCCACACATACAATGAAAATCTACAATATCGACCAAAGTTATATTCTCCTATACAGAAAATATTTTAACGTCATTTCAGACAAGATGGATAAATCTTCAATAAAAAAAATAATTTTGTAAGAAAGTAGTTCAACTTTCAACCAAGGAGTTGAATTTTTAATCAAAAAGATTAAATTTGAACGAAAAATGTAATGGTTGATATTGAAAAAAAAATTAATGTAAAATAAAAAACAGTTGGATGTAACCAACAAAGACAATTTTTAACAAACTACTTGAATACTCATCTAAAACAGATTATTTTCAACTTAACAATTTGATTTTTTACCAAAAAATTGATTTTCTTACAAAACAGACGAATTTTCAACAAAATACATCAATTTTCTATCCAATTGTTTAATTTTCCAGCCGAAAATACGAATTTTTTTACAAAGCAGTTTAATTTTTAACGTTAAAATGTGAAATTTCAACAAAAAAGTACATTTTCAACTGGAACAGATTAATTTTTAACCGGACAGTTGCATTTTTAACCAAAAAAGATTAAATTTTTACAAAGAGATACATTAGCAAACCAAAAAGATGAATGTTCAACAAAATAGTTTAATTTTCAACAAAATGTTTAATGTTTAACAAAATGTTCAATTTAAGTAAATGTATTCAAGAAAGAAATAGAATTTTAATCAAACTGTTGAATTTTCAACCAAGAAGTATGACTTCATCAAAATTGTTGAATTTTCAACAAAGTAATTCAATTTTGAACCAAATAATAAAATTTGTAAATAAAAAATATGAAGTCTTAACGAAAAATTTAATAGTAAACTTTTCAACCGAGAAGAATGAGCTTTAAACCAAAAATAGTTGGATTATCTTATTTTGTTCTATTAATTAAGTTCGCATTTAAGTGGTCAAATAAGAAGAAGCGATAAATAAATAGGAATGTTGATAATTTATAGTCTAAAGAAAAACATTTTAAATAAACATTTTGGACACTATTTTTTATCTTTAAACTGAGTTCGAAGCCTGCATTCTATTTATAAAATATTCTGTATTAAAAAAGTTACAAGATTCGAATTTTGTTCTTTAAATATGAATGTTGTGGGGGAAAAAATTAAAAAATTAAACTATTTTGTTTGAAAATCAGAGAACTATGAAAATGAAGTTTTGCAGCCGCTCTGTTCTACCCGAAGATTTCTGACGTAATTTGAAAAATGACATCACACACTCCTCTGAGGTGGACGTGAAAATAGAATATTGCTTAATTGTTACGAGATAAATATGCAAATGCGAAATAATTATTTAACTAACTTTTTTTCACATTCAAATGACCTTGTTGATGTTGAGTTTTCCAATAATCATTATGACACCAATTCAGCCGTGTAGTAAAGTTCGTCATGGCTGTCTAAAAATACAGGAACTGTACTCGACGACAGTCATCTGGTCACTTAATTTCTATGAAAAAAGTACACTTCATAGAAAGTACTCCACATTGATTTTTTTTGTAAACGAAATAGTTCATCTTTTTTAAAAATTATCTTTCTTAATTGAAGATTCAACTGTCTTACTGTACATTTCTCCTTTTAAATTGAAAATCCATCTTTTTTGGTAGAAAAGTCGTCTTTCCTGTTTGAAAATTCATCTTTGCTGTTTGAAAATTCAAGTATTTGGTTAAAAATTTAACTATTTTGTGGAAAATTCACCTTGTTTCTTGAAGCGATTTTTTTGGATCGAAGATTCAACTGTTTTGCTGAACATTTGCCCTTTTGGATTAAAAATCCATCTTTTTGGTAGAAAAGTCGTCTTTCCTGTTTGAAAATTCAAGTATTTGGTTCAAAATTTAACTATTTTGTTGAATATTCACCTTTTCTCTTGAAGCGATTTTTTTTTGGATTGAAGATTCAACTGTTTTGCTGAACATTTGCCCTTTTGGATTAAAAATCCATCTTTTTGGTAGATAAGTCATCTTTCTTGTTTGAAAATTCATCTTTGCAGGTTGAAAATTCAAGTATTTGGATAAAAGTTTCACTATTTCCGTCGAAAATTTAATTATTTTGTTGTAAACTCAGCTTTTTTCTTAAAGTCATTTTTTTTTATCAAAGATTCAACTGTTTTGCTGAACATTCGTCCTTTTGGATTAAAAATCCATCTTTTTTGGTAGTATTCAAGTATTTGGATAAAAATTTAACTATTTTGTTGAAAATTTAATTATTGTGTTGAAAATTCGGCTTTTTTGTTAAAGTCATCTTATTTAATCTTAGATTCAGCTGTCTTGCTGTACATTCGTTTGTTAAATTTTCAGTTAAAAAAATTAATTTTCAACCAAACTGATGAGTTTTTAACTAGTATGATCAATCTTCAAATTAAATTCTTGAATTTTAAACAAAAATAATGAATTTTCAACCTAGAAGATTAATTTCTACCAAAAAAGACGAACTTTCAACAAAAAGCAAGAATTTTCAACTAAAAGCGATAAATTGTTAACTAAAAATAAAAAAATCTTTTTTTGTTGTTAGAAAAGTCGTCTTTCTTGTTTTTAAAATTCATGTTTTCAGGTTGAAAATTCAAGTATTTGATTAAAAATTGAGCTATTTTGTTGAAAAGTTAATTATTCTGTTGAAAATTCAGCTTTTTTGTTAAAATCATCTTTCCTAATTGAAGATTCAACTGTCTTACTGTACATTTCTCCTTTTGAATTGAAAATCAATCTTTTTTGGAAGAAAAGTCGTCTTTCCTGTTTGAAAATTCATCTTTGCAGGTTGAAAATTCAAGTATTTGGTTAAAAATTTAACTATTTTGTTGAAAATTCACTTTTTTCTTGAAGTGATTTTTTTTATTATTGAAGATTCAACTGTTTTGCTGAACATTTGCCCTTTTGGATTAAGAATTCATCTTTTTTGGTATTATTCAAGTATTTGGATAAAAATTTAACTATTTTGTTGAAAATTTAATTATTGTGTAGAAAAATCAGCTTTTTTGTTAAATTCATCTTTCTTAATTGAAGATTCAACTGTCTTGCTGTACATTCGTCTGTTAAATTTTCAGTTAAAAAAGTTATTTTTAACCAAACTGATGAATTTTTAACTAATATGATGAATCTCCAACTGGAATTCTTGAATTTTAAACAAAAATAATGAATTTTCAACTAATGTGATGAGTCTTTAACTGGAATATGTAGTTGAATTTTCAACCTAGAAGATTAATTTCTACCAAAAAAGACGAATTTTCAACTAAAAAAGATAAATTGCTGACGATAAATACAATTTTTTTTTGTAGAAAAGTCGTCTTTCTTGTTTTTAAAATTCATATTTTCAGGTTGAAAATTCAAGTATTTGGATAAAAATTTCATTATTTCCGTCGAAAATTTAACTATTTTGTTGAAAATTTAATTATTGTGTAGAAAAATCAGCTTTTTTGTTAAATTCATCTTTCTTAATTCTCATGTTTGAAATCTTGCAAGTACAATGAATGACGTCGACATTCAAACTTGTAGAAGTTGTGAGGAAAATTTTCTAGTCTCTCCGTAGCTTAATTGGTTAAAGCATCAGACCGGAAATCTGACAGATCTGGTGTTCAAATCCCAGCGGAGCTAGAGAGTTTTTTACACAACTTTAAAAATTAATAATCAATATTCACAAAATATTGATTATCGACCACGTAGGCAAAAAAACATTAACATCATATTATTTAAATGTAAATAATTTTACTTTATTTTTTAAACGAAAATGAAAATGAACGACATGTTTTTATGATATTTTTGTTTAAAGTTATCTGTTCATTTTTAAGTGTTACCAAACTCACGTTTTTAAGTATTAAATATTATAAAATTTTTAATCAGATTTATTGAGAAAAAGAACTTACCGCATCTATTATTTAGGAAATTCGAATAATCCCCACCATATTTAGACGGAACGTCATCCCAGATATCGTCGTGAACAGTATCATTAAGGAACCATCTTCTCGAACCCTTATTTTTATCCTCGTTATCAATTTTGTCCTGAAAAAACTCTTCTTCCTCATATTTTCTATGTTCATCCTCCTCGTCATCCTCCTCCTTCTCCTCTTCCTCGTCCTCCTGTACAACAACCTCGTCTTCACCTTGACCTTCTTGTTCTTCTTCTTCATCGTCCTCATCCTCGACCATTGAACGATGATTAATGTTATCGACATGATCACCGAATCGTTGCGAGTAGCCTGCATGATTTGGCTCAGGGTCTTTGACTGAATAGGCATCGCCAATGCTTCATTGAACACTATAATTTTAAACAACAACAAAATTACTACATATTCACAAAACATTATGAATAAGCTTAAATTCACACACACATACACACACACACGCGCGCGCGCGCGCGTATACACACGTTCACGGGAGCACGAGAAACGATGAAAAGCCACTTACTAATATTTTGCAGAATTTTATCAGGTCCTCAAGCAGTTGTTCTGATTTTACAGAGTTTTCACACCACAGAATAGTATGTAATTTTCAATGCTACCAGGTCTAATTTATGGTCTCCACAGGATTCAGCACTTTAACCGGTATGACTATAAAAAACTGGACTGCTTTAGTCTACATATTGGTATGTAACTAAATGTTCACTGCAGGTGCTTCCACTTTTCACAAATGAATACTTCGAATATAATTCGACTAAAAATCCGTTTTTTCTTCTTGTTTTTCACGAGTGACCCTACTAAGATCTTTAAATCGATGTATTGTCACTTGTTTCACAAAAGATCAGACACTCGTGTTAATTTATGCATATTTTTCAAGTCAAATAAATAATATTGTAAAAACCTTAAAGTCTGTCCCTCGATTTTTGTCATTTCAGACGTCATTGCCGTACGTCTTCTTTTCTAGTCAAATATTGTAGTTACAATTGAGTAATAAATACAGAAATATGACTTGAAAGTCAATAATTTTGAAATGAATTATTTAATTCAAGGTATGCAATTCAATAGAATAATGTAAACTATAATTATGTTCGACATATTTTTGGCACGCGGGTATGATTTTAAGATTACGAACCAGTGATAGTTTCGCACCTCCGAGAGCACCTGTCACAAGGACAATTACTTGTACCGAATATTTTGGGTACAGTCGTTGCAGCTCCCTCTTAAGGTCTTGATACCTTTCCTCCTTTTCTTTCTCCTTGGCAGTGATGTTGTATTCGGAAGGAGCCGAGAATTCGATCACGAATATAGTTCGATTCTCGAAGTCTTGGAGAACAATGTCAGGCCTCGAGTGTGCAACGGAGACTGCTGTCCGAAAATCATAGCTCCAGAAAATTTGGCACTTCTCGTGTTGGACAATTGGCTCTATCTCCCTTGGAGCGATCGGCAGGGCAGGTTCGCAACCAACACCGTGAGAGCGACAAAGATGGTAATAAAGCACTCTTAGGGCCGCATTATGTCTGTAGATATACGCCCTTCCTGCGTGGGTGGGACACCCCGACAGTATGTGTTCTAGGTTCGCAGCGAGTGTATGACACGCTCTGCACCTATCGCTTGGAACTTCTTGACATAAAATGCGGTCACGGTATGCTTAGGTGAAAATGACACCGTCCTGACATGCGAAAATGAAACCCTCTGTACCTGAATTAAGCCCTGTTGATTTAAGAAAAGCAAAAATTTGCTCCTTCCACAAGAACTCTTTTTCTACACTCCTGTGAACATTTCCGTGAGTTTATTTTTCGAATAGCTCTGGATGGAATTGTTCAAATTCTGCTTTCTTCAGTTCGGCTTTTAGAAGTGAAGCATGCAGATGGAGTAATGCACTGTCGCGCGGCTTTGTAAAGGAACGCTCCTTAGCCAACCATCTCGTGATTCCTGACCATTTTCAGGAGAAGATCTTTTCTATTTGCAACGATGTAAGCTGTACTTAAAACAATTCGGTTATGAAGAAACTGGAGATTCAAAAGTCCGCGTCCGCCTTGACGGCGTGAAATGTATAATAGCGGAACTGCCGAATTGATATGCAAGCTATTATGCATATGCATGATCTTACGTGTGGTGACATCAAGGGCCTTAAGTCCGTTCTTCGCCCATTGAACCACTTCAAACGAGTAGAGTGGAACCGGGACGGCAAGCGTGTTAGTCGCAGATACCTTGTTCGACGCCGACAGATTGGATGATCCAATCTGTGGAAGAATATGCTTGTATCTGCTTCGGAGAGACTCCTTTACTGATGTTACGTCCTGAACGCGGCTTCGAGGCACACCCAAGTATGTATAGGTCTCTCCAGTGTTAAGATGTCTAATAACACTTATATCCACAAGTTCAGGGTCCTTGTGAACGCCAACAATCTTTCCTTTCTTCAGATGAATTTTGGCACATTTATCCAATCCAAGTCGATCCCAATCTCTCCTGTGTACTTCTTGACAATATTTATGGCAGTTTGAAGTTTGCCTTTACCAGAGGCAGAAGTCTGATGCAAAAAAGCAAAGGGCTCATGGTATCTCCCTGAAAGACGCCCTTCCGGAATGTAACGTTGTCCCTTGTCACACGATAATTTCCAGATGAGATAGTAAATCTATTTTTCCAAAGAGGCATCAACCTCTCTATGCATCTCACTATTTGTGGATACACCTTCAAGCTTTCCAACAGACAAATGATAAGTCTATGAGAGGTTGAACCGAAAGCTTTGCGGTAGTCAATCCAGGCCATTGACAGGGTGCATTGATGGAATGCAGCGTTTCCATAGACACACCTGTCAATTAGCAGGTTCTCTCAACAGCCTGCTACACCTTTTTTCGAGCCACGTTGTTCGTACATCTCACCAAGAAAGGAACATAAAGGTCACACTGTTCTGTAACGCTGTTACTGTAAGGATATGTAACAGTTCTGGAATTCTGTGATGTAACTAATATAGAACAAAGTGATAGAACTGTTATGTCACTGGAATGTCATACGTATTCCAGGAAGAGAACATAAAGATCGCACTGCTCTGTAACGATCTTAAACCAGAGTTGTGCCGACGGTCGGGCCAAACGCGGAAAAAATATCTTATTTTACAACTTTTTTTGTTAAGGGTATAGCTGAGTAAGCATGCGAAAAATTCCCCTGAAGGGAATCAAACATTGAGTCATACATTTGAAAGCATACAATCAAAACAAATTTTTTCCTCAATTTTTAAACCGTTAGCCGCCATATTGGATGAGGTAGGGGGGGGGTGAGGGTAACATCTATTTTATTTTATTTTTTCTCTGTTTCTATCTGTCGAAACAATCTGAAAAAATTCACACTACTTCTTTCACTCATTCTCAACGTCCATGAATATCCTAAAATATTTTGACGGGAAATGCAAACTCAAACAAATTTTCATAATTTTTCATGAATTTGTTTGTGTGATAAAACTCAAGTACGATCAGTTTTTTTTTACCACAGAATTGTAACCCACAATAGCGACTTTTCAAAGGGTTTAAGCATGCGATTTTATGTGTAGGGGATCGTGCGTGAAATTGGATTATTTAAAATATAAACTAAGTGCAGCAATAATACAAGAAACATTTTTTTGTTACCTATCGTTGTAACACTATTACGGAATTGATACAAAAATTGCAAAAACGTTGTAACACCGTCATGGAATTGTTACGGATTGATTACAGAACGAATTTACATCGTAACACTGTTACCCATATGTTACGGCACTATTACGGAACAATGTTACTCTGTAAACCTGTTCCTAAATTATTCTGAAAATATTTGTTGATATATAAAGCTGTTCCAGAATTGTGACAGAACAATCACAGAACTAATTTACATCGTAACACTGTTACATATGTGTTACGGCGCTATTATAGAACACAGTTACTCTGTAAGTCTGTTCCTAAATTGTTTAAAAAATATTTTTGTTACATATAACGCTGTTCCAGAATTGTTACAGATCTCTGACAGAACATGGTTCTGTAACAGCGTTACAGAACTGCTACGTCCATTTGGGGACGACATTACTTAGACCATGGTCTAAGTATGTTCTAATCCTGTTACAGAACATGTTCTTTTGTGTTCTAGAACTGTTACATCACAGTTATATAACAGTGTCCGCTGGGCTCAAGAGATACTAATGGAGTTCAGGATAGAGAAATGCGCTAAGGTTTATTTGAAGAAAGGACAACTTAATGGCATTCGGGAAGACCCTGAGCTCGTTGACAGGAGCGCTATACGACACCTTGGCGCTGGAGAGACCTATGCATGCCTGGGCGTGCCACAGAGCCGCAATCAGAATGTGACATCTATAAAGGATACTCTCCGTCGCAGATACACACGTCTCATCCGACGGATTTGGTCTTCCGAACTGTCGGCGAGGAACAAAGTATTTGCGACAAACATGCTTGCCGTCATGGTAGTACTCTAATCATTTGGAGTGGTTCCATGGACGAATGACGAGCTCAGATCCCTCGATATCGGGTCCCGAAAGGTTATGCACCTGAACGAAATCAGTCAATGTCGTATGAGCTGACGTTTGCTTTCCTTAAATCACCCGGATTGAAGTCGGGTGCGAAGAGTTTCATTTTGATATGTCAAGACGGCATCATTTTCACTCTAACATACCGTTGCAGAGTGTGTCATGCACACCCCGAGTATCTAGGGCTCATACTATCTAGTTGTCCAACTCATGCGGGAACGATCTACATCCAAAGGCACAATGTGGCATGATGAGTGCTTTATGACTATCTTCGTCACTCTTACGGCATAAGCGCAAATACCGCTCTGCTAAATGCTCCTAGGGAAATAGAGTCAATTGTCCAAAATGGAAAGTGCCACATATACTGGAACTTCATATTCACGACAATTGTTTCTGTTGCGCACTCGAGGCCCGACATGGTTCTTCTTGACTTCCAGAAACGAAGCATGTTCTTTATTGAATTTTCGGCACCTGCTGATAAAAACGTCATCGCCAAGGAGAAAGAACAGAAAGAGAGGTATAAAGACCTGATAAGGGAGTTGCGATGGTTATACCCGGCATATTCTGTTAAGTTACTTACCTTGATCATCGATGCTCTTGCAAGTGCCAAGGTTTGACTGGTCAATAGCCTGAAAAGCATGCCTGCGTGCCAATAAAATGCGGAGACACTTGCGGGGAAAATGCAACCACCTATCTCGCGGCCGTGAGACGTGGTTACAGCTGAAATTTTACCCCGATTTCGCGGGAGCGTATTCAAATTTGCAGATTAGCACCTGCTCCCGGCGAAATCCTGCGGTTGTCTTTATAACAAACGTTTCAGCGTGTCTATATATATATATTAAAACCTGCTTTTTGCCAATTATTTTTATTTCATTAATTTGACTCCAGTAGAGTGGGCCAGGAAGGAATAACGCAGAGGGTTAGAATAAAGTTAATTCACACAATTTTATATTCACTTCAAGTATAATTAGATCACGTTAGGATTCGATTCAATATAATTAAACAACAAATAATTACAATGAGTAGGCCCTCACCCCACTCAACTACAAATATGACCTTGCCCAAGGTCAGCAACTGATCAATTTCAACGGCGTGTGCCTACCAGTTCGGCACACGACGTTGAAACGAAAGAATTCAAGCAAATTCAACGAAAACGGAGATTACACGAACCCACCTGGCAGTATCCGGCGCACAGTCAGCATGCGCTATCTGCTACGCAAGCCTTCGTCGCCTGCCGCTAGTCGATGGTCCAGGGGTGGGGCTGACTTTGGTCGGCATGCAGATTATCCATGGCCGCTTGCTCCTGGTTTTCCGAGCGCTCTTAAACGTGAGGGAATCCCATCCACTACGCATGCGCCAGGAAAATCTCCTCTTCGTAGTCTCTGGCGACAGCAGACATCCAATGCAGCCAACCGCGTGTAATCTGACAGTTGTTGCTATTGTTGTGTGAGGGTTGGTTGATCCACCCTTCCACCCGAGTTGAATATGGAATAACAAAAGAAATACAAAAGAAATTAGAGTAAATACGGAGAATTATATACTTGAAACCCCGTGGTTTGACAATTTGTGGTTCCGGTCGGATGACCTAACCTCTCTAGTTTTTGACAGGTGATGAATTCTTCCTATTTTTATCTGGTTTAATTTGATGTAAAAGTCAAGGTAAATTTTTGAAAGTTACTAATAATAATAGAAAATTACTCATGACGTTGTTCCTTCACGTCCATGCATTTTTTCATGCAAGCTCTTGTGTTTCTATGGCTTCTTATGTCTCTTCGAATTAGGGTCTTATTCACAAATTCTCACCATTCTTTCCGTGGTCTGTTTCTGGGCATACTGCCATTTACTTTACCGTGATACACTTGTTTTGTTAGTTGTTCATCTTTTATTCTCTCAACATGCTCAAACCATCTTAAAGAATTTCGTTCACAAATGTCAACTAGTGTCTCGTCTACACCACATTATTTGCGGATCACCTCATTACTCACTTTGTTTATCAGGGTTTTGCCACATATCATGCGCAGGAATTTTATGGCAATCGCGTTAATTTTTCTCTTAGCCTTTTCTTGATAGGTCCAGGCCTCACCAGTGTACAGCACAGTCGGTATAAAAATAAAATTATGTATTGCCTTTTTAGCTGTACTTGATATATTTTTACTTCTGATAATGGGCCCTGCTCTGCCGTTAACATTCTTACCCTCGTTTATACGCCTATCTAACTGTCCATCTATCTTTCCGTCACTAGTGAATGGGCTACATAATTGTTATTTTATTTACGTTCATTTTGAGGCCCATGTCCTGCATGCATGTATTCAGCTTGCTCAACATTCTTCACAAGTCTTCGATTGACTCTGCTATAACAACCTTATCATCTGCAAACGCTAACCCACATACTCTCCCTGTCCCAAGATCCACACCTTCTTCTTTGAAGAGGGATATTCTTAGATACTTGTCCATAAATATAATAAATTGCCATTAGGACATGAGGTATCCTTGTCTAACACGTTGCATAATATCTAAACAGTTCCTCAGTTTCCCATTAACTCTTCCACTCGCTTTGCTACCTGTATATATTGTTTTTATTACTTGTAGGAGCCCCCCATTGACTCCATACTCTTTCAGCACTTCCGAAAGTTCACTTCTATCCATCTCGTCAAACGCTTTTTCTAGGTCAACAAATGTGCAGAAAACTTTGTTCCTTACTCTCAAACTTCTTTCTGTGATCTGTCTTAAGCTAAATATTGGATCCGTACATGATCTTCCTGACATGAATCGACTTTGAAGTTCCCATGTATTTTCTTCTGTTATTTTCATTACCATACGAATAAGTATTTTTGAATATATTTTACTTACGGCACTTAATAAGCTGATACCTCTGTAATTATTGCAGCTGCTTTTATCTCCCTCTACTTTCCATATTGGTACGATAATCGCTTTCTTCCAGTCATCTGCAACTTCTCTCATCTCGATACATAAATTCATCAATTCGCAAAACCTGTGAGACATGTAGTCGCCACCGTATTCAAGGATTTTAGCGATATTACTGTCTACACGAGGAGCCTTACCATTTTTTAATTTCTTAATTATATTTCTAACCTCACTGGCACAAACTCTCAGTTGAGTTTTTTTTAACATATCCTGTTCTATATCGTCTAGTATCCCCTCTGTATTATATAGCATTTCACCCTTGCTATTTCTCATTCTGACTAACGCTGTACTTCTAACTTGCTTCATATTGATCAACGTCCTTAAATAAAACAGTTTCCTGCTTTCTTCAAAGTCGTTTTGCATTTTCTTCTCTTCTTCTAATCATATTCAAGTCCGTTTCTCTCCTCATCGCTGAGGCCTGTGATTTTCAACTTTCTTTTATGCGCTTCTTTCTTTTCTTGGTCGACTGCTTGGACTTCATCATTCAGAACCCTTCATGACCCTTGTATCTTTTACCAGCTCTCTTAGTCTTTCATCCAAAAAATGAAGTTAATTATGCTGTGACTATCTCCTCTACACCAGGTCTAAATGTGGATCATTTTATGCCCAAAGCAAGTATTTGTAATAAATAAGCCTTTTTCTAAGCATAAGATGATTAATCTTTTTTATTATCATTAGTTCTTGGATCCCCAAAATTACCTAGCACCTTTTCTTTACCCTGACGTTGAACGCCAACCCATCCATTCATACCTCCTAGTAGAATGATTATTTCACCATGATCGAAAGTACTGATTGTATCATATAAGTGTCCCAGAAGGCGTCTTTTACTTCGCTCGGATCACCAGCAGCTGGGGCGAAGCACGCTATGATAAATAATCTTCTAATTCCTACTTTTATTCTAAAACAAGAAAATCTGTAAGATACAAATCCTTGATCCCTGAGATACTCCCTTGCTCTTTCACTCATAATCAAACGACCCCTTGACTACCATGTGATTCACTATCTACTCCTGGCCATAATTCATTTCCGCCTTCCAACACGCCATTTTCTATTTTTTTAATGTCGCATCCCTTTTTCTTTGTTTCGGGTAAACATAAAATATCTAGCTTCCTTACGTGCATAGTTTTTTGTAATTCTGTCACCTTAAGATCATTCACCCCTCTAGCAATTCAAATACCCAGTCTCCATCCATAGCCTGAAACTTGAACTTTACTTTTACAGGGTGCATGTCTTTCGTCATTCAATGTTTTAGTCCATTTCGAGGCTATTTTACAGTTTGTATTATTCATTGTTCAATGTGTACGCCCAACTACCACTTTCATACGAGAAATTTATTTTGTGGATCGCAATTATGTCCAGATTAAGTAGTTAGTCGTCGTATGGTGGCAAGTGTAGTTATAATTTCAGTCCCGCCAAACTTCATTTAATGGTGGGGGATTGTGAGGACAGAACTGGAACCGAGTGAGTCATAGTTGGTTGGTGTTTTATACTGAGAAGGTCACCAGTCATCAGCAGTGTAGTTTTAGATGGGAGTATATATGGCCCCATCTGCCCATTCTCGGCCCTTATATATACATGTTACGTTTTCGTCTACTTGCAGCACAAATCTTAAATTATAAATATTATAGTTAAATTTTTCACAAGAATTATTTGAGAAAAACGCATTCTCAAACCAAAATAGTTCAATTTTCGAATTTTCAACGAAGTGCACGAACAATAATACATTATGCGCCGAGGCGTATAGTGAGGGTCTTTACGCGGCGAGCATTGTAAGAGAGTCGCGTGAAGACCCGGATTGTGCGCATTGGCGCATATACGATTCTATTTGATGACGGTGTATTTACAAGTTTTGTTGCGACAGCGTAGAGTATCGTAATGTTGCACATTACAATACATCACAATGTAACGTGAAGAGTGATCTTCCGCTGTATCGTAATGTACAACATTACGAAACTCTACGCTGTCGCATAAAAACGCGTAGTCGTGTCTCCCAGAATTTGGGAAACAAACAAAATTTAAAATACTAAAGTTTGATTTTTTGTAAAGGTGTAACCTGAAAATCGGAAAGAAAATAGAAAATGTTGGAGTCTACTTTGCTAGATAAGTAGATTATACCAATTTAATACCAACGCCTATCATGCACTTCGAACTTTGCCTTGCCCCGAAGGTGACCGTGCAACGTATCTAAGAAGGACTTATGCTCTCGAGTGCCGATGTAGTAACTATCTTAAAATTACACTGAAGTTAAATTGTAAATAAAAATACTGAATTTAAACGAAAGGGACTATCTAAACTATACTAACAAAAAAATTTCCACGCTCAAAAATGTCTTGGCCCGCCTACGTAAAACTCGTAGGATGCGTTTTTTTATATTAGCAGAAAATTTGTAAAAATATTGGAAAAAATAAAAAAGGTGGCGTTCCCTGAAAATCTTTTTTCGTGTCTTCAAAATTCGATGAAAAAAATTGAGAAGATTTTCCTGAAAGCAAGAGCCTCCTCTAATCTATCAAGAATCTTTATAGAATTTCATCTTATGCCACCAATTAATTAATTAATTAATGCTATGTTTGATATTTGGGTCTCAAATCGAGAAATCACGATTAACGCCTTTCGCTTACAAAAATCTTTATTATTAATGTTACGAAAATATTTATTCAAAGTTTCATGCACTCGATGTCTTCAGATAGATTCGCGTCCTTAGCGTGCCCAACTCGGGTAGAAGAGTAGACAGTTCTTCCTGTTCACCGCTCCTAAGATTCTGAATTTTATCCGGTAATTTCAAAATATGCTCAGAATTCACGTTTTCGCGTCCTCAGATGAAATTGTGTTGTAGTGCACCGAACTCAGGATAGAAGAGTAGACTCTTCGCCCTGCCTACTATACCTACTATCGGAAATTTGCGTGGATGTCCGAAAACTCTATATCTGTCGATCAACACAGTACTTAATGTGCACCAGACTCGGATTCGAGACTAGACTCTTTAAACTGCCCAACTGCGCCACCAGCAAGAGGAGAATGACTCAGAGTAAAGAGTAGACTCTATCATCTGCCCTGATAGCTCCTCAGGGTTGCTGCTGACTCGACTCCGCGCGTATGTTGTTAGAGGTTATGTTGAAAATGCGAGCTGTTACAGGAAATATCGAGAAATATATACTGTTACAGGAAATATCGAGACTCTCATTTCTCGCTAAATGCTGACGAACATAAATTATGGACGCAGTAACTTGGGCAACCTGGCACTAGCCAGAACTACCCAGATTTTTGTCCGTCTGAAATTCGGGATCAAACAAATCGAAGTAATTTGCACAAGAAGTACATTCTCGTTGTCTGGTAAAGTGATATTATTTTAGGGGTTACTCTAAATGCATGTTTATGACAACGAACAAGTAGAATGGAATTATTTAAGTATCAATTTAAAAGCTTAATATCTTTTTACGATTGTTTTACGAGAAAAGCGAAAAAGGCTGCGTTTAGTTGTCCCGGAAAATTGTCGGAGTTGGAAAATGGAATAGACTAGTCATCCGAAATGTTTGGGACTAGCCAAACTTGTGAAAAATATTTGGCTAATTATTCCGAATTTTGGAACTTCCTCCCCGTCTGATTGCAATTTGCGACTTAAACTGCGTTGTACAGGTATTTCGGAATTTCGTGTAGCGTTACAATCAGCTGTTTTCAGATAAAATTTCTGAATTTTCAAAAAAATTGAGTAAATTTACTCTAAAAGTTACTAGATTAAATTTCAGCAACACAATTTCGTAAATTTCTGCTACTTTAGTATCACTAATGTGCCAGAATTTTCCAAACATGTCTAACAGTGTAATGTTACCTCCATTCCTTCTGAGTTAGTCGCTCTTTCAGACAGTTAGTCGCTCTTTTAGACTCTTTCATTATATGCGGAATCTTCACATTCAAGGAGAGATTATTTTCCCATAGCAATTGACTTGACTTTGACGGAGATTGGTGATTCTGCATTCTCCCGCTCTAGAGGGTAGTTTGAGTAGGGGTGATTAGGGAAATGGTGTAATGGCGAACGGGTACAGAGTGAAGAACGGCTGGTGAATAGGTAAACCAACAGAGAAATGCACTGGCGCAGTGACTACCGAGGATGACTTGGTCGCGGTTCCTATATGTGCGCATTACACTATTATTACATCGCTCTCATTCCTATACTTCATGTTCTCTTCTGTCTCATTCTTCTTTCGATTTTATAAGTAATGCATTTTTTCACAAGCATCTACTTGTCCTAACTTTTTTTTTAATTAGCTGACGCTGCGGTTTGACGCCCTGAGTCGTTACCTTATTTCAGTCTTCTTTCATCGTCAATCCATTCCATTTTTGTTTCGAAATTACCTTCGAGTTCAAATTTTTTTATTGCAATTTAAAGATGCCTAATTTGCAGCATCAAACCTAGAGATATGCACTGGTGCAAAAGGGGTTCGTAACACAACAACGGCACACTTTGAAAAAACATCTTAACTTTTGAGATGTTTCATGTATTAGTACCCCACATTTCACTTTTCACTTTTTTTGTCAATTATCACGTTTCACTTTGAACTGTAGAGTTGCTTCGATTTCTTGCTCGTAAGATTGGTAGTCTCTCATTCACGGTAGCAGTATAAACAGTATTGTTGCATGTCTTAACGGATCCTTTTCCGCTTTTAATTGTGATGTCCAGGGAGGTAGGTTTTTCTTTAAGGAAGTGTTTAGCGAGTAGCGCTGTTCCAGAGAGAATGTGCAAGCGAAATATATAGGTTAGGGGTGAGCCCAGAGCAAGGATACATATACTTGCATCTGCACCATGTATCAGGGCTATTTCCTTTTCCAGGTAAGATTTTTTTTCCTTCGCACTATTTATAGACTGCTCTTGGCTGAAAGGCTGGGGAAGGGATGCTGACAACGATCTTTGATGTTGTCGTAATACTGGAGAAATTTTAAAAAGCTTCAGATATATGAATGGTTCACATACTACCATGGTGGACTTTGTTCGTGGATCTAGTCCTGGTTTTAATTAATTTTTCTTCAATCGGCAACCGGGGGCAATTTAAATGAACTCAATTTCGGATAGTTTGATTTTAGTCGGCAATCGAGATAAACAGAAAACTTCAGCAGCAACTTCCTCCACTAGAGAATAAATCCAACTGCTTTTTGTAGTTATGTTCTTCACATGATGGTTTGTTTGATACGAATTCTGTACGTCGAAGCACTTATAGGATTCGACGGTCGGACGTTATAATAATTCCATTTCGCATTATATGAATTTTGAAGTCTCATATATACACTCGATCTCCAAAGATACGAGCTTCAAAGATACGAGCACTCCACAGATACGAGTGCCCCGACTCAAAAGGAGCGAGCGGAATTTTTTCCCACCCTAGTCGAGAGTGAGGCGCGCGCGAACGCGCGCTGTTTTGAATTCGACGTTTGTTCATTGCGAATTGCATACGCGCGCATGCGCGCAGTTATTTCTCCTAACCATTTAGATTTCAAAGCGTTTAGTTCAGTTCAATTTCAGAACTCGAACATCACTCGACAATACAGGAAGATTATCGAGCAATTCCAAATATCAACTCTTAAGTTGGAGATTAAAGACATAGCAGTTAGCAGCCTCGAGTATCGCATAGAAAAATTAGAGCAAAATATCAAAAATTCAGTACCGACTGAAAAGTACATCAGTTTCTTCCAATTTGAGTCAGAAAATTTTTGTAAAATCTTCAATGCACAAAAAGGTGTCTGTAAATCAAAATTCGATTATCTCATCAATTTGCGCGATCAATTACCATGTTTTCAATTTGCAACAGCTAATTCACATCTAACAAATCAAACAAATATAATCACAGATGAAAAGTGGTTCGTAAACCTAACGGGTTATGAAAGTCCAAACACAGTTAAAAACACGATCAGCCTGGGAAAAAAATTTGGTATTCCTTTTTCACCACAACAAATTCCGCCGAAGCACCTTATCACGGATTTTGAATCAAATATACATAAAATTAATGAAAACAACAAAAATGCAGCTAGGCTTAAATTCACTAAATGTGTTAACAATTTTTTGCAAAAAAACAAACGTAATGCCTCCAGTAATTCAGAAAAACAAATTTTAAGGGATGTAGCCACCACAAAAGTGTTCATAAAAAACAATCCCAACATTTTGTTCACTAAAGCTGATAAAGGCAACGTCTCAGTAGCTAATGAAAAAGATGAGTACCTTGATACTATGAATCAAATGTTATCTGATAAACAAACTTATCAAGAGTTAAATAAGGACCCCTCAAGAAATACTCAAACAAAAGTGAATAATCTAACTAAAGAATGGCTGAAAAAAAGCACATCGATAAAAAGACACACTTACACTTAAAAGCAAATAACTGTACTGCACCAGTAGCTTACGGAGCCCCAAAAATACATAAACCAGGTAAGAAACTGCGAATAATTGTATCCTACACGAATAGTCTAACGTACAATTTAGCAAAATTCTATAGCAATCTAATATCGTAAAGCATAACACCCCCTGTTTCTAGGGTAAAAAATAGTTTCGAATTCATAAAAAAATGAAAGAAGTACAAATTCAAGCTGGGCAAAAACTCATCTCGTTATATGCCTCCTCCCTCTTCACTAATGTACTCACGGGACTAGCTATTAAAGGCCTCAAAGACAGATGGAATCAAGTTAGTAAAAACACAAGCCTACCGTGGCATCAATTCGTGAAAGGGCTTAGAATCTGCATAGGAAATTTAGCATTCAACTTCAATGGGAAATCTTACAAACAAAAGTCAGGCCTACCAATGGGATCTCCCCTCTCTCCAATTCTTTCTGATATAGTTATGGAAGACTTAGAAACGAGCTGCCTATTCAAACTGTCATTCACGGTTCCCTTCTTCTTTAAATATGTCGACGACGTTATCACTGTCCTACCAGAAGACATGATTGATCAAATTTTGAATACTTGCAATAACTATAATCACAGACTAAAATTTACATCCGAGGTAGAATCTAGCAGAAGTATCAGTTTTCTTGATGTTAAAATCATCAGACATAACAACTCGTTAAAAACTGATTAGTACTAAAAACCAACTTCATCGGACAGAATTCTTAACTTTCTATCGCACCACCCCCAACGTCACAAAATAGGTGTGATTAATATCTTAGTAGACCGAGCTATCCTTCTTGCAGATAAGGACTTTTATTCTGCCAACATAAAAAAAATCAAAGAAACTTTGATAAAAAATAATTAACCCCGCAGAATTGATCAATAGAACTGTTAGGAAAAGATTGCTGGTCCTAGAAGATAACAAGAAAACTGAGACGATCGCTGCAGCAGATGTGTTAGTGAGTGCAGGGCATTCGGGACCATCAGTGAACTCACAGACACAACCAGCGAATACCAATATTACGCCCACTAAGCAAGTGACCGCACCACATGGAAGTTATTTGTCCCTTCCTTATGTGCAAGGCCTCTCGGAAAAGTTAACCGGTATCCTCAGACCCTTCAATGTAATTCCAGCGTTTAGAAGTAATAATGATCTTGCTTCGCTTTTCAAATCCACAAGAGATAAGATACCATTAGAGGAAAACTGTGACGTAGTTTATACAATTTCCTGTATCGACTGTGATTCTCCATATATTGGTACCACAAAACGCCCTTTAAAAACTAGAATCAAAGAACATAAAAATGATGTTTACAAGAAACCCAGCTCATGGACAGCCATGACTAAGCACGCTTGGACTGAGGACTGCAAATTTTATTTCAGTAAAATTAAAATCTTAGAAAAGTCTAATTGTTACAAAAAAAGAATGATATTAGAAATGACCCACATAACCAGCCACAAAAATGCAGTTAGTCTGAGGACGGATATTCAGAACCTTTCAGTTTTCTATCTGCCACCTCTCCAAAACAATTAATCTCAATACTCAAATTGAAGAAAATTAAATCAAAAAATAATATAGGAAAATGGAAGAAAACAATTTTTCTTCACAGCCGCCCCGTATCATCTTGAACATATGATTTTTTTCAAAACTATCTCCAGAATCGTTTGTTGTTCTGAGGCGTACACGGCAACAGTTCAATACTTAATAAAAGGGTTTATATCTTTTCTCAGGATAACGATGCTCCACTGTAAAACAGTGGCGTTTCATATTCCTTCTAACGTCCCCAAAGCCCTTCAAAATGCAAGGGTAAAGTCAGACACACAAACACATGATGCACCAATACATGTACCACCCGCACTCTTGGTGACCGTAAAAAAATTAAAAACCTTAGTCTGGAATAGAGTTTCCACAAATGAACAACTTTGTGAGTGACAGTGAAGAAGAGACAAAATCGAATAAAATGTAACTTGCCATTTTATACAAGTGTTGTCTGCGCTTAATAGTTTTATAATTTTTATAAAAATACCTTCCCCCTATTTTTTCTTCTTTTTTAAAAAAGGCTTAAATAATAATTGTTGGTGACTATATTCATAAAGCTGCGCATGCGCACTTTCGACATGAGGTACTTTAGAAACTGGCATAGGTAACTTTAAATACAGGTTTTGATATCTTTTTGAAATAAATTTAGATTTATCTTAAACAAATCTCTTAGGGGCGATTCCACCATCTCTGATTAAATCCATGGTTAGCTAATCATAATTATCTTTTATTCATCGATTTAATCATGATTAACTTGCGAAAAGTTCCACCATGAATTTTTAACCTATGATTAACTAACCGTCTACCTTGTTCAGGATAAAGTCTAGTTTTTGCGTATTTCTGTTGTGACTGCGATTTTGATTGGCTGAGTCACGAAACTTGTGTTCGCGCGCTCAGGGTACACGAGACTTTTGCCGGATCATCGTATTGAATTCGTCGCAGACTGGCCACCCATCTCACGGTTGTGAGATGTGGTTACAGCTGAAATTTTACCGCGATTTTGCTGGGAGCGGGTGCAATTTTTAGGATTAGCACCTGCTCCCGGCGAAATCCTGCGGTTGTCCTTATGACAAACTTTCAACTATATAATATTACAATAATGTGAAAAGACGACGAGAAATGGTTTGCATTCTTATTTTCTCTTACGTCTGGGAGAAACCAATGAATGTGTAACATTAAAATATACTTCCACGACTTCCAGACTATTGAAATTTGAAATTGCAATGGTCTGGAAGTCGTCTAAGTATATTTTAATGTTACAATAATATAATTTGTAATAAATATAATGTATAGTAATGTGTAATTTTAGGAAGATCTTACCTACACTAGATGATCCGTTATTAATGTTATTATAAAAACGGTCGAAGAAAGTTTATAGTGTATTTTTGAAAACTCTGGAATCGACTAAGTTGATGTAAATGAATGAAATTGTATGAAAATAATATCTGCAGCACTTTTTTCCGCATAATAACTTTATTATTTCAGATTTAAAAAAAAAAAAACATAAATTTTGTTTGGTTTGTAGACAAAATTTTGAGAATGTTTCAAAAAAATTGTTCTAGGGTAATTTATTACATGTATTTGTTGGAAATAATAAGGTACATTTTACACCAAATGCAATAAACAATAAATTGTTGAAAAAATGTAAGAAGATAAATAAAATAGTTGTGCATTGCTGACACAAGATATAATTTTTTTAGAATTTCTCAACAGATTTGTAATCAGCACGAAAAGCTATCCCAAATTAAAAAAAAACATCTTAATACATAAATTGGTTGCAGAGATATACCCCACTCCGCCGCCACAGACCACGTTGATCCTTCTCCCATAATCAGTCACCATCAGGGGCGGCGGAAGCCCTATGTACGGTGGGTAGTACTGCCCACTTGAAATTTCTAAAAGACCTTCCCCCTCCTCCTGCTCACCCCCGCGGCCAGCAAAACTACCCACCTGGGCTCAACAAGTTTCGACGACCTTGGTCACCATCATCGACAACAAAATAATAATGTATTGCCTTGGAAATTCAATAACAAATAGTACAGCTCTCATTCTGTATTTGATGTAAATTTCAACTCTGTAGGTTGAAAATTGCAGTAGCAGTAATTTTTGAAGAAAAAAAATATCTCCCCCCACCCCCCTACGCAACTACAACAATTTTTTTGTTGAAAATGTGTAGAAAAATAGCACTTATCAAATGAATTTCAACCCGATTCCATTGAGTGAAAATTAACAAAGTTATTCTATTTGTTTATGACGAAAAAACATACCCTATTTTTGTACATATTTTTGTGGAATTTAATAATGAAAAATCGTTTTGCCACTAAGTGTTGAAAAATAGTTCATTTTTTAATAAAAAATGAGTTGTTATGATATCTAATCATTATTTTGGGCTGAAGCTTGGCAAACTTATTAAGGGTGATAAGGACATATTTCTGAAAGTTTGAAACTTGTTAATTATAAGCATTGCATTTATAATTGCATATTTATGAGTCCGAAACGTACTGAAGTTTTAACAGAGCCTGCACGAAGCTTGGCGGAGCCTCACACTGTGCATAAAGCAATTAGGCGTTATTTTTCACACTCCCTCCCGACTGATCGCTTTACATACTTTTAAGCATTAAGTTTTCATATTTATGTTTTTTTTTGCATTTTTATTTTATACCATCTTTGTTATTGCTTACATGAAAGCAATAAACGCAACTTTACATTTTCATTTACGTGCAGCTTGCAATTAAACTCTTACTGTATTCATGCAGATATAAAATACATATAGCTAATTTTTACTTTGCAATACCCTATGAACAAAAATTTCTTTTATCGATTTTCACGGGTACATGTCTCATCAGTCAGGATTTCTTATCTTAGGCTAATCATTTTTTTCCTTTTCTCCTTCTCATCTCACAGATCGCCCTTTTTTGTCTTCTTCTGGCTCATCTTTAATTCCACCTTTTGTTGGCTAACTGGCTTTGAAACATAAACAAGTATTAGTTATTTAATCTTAACTGGTTACGATGAACTAATGTTCATTATTTTACCTACCAGATATTTATGCATGTCAAATGAAAGAGGTTTAATAAATATGTCAGCGACTTGATCTTTTTGTGGGAATCCACCCTATCGTAACCAAATTTCTTTCTACGCATTCCTTTACATAATGCTCACGCACCTCAGTCATATGTCTCAACTTGTTACCTCCACACATCTCAGCACTTGCTTCAGCAGCTTTATTATCGCACCACAATTTCATAGGACAAAAAGATTTATTCAAAATTAATTTAAACGAGTTGTTCATAGCTATTAATTCTTGACATGTCTCACTCATCGCTACATACTCAGCTTGACAAGTTGACAAGGCAACATACGGTTGGCTGTGTGTACTCCAAGTTATTACATCTCCAAAAAGTTCAATTACGTACCCACATGTTGTGAGTGAGCCTTGACAATCAGCAAAGCTTGCATCAGAATAAGCTTGCAAATCGTTTCTTTCTCCTGCATATCTTAATCCCAGGGATTTTGTAACGTTCAACTATCTAAATACTCTCTTAACCATTTTCCAATCATCTTCAGTTGGAGTAATTTGGTGTCTACTTAACACGTTCACTGCATAAGATATATCAGGTCGAGTCGCCCCGGCCAAATATAATAAACTACCTATGGCTTCCCTGTACGGAACATTTTCTCTCGTCTCTGTTTTTTTTAATAATTCACTGTTAAAATTTTCTTCTCTCAGTTTTCTCTCTCTGCTTGCTACTTATGTAGTAAACATAGGGGTTTCCTGTAGATGTACTTCATTGAGTTTAAGTCTAATTAAGAGTTTTACTACATATTTTTCCTGGCTAAGAATGATTTCATGTTTTTCTCTGTCTCTTTTTATCGAAATTCCAAGAAATTCTTTAGGCTCACCTAATTCACTCATTTCAAACTCACTATTTAATTTTATCTTTACTTCTCTTAATGTAATCTCGTCATTACTTGCTATTATTATATCATCTACGTATAGTAACAAAAATAGTAATTTCTCACCCTCTCGCTAGGTAAACAAACATCGCTCGCTCTCATCGTTTTTCAAACCTACATTCACTGCTACCTCAGTAAATCGTTTATTCCATTTTTTTTGGACTTATTCGCAACCCATACAAAGCTCGCTCTAATTCGCATACCTTAGTTTCTCTCTCTTCTTGTGTAACGTTCGCACCTTCTGGGATTTCCATGTAAATTTCCTCATCAATTAACCACCGGCGTAGTACTGGCCCAGTACTGGTCACCAGTACAGATAATCGGCCATTCGCCCAGTACTGGCTAACGGCTGGGTCCATGATCAGTGCAGTACTATATGCCGAGAGTATAAATATTTAAAAAAAAATTTTAAATACGTTTGAAAATATGGATCAGGTGTTCTAAAATGTCTGAGAACTATAAATACAACAGTCGCGAATACAACTTTTTTCCTGTTTTTTTTTTTTTAAGAAAAAAATTCTAAGTTCCATCTTTATGTAAAATTGTAAATATTCAGAAAAAATTACATTTTATGTCAATCTTGAACGTTGTAAAATGTTCAAAACATCTAAAAACCAAACCTTACACGAAAGTTCAAAAAAATTTGTTGATAAAAAATTGTCAAAGTTCACGATCAAATTTCAAAGTTCTGTCGTTAAAAATGTCAAATTTTCATAAAAAATTGCATTTCCTGTCATTGTAATCATTGTAGTTTCAATACCAATGCATATTATCAATTTTAATAATATAAATTTATTTAAATGATACATTTTTTGGGGTAGCTGAGAATTAGAATTAGTGCCAAATAAGGAGCAAATATTAAAATAATCATGAAAAAATTGAATTTGTACTTAATTTTGTAATATCTGAATAAGCAGCCCCAGGCCGAGGTACATAAATAAATATAATATACATTTGACATAATAGAGTTGAACTTAATGTAGAAAAGTTGGCATTTTCGACAAAATCGAGTGTGAAGCATGAGATACGTGATGAGAATGTGTTCTTTAAAGCCGAAGGAGCGTTAACAAAAGAGAATTCACAATCACCCAATTACAGTTATGGATGCTTTTACCTTTAATTTTAGAAGGCCTGCGCATAAATGTGGGGGAAATACAAAGACCGAGCACGTAGCACGAGGAAAATACATTATCAAACGCGAAGCGCGAGATAAATACATCATCGAGACAGAAGTGCGAAGTAAATATATTATCGAGCGCGAGGCGCGAGAACCAACGGTCGCGCGCCCTAGGCGCGCTAAACTTGGGAGTGAAGCCCTGGATATCCCATTTGACCCCAATTATGTCCGGGGAGGGGAGACATTCACATATCTCACGTGGGATACATAAAATTTTTCATTATCCCACGTGGAACATTTGAATGTCCCAGAAACGTCACATAGACATCCCAAATATCCTGGGGATATCAAAAATTCCGCCTCACAGGATATTCCGACGAGTTATCCATAAGATAGCCCGGGACATAAATGGGGTCAAATAGAATATCCCAGGATATCCTATTACTGTGAGGGGTACATAACGCTGTTCCATATTTGATACATAACAGTTCGAAAACTCTCACAGAATTGTTATAGGACTGTTATAGACTTGTTCTAGACTTCTCACAACGCAGCTTACCAAAGTTCTAGAATTGTTCTAGAAATGTTACAGATCGGTTGACACAGCGTTCTAGTTCTGTTACAGATTTGTTACATAAAATTTGTAATTGAGTTCTAGAATTGTTCTAGAAATGTTACAAATCAGTTGTCAAAGCGTTCTAGATCTATTACAGATTTGTTACACAACATTTGTAATTGAGTTCTATAATTGCTCTAGAAATGTTACAGATCGGTTGTCACAGCGTTCTAGAACTGTTACCTGTTACAAACGCTCTCTCGTGCAGCCAACTTCATGTTCGTTTGCATTCGCTCGGTTTCGCCCCTTGCCACGTGATGTACTATTTACCGGTGCCGATAGTGTATGCGCTTCGTAAAAAAAAAACGTTATTTATTTCATGTTCGTTGAAATACATCAGTATACGGGGTGTAAAAAATGTGGTAAACATAACATTTTTTTATTTGAAAACGTGGTTTTTAACGTTTTGACTTTGAAAATGGTTTTTTTACTGCTATTTTCATGGCCACATTCGTAATCAGTGCATAAAAATACATCGCTGCATGCTTCTAGGAACTTCACACTCGGGTGGAGAAAAATAGCTGGCAACGAACTACCGTGTCGACGCCGGCAAGGAACTTTTTTTCCGGGCCGCGGCGGCAGGCTAGCCACTACCAGGGTTGCGTAAGTAATATACCTGAGGTAATTTACGTCGTTTGTATATGTAAATTACCTACGTAATTTACGTTCCTAGTTTTTTTACATGTAATTTACGTTTTTAGGATGGCGACTGCGCTTATATAGAAAATAAACATAACCTGGTACTTTAATACACCGAAATCACTGACTGACTTGCTTGATAGCTTCTTAATTTATTTTAAAAATTTTAGAGTTGGCAGACCCAGAAATTCCTTTTGGGAGGAGTTACATTTTATTTTAAAGAGGGAAAATGGCAAAAATTTTGCTTTTTGCCGCCTTTTCACAACATCCACCACCAATCTCGTTTATCGCCAAGCATAAAAAACTATTTTTAGAAGGAACTTCCTTCAAATGCATACGGGACAATTGAGATTTTGAAATGTTCACAACGAATATGAATAGTCCGACTTTTCACCTCATCCGCCATCAATAGTATACCGATTGACATCAAGCACAAATGCAATTGTCCAAAGGTTAAATAAACGGAATTTTGTTGTTGTGAAAAGTGCAACTTTTCACGTTACAATAATAAGTTGTCAAAAACATTATCATCAACAGCTTTCATTACCTTTCACATCGAAAATCTGATGCAAACAGCATTCGCGGCACATAGTGGTGAACGGGGCGAGATGAGCATAGTTATACTTGTCAGTTAAATATTTGCAATCTATAGTAGTTTTTTGAAATGTAATTGGTTTCAAGACTAACGGAGCAAGTATTTTCGGGGTGTGGAATTAACTAGTGCCAAGAGGAAGGGGGCGGGGGGATACGCGATAAATGAAATAATTTTCCATTTTGCCAATATTCGCATTTTATATTTTATATTTTAATAATAAATATTATATTGTATGAGTATGCAGCGTTTACATTTGCTTTGAATTTTTGGCCAAACGAGAGCAAAAATGTAGAACACCTTTGCCAAACGCATCAGCCGGGTACCAGTAGTCAAGTTGGGCGATGGTTAGTTGCGCTAATTGCCCTGCCTCTAATCCCTAGAACTGGTGTAATAAATAATATGTATAACAAGTCACTGGAACCTAATGAGAAATGGGCGGAAAACTGTAGAATATTCAGAAGTAATGCTTTCAGTGTCAACCCAGGACTCTGTAAATTCAATGGAAAATTCCAGACAGTGCTGGATATATTTTTAAAATTAAATTTGAGAATTTGTAGGGGTGCAGTACATTTGCGTTAAATAATGGATCTCAAAAATGCATAATTTTTAGAAATATAGAAAAATGAAGTAACACACGGCTTAAAGTCGGCACAGTTGCTACGCCTCCGCTTAGGGGTTATTCCTTCGGGACCATCCCTGGACAATTGTCCGCGACTGCTTATAATATATTGTAACCATATTCAGCAGAAACCCTTGGTACAGGGATCCTCCATCCGCAACCCGAGGATGCGTTCGGTGGCTTTGTCATAGGCCCTCAAGTTCTACTTCAAAGGAATAATTATATCGACAATAAAAAATATAAAATTCATAAAATTTTTCGTGAAACCCAAAAATCAAAATTTTCAAGAAACAAAAATGAGAAGTGATCGTATTTCCATGTCAGGAAGGCTTTTAACAAGACACACCAATTGAATTTTGTATGGCCTAACAATATCAATTTTTTAATTTTCCGAAAAATTGTTCACCTTGTTTATACGAGAAAAACTTTTTTGATATGCGCCAGTTCTGCATTGATTTACTGTTGTTAGTGAAAAATCTCCCTCTCTATGGAAACTAGTTCGTTAGATATCTTATGAGGAAGTCAAAAGTTCCTAAAATGTACATAAATATACAGAGAAAAAGTCCAGTTTTTGTTGCAGTTTTTTTTAGCTCTTTAATTGCGAACTTGATAACAGTACATGGGAAAATTGAAAAGTATGTGTAAAAATAAATACTATGAGGCAATAAGTTCTACGTTTGAAAGCTTTTATTGAAAAAGCTTCAGGATTTTTATTATTTTACAGTGGAAACATTTTTCTGAGAAATTTTCAAACCATTTTATTCTCTGATGAGCAGTTTTTCAGGATGTCGAAAAGTGACATATAGGAAAATTAGAATTTCTGGAGATTTCAAATACTGGAAATTGAAAATAGAAACTGACTTATAATGTAGTGACTAGAATTTTCTCTTCAGGTTTCCTGCCGCTCTTACTGATTTTGCTTATACATTTCCGGAAATACACTTATTGACCACAACTGCATTCACGAGAATATTCGTAAAAATTTGAAAAAATTTTAATATATATATTTGTGAAAAATTTATCTTAGAAGCATATTTCTAAGTAAAAAATATGACTGTTTATTGAACTTATTATTTTTCTTTCAATATTATGTATGCCCAAGTTATTAGCCCATTTTTAAATTTTAATTTCGATCGTTTTGACATTTACATATCTTTCAATTTTATTAGATATTGGCTTTATATAACTGTTATCATGTGAAATAGGTAAGGTCACGTTAGATTATCAGTCCACTGTTCCAATTTCGGATAACGTTTTGGTAAAAATATGTTCACTTACCAACAAAGATTAAAATGGTTATTATTCGTTAATTAAACATTGAAATTAGTAGTGTTCAAAATTAATTTGGATCGGGCGGGGGCTTATGATGCAAAAACCGGTCGGAAAACACGAACAGACCCGAAATTTCGATTAAAAAATGTATTAAAAAACTGCTAGAAGTGTTACAGTTTCGGCTTAACATTTTCATCTCTTTGTATATTCAAGAAAGATGCAAGTTGAGTTACATAATAATTTCTTAGTACAATATGTGGCCATTCCACGAAAAAATTATTATCTTATAAGGAAGAAACAGAATTTAACTTAAAATGTTAGACATACAATATTACGTTATCATTTTTTTTTCGAAACGTGCATGACAATCTCATCTAACATCTTAAGAAACTTCTACCATTTTATTTCTAAAGTGAGTGTATGCATTAAAATAACATACACCTTTAGGATAAAATTTTTATGCGATAGATACGCGAACGTGAGGAAATATTTTTCCTTAATAAGAGTTTTCGTAAGTAATAAATGTTGGAAATATAAGAAACCTAATAATTTCACAAAAAATTCCAACTCCGCTGAGTAAAAAGTGTATTATAAATTGGTATGGTTTGTTACAACTGTATACCATGAAGGCCTAATTCAAAAAGTTTTGAAAATGAGATAATTGGTTTAAAAATTAAAAAATATTCTATAATACACATCCAGAATAAAGTATTTTTTTATAACCTAATTTTGTAATATTTCCCTTTGTAAGCATGCCATAAGAGCCTAACGGTAAATTTACGCTAAGTAGGGGAAAGTTGCCTGAGACGAGACATATTTTCTGAAAATTTTCGATTTTAAGGAACTTCAGAAGCAAAAGCGATTATTGACATCATAGTTTGATGTTTGCTTTACAAAGTACATACGCTTAAAAGTTAAAAAAATGTTTGAAAGGCAATAAACTTTGATATTGAAAAAGTATGTAATTGTCCCGTTTTAGGCAACCCGGTATCCTAAGACGGGCCCCTCTTTGAAATAAAAAAAGCTACGTAATTAAACACCAGATATTGATCAATTTTATTGGCAGCGTACTGTTTACACATATTGTTTACATTTAGGCAGTGGCGTAACTGTGTAGTAGCAAAACTCCGCATTGCAGGGAGGCCTCCTCCACCGAGGGGCCTCCGAGGGACCCCTGAGTCTGAGTAGAAAAAATAAATTTCACTATGTATTTCAGATTTTATTTTTAAAATTTTACCAAATTAAAAACTATGGTTTATTACGACGCAATTGATATATCGGTCTTTTCATAAAATAAATCACATAAATCTGTATTCTCTGATGATCCAAACTAAAAATATAAAATAAAAAATAAAATAAAAATAAAAATAAAATAAAAATATAAAAAAATATATGTTTTCATATATTTCAGCTATATTTTTACATACTCGGGTGTACGTCCAGTTGCAGCTTCTGTGAATGCGTATCAACACTTTAGCTCACGGTGGCGGAAAAAATCGGCTGAACCCTCCAGAAAGAAACGTTTATTCTTAATTAGGTGGCCAAGGAATTGGGTCATTTACCTTAGATAAGTTTCGAAGTGACTTGATTACCTTTACAGTTAGATGTGACATACTGAGACTGTGTATTAAAATCATTAAAATAATGAAAATCAACTGAGAAGTAACATAATCTCAAAAAAAGTTCCTTGTTGAAGAAAAATTGAATGTACTATATATATATATTTTTTAATTTAATATTCAATCAAACGGGTCTAGCACTCACTTATTCATTTAATTGTAATATCAATTTTTTTTAAAGTATGCCGTAAAAAGAAAATTTGAGATAGAACGTAAAGGGATAAACGTATAGGTATGTATGCTCAATATATGTATGTTTAATCTATAAATAATTGATATATGAAGCACTGTTTCTTTTTTCTTCAAAGGGGCCTCTTCAAAATTTTTTGCTGGGTGAGGGGGGCCTCCATGTTCTAGTTACGCCACTGCATTTAGGACATATTATTATTATTATTATTTTTATTATATCATTAAGCCGTTTCCCTTTCGGGGTAGGCGTGAATTGCTCGGTGGTAAAGTAGTGATGTGTGGATATATATATATATATATATATATATATATATTAGTTGACATGATTTTTCATGATTGCTTCCGCATGCGCTTGCCATCTGTAATAAATTTATTTTCCTATTGTAAAGGAAAGATAAGGAAACGAAATTAGGGTAGATGACTTAGTAACAAGGTTACTAAGGGATGATAATTATTGTCTCTTAAGAATTTAGGAAAAATCATTTCGATTTTCAATTTTATTTGTTGCCATATTTCTATGTTTTCAATTCCCAGAGTCTTAGCGTGTTTAGCGCTGACTCCAGGAATTCGTACGATCTCGAGTTACATCCACCTTGGCATGATTTCAGTGGCCGGCCGCTAAATAATTTTTTTGTTAAATTGAAAATCATTATCTTTAATAATAATTTTTCAATCTTTCAAAAAAAGGGGGGTTGTATGTAACAGATGGTCTTGATGTTTGTTAACGTAATTTGTTTATAAAAATTATAAATAATAATTTTTTACAAAGCTTCCTGATTAGATATCATAAAGATTTAAACTCCGTTTCATTTTCTTCTTAAAAAAATAATTAATTCTGAAAAAGAATTAAGCATGCGCATTTGCTTATGAATATTTTTAATAGTAATCATTTTTATTTTAAAACCAACTATTTACATCTCATTAGTATTTTTGAATAAAGTTTCAACAATTTTACGTCTATTTGTATTTTGTTTCCATCCACTAAAAATATAATACTTCCATTTTGCCATTTTTTTCGATATTTTTATTAATCTAATTTTTGTCAAATAAACAAACTCAAAAATCAGCAACCTTAAGTTTGTTAGGAAATCTATACTGAGTAATAAAAAAAAAGTGAATCGGTTGAGAATTGTGACCTACAGCTTAATCCATTCGCGAAAATCCATTCCTGAACCACTGTGCGCCTGACATTAGCCTGCAAAATTTAATGTGATTGCAGTTCCCAGTGTCTACTGCGGGGAGGTAACATGCCTTTAGAGACCCACTTTTTATTTCAAAAATTATTTTTTTTTTGTAATTTTTGACGCCAAATTCGAAATCAGCGATCCCTTATACCAAGTTTCAGACAAATATATGAAATTTTGCAATTTTATTCTCCATTTTGGATCCGTCATTTTGAATGTATAATTTTTGACGTCAAATTCGAATTCAGCGACCCGACAACCTCCTTATACTAAATTTCAGACAAATTCGAAGTAAAATCGAAGAAAATAAAAATAAAATGGCTGAACGAAAAAAAAGTACATCCAGAACGTTACGTGAAACAAAAATTTCGATTGCGGGTTATTCAACTGAAATTAGGAGGCAGTGGCAATACGAATAACGGAAATACTGCTCGTAGGAGATTTAGTAATCCAAAATATTTTGCTAACAGTCTTGTATTGAATGATGAGCTTGTTCAGAACTTCCTAACTATTCTAATTTCCTTGTCGTGACAATTTCTCATTATTGAAACTGAATTCAAAGAAAAATGTACTACCACTGACAAAACTTATATTTTGCATTACAATAGGTACCCCATGCCCTATACAGTGCACAATATATTAATTCGGGATGGAAAAAATATCAGCAATTGTGTGTTTCCGGTAGGAATGCTGGAGAAAGAAGCTTCTGAAAGTAAAAACGAAGATTGCAGGATGTGCAGGCACAATAATATCATAAGAAAAGTTGATCCAATAATCTTGAAGATTAATTCAACAGGTCGATGGATTCATCAGATCCGATTGTTTCGACAATGAGTATGAAATCTCGAATACGTCATGAGGAACAGTTGGTCCGCACGAAATCAGTACAAAATTTACTATAAATTCTAGAAGAAAGCACTAATGGCAGCCTTCCACATTTAGAGCCGGAGTCAGATACAGAAGAAGAATCACCTGATGAAAGTAAAGAGTTTGATTTTTCTAGCAATTATTTGGATGACCTTGGGCTTTCAGATGAAGATTGGTAATCAACTCTGTTTACTCTGGCAACCCGATTTATGAGAGTCGAGGGAACTCACAAAAATCTAGTACTCCGAATTTGAGAGACAAGTGAGGGGATTCACAATAATCCAGCAGCCAGCCCTGAAAATAGTGTCGCGAGAGGACTCGGTATAGCATAGGAGACACACCATCATCACCGTAAGCAAATTGCAGGCCATTTTTCGCCAAATCCGTCGATATTTCTAAATTTTCGTTGCCATTTTGAGTCCGCTGTTTTATATTTAAAAATTTGTCTCCAGACTTGTAATATCGGTGGGAATGCCTCGATTTTAATTAGAATAAAATAAAAATTTGGAAAAGCGAGAAGTTTGAAAACATTTATATTTTTGTGACATACGGTATATGAAATATGCAAAAATGAACATTACGGAGAATTGCGACGTAACTTTGATGACGGTTCGCAAAGGAAATACGTGACTGTGCCTGCTCATTTATAGAAAATTTTGAAAGAAAACGTGTACATAAGTTGACAGGTTATGATCATGCAAAGTATGTGTCATGTATCGATTTCAGCGAGTACAAAGTAGCGAATGATGTGTTGGCAAACCTAAATGCTGGAGAGCCCAGGATTATAAATTTTGGTGAATCCACAAACAAATGTTGACAGAATAATGGTCACGAGATTTGTATTTACAGCTCAGAGCACCAAGATGGTTTTTATTAAGCTAACTAACCGATACTAACTAATTAAAATTTCAAGTATTATACAGTAAATCCTCCCGATAATTGAACTTTCAATAGTGGAAAAAGTAGCGCCTCCTGCGAAGTTTCTTATAATCAAATACAGTGATCCTCAACTTGTTTTTAAAAAGAATTTAATAAAAAAATCCTTCAACAAGGTGGATAGAATTAAACTTGGGGAAGTTCTGAAAGATTATGGAGTTAATGGTTAGTTTCTAAAAGCAATAAACACTATATATGAAGGCAGTAAAGCAAGTATAAGATTAAATGGACAACTGAGTGATTGGTTTGATATTAGGATGGGCGTTAGGCAAGGACGTGCTATATTCTCTTAGTTATTCAATATATACATGGAAAAATGTCTAAGAATGTCTCTATTACATGAAGAAGGTTTTGATCTAGGACCAGTAAAGGTGTATTCATTGACGTTTGCAGAGTAAGAAGTTATTGTGGCAGAATTGGTTTTGGGATTAACGCAAATACAACCAAAATCATTGTATTTGTAAGAAGGGATGAGAAAACAATACGCGAAATCGCCCTACACGAAGAGAAGATTAAACAAGTTGATGATTAGGTTTATATAGGAAGTTTATTTAACCTTCTGCCTTGACTAGCGTATCCCCACTTTGTAATCTACACCACGTGACCACCTCACCGATACAAAGTACATGAGTGTTTGGTGGTGTAATGGTCAGCATAGTTGCCTTCCAAGCAGTTGATCCGGGTTCGATTCCCGGCCATCGCACACTTTTTTCACTTTAGTTTTGAATTAATCAAAATAAATTTGATAATTCAAAATTTTTAAACACTTTTTTTACATTTGAAAACTACATTTTACTTTTTTAAAACAAAAGTTTCTAAGTTTGGAAATACTACTTTTATTTTCACATCGATATTTTCTTACGTGATAGTGGCCTAATTTTTTGTAATGCAGGTACTTATAGTCGGACCCTATCAGCTATGTATATTGGCACAGTAAAAAAAATGTTATCAGACTATTAGTTTCCAATTTTTTATTAGCAAAGAAAAGCAAATATTCTTTTTTTGAATTTAAAAAAAATATTATAACTTTCACTTGATATATATATCAGATTTCTGTAAAAGGTATATTCAGTTAAGTAATGACAGTTTAGCTTAGATGACTTGAATAGAGATTCTGTATAGATTGTATAGACAAAACGGCACACGCGAACGATTTGAAGGCACAATGAGAGAAAATAATAGAGAAAAATTTTCTCGAATTTTCCGGCCTAGATAATGCGGGAAAAGATCACCATTTTTGGAAAAATTTACAAACTTGTACTGGAACTAGAAAAAAAATCTTTTAGTGCAAGATATCATATTTTACAGATTTTTCAATGCTGAATTCAAATCTGCCAAAAAAATAGCGTAGCAAATTTGCTTTTTAAGAAAAATCAGGTTAAAAATGGAAAATACAATACGTGTATGGAGAGACACAAATCGGAAACATGATGGTAACTTCAAGTTGATTATCATTAGGTTTTTAAGGTCACTGAAACCAAATTCGGCGTCAGAATTTCAAAATAAAAAATAGCGGATCAAATATGGTGAAACAAAAATTAAAAAAAATTTTAACTTTACGAAATTGGTAATACTTGCGTTTTAAAGGTCGCTGAATCTAAATCTGACGTCACAATTAAAAATGGTTGATCCTATCATGGGATGTATACACATTTTTTAAGCTTATTTTACTTTCTGGAGAAAAACAATTTCAAATCGAGAATGAATATATTTTTTTAAGTGTTAACAATTATTGCATGAATAAAACTGTAGTTACAAAACGTTACATTAAATAGACATGTCCTATTCTTAATTACTAATTTTCTCCAGTTCCATTACTCATGGAACTCGCATCACTTTCGTCTTTCTCTTCTTCCATATTTACAGTGAAAACATATTTGTTACGAATTATCACAAAATGAATGTGCATGAAATGTCAATTTAGTTTACCTCGTAAACGTAACTATGACTAATTTTGTAAAGTTGTTCAAATTTTTTCAATTTTTGTCCCGCCATATTGGATCCACCATTTTTTATTTCAAAATTCTGACGTCAAATCTGGGTTCATCGACCTTAAAAGTCTAAAGATAATCAACTTCGTCAAGTTACCATCATGTTACCGATTTGTGTTTCTCCATAGTGGATTTACCATCATGAACCGGATTTTTCTCGAAAAGGAAATACGCTACGCTTTCTTCCTGTGGCAGATTTGTATTCAGCATTGAAAAATGTATAAGACATGGTGTCTTGCACTAAAAGAAACTTTTTTTTTATTTCGCAGTACTATTTTCTAAATTTTGTCAAAAAATGACGTTTTCCCGAATTTTCCAGGCTGGGAAATTCGGGAAAATTTTTCTGTGTCAATATTCCTTATTGTGCATTTCATGAGCTTTTATCTCGTGCACAGAACAATGGAACATACATTTTGGTTAATTCGTGTAAGAGATATATATGAGGTTTTGAAAGTAAATTTTGCAAAATAGTCCACTGTGCGCCACCAGAATACACAAGTTTGAAGCACGCGCCTGAAAGACAGTAGTGTGTGAAATAAAGGGGAGGAGCAGACATTGAAAAGTGGGGGTACAGCGCAAAGAAACAAGTATAGAAAAGGAGAAGGCGGGGACAAAAGTGGGGGAAGAAGCAAGAGAAAGAGGCAAGAATCGAGCTCCTAATAAATGAAGTAAATCAAGCACACATTAAAAAAAAAACTTGTGATAAAAAAAAATAATGTAGAGATTCGACATCTTGAAAAATTAATTCTTAGACATCATCGAGGGCATCATCTCGTCCAGATAGTCGGCCGTACGCCATAAAACTTTTCATCGGTCCATGGGGGTAACCGGGTTGATCATCATCAACTTCAAACTTGTGATAGCCTCCGTAAATATTGTCAGTAAATTAGATGGTAATCAGTATGGTCTAGTCTAGTCACTAGTGCCTAGTTTCTAAGAGCCTAAGGTCAGTTAACTTCGTTGTGTAAATCTTTGTTAAAGGAATTGTCGCGAGTTCATCACAAACATCACCTATTCTGCAGCAAACAGCATCGCTAACAAATTAATCAAGAGTAACATAAGGGTAATTGTCAAACTAAGGGTAAAATTGAAGTGCCAGTCCCAGTAATATAACATCAAATTAGAAACTAACTGATTTTTGTATTTATTTAATAAATACTGGTGATCATTTTTATTGCTTCTCGGTAAAATGAATTTTTTTGATCTACTCAATCATCAGGTATACATGTTAAAGAAGAAAAAACTGCGACCGGTAGTGAGACATTAATATGAAGTTTTTAGTTAAAAAGTGGAAATAAAAATCAGTAAAAATTTAGGTTAGAGAAATATTATAACAATTCTTATACAATCAGTGGAGTTAAAAATCAGAAAAATGTAAGTTAAATAAACATTATATCAATTCTTACTCCTGGACATGCAATGCATTATTAGTGTGAAAAATATAAAGCATTGCTGCATGTCCGCAGGAGCGAGGTTAATTATCAGAAAATATTATTTATTTGTTATCCAGTCCTTTCTACTCTAGAAAATGGTCATTTCATTTTTTTCATTACTGTTTATATTTGGCCGTGACTACGTGTACCGAAATTTCGGTACGAATAGCCGAATTTTTCGGTACAAATGGGGGGGGGGGGTCTGAAAAAGGGGCTTTTTGTACCGAAATTTCGATACGAATAGCCGGATTTTTGTGTAGACACGCCCGTATTTGTACCGGAATTTCGGTACACGTATACACTTCCTCTCTATTTACTTCAATTTAATATAAAAACACCCCAAACGTCATTACCGTATGACGTCCCAACCTCAGTTTGTACAAGCTAGGGTTGCCATCTGCCTAGGGCTGGTTGGAAGGACAAAATATATATATATTTTTTGTCCTATATATATATATATATATATATTGTTCATATATATTGTATATATTGTCCTACACACACACACACACACACACACACACACACACACACACACACACACACACACGAAGTGGTTGTCGCAGCTAATACCATCTCTACTAATAAAGAGCTTCTTGTCACAACTAACCATTTTTTTCAGTGTGCGAGAGTTCGTAGCGTCGGGAAATAAAAATATAAAAATTTAATCCGTTTTCGTTTGCATCTCGGTGATCCCTATCAAAATAAGTGATCCGGAAACAGAATGGATTGGAATTAAGTGATTACATGAAAAATGCGTGAGATACTTGAATCTGCGATTGCCTAAGATTGCGCGATTACGTTTTTGATAAAACAACAGAACGATTTTTTAAATCAAAGAAACAACAGACCCTGCACAATTTATTTTGCAAATGACTTACCGTGGAATTGTCTCATCTTGTGATATGTATTAGTTAAATAAACCACTAAATAATAATTCACACAAGATCACACAATTCCATGGTAAGCCATATACAATGTAAATTGTGCTGGGTCCTTTATGGTTAGATGGACTACAAGTTTTAGTTAAACCAACCAAAATCTTTTCTTCGACCAGAGCAATCCGATGTGAAATAATCTGAAGAATTTCAGCTATTGTTAGTAATTTTGATGAAAATTCTAGTATTCGTTCTCTTAGGTTTTGAAACAAAAACCCTAAAATAATTTATGAAAAAATCAAAACACTTAGGACAGATTCAAAATTGAAAATTTTGGTCCTTTTTTTCATAAACTTTCATAACATTGGTGATGATCATTTTTTTATACAGATAGCTTACAATGTCCTCTACAAGCCCTGTAAATATCAAAATGGGATCTCCCTTAGTTTTCGAGAAATAATTAAGAACGTAGGCCGTGGCATGGTGCGTCTAGCGCCAGAGAGTCTGAACTCTGAAGTTCGTGCATAAGATTATAAAGGTATGTTAAGCTGGCACAACTCTATTGAGGTATATAGAGATGTAACCTATTTCACAATTTAGGGCTCATTTAGGGTTCATTTAGGGCTCATTTTGGCCCCTATTCCCAAATTTGAGGTTCTATTATCTTTTGTAAAAAACAGTGTTTGCGCTAGCTTAACGTTAAGCTAGACGAACATTGATGTAAAGCGTACTAAAAATTATTGTACAGCAAATTCACCTCATACAATAATTTATGACTCATTTAGGGCTCTGGGAATATAATAATCAAAATTAAAAAAAAAAAATGTTTAAACAATTTTCGTTTAAACAATCTTACTAAAAATGAATTTAACAAATTTATTTATTATATAACGTTAAGGCTCATTTAGCGCTCCATGAATATGATATCTCAACATTACAAAAAATTGTTTAACCCTTTCGTGCACATAAGAGTTACAGCTATTGTCCAGGAAAACTATTTCCACTATCAGGGGTTCCGACCTGCGCTAAATCCAAATCCGGGGTCAGATTTTGAAATTTCAAGATGGCGGATCCAATATGGCGGACAACATATCGAAAATATCAATATTTTGCGAGAAGAAAAATTCTATCGTATTTTACGTCAAAAAGCAAATACAAACTGTTCTTGGTGTTTTTTTTATTTATCGCATAGTTTTCGAGAAAAAAATTCATAAAGTTTTGCATATGAGAATAGAGGCCGTCTATTCCATTCATGCACATAAGAGTTACAGCTATGGTGCAGCAAAAAACTATTTCCACTATAAGGGGTTCCGACCTGCGCTGAATCCGAATCCGGGGTCAGATTTGGAAAATTCAAGATAGCGGATCCAATAGGGCGGACAACATATCGAAAATGTCCATATTTTGCGAAAAAAATTTTGTATCGTATTTTACGTCAAAAAACGAGTAAGATTGATTTTTCGTTTTGCAAAATATTGATATGTTCGATATTTTGTCCGCCATATTGGATCCGCCATCTTGAATTTTTTAAATCTGACCCCGGATTCGAATTCAGCGCGGGTCGGGACCCCTTATAGTGGAAACAGTTTTCCTGCACCATAGCTGTAACTCTTCTGTGCACCAATGGAATAGACGGCCTCTATTGTCATATGCAAACTTTATGAATTGTTTTCTCGAAAACTATGCGATAAATAAAAAAACACCAAGAACACTTTGTATTTGTTTTTCGACGTAAAAAACGACAAAATTTTTCTTTTCGCAAAATATTGATATTTTCGATATGTTGTTCGCCATACTGGATCCGCCATCTTGAGTTTTCAAAATCTGACCCCGGATTCGGATTCAGCGTAAGTCGGAACCCCTTATAGTGGAAATAGTTTTCCTGCACCATAGCTGTAACTCTTATTTGCACGAAAGGGTTTTAAACAACTTCTTGATTTCTTCGAAGGCCACAGCTGCCTCTGCTGTCCAATTCCATCTGCCAGGTTGTTTCCCCAGTAAATTAGTGAGCGGCGCGGCGGTTGTAGAGAAGTGAGGTACATACTCTTGAATCCACCCACAGATGCCGAGAAATTTCTGCAATTGTTTCTTAGACCTTGGAGGTTCTGCTCGAAGAACGGCATTCACGTGTTAAACTTGGGGTTGATCAGTATTAGGAGTTACCACATGACCGAGAAATTCGATAGTGGTTTTCCCGAATTTGCTCTTCTCCAAAGAACATTAGAGGTTGTGCAGAGTGAGCCGTTCCAGAACCAGATTGACATGATGCAGGTGTTCCTCCCAAATTTTTGGAACAAATAATTATATCGTCCAAGTAGACCATGCAAATCTTGTTGATATAACCAATTAGGATGAACTGTGACATCAACTGCTGGAATGAGCTTGGCGCATTTTTTAAACCTAAAGGCATGACTCGGAACTGATAAGTGCCGCCTTGAGGTAAAGTAAAAGCAGTGTACTTCTTTGAAGACTCTTCCATTGGGACCTACCAGTACCCGTTGCGTAGATCGATGGTGGAGAACACACAGGCATTACCGAGCTCGTTTAAAGTTTCCTGCATGTGTGGAAGTTCTTGGGAAGTATCTTTTGTTGATGGCGTTCAAACGTCGAAAATCCACACAAAAGCGGGATTTCCCATTTTTGCGAAACACAATCACAACTGGCGAACTATATTGAGAAGTCGAAGGTTCAATGATTCTTGCGGCCAACATTTCTTGTACTTGGTGAAGTGAATTTCATGTGCTGATTAAGTATTATTTTTTACGTAAAAAACCATCACTGAAAATAAGGAAAGGCTTGATAAATACTATGTCTGAGTTGGCTGAAGCTGTAGGCATCTCAACTGAGCGGGTACATCACATTTTACATAAATATTTGGACATGAAAAAGCTATCCGCGAGATGGGTGCCGCGATTGCTTTAATTCGACCATAAGCGCAACCGTGTGCCCACTTCAAAGGAGTGTTTGGCGATGTTCAGCCGCAATCTGAACGAGTTTTTGCGTCGTTTCAACCCGAGGACGCGTTCGGTGGCTTTGTCATAGGCCCTTCAGTTCTATTCGAAAGGAATAGAAACCAAAACCGAAAGGCTCTCCAGCGGGGAATCGAACCCCGGTCTCCCGCGTGACAGGCGAATTAGATACGTAAGGGTGTTTAGATGGTCTCTCACCTATCAAATGTATTGATCTTGTAGCATATCAATACCAATTACTTGTACATTAGTATATTGATGAGGTATATGAACAGCAATCTTTAGATTTGTTTAAGATATGTGATAATACTGTTCCGTTTAAAAGAAGAGTTATAGTTTTCAGCGGAATATAATATCAGTAATAGGATGTTGGGTTGGGTGAGAGAAAACTGTTTCACGTAGCAACTGTGTATGAGTCCATCTGTTCACAGTTAAGGGTGTCCTATATGTGCACGCGAACCGTTAACAGGGTACCATCTCTGCACGTCTAAATGTCGACGTGCACAGATGGTACCCGACAGACGGTCATGGGCACAGATCGGAGACTCCCAACTGTGAACGTCTCAATATGCGCGGGGTATAACTGTGCAAGAAGCAACTCTGCACGAGCCCAACAGTGCACGTCGAGGGCCGGTGGTACAAATGGGCTTTTTTTGCCACTGGCACAATTGTGTAAGGGCACGGATGAGGCACTTCCAACTGTGCACGCCTCAATTCATAATCATTAGGGGTGTGCAACAAGCTCGAAAGCTCACGCCGAGTCGGGCTCAACTTTTTCGCACCGGGCTCAATTCATTTCGGCTACTCAAAGATTTCGAGAAAACGGCAAGTAATACAAGGAGTTCACAAATATACGGAATTCACATATTTGACAAAATTCAAGGATTTCAGGGAATTCAGGGAATTGAAAAAAATCAACGAATTTACGGAATTCAACAAATTTACAGAATTCGCGAAATTTAAGGAATTCACGAAATTCAAGGAATACGCTTAATTCAAGGAAAGGAATTTGTTGAGTTTTGTGAAGTTCTAGAATTCCGTGAATTCCCTAAATTCTTTGAATTCCATAATTCCCGTAATATCCTCGAATTCCGAAATACGTGGAATTCCTTGAGTTCCTTGAATTCTATGAAATCCTTGAATCCCGTGAAATCAAATCACTTTGGGAATTTGCGGATCCGAAATTTTCGTGTACCTTTCGTGTACCCAAATCGCTTTGAAAGCCCAAAGTTTTCGGCTACGTACACATTTTCGAGAACTCAAACGTGTTCGAGAACCCGAAGTTTTCCGAGCCCAGCCGAACATCGAGCGTTGGGCTTTTTGCATACCGGCAACGATTAGATTGTCAACTTAGAAGTCCACGTGAACAGATAGGACACTACCAACTATACACGTGCACAGTTATGCCAGTCGCCAACTACGTGCACAGTTGTACCACCGGCCCTTGACGTGCAGTTGTACCCCTAGCAAATTGAGGTCTTCGTAAGGTACTATCTGTGCACGTCGACATTTAGCATGTACAGTTGGGAGTGTTTCATCTATGCACGTGAACCGTTCGTAGGGTACCATATGTGCACGTTGACATTTAGACGTACAAAGTTGGGAGTGTCCCATCTGTGCACGTCGAAATTTAGACGTGCACAGATGGTTTGGTGTACAGTTGTACGTGTGCCCAACAACGTGCACAGTTGGGCCTGTGATTATTGACGTGCACTTACGAGCTCGTGCACAGTTGCTTCGTGAACAGTTGTACCCTTTCGTGATGGGTTTTTGCAAAGCCATAGATTCATTGAGTGCGTGCTTAAACGTGTTTACACATTTTTTTTCAGTTAGTTTATATATAGGTTCTTGTTAGGTCCAAATTAGACACGTCAGGGTGTTTATCAGGTCACCCACAACATGCAGTTATTTTTATTCAAATACGCCATAATCAATTATTTGAATTGCTATGATCTTCATTGAAGATTGTATGAAATGTACTGAAGTTGGAGAATATCAATACGGCTTGTCCGTACTTCAGCTTATTGATGGGTTCTATTTGCAGCGATCTTTTGTTTTGTTCCAGATACGTGATCTTATAATTACACTTGGAATTAGAGACTTGAAATCGTTAGCGGAATGCAACATTATTTATAGAATGTTAGGTCTTTTCAAATCCATAGACAGATTGACTCTCTACTTAAATGTTTTGACACATATATTTCAGTAAGTGTATATAGGTTATTATTGTGTCCACATTAGATACGCAAGGGTGTTTAGCAGGTCGTTCGCAGTCTGCAGTTATTATAATTTAAAAATGTTATAATTACTTAATTCGAGTCCCTATGATTTTACTTGATGATTGCATGACATGTATTGAACTTGAAGAATATCAATATGGCTTCCCCGTACGTCAACATATTGATGGATTCTTTAAACTGCGATCTTCTGATTTGTTTTTGATACGTGATAATTATAATTACGCTTGATATTAAAGACTCTCTGCTCAAATATTTTTATATATATTTTTCAGTAAGTATATATAGGTATTTTGATAGTCCGCATTAGATAAGTAAGATTGTTTAGCAGGTCGCTCACTGCTGGCAGTTATTAATAATTGAAAACGCCATTATCACTTAATTCGAATCGCTATGATCTCTCAATAAAGATAGCCTGACATGTACAATACAGGCCAAGAGTCTAAATTTAGACGTGCATAGATGGCCATCGGCGGCATTGAGTTCTTGCTCAAATGTGTTTACACATTTTTTTCAGTTAGTTTATATATAGGTTCTTATTAGGTCCGAATTGAATATGTAAGGGTCTTTAGCAGGTCGCTCACCACCAGCAGTTATTATTAATTGAAACCGCCATAATCATTTCATTCGAATCGCTATGATCTTCGTTCAAGATTGTACGACATTTATTAAACTTGTAGAATATCAATACGGATTTCCTGTACGTCATCATATTGATAGGTTCTTTTAACGGCGATCTTTTGATTTGTTCCGGATACGTTATTATATCACTAAGCCGTTTCCCTTTCGGGGTAGGCGTGAATTGCTCGGTTGAAAAGTAGTGATGTGTGGATGGGTATATCGGTGAAGGGTAGTAGGTATATAGGTTCAAGGTATAGATATTTTAGATTGATCTAGAATTCTCGTGTTACTTATTTATATAGCACGTTCATTCCGCAACACTGCTCCGACCCAGGATGCTGATCAATCTCTCTGGCGATCACCTCACGTGAAGAGCCTCACAAAATTATTATGTGTGGCTCTCCACTTGGACCTATTAGTATTCAGGGTCTTTGTTCCAGGCGTCGTTCACTCTACTCACATTCTTTTTATAAACTATTTGTCGCCAAACTTTTCTGTCCTGGCATACTACTCTAGCTTCAATCTCCCGGAATCTATTAAAATTCTTTAAGATTTAAGTACGTTTTTCACTGAAAAAAGAACTGACGAAGCTTTCAAAGAATATTTAACTGAAGCTACACATTTTAAAAACTTCATGGGTACGCGACAAAGAGTAGATGATCCAGAGAAAAATTTTAAAGTTGATTTTTACTTCACAATATTAGACGTAATAATCATGTGCTTGCAAGAGCGGTTTGAGTTTATTAAACAATTCGAAAATATTTTCGGATTTGTATTTAATAGCACTAACCTTCTAAAGATGGATAAGTTAGACTTGCTTAAAAAGTGCAAGAATTTACAAGAAAATCTTACAAACGAAGACGGAAAGCGCTCAGATATAGCAGGCGTGGATTCGTATGATGAACTTATTGCGTTAAGAACTTACCTCAAGCGAAACATGAGTGCAAATGAAATTTTGACGTTCATACTAAAAGAAAACTTTCATTTCGTGTTTCCAAACACGTTCATAACATACCGAATTTTAAACACTTTGCCTTTATCTGTCGCAAGCGCGGAGCGATCCTTTTCCAAATTGAAAATAATAAAAAACTACTTGCGAACAGCAATGGTGGGAAAGAGACTGACAAACTTGACTATGATATCAATTGAGCGAGTGATTAAAAATTTATTGGATGTGTCTGAACTGGTTGAAGAATTTGCCGAGATTAAAGCAAGGCGAGCAAATTTCTTGGGAATCCTTATTATGTTTGAATAATGTGTATGATAATAATAATGTACATAATATTAATAATGTTTAAATCAAAATAGAGCATACCTATGTAGAAAATGTCTTCTCGTCTTTTTTTTTAAGAAAAGGGAAATGGGGGGGGGGCGGATTTTTTTTGTTGCACACGGGCGGCCAAATGCATAGCGCCGGGTCTACTCACTCCAAGTGAAAAGTAGACAAATAGTTGTAAATTTGTGAAAAAACCTGAAACTTTCTAGCATTATTCATACTGAATATTATTAACAAACATAATAAATTGTTTGAACAATTAATTTTGTTAGCTTCAATTAATTATTTACCTCTCTCCAATTGGGAATTGGACAAAAAGTGGAAAATTGTTGAAAAAACTGCAATTTTGTAGCATTATTCTAAGAGAATATTATTATCAATGATGATAAAAATTGTTTAAACAATTATGCTTGTTAACATTAATCAAGTGTTAACTCACTTTCATTGAAAATTGGACAAAAAGTGGACATTTTTTGAAAAAACCGCGACTTTATAACTATTCTAAGAGAAAATTCCTGAAAACGATGATAAATTGTTTAAACAATTTATATAAACATCTAACTAGTAGTATAAAGTAGTATTTTTTGTATTAGAAACAATTTTCATTTAAAAAACAGCAAAAAATCATAATTACAGCCAAAAGCTCGCAAAACCCATACGTACGTTGATTTTTCAAAGTCGAAGCGTCAGTGTACAGATCATGTAAGACATATGGCTAAGTCCCTATTTAATCGAAGACTGCAGAATGGAGAAACTCAAACTCGACATTGTTTGACTCACTTAGAAAGTACGAAATCTATTTATTGCGGCCCCTGCAAACTTTTCAAAAAATTAAATTTATTTACTAAATGATTTAATGATTAGAAAAACGCCCAGGCTCGTGCAATGCACCATGTATCGAGCATAAAGACAGTATTATGTCAATTTTGAGTAGAAAAAGCATCAATCAACGAATCGACGAAGCTTTAATTTATGAAGCTGAAAAGGAAATCCATTACCGGAGGAATGTGTTGAAACGCTTAGTAGTAGCCGTTGAACATTTAGCATCTCGCGGATTACCATTTAGAGCCACTGACGATAAATTTGGCTCTCCAAGCTCTGGAAATTATGTAATGGCTCTGTAATTGATAGCTGAGTTTGACCCTTTTTTATCAGACCATATCGAGCTCCATGGGAACAAAGATAGTGGAACAACTTCATACCTTTCATCTTTTTTTTGCACTTTGACGAAACAACAGGCACAGAGCGTGTGTTGTTCTCTTGTAGAGATAACATCAAAATAAACATGTATTTTTTCATCATTGATAGATTGGTAGTTGAATTGCAGAGACGATGCGAAGCATACGAGGAACTACAAGACAGATTCGCCTTCTTAACACTGTTGCAGATCAAAAAGTGTTATGAAATAAAAGAAGACTGCCTAAAGCTATTTTCGGTATATCTCGATAATTTGGGAGAGGATCTGGAGTTCTAATGTCTTCACCTTAGCACACACTTGACGACATTGGGAATTGAAAAAATTTCAGCAACTAATCTGTCAGTTATGTTTTCAGAAAAAAGGGCTTACGGTTGTCTATCCCAATTTCAACATAACACTGCGCATGCATTTGACAATTCTCGTCGCAAATTGCTCAGGCGAACGATCATTTTCGGCATTGAGCAGATTGAAGAACTACTTCCGTTCGAGTATGGAGCAAGACAAATTGAATTCTCTTACCATTCTCTATATCGAATCATCTTTCTCGCCAACGAGTTTGGAGAAGGAAAATTGCGAAAAGTGTTGTTGTAAATATCGCCTATGTTTTACGTACATGTGAAAAGTGAGGAACTTTTTTTTGTACTTCGAATAGTAACAAAAATTGTTATAAAGGGTCAGCGCCGTAGCCAGGAATTTTTTTCGGATGGGAGGGGGGCTGAGCTTAGGGAAGAAGGGCAAAAAAGGGTATCCGAAAAATAAACTGACATAAGTAGTACCGGGCCACTATGGACAGACTACCTCCTCCACTTTTCCATCTCCCTTCACCGCACTATGGCGCCGGCCCCCTCGCCATGGTGGTGGGACCTACCCCCAGCCGCTCTCGGACACCTGTTTGCAGACGTCTTAAGGGGTGTGGAATCTGACCAGCCCCTGAGAAAGTTTCTATATATATTTTTTTTTTTGACAAATGAGCAGGCTAATTATTATTGAAAAAAATAATGTGAAAAGAAATTTGAAAAATTATTTGTATTATATTACTATTATGATTTAAAAGAAAAAATATAAAACTTGTAAAAATTAAAATTTTTTTTCGAATAGTAGTATGCAATTAAAATTATTCTTACTGACTACGTGTATGAAAGGTCTGTGAATAAAAAAGGGGACATTTTACATAATTTCAATTTATTGATTTATGTAATGATGAGAAAAAACATGGATTACATATTTTTAGAATAAGGAAAGAGTTGTTAATTCCGCCGTTGACGTTTGCGTACATGATGCAAGACCTGTACGTTTACAATATTTACCACCACGTAGGCGCTGTTTCGATACTCGAGAAATATTATGTTTAAGTTTATATTTCTTCAACAACTTTTTGTAAAATCCACACATCACTACTTTACCACCGAGCAATTCACGCCTACCCCGAAAGGGAAACGGCTTAATGATATAATAACAAAGCCTACTATTATTTTCAGAAGTCACTTGTTTTTCATTTTTTCTCCATGAAGTTATTGTGAAAAAGAAGCGAAAAACAAGTGACTTCTGAAAAAAGGGTAGGCTGTTGTTGACCCCAACGTTGAATAAACTGTGATCAGAAATAATACTAGTAGATGAGTCTCGTAGATTAATAATCTCGCCTTAAGCAAAGTGAATCCTAGTGGTTATTTTTATCCGGAATTGAATTAAACTGTTGCAAAGAAATTTACAGCAACAATGTTACATTTTTGTGCAATTCCGGAAACAAAATTTATCCTCAGGGTTTATTGCTTTTACACAATTTATGTTGGTAGCGTTGTTAATACACTATTATTAATAATAGATTCTTCAGAACTCTGTTGAACAAGTTGACTTATTTGAGTTTATGTTTTTAACGATTTTTCTAAATTTGCTAAACATATCTGCCGCTCTTCAAATTTCTGTTCCTGGTGAGCTCTGCATAAATATGGCATTCTTACTTAATTTCAACCGGATATTGATTGCCCTTCTTTCCGTTATATGTTATATGTTACCAGCCCATTCCTAAAAGGGATACACTAGATCTTCCTAAATCCTTCCAGAGGGTGAAGAGGATTAAAGGATTCCGGAAAGAATAAAGAGGACACTGAAGCGGAGGTAGAATCTATATTTATAATTGATTTATCGGAAAGAATGTTATTTCACAGCCACTGAATAATATGCATGCTTGGATCGTAATCCTTGGATAACCACCCAGGCGTGCATCATTACATCCTTTATCTAATGGTTAAGTCAACTGGCACTTATACGTGCTTACATCCATCACAAAATTATGGCTATCTCCCAAAAGCTTTTCCCCAAATTTACATGCATGTTCACGTCATTGGCTACTGCCTAATTAGCACATATTTGTCTCTTATCAATTTACCATCCTTTTAAGGCTCCTCGCTATCTGAAAATATTAAATTATATCTCATCCAAAATTGAATTGGCCAAGGTGGTCGTAGATCAGGGAAAACCTGGAAGTCAGGGACTTTGAAAAAAAAATCTTGCAAAAGTTAGGGAATTTTTGTGAAAGGCACTTTGAATAACTGACAAGGATAATAAATTTGAAATTGTTTTATTCCATTGATAAAAGAGCCTATGTTGAAATGTTATAAGATAATGTTTCTGGTCTTCAAATGTCCATGGTTACCGAAATTAGAAATTGGTCAGTGATAAATTAGGGAATTTTCGAACATGAAGTTTTGCGACGATCCGGATATAATATTCTTGTAAGTAATTTATTTGCCTTGTTTTTCTGCTTCTATTTTTTTGCAGTTTCTTCAACCTGACAAATATATCCTTAGTTACAAATTTTATTATTTGATTGCACATTTAACATTTTTTTCAAAAGACATTCTTCCTTTTGTAAATTCAACTGTTATGTTGAAAATTCAACTATTTTTGGTCAAAATTTTTTTCAAAAATTCATATTTTGTTATTGAAAATTCAACTGATATCTTTCATGGTTAAAAATTCCAGTTTTTTTTTTAACTTACCTTTTTGTTTGAAAAGAACTTTTTTGGATTCAAAATAAAAATATTTTTCGGTTGAAATATCTACTATTAAACTTTTCTTTGAAAAATCATACTTTTTGTCGAAAATTTAATTACTTGGTTGAAGGTTGAACCACTTTAATGAAAAATAATTTTCTTTGTTGAAGATTCATCATTTTAGTGGAAAATTGATCTCTTTGGTTGAATATTTGTTTTTTCCTTGTTAGAAAATAATTTTTTAACTGAAAACATTACTATTCCAGTTGATGATTTATCATTTTATGTTAGTTAAAAATTTAACTGCTAGGTCGAAGTTCAACTACTTTATTGAAAATTGATCTTTTTGAATTGAAAATTCAATTACTTGGCTTGAATTTTAACTTATTTGTCAAAATTTTATTTTCTTGATTGACTGTTCATCTCTGTTTGAAAATTTACCTATTTTGTTTTGTATTAATTTTTTGACCGAAAATTTAACTTTTCTATTTTTGGTTGAAAACTTTTTTTTTTAGTTGAAAATTCATCAATTTTACAGAAAATTCGTCTTTTGTCTTGAAAGTTCAACAATTTGGATGAACTTATTTTTCTTTCATGATTGCAAATTCGTCTTTTTTATGGGAAAATTCATCCCTTTAGTTCAAAATTTAACCACTTTATTAAAAATTCGTTTTTTTTGTCGAAAATAAATTTTTTTAGTTAACAATTCAAATATTTGTTTAAAAATTGTGTTTTGTTCAAAATTCATTTTCTTGATAAAAAATTAGTATTTTTTGTTGAAAATTCTTCTTTATGGTTATCAAATTCATCTCTATGGTGGAAATTTCATCTTTGCTTTGTTAAAAATGCAACTATCACATTTTCTGTTGAGAATTCATCTTTGTAAGTTGAACATTAAACTATTTTATTGAAAATTAAACTATTTTGTTGAAAATTATTTTTTCTCTTATTTAAAATAACAACTATTACGTTTTTCGTGGAAAATTGCTTTTTTTCATTAAACTCAAGTAACTTCTGAAAAATTGGTCTTTTTGGTTTGAAAAATGTAACTAAAATGCAAAGATTTTTGGTTGAAGTTTAATCTTTTTTTAGTATAAATTAAAAGATTTGGTTGAAATGCCATATTTTTAGGTTTAAAATTCGACTATTTTCTTTAAAAAACTGGACTTTTTAGCTTGAAAATTCAGCTGGTTGGTTGAAAATGTATATATTCGTCTCAAAATATGACTATTTTTGGTTAAAGTATATTTTTTTTTTTTGCTTTTCTTCTGAAAAAATGATCATCTGGTTGAAAAATTATCTTTGTACGTCGAAAAATGAAATATTTGGTTTGAAAATTTCCGGGTCTAAAAGTCAACTGTTTTCTAAAACATTCGACTTTTAGCTTAAAAATTAAACTATTTGCTTAATAATTCATCTGTTTTTGGTTGAAGTTTAATCTTTTTTGTTGGAAAATTCGACTATTTGGTTAGAAATTCATCTTTGTAGGTAGAAAATTCATGTATTTAGTTAAAAACTCAGGTGCTTTTTTGAAAATTCGTCGTTTTGAATCGAAAATTCATCTTTTATGGTAGAAGCATCATCTTTTCCTGGTTTAAATAAATAAATTTGAAATTTGTAAAGTAGAGGAAAGTCGTTTCTCCCAGAATTTGTGAAACAAACAAAATTTAAAATACTAAAGTTTGATTTTTTGTAACGGTGTAACCTGAAAATCGGAAAGAAAATAGAAATTTTAAACCAAAAAGATTAATTTTCAACAAAAACGGTAAATCTTTAACTACAATAATTGAATTTGCAACCAAAAAGGTGAATTTTCAAACGAGAAGATTAATTTTCTACCAAAAAAAGATTAATTTCCAACAAAATACATCAATTTTGAATCAAATATGTAATTGAATTTTCAACCAAATAGTTGAATTTTGAAATGAAAAAGATCAATTTTCAACCAAAAATGGAATACTTAAATTTTCAGTTAAAAAAATTAATTTTCAACCAAACTGATGACTTTTAAACTAAAATGATTAATCTTCAACTGGAATAGTTGAATTTTCAACCAAGAACTTTACTTTTTTAAACAGACGAATTTTTAAGTAAAAAATATAAATTATCAACCAAAAATTGAATAGTTACGTTTTAAGTTAAGACAATTGTCTTTAAAAAGACATTAATTTTTAACCAGAATGATGGAATATTCAATTAGAATAATTACATTTTCAGTTAAAAAATTCTAATTTTCAACAAACAAAAAATTAATTTTCAATTAAATGAATTTTCAACTAAAATGATGAATCTTCAACTAGAATAATTGAATTTTCAACCAAGAAGATTAATTTTATACCAAAAAAAGTCGAACTTTCAACTAAAAATGATCATTTGTCTACCAAAAATTGAATAGTTAAATTTTAAATTAAAAAAAATAATGTTCAACCAAAGAGATGCAGTTTTAACTCAAATGATGAAATATTCAACTGGAATAGTTACATTTTCAGTAAAAAAAAAAATAACAATTTTCAACCAAGAAAACTAATTTTCAAAAAAGTTGTTACACTTTCAAACAAAGTGATCAATTTTCAATTTAAATAATTGAACTTCAACTGGAATAGTTGAATTTTAAACCAAAAAGATTAATTTTCAACAAAAACGGTAAATCTTTAACTACAATAATTGAATTTGCAACCAAAAAGATGAATTTTCAACCAAAAATATTAATTTTCTACCAACAAAAAAAAAACGAATTTTCAACTAAACAATATAATTTTTCAACCAAAAATTTAATAGGTAAATTGCTAGTTACAAAAATTAATGCTTAACCGAAGAGATGAATTTTCAACTACAACGATGAAATATTAAACTGAAACAGTTACATTTTTAGTAAAAAAAAAAAATAATAACAATTTTCAATCAAGAAAACTAATTTAAAAGAAAATTGTTACACTTTCAAACAAAGTGATGAATTTTTAATTCAAATAATTGAACTTCAACTGGAATAGTGGAATAAAAAAAAGAATTTTTAACTAAAACAGATAATTTTCAAACAGCAAATGAATAGTTAAATTATTAGTTACAAAAATTTAAGTTCAACCAAAGAGATATATTTTTAACTAAAATTATGAAATATTAACCTGGAATAGTAGTTACATTTTCAATTTAAAAAAATTAATTAACAATAAAAAAATATGAAATTTAAAAAAAAATTGCTCATTTTTCAACCAGAGATGAATGTTCAATTAAAATGATTAATCTTCAACAACAAAAAATTAATTTTTAACAAAAGAGATGAATTTTGAACGAAAAATGTAGAAATTGATATTTCCACCGTAAAAGATTTTAATTTTTAATAAAAAACCAAGAAAGAATAATTTTTTACCAAGAAGACCGAATTTTCAACAAAATACATAAATTTTCAACTAAAACCAATCAATTTTCAATCTAAAAAAGAATACATAGTTAAATTTTCAGTTAAAATATTAATTTTCATCAAATTGATGAATTTTCAACTAAAATGGTGAATCTTTAACTGGAATAGTTGAATTTTTAACAAAAAATTTTATTTTCCACCAAGAAGATTAATTTCTACCAAAAAAGACGAATTATCAACTAAAAAAGATAAATTGTCAACAAAAAAATAAATAGTTGAATTTTCATTTAAAAAATTAAAGTACAACCAAATAAATGAAATTTCAACTAACATCATGGAATATGCAATTGAAATAGTTACGTTTTCAGTTAAAAACAAAATGTCAACAAAGAAAAAAACGTATTAAAAAAAAATTGTATTTACATTTTCAAACAAAGTGATAAATTTTCAACAAAAAATGGAATAGTTTAATTTCCAGTTAAAAAAATTAATTTTCAACCAAACTGATGAATTTTCAACTGAAAAGATGAATCCTTAACTGGAATAGTTGAATTTTTAACCAAAAAATAAATAGTTGAATTTTCAGTAAAAAAAATTAAAGTTTAACCAAATAGATGAATTTTCAACTAAAATCATGGAATATTCAATTGGATTGGTAATATTTTCAGTTAAAAAAAATATATAATTTTCAACAAAGAAAAAAACTGAGTTAAAAAAAGTATTATTCACATTTTCAAACAAAGTGATGAATTCAACTATTTGATTAAAAATTAGTTTTTTTATTGAAGATTTAGCATTTTAGATAAAAATGTACTTCTTTCACTGAAAATGTAACTTTTTTGTTGAAAATTCTTTTATGTTTTTGTTGAAATTTCATCTTTTTGTTAAAAATTCATTTAATTGGTTGAAAATTTAACTATTTTGTTGCTAATTTCTCTCTTTTTGGAAAAAATTAATATTCTGTTTGAAAATTCAACTATTTTGTTAAAAATAATTTTTTTGATTGAAGGTTCATCATTTCAGATAAAAATTTACTTCTTTTACTGAAAATTTAACTATTTCATTTTTTTCTTGAAAATTTATATTTTTAGATAGAAATTTAATCTTGGTGGTTGAAAAATCATCTGCTTGCTTGAAAATTTAACACTTTCGTAGACATTTATTTGGTTTTGTTGAAAAGTCATTTTTTACTGCAAATTTAACTTTTCAGTTGAAAATTCGTTTTTTGTTGTTGTTGAAATTTCATCTTTTTGTTAAAAATTAATTTAAGTGGTTGAAAATTTAACAATTTTCTGGAAAATGTGTCTTTTTTCAAAGAAAATTTGTCTTTTTTAGAAGAAAATTAATCTTTTGTTTAAAAAATCAACTATTTTGTTACAAATTAATTTTTTTGATTGAAGGTTCATCATTTTAGATAAAAATTTACTTCTTTTACTGAAAATTGAACTATTCCATTTTTTGTTGAAAATTTTGCTTTTTAGATAGAAATTTAATCTTTTTGTTTGGAAAATCATCTGTTTGCTTGAAAATTTAACACTTTCGTAGACATTTATTTGATTTTGTTGAAAAGTAATTTTTTACTGCAAATTTAACTTTTCTGTTGAAAATTCGTTTTTTGTTCTTGTTCAAACATCATCTTTTTGTTAAAAATTAATTTAAGTGGTTGAAAATTTAACAATTTTCTGGAAAATGTGTCTTTTTTCAAAGAAACGTCCTGCAGGACGGGGCTAAGTGTGATGGTTCCGTCCAACGTTATTTTTGCTCCTACTGCTGCTAACAAGGCGTGAGCGGGGCTGGCAGTCTTCCTTCGTAGTTCTTGTTCCGTGAGAATTGCTTTGTTTATAAAATTCTCGGAGGCCAAAGTGTCTATCTCGGCGATTACCTCACGTTGTCCTTATAACACACGGACACGGGGGAGGCTATTGAAATCTCCCGAGACAGCACTTGCAGTGGGGGCGTGCTGGTTGTGACCTGGGCGGCAGGCGCGGCAGCCTCCTCCGTCCGGTCCCGCCAGTTTCCCTGGACCGCGGAGCTTTGTCTCTCCTTTATTATCGGACAATCCTAATGAAAGTGCTGTCCCGGGCAGTAGTGACATTGAGGTGGGCGACGGTTGTAGGGGGCGGCAGTCGATTGATTTGTGTTTGAAGGTACGGCGGCTGCCGCACCCTTTCCTCGCGCTGTTAGGGTCGCTTTGCGCGGGCCTTCCTCGGCCTCGTCGTTCTCGACCTGAATGTCCCTTTCCACTAGTTCCTCGAAAGAGGTTATGTTGGCAGCTCGGAGAATCTTCTTGATGGAAGGTTTGAGTGCTTCCAAAAGAAAAGCCACAATCTGCTCTTCTAGAACTTGTAGCAGCAATCGTAACGCGAGGAGGTATTTCCGTTGGAGAAACACCCCACAGCCTCCTTATCCTCCTGCTTGGTCGCGTATAATTTAATGTGTTATTTGTTAACTGCGGACACCCCCGCATAATTTTGAATTAATAAACTTCTGAATTTTGTCCAGGGTAGAGCAAGGTTTTTGTAGACCTCGAAACATTTCGAGGCGTTTTCGGCCAATGACTTGGTCACCATGCATGTCCACAGGGACGGCTCGATTGACGCCTCCGTAAAGTGCTGCTCGCACCGGCTCAAAAACTCCTCCGGATCTTCGTGATCCAGTCCTGAGAATGTAGGGACTGGAACGTCCGGTGTGCGTATCGCGCGCACGAGCGCTCGCTAACCTGCGAGGGGCGCGCTGGGTAATGATGCTGCAGCTGTGCTTTCACGCCGCGACGCCTTATTTTGTGCTGCGGCGAGCTCCTGGAACAGGACCCGTGATGTGTTGCGTGCTGTCACTGGCACGGACTTACTCCTTTCATTGGCAGGAGTGGGGATGGCGGAGCGCTTCCTTATCGCTCCGGTCGATGCTGGCGTGGGTGGGGCGGCTGCCCCAAGCTCTTCGGACTCCATGTCGTGCGTGCTGGACGCCACTGATTTTTTCGGATCAAACTAGGAAACCGAGTGGCTGCGGGTAGAAATCGTTCTTACTGCCGGTCTGCCACGGCGAGCTGCGTTCGGCGAGCGGATCATTTGCGGTCAATGAGGTCCGTTTCCAACCTCCGGTAAAAATTGAAAAATTATTCAAGCCCTACGTTGGGCCGCCAATTTGTTATCTTCCCTCGTCTGTATTGCTGGTAAGCGCGTGGGTGGGGGAGATAGCTAGTGAGATTAGCTTCGGGGCGATGAGGCAGATAAGTAGCTGTTGAGCTTGCTCATGCCCTGTGGCAAATTACGCTGACTGGTGGGCGGGGGGGAGGTACACCCTTTTGATATTCCCCTTGACTAGTTTCCTACACGCAGTCAGACCGTCTATGTGTGTATGGACTTAGCGGGGAAGCGAATAAACGGGAGTGTGACGAGTGCGTCGGCGGCTTGTGGCTTTTTGTGTGCGTGGGGGGGGGGGAGAGGAAGGAGAAAGGAAAGGGAAGGAAGAGAGGTGGCCCGCGGCCTAGGGTGGTCCACGAGCGAGTTCACTGGCCTGGAAGAGGAGGGAACGGTAAGATGTCGCTCGGCGGCGACCCCTTTTTTTTTTTTTTTTTTTTTCAGAAACCGAACTCGCAAAATTAGAGTTCACGATCGAGGTTACGTTTGCAAGGGTCCGCTCCCCGGAAACCCTTTGACGTCGGAGAGAAGAGTAAGGACGGCGAGAAAGTCTCGTCGGCCGTGAGAGAAATCGCGTCGCTGTTCCCTGAAGTGGGGGTAGCCACGGGTTCCGCCGGCAATGGCGTGCAGGCGGCGGCCGCTTCTTGGATGTTCGGTGTCGGCAACGGCTCAGGAATGTCGGGCGACGCAGCCCAAGGTGGCGTGGCGCAACGGGAAGCCCCCGAACGCCCACGGACGTGGTGGCGTATTCGGGCAATTGACCCTTAGCGGCGAGCCGGAGGCGCGTCGCGTTAATTCTGACAGCGGAAACTCATGGCGTGAGTAGCGGGCGAAACCGGGCAAGCGCAAGATGAGAGGCCGAGAGCTCTTTCCTCCTCGGCGCCTCGTCTTTCCGCAACTTGTTGCGCGTGGATTTCCGCTTGTCGTCGGGCTTCGGCGAGCCGACGGCTTCGCTCCTCTGGTGTTTCTCAAGCTCGATGCGCCTGGCGGTCGCGGGTCCGTTCGTTCCCGCGCAACTGTCCTGAAACCCCCGTCATAAAGGGTGTTGTGCCTTGGGCACCCGTGCGAAAATGAAAGAAAAATTTAATTCTCGAAGAAACCGGACGAAAGTGACGGAAACGGTTCCCTGTCATGGAAAGCTTTTCTATTTTCGGTTTCTCCGACCTGTCACTCGATCTGTCACGCACGAATTTCCTTCGATGTTGATCTCCCTAACTGGGCCGAACCCCGGCAGGTCAGCCACACGCGAATTATTTCTCTTGTATCTCCTAACCCCGGCGGGTCAGCCACTCGCGAACTACTTCCCTCAATTCTCTAACTGGGCCGAACCCCGGCGGGTCAGCCACTCGCGAACTATTTCCCATACTCCCTAACAGGGCCGAACCCCAGCGGGTCAGCCACTCGCGAACTAGTTTCCCGTATCTCCCTAACATGACCGAACCGCAGCGGGTCAGCCACTCGCGAACTAGTTTCCCGTATCTCCCTAACAAGGCTGAACCCTGGCGGGACAGCCACTCGCGAACTAACGCTGTTAATTACTCCCGAAGGGCCGAGCCACGTAATTCAGCCTCACTTACGATCACGAAACGCGAATACACTATAACGAACACTGATTTCCAAAAGAATAAAATAAATAACGATAATCCCGGAAACCAAAAATGCACTGAACCGACGCGAAGCAAACCCGCAACAAACGAAGCAATGACGCAAATTTTCGAAGCGACGCGGCTGTTCCGAAGCCGTAATGCGATGATGGTAGTGAAGGTCGATGAGTGTGGATCTCCGAAGAGAGAAAAGAAGCGATGGTATTCCAGAGTTGAAGTTCCTTTCATTTGTGCTTTTAGAAATTGACAGTTGATGAGAAGGCAGAGCGGACGCTGCTGACTTCTCGGTTTCTGTATCTCTACTATTTTCTGTATAGGAGAATATAACTTTGGTCAATATTGTAGATTTCCATGTTATGTGTGGATTTCTCTTCTCGATCCGTTACCTTCTCTGATGATAATAAAGATTTATAATAAACATTGATATTAAACATCTTGCTAAATAAAGCGTAATTCCCAGCGGAGTGAAAGGAGAAGATCTTTTTTCTGAATAAAATTTAATTAAAAATGTAATGTGAAGTCCGCAAACATGTTTTAACGCGGCTAACCATAATTTAATTATGTAAACGATTAATACTAATCATACTGATTATTGCAGGTCGACTGAGCTGGTAAAAAATTAAATTTTGGGCATAGGAATTGAAATATCTCTAGAAATAATTAACTGATCGAAATTTCTTGAAAATTGCCTCTGGATCTTTATCCACTCAGTGGTGTTAAGTATCTTACTTGAATTTGGTTGCTAGTAACTTTTATTTGATGAAGGCAGGTAACTTCCAGTTGATGGATTCAAGTAACTTGGAGATGGTGGTGATGAGTAAATTGTAGTTTCTGGAGTTGAGTAACTTGAACTTGGTGGAAGTACGAAACTTGCAGTTGTTGAAAGTGTGTAACTTGCAAATGGTGGTTAGTAACTTTTATTTGCTTTTAGTTACTTAGTTTTTGCGGAAGTAAGTTCACTTCTAGTTGGCCGGGATGTTTAAGGTGACCACCGTGGATAGTAGTCATTTGAGTATGGCTTCGATGGGTACAATGGAGGTAAGTAAGTATCAATTTGTTGAGGTGTGTAAGTTGACCATCCTGGATATCAGTCACTTGACCATGGTGAATAACTTGGATAATCAGGGTTCTACCATGTATTTTGTCCCGATGGGTAATATGTATTTGGTAGCGATAGGTAAGATGTAGCTGATGGTAAGAAACTGCCTACTGCTAGAGTCGCGGTCGCCGCGAATAGGAACAGGACGCATTGAAGTCCTGGTAGCGTGATCTTGCCTTTGATACTGGTTAACTTCCGGGTACACTGAACTGAGCCGCTTTGACAATTAGTTGAATCCAGTCCTCCTAATATACTCACGATTCATCAAAGCACAGATACCTTTCTGTTTCCATATTGCGAAAATATCGATCAGTGCTGGTAATTTTATGCCTTAACCAGAAAAAAACACGTTCAACGCATCATTCATATTTACTTGAAAAACACGTACAAATTGATTTATTCGAAGACACGATTCCTGTTTCCGTCTAAATGTATGGTTAAGGTGTTCAGCAACATTTAATTAAATAATTATACAGGAATCCCTCTCATGTTGTCCTGAAAAATATTTCAGCGTTTTATCCCCGGCATTGACTCAAGCGTGCCGTGATATCGCCAACACGCGCAAACAAGCACGTACAGCTTGATTAGGTGGGATTTCAGTACCCCAATAGAGCAAAAAAGGACCATTTTTTTCTAAACTCCTAACTAAACTTTCAGAACCGCTGCAAAGTAGATTGTGTGTGTACATTTTAAGGTTTATCTTTTAATTTTAGGAAATTTATGAACACTTTTTTTCTTTTTAAGGTTTTTTTGATGGTATAAACCTATATAAAACTATTGCATGTCTATTTTGAATTTGTAAAATATTCACTCAGGGAAATTTTCTTTTTGCCAGAAGGATGCTTCCTAACACAAATGGAATTTCCCCTCAAATTTGAGATTACAAGAAATTTAATTTTTCTCAAAAACAATCTTTTTGCAGCAAACATTATCCTTTTGCGACAAGCTTCACCTAATTTTTCACACAAATATTTCTGTTTGTGTGAAAAAGTTATTCAAGCATAGGATTTTTTGAAAAATAAATTTTCTTCGACAACATATAGCTTTGACGTTTTTAAATATCCATCACATCATTATTGCCTAAAAATTGCGACAAAATTTGACATAATGTGAATGTTTTGTTGTTTTAATTAAATGTTACTTTAAACGCACGAATGCTCTTGCTTTAATCGAAAAAATATTTTCAATCACTTTTTCCTGCTTGAAATAAATTGTCTTTCACTCTTCTTATATTTTTACATAAAAAATCTTTCTATTATTTTAGAATCTAAAAATTTCAAAGGATATTGTTTTTTTGGCTGAATTGAACATATAGAAAATTTTATTCCACAGAATTCTGAGTAAGAAGCACTATTTACACTCAAATTTATTAGTGTGTAGTGTGTAATGAACTATGTTTTTATAATATGAATGAACCCATTGTGAGACTACCTTGCGTATTTTCAAATCATATTCATTTAAACTTATTATCACGCTTGCTTTCTCAAAATGCTCCTTTGATTTAAAAAAATATATATTTTAAAACCATCAAAATCCAGGATTAAGTGATGATTACTGGAAATGAATATAATTATATTCATTGAACGTTATTGCACACTTCATGAAACAGCTAAAAATTCTAGGCAGATAGTGTTTATAATCAATTATAGATAAGTTAAACATTTATCAAAAACTTTTACTTCGCCGATTAATAATGATTATTATTGTTCTTTAATGCCTATTCTTTCCTTTATATGTTTTTTATGTATCTACACGATGCAGACGTAAACCTGAAGATAATATGACCATATTACATACTTTTATTCGAGATATTTATTTAATTCAAGTAAATAAATTATGCCAATGAACTTGATCGGAATAATTTGTGCCGATCACATTATTCCAATGACCTGCACGTGTAGAAACTCTATGTGGCAAGTGCATTCTGTAATATCCAAAGCATTGTTGCATCAGCAAGCAGAATTGTGCGATTACCATCTAAATAATTAGGCTTGCAATTCAAGATTCCAAATGAAATTAAATAGGTGATAATGTTCAATAAATAAGGAAACGATTTCTCACATATGGATATCGATTTCAAGGAAGTAAATATTTATTTATTGTAAATACAGCTTTAGAAATTTTGAGAATACATGGGAACATTTGTAAACATTAGAAAATATGTCAGAATACTTAAGAATACTCACAAATATTAGAGAATAATTCAGAATACTCGGCATATATTTCGATGCAAATCACAAAATATTTAAAAGAATACATTATGCTTGTGCAGTAGGGTGGTCCAAAAATTTTTTTTCGAATTTTTATGGAGACAGGCCGGAAGTTTGTTAGAATCCACACAAAAATAAATCCATTTTTTTCCATTCGGAAGAAAATTATATTTAGAGGTGCCGCGAGCCCCATGAAGTTTAACACGAATTTCCCATAAGAAAAAAGACGTTTTTGTAAATTTTATTCAGAATCCCCAATATTATCTCAATCGAGTTGAAACTCAACATTTCTCTTCACAATTAGCCATAGAATACAAATAAAATATCACTTTGAAATATTTCAAATTTTGGACGCCATATTGGATCCGCCATTTTGAATGTTCAAAATCTGAGTACAGACTCTCGATCAGCGACCCCAAAAACCCCTGTACACCAATTTTCATAAACACATGTTTCTCTGAAAAATGTATGCCGCAAAGGGTTAAGTGAGTTATTGATGGGGACCTCCGACCCAAGCGAACCTCAAACTTTAAAAATGGAGGGTTAACTATTTTAACTATTCACACTTCGTACTTCACTACCAAGCACCATGAATTCTCTATATTCACTATCAGTGGGCGCTCGGCGTAGAACGCCGACTCCGTTTCTTTCTTTCGCAAGCATAACGCTAGATAGAAAGGGACGGAGTAGGCCTTAACATTATTCAACCCAAAAGTGATTTTTTTGCAGATTTCACATCTGCATTGTTTATAGATTATTTACCAACAAGAAATCTAGTACTCTAATATACTGATATAATATAATAATAATAATTATTATTATTATCATTCTATATTATAAATATATATATTTAAATATTATTTGATAATTAATAATTATTATATAAATATAATTATTTCAATTTTAATATTATTATCCCCAGCTGATTATTATACAATTTAAATTTACAAACGTAATACTTTACTGTTAAAAAATTAAATTGTACAGCTTTTGCTCAATTAATACAAATAATTACGCGGGAACGTGAATGAGGCACTATTAGGTTTTTTCAGTTGATTATGTTTTATTATTTAAAAGCTATTCAATTGAATAATAAAAGCGATAATTTTATTTGTAACAATATTATTATTTAATTGAACAGCCTAAAAAATATATCTAAAGAATCTTATGGTAAAATTTTTTTTTAGGTAAAGAAAAAGTATCGTCCCATGCATTTGGTATTATTGCTTGGCCCTCGCGTGCAGACATCTTGCCAGATGACGTCATAACCTAAAATACCTAAATCGGGCAAGCATGCGCAGTTGTTTGTAGTTGGTGTTGATGTCAACGTAGACCAACCAGACATTGGCTGATCTCCCTTTCTCACTTTCATTCTCCTACCCGACTCGACAGCCCCGTGCCCTCTTGCCATCCTCACCCATAAGTTTGAGGGAGGGGTGAAGGGAATCGAGGAATCGGTTGGAGAGTCGATTCTGGAATAGATTTTCGACCGCTAGGACTCGGTTCCAAATAATCTATTCCGAGACACCAAGAATCGATTCTTCTGAAGAATGGGAATCGATTTGACAGTCCCTAATCTGTTCTGATCTGCTGGCCTAACCGTTTTCTACGCGTTCACGTGGTCCGGTCGAATACAGTAATGCTTACTTTTCGGGCAATCACAACCATTCACTCTCTGTTCACCACACGACTTTTCTACCTCGGGTAGCGCGAACGGACCTCTCAATTCGCAACACTAGAAAATCTGAACAGGCGAGGAGTGCGTATGGAACGCATCGAGTGTTCACCCAGCATTTCGCTCCCAATCCCTGCAGTTTTATTTTCTTCGAAAAATTTTTTTTTTCAAAATTTCCACCGAAACAAAGCAAAGACATGCATATAAAAAAATGAATTTTAAAACCAAAGAGACGAATTTTCAACAAAATAGTTAAATTTTTCAGAGAAAATAGTTGAATCCTCAAGCACAAATGGTGGATTTTCAACCAAACTGTTGCACATTTATCCAAGAAAGATGCAATTTTGACTAAAATACATGAATTTTCAGATTAAAAAGATAAATTTTCCTAAAAATATTTGAATTTGCAACAAATCAGTTGAATTTTCAGCAAAATATAATTTAATTTTTTAACTGAAAAGTATCAATTTTTAACAAAATTGTTGAATTTTCAATCAAACAATTGCACTTTTATCCAAGAAAGCTACAATTTCGACTAAAATAGACGAATTTTTAAATTAAAACTATAAATTTTCCAAAAAAAAGTTTTAATTAGCAACAAAAAAGTTGAATTTTCACCAAAAAATTGAATTTTTCAAAGAAAATAGTTGAATCACCAAACAAAACGATTAATTTTAAACCAAACAGTTGCACTTTCGACTAAAATAGATGAATTTTTTAATTATAAATATAAGTTCGCCAAAAAATAGAATCGAAAGAAAGTTGATTTTTCAACAAAATAATGGCATTTTTCGAAGAAAATTTGTTGAACGCTCGAGTAAAAAATATTGATTTTCAACCAAGATGCAATTTTGACTAAAATAGATTAATTGCTTCCTCATAGAGGGAGGTTTGTAATGACCTAAATTTTCAAATATACTTTTTGGACATATTTTGATATAATTCGACCCCAGGAGCTTGAAAATAAATTTTTTTCAAACTTTGGTTTATGTGTATGTGTTTGTGTGTGCAACTTCATTCTGTTCAGCATATTTCGAAAAGTAAAAGAGCACGATCATGAAATTTGGATGAAGTGTAGCTCCGATTGATATCCAAGTCTGATAGGATTTTGAGCTAGATCGACCATTTGGAAGCAGTTTTTTTCTTGCATTTAGTGATTTAAAAAGAAAAATTTTACCTTGTTTCTATAAGAAAAACTTTTTGATATTCAAAATAAAACAATACGATATTTAGTGTATTTGTTCGCATCGCTGAGACGCATCGATTGACCTATTGATAAACATCTTATGAGCCACCAGTACCTATTTATGAATGTAAAAAAATGGTTTATTCTGTTTATATGAGAAAATTTTTTTGATATTCAAAATACGACAATATTATATGTAGAGTAGTTGTTCGGGTCCTTGAGACGCATCGATACGACTTTTGATGCCCAACTATTGATGAACATTTTATGACCCACCAGTACCGATTTATGAAGTTTCAAAAAAATGGTTTATTCTGTTTATATGAAAAAATAACTTTTTTGATATTCAAAATACGCCAATATTACATGTAGAGTATTTGTTCGCGTTCTTGAGACGCATTAAACATTTGTATTGGAAATTAGAGTAACTACAGTTTAACTATATATTTTCTAATGTCGTTTTGCTTTGGCAGAAAATAAATTATCTTATATGAAAATTCATCTATTTGGTTAAGAATTCGTTTTTCTGGTTGAAAATTTAACTATATATTGTTTCAAATTCGTTGTCTTTAGGTGGAAACATAATCTTCAAGGTTAAAAATTCAATTTTTTTTTTAAACGTAAAATTTAGGTGTTTTTTTTTAATTGGCTGCTTTTTCATTAAAAACTGAACTATTTTATTTTTTTCGAAATCGACCTTTTTTAGTTACAAATTCATCTATTTGTTTGAAAATTTAGATATATATATATATATCTAATATAAAATTATATTTCTACAAAAAAACAAGAAACTTGAAATATATATATATCACGCCATACAGGCTCAATTCGCCGAACAATCCTGTTATTTAGGACAGCTGTAAAGATCTTATACAGTGTGTTCAAAAAAGTTATTATATATATATATACGTGTCACGTAGCTGGAGCCTGGTTATAACCTAAAATGCTACTATAAAATAAATTTCCGAATCTTACCATCAAATAAATCGAAATGAACGAAATCATACTACGCAGAGACAACAAAATTTTCACTTTTCCGCGGCACTTAGAGAGCTGGCTGAGCGTTTTGGCGTTATCTCAAAATTTTCTACACAATCAACTCAAATCCGCCAAAACCCTCCGCCAGGAAGTAAAAACCTACTTACACCTTCGAATTCGATCCTTTTTATGACTCCTTTCGACCTTTTGAACATTTTCTTCTATTAATTATTCCAAAATTTTTCCTTTTTATTTCGATATTGGTTTCCTCTTATACTTTTTGCGGTGACTCGTCGAGAGAGTTCAGAGCGAGAATGATGCGACACGCAACGTAGAGTCAGCAGGTTCGCTTTGTGCGTTGATTCGTGTTGTCCAATCGGAGCGTCGTATCTTCGTGTCCCGATGCCATCCGCCAATCACAGGCATCCTGGGTCGTCGATGGCTGCCATCTTACTGAACGTGGTAACGAATTTCTACCGCCAAAACAGAAGGGAACTTTGTTAATGTTAAATGCTTACGATTCTGAGTGGAATCCTTTTTCTTAATTTACAATTTCCATTCAGAATCCTCAAATGTGAACAGTAGTAAGAAGATTTCGACGTTTTGCGTTGGCTTCACCAGTTTTGTACGCGTTTAGATACTAAAAATTCAATTTTTTTATTTTAAATGCTATTTTTTACAAATAAAATAAAAACTGCGCATCCTATTAAAAAATGGCCAATAACAAAGTGGATTTTTTTTTATACGCACAATTATTGCTCCTTCATCTTTTTTCATGTTTTGCATAGTTTGACCACAAAATGGAATTTTTGATTTTTCATTATTTTTTTGTGCGATCCAAATTTGAATGTTTGTTCTTTCATGAAATTCAAAATGTTGTTATGACAATATTCTAAAGTGTTCACCTTACAAAAAAGCCTTTTATTGGACTAGCCTATCGTGTATTATTAATATTATTTTACTTCGAGAAGTTGGATCATATTATAACTAAATAATACATAGATTACAATTTCATGAAATTTGACAAATATGAAATTATCTCGAATGTTTTGTACGTCAAGAATTGCCAAATAATGTACTTGTTAATCAATATTGTTCATAAAATTATCCATTTTTGATTGCATGACCAAATATGATACTTAAGTCTCATTTTCAAGTAATAAATATTCGATTCCGTCGAAAAAATTTATTTATTCCAAAATAAATTTCTGATCTGAAGAAATTTTTATAAAATTTGTTTATGAAAAAACAAATTATCTATTAACTTTCATTAATTTGATCAGAAAACTCTTTTTCTGAAGGTCTTTTGGGTTGTAATGAGGATGAGTAATCCAACAGTGATTTTTATATGAAGCAGTGAATATGTTCATTCTCAGTCATTTACGAATTCTATCCAAAAAAATGAAGATCTTTGTCAGCACTCTGTCACTTACAATCGCGGTTTTTCTCCATTTCGGTAGTAAGCTCACTCAATATAATATAAATCTCAATGCAAGTATGAAATATTACACATTCCCAAAATTTAAATTTTTTTAAAAATCAAGTTACAATTTAACACAATTCAAAACTATTTTTAATTTGAAGCTTTTTTATTTCATGCTCTCAACATTTTCGATTCATGATATTACTTTATTCCTAAGGCCTTCATTACACAAAAGCAAAATAAGTTTAGCAGTCATTTTCGATTCAGTTTCAAAGTTAGAATATGCCATGGCCATACAACGGATTTTTTTGACGAGGGAAGATTTAAAAATATTTTACAAAGATTTCGAACATTTCATCAAGATTTCAAGAATTTCCAATATTTGAAAAAGGTGTGTACGCCAGGTTACAAAGATTTCACAAAGATTTCGTATATTTCATAATGATTTTGAAACTTCAAACAGATTTCATGTATTCAAAGGGTTTCAAAAAGAGCACAGTACACCAGATTTAAAATATTTCAAAATAACAATATTTTCAAAATAAGCATGTGGGAAAGTAAGCAATATGGCCGAACGCTTTCTGGTCGTGAAATTTCGCGTGTGGCGCAGAATCTTCTAGTGCTTGTATAGAGTGATCAAACCAGTAAGATTTTCTTTTTTAAATGCTCTTCGAAGCTAAAAGATCTCAGTTTTATTTAAATACGGGAGCCTGCATAGCGGTGAAACGGTTTATATTGTGTGTGAAGTGGATTTTGAGCTGAAAGTGTGGAACTGTGGTAATTGTAGGCAGTGATTGGGTACAGTTTGTACTACACGCCCTGAGTGATAAGGTTAAAATAAAGTATATTAAGTGTGTTTGTATCCAGCTGGGACATGTGTTTATATGCCTACACACTGTATCACTGTATTCTCGTGCCACCAACAAGTATCATGGCTTCGAAAAAATCCAAAGTGAATGAAAACCTTCTGTCGCAACCATCCATCTGCGATTATGGGAGATGCAGACAGCCCATTCTATCAGTTTCGGTTAAATGTAATGGCTGTGATGTGCTGTACCTGTCACAATGCGCTGGAAAGCTAAAAAAACGGATGCAGGGCATTATGGCAGATGCTGTGGCTCACGTTCAACGTCGCCTCTCGGTGACAGAAGTGAGACACAAGACAACAATACAGGTTCGCAGGATTCCATCCAGTCACACCTCAGCTCTAACATTGATGTGCCTGCTTTCACTATACCCATGCCAGCATAAAGCACGGGACCGTTCACTATCGATAAATTCAGGCAAATCTTGCGTGAAGAAATTGAGGATTCAGAAGGCAGAGTCACAAACCGAATTAAAGGTTTAGAAGCATCGATAAGTGAAGTCAAAGGAGACCTGGCTTCTTTCAACAGCAGACTAGTAACGGTGGAAGCAGAAGTGACGAAATTCAGCGACCTGGCAAAGAGAAGCGAATCGAAAGTTTCCACTCTAGAAAAGGCTACAAATGCAGGAGATAAAGTACAAAGTGAGTGGGAAGATCGCTTTCGTAGAAAGGCCCATCAGGATTGTATGCCAGTCAATCGATCCAGCTAGTTCGATTCTTCAATCAGCGAGGATTGCAGTGAGGACCCTACAATTAGATCCATCTCTCAAGGCAGTCACAATAACACAGGACAAAACAGTACTACAGCAGGAAGAATTCCTCGAAGTGAAAAAGGATTTGGCAAGCAGACTCAAAGCAGGGGAGAAAGACTTGGCAATTCGCCTCCTGATCCTCGCCATCATCCTCCTCCTCCTCGTTATCATCCTCCTCATCATCCTGCTCCTCCTCCTCATTCTCCACTTCGTCATCCTCCACTTCGTCATCCTCCTCTTCGTCATCCTCCTCCTCCTCATCCTCCTCCTCGCCATCCTTCTCCTCCTCGTCATCCTCCTCCTCCTGATCCTCGCCATCATCCTCCTCCTCCTCGTTATCATCCTCCTCATCATCCTGCTCCTCCTCCTCATTCTCCTCTTCGTCATCCTCCTCCTCGTCATCCTTCTCCTCCTCCTCCTCGTCATCCTCCTTCTCCTCCTCCTCATCCTTAAAGTTGAATCAGACTTTGATTTTGGTCTTCGTCACGTGATAATTTAATATCCACAAGACCAAATTACATCAACTAGGGCTCATTTAACGCAGAATTTAATTAGCTTTCCGACGATTTAAAAAAATATTTGTACCTATATTCTAGAAGGCGCTATCACTTTTCAAAGTCAAGGTTAATTTGGAATAGGTCACCCGGTCAGTGGTCCGATACTTTTATAACTTTTTAACTACCAAAAACTACTTTCGAACAAAATTTCCATAACTAAATGTCCAATTAAGGAGAAACGGCGATGACAGGAACGGGAATGACACTCGTCATTGCGGGCAATGCGAGTAGCAATCAATGGTTTCTTAATTTGGAGAGAGCATGCGTGATCAGTGATCACATCATCCCGATTGAGTACGCAAGTGATACGCAACGAGAAAATTTCAGCACGCACACAATTAAAAAACAGGCGCAATACTTTTACAATAATCTTTGGATTCTCATAAGTAACTTTAAAGTCTACGAGAAACCTGTCACGTCCTCCCCAGGGAAGAAGAATCGATTGAATGGAAATTATTTGAATCGGAGAATTTAAGACTGCCCATTCACGCGAATTTTAATTTAATTTTTTTTTAATCGGAACATTTACCGGCTGGGTTTTTCAAATTTCAGATAACTCATCCAGTAAATGTTCCGATTCAAAAAACAAAATTCCGATTGGAATGATGCGTGAATCGACATTCCTGAATTTTCCGATTCAAATAATTTCCATTCAATCGATTCTTTTTTTCTGGGCAGTGTGTTTAAATTTTTGCCTAGACTCTCGAGAATAATGTTTGCTTTTTTATATGATACATGTCTCTGGTACTCGTATAATATAGAAAAACTAATTCAATACGCAATGATCGTTACTATAAATACACTGTAATTGTATTATTATAATTATTACTACTATTATTAATACATTTGTAGTAAAACTGTACAGAGCCAAATAAATCAAAAAGTTTCGTAAATCGATTGTATGGCCTTCAAAAATTTTATTCGATTACCTCTTATTTAGGGTGACCACTGAACCGAGAAATGACTGGGAAACCCCGGAAAATTACAGTAAATTTATTTTTTCACTATTATATACTATTTGAATATTTTGCTACTATTTTCAACGAATTTTCGACCAAAAAGATTTTTCAGTCAATAAAGAAAAAAAATTGAATTATTAAGCCAAAACATGAGCTTTCAACAGAACAATTGAATGTTCAACTGAATAGTTCAATTTTTAACAAAAAGATTAATTTTTAACGAAGGATATTAATTTTCTATAGAAAAAGATAAACTCTCAACAAAAAACATATAGATTCTTAAACAAATAATTGAATTTAAAATCACAAAGATTAATTTTCTACAAGAAAAGAAAATTTTTCAACAAATACATATATTTTCAACCAAAAAGATGAATGTTTAATAAAATAGTTGAAAAATAATTTCGACCAAATATTATACAACTAAAATTCATACATTTTTAACAAAATAATTGAATTTAAAACCAAGCAGAATTTTCGACAAAATATATACATTTTTAACCAAATAGTTAAATTTCCAACCAAGAAGATTAATTTTCCGACAGAAAATAAGAATTTTCAACGAAGTAAATACATTTTGAATAAAAAAGATGAATTTTTAACAAAATAGTGGAATTGAAAAAAAAAAATTTTTAGTCGAAAAAGAAAAAAAATTTCAACCAAACAGTTAAATTTTCAACTCAAAAGATAAATTTTCTACCAGAAAAGAAGACTTTTTAACAAAATGCATACATTTTTAACGAAAAAATGAATTTAAAACAAAGAAGAATAATTTTCTAGCAGAAAAGAAGAATTTTCAAAAAGAAGATAAATTTTCAACCAAACATTGAATAGTTAAATTTTTAGTTGAAAAAAATTAATTTTCAAACAAAAAAAATCTACAAAATAGTAAAATTTTGAACAAACAAAAGGTTTTTCAAATAAAATGATGAATCAACTATATAAAAAAAAAGAATTTTTAACAAAGTAGTTCTCGTTTCAACTAAGCAGTTGAATTTAAAACCAAGAAGATTAATTTTCCGCCAGCAAAGAAGAATTTTCAACGAAGTACATCGATTTTTAACCAAATACATACATTTTTCACCAAATAGTTGAATTTCCAACCAAGAAGAAAATTTTTCTGCTAGAAAAGAAGACTTTTTAACAAAATACATAATATTTTTAATCAAAAAGATGAATTTAAAATCAAGAAGAATAATTTTCCAGCAGAAAAGAAGAATTTTCAACTAAATACATAAATTTTTCAACAAATAGTTGAATTTTCAACTAAAGAAGATAAATTTTCTACCAAACATAGAATATTTAAACTTTCAGTTAAAAAAATTAATTTTCAACCCAAAAAAAAATCTACAAAGTAGTGAAATTTTGAACAAAAAGAAGGTTTTTCAAATAAAATGATGAATCAACGACCAAAAAGAAAAGTAATTTTTAACAAAGTAGTTCCACTTTCAACTAAGTAATTGAATTTTGAAAGAAGATGAAATTTCTACAGAAAAGAAGAATTTTCAATAAAATACATACAGTTTTAACCAAAAAGATCAATTTTCAACAAAATAGTTGAGTTTTCAATCTATAAAAATTGTTCGTCAAGAAGGAAAAAGGCTTTCAACCAAATAATTAAATTTTAAACCAAAAAGATGAATATTTAACCAAGAAGCTTAATTTTATATCCAAAAAGATGAATTCTCAACAAAAACCATACATTTTTAAACAGTTAAATTTAAAACCATAAAGAATAATTTTCTACCATAAAAGAAGAATTTTCAACAAAATACTAACATTGTTGTACCGATTTATGAAGATTTAAAAAAATTGTGTATTTAAATTTTATTCAGAAAAAATATCTTCTCCTTTCACTCCGCTGGGATTCGAACACCAGGTCAACTGATTTCCGGCCAGGTGCTCTAACCATTGAGCTACAGAGAGATCAGAAGAAGAAGTCTTTTTTCTGTTGGGGTCGTCTTCAAGACGTTGAAGTCTTGCTCCGGCTCATAAGCATAAGCTCGCGCACTAATTACCCTTCCATAATAAAAAAAAATCGGTTCATTTTCCAACATTTCATTATAGATTGTACAGGAAATCTTATATGATTACAAAACGCTGTATATTCTTACTTGTAGTCAATGTATACCATGTGCAAGTTTCTTTGTTGTCTACGAGCTTGCGCCATGGCAACAGCGTCTACGGTAACTAGATCTTTACTGCCCCGCGAGTTGTTACAACATCCTTTTTGTTCTTCTTTAAGGATGTCATTCTAGTCGCAGGAAGAATATACCTTATCTGCCATGATAGCTGTGAGACATTTATATATTGTTGGAAGATAGGCTATCGATCCAAAATCAGATGGATTTTGAGCGTCTGGTTTTTCAGGCAACATATACATAGTACCCTGGAGCATAAAGTCTGGTATCAGAGCTGGGTGTTCGGTGATCTTCTGAAAACACATTCTCAATGCAGGATTTACACTAGTCAGGTACTCGTACCAGAATTTGTGAATCATGTCCGGACCTGGAGCTTTCCAGCTACTTGCTCTTTTCCAAACCGCTGAAACATATATAGCTGTGATGTTAATCAGCTTCATTTCATGGTTATTGCTGGCTCTTGCCCTCTCTAGTTGGAACCTCGTAGCGTTCAAATTTCTTCTGTTCGTTTTTCCTTAAACACCCGACCAATAGTTAGTCATGTTTTTCAGTTGAGGGACTTTGGTGTCTTGCTGGTTATCTTGTTTTACACTTAGTTCACGATAGAACCTTCATTCATCTGCTTGAAAGGTCCGATTTTGTTGCCTTCTTGCACTACTTTCCTTGTACCGAAGCAGTCTAGCAGTAAATACATTAAGTCTCTGCCGTTGGAAGTCTATATTCTCATCCAATATTACCATTGTTAATGTCTCGATGTGCTGAGGGTGGATGATTTTAGCAACATCGTGTATTAGCTTTCTGGTTCTATTTCCTTTTTTATATTGAGCCATTCGACCCAATTTGCACCTTACTTTGCTGACATCCAAATCCAACCTGATCTTCCATGTTGGATTTCGCTTCCTTCCTGGGTTAAAGATTGCATTTGTAGGCCTAGTTCTGCGGCCCAACGTTCCAAAAGTTGCCACAGCTGCACAGTATACCAGTGTTTGAACCTGTAACGTAGTTTGTGCTGCGCTCAAATGCATAGGTTAAGCCTTGCTGTTCACGTGTTCTATTTGTGCATGCAGATCATTTGTGATGTTCATCTTGGGCAGAGAATGCCTTTGTGTCGTTTCTACATGTCTGAACTCTAGTAAAGCATGACCAAAATTCCTTTCAAGGTGCTGTAGTTTTTCTGGAATTTCGCTGTACAGATCATCATTATTAATTTTCGAAAATGATTCTAATGGATCCAGTACTTGATGTTCATTATCCCTAGCACCTATGCCTTCAGCTTCAATTAGGTCTTCGTTGCCCACATCTTCCAAGGAAAGTTCATCAATAGGAAGAGGCTGTTTCACTTCCATTTCGATGGCAGCTATTTCAACAGCTGAAAGGAATCTGTTTACAGATATTGAACGTTTTTGATCTGCTGGATTCTGCAGATTTATTCGTGCAGCTAGAAGTGGGTACGCAAGTAAGAAGATTTGATGATGTTCTCTTGTTACACTTTACCCACTTTGCTTTGCCAAGAAATAAAAGCGCATTACATCTTTGTTCATATGGTATGTCTATTTTATTCGCCTTCTTCGTTGTTGAACCTCTGCTTCTGGCTCTGGTTATATTAGGACATCTACCTCTGTAGATGAGATGTGTGGATTAGTCCTGATGTCCTATACCTAAGGGATGAGATCTTTCAGTGCGACTTTCTCTATTGAAAGATACTTTGCAGCAAATTTTGTTCTAAAATTGTATCCTTTTCTGCGTGGGGTTTCAAACTTCGCACTTTCATTATAGAGGAGCACCAATTCCTCATTCATTTTGCTGTTCCACTTGATGCCCTTCCACGGTATTTCTGTTGAGGTGGTTGGCTACAAATGGTTAAAGCTAACCAAAGCATTTTCAGCCCGAACATATTGCAGCTCACCATTACCAGTGCCTTGCATTATGTGGACGCCAGCGGGGGATCCAAGGGCGCCCCGATGATCCTCGGTAAGCGAAAAGCGTTTCAAGATTTTCAAAAGACTCTCCATTAAAATATATGGGTTTTGGTGTTCCTCTTAGTCACTTTTCTCTTTGTTCTCTGTCTACGTGGCATGGAAAACCCTCTCAATATCAATTCTGCAACCAACATAGCTGTCAAATTCATAAGAGAAAAACTCAAGTCCTATCGCGACGATAACGCGAGAATACCTTCGGTATGGTCTGCTTTTTTCCATGAAATAGTGAAATAAACATTTTTAATCATGTAAAAAATGAGCAATTTCATTTTTCATTGGCCAACAATGTCTTGAGAAAGCCGAATTATAAATAAACAAATTGTCCATTTTTTGCGAACATTAGTCGTCTTTGTGAAATCTTTGGGAATTTTTCAAGGCTTTTGTAAAATCTTTAAAATTCTTGTAATCTTAAAAATCGCTGTTTAATTGTTTGAAATATTTTGAAAATAAAATCTTTGAAATATTTCCAAAATCTTTCTTTCATCTTTGTTTGTGACATCTCTTGTGTTCATTGGAAATCATTGAAATCTTATAAAATTTGTCGAAACCTTTGGAAATCACTTGAAATCTTTTGAATATTTTGAAATCTGGTGTACTGTACGCTTTGCAAAATCTTTGACATTCTTGAAAGCGTTTGAAATATTAATGAATTCGTAGAAACATTTGTGAAGTCTTTCTGAAATATTTTCTATTTGTTTGAAATCATTGAAGTCTTTTGAAGTCTTCTAAATCTGGTTGAAATCTTGTGAAATCCTAATGAATTCATTGAAATATTTGTGAAATAATTCTGAAGTTTTTTGTATTCATTTGAAGTCACTGAAGTATTTGAAATATTTTTGAAATCTTTATGAAATTTTTTATAATCTTTTAAAATCACTAGAATATTTGAAATCTTTGAAAATCTTCTAACAATTTGTTTAAATGTTTAAAACATTTGAAATGATTTGACATCTTTAAAACTGGTGTACTGTACACCTACTTTGAATCTTTGGAATTCTTGAAATCTATTGAAATCCTTTGAAATATTTGTGAAGTCCTTCAGAAATATTTTGCAATCGTTTGAAATTACTGGAGTATTTTAAATCTTTCGAAATATTCTGAAAAAATTTTTAATCGTTTAAAATCCTTGAAATATTACAAAATCCTTGAAATCTGGTATACTGTACCGTTTTGTGGGTTGAAAATTCATCTATTTTGGTTGAAAATTCAACTCCTTGGTTGAAAAGGGAACAACTTTGTAAAAAAATCATTTGTTCATTGATAATTTACCATGTTGGTTAAAATCCTTTTTTTCTTGTTCAAAATTTAATTATTTTGTTAAAATTTTGTTTGTGATAATTATTATTTGTTTTTGAAAATTAATTTTTCAAACTGAAAATTTAAGTATTTAACTTTTGTTGAAAATTCATCTTTCTTGATAGAAATTTAATCTTTTTGGTTGAAAATTCTTCTGCAATTTTGTAATTTTGCTGGGTTGAAAATTAATTTTTTTACTGAAAATGTAACTATTCTATTTTTTTTTAATTTAACTATTTTGTTAAAAAGTATGTTTTTTTGTAGAAAATTAATTTTTTTAACTGAAAATTTAACTATTACATTTTTTGATAGAAATTTATCATTTTTGTTTGAAATTTAATCTTCTTGGTTGAAAATTCATCTGCTTGGTTGGAAATTGAACTGTTTCGTTACAAAATTATTTTACGTGATCGAAAATTAATTTTTTCACTGAAAATTGAACTATTCTATTTTAAGTTGAAAATTGATCTGTTATAGGTGAAAATTCGTCTTTTTTGATAGAAAAATAATCTCATTAGTTGGAACTTCATCTTTTTGGTTAAAAATGAATTTCTCTGGTTAAAAAATTGAACTATTTTGTTGAAAATTTATTCTTCTTTCTAAAAATATCAATTATTCTATTTTTGTTTGATTTTTTTTAGTTTAAAATTCATGTATTTTGTTGAAAATTTGTCTATTTTGGAAGACTATATGGTCAAAAATGCATTTTTTGGTTGAAAATTTATTTTTCTCACGGAAAATTTAACTATTCTATTTTTGGTTGCAAATTTATATTTTTTAGTTAAAAATTCATGTATTTTATTGAAAATTTGTGTTTTTTTAGTAAATTAATCTTTTGGGTTGAAAAGTCAACTATTTGATTAAAAATTCAGTTTTTTGTATGAAGATTCATCATTTCAGTTTAAACATCATTTTTTTAACTGAAAATTTAACTATTACATTTTTGTTCTGAAAATTTTTGTTTTATAGAAATTCAATCTTTTTGGTTGGATATTTATCTATTTTATTGAAAATTTAACTATTCCGTTGAAGATTTATTTTATTTGGTTCAAAATTAATTTTTTCACTGAAAATCTAACTATTCTATATTTGGTTAAAAATTCATTTCTTTGGTTGAAAATTTAACTATTTTGTTGAAAATTCGTTTTTTCTTTGGTTACAAATTTATTTTTATAATTTAGAATTTAACTATTCTTATTTTTGTTAAAAAGTTATCCTTTTTAGGTGAAAATTCTTTTATTTTGTTGAAAAATTGTTTTTTTTTTTGTTTTTTTTTTAAGAAAAATAATTTTCTTAACTGAAAATTTAACTATTCCATTTTGGCTTGAAAATTTATCCTTCTTATATAAAAATACATTTATTTTGTTGGAAACTTATCTTTTTTGGGTTGAAAATTCATATTTTTTGGTTGAAAATTCAACATTTTGGGTGATATTTTTCTCTTTATTGACTGAAAAATCTTTCTTGGTTGCAATTTCAACTCATTGATTGAAAATTCCTCCAATTGGTCTGAATATTAGTCAGTTTTGGTTGAGGATTCAACTAATTTGTTGTAAATTCTTATTTTTTTATTTAATTCAACTATTTCTGATTAAAAATTAAAATTTGGGTCATGGAAAATTGCGGAATTTTGAAATTATGATTTTATAGCAACCCTGATTTTTCGATGTTTAATGCCACAAATGAACGGTAAAGTCCTAAAAATCACTCTTGAAAACTTACTTAAGTGTGAACTCGAAATCTGAAAATTGAATTTCGTCCTTTTTCTGAAAATAATCTTGTTCCCGAGCCTCCGAGATGTAATCTCTTTTAAAAAGAGAATTTCTCGTAGAAATTGATCGAAGGCTTGAATAAAAAGATTGTGGCGGTGGGAGGGGGGGAACTCGCGAGAGAATTGCAAGGGTCACACAGTGAATTCGAATGTACGGGGCCGAGAGGAATTTTGAATAGGTTAGGTTAGGCTAGGTCGGATCAGGTGCTCCTTGGGCCCAAGAAGCGGCCAGTGCAGCCTCCCACGCCAAACAAAAGTCCTTAAGCCTTAGACTGAACATGATACCCCATTTACTGTCTATGTACTAAATTTCTAAGTCCCATGTATATCGCACGCCAGTTCACAATAACCCTCGGCCGGAGTTATGTAACCGTCCGTCCGTCCGTTTTCGACGCAGAAAAGATCGCTTTTTCAATGGGACCACTATGCGGACGCATGAGGCGATCTAGAGGATCCAGAATCGCGATAGACTTCTCGAGTCGGTGTGAACGCACTCCCTAGGATTCATGATGAAAAGGGATGAAAAGATTTTCTTTTTTTAAGTTCAATTTTTTATTTGGTCCATTTCTTTAACGTTTTTTTTTTTAATTAAATAAAGAATTGGTAATACTGATTATATTTGACTCAATAAGGATCTGTGGATGAGAACCACTGACTGGCTCTGATGCCTTCCTCGATCCTGTACAATCTCCGGCGTGATAACGCGTGACAATTCGAATTTACTCGCAATTACGGGCGGCTCCGGCTTCTGTGGTTCAGGTTCGGGGAGACGTATGCAGCAGGGGCGTATTAAAGATAAACTAGAATCTTGAAAATGTTTTCTCTGAAAAATACTGATAAAAAGGGCTGAAATTGATTTCCAGTATTTTTTGTAAGCTTTATTAGTTTTTTAACTGTCTCAGGGGGGTTGAAAGTACGATAAGTGAGTTGTAGGATGATGAATTGACATTTTTTAATCAGTAGGGGGTACCCCTGATATTTTTGAGATTTTAGACGGCCCTGTTATATGATACCGGTAGCTCTCCGTGTCAAAGCTGACCACAATCCAATTTTTTGCTTTTGAGCGATAGACAGTATTCTACGATGCACGATCGAATCCTTCATTCGTTCCTTATTGTCCCGGTCCGACAGGAACGTTAATGGCTTTCGCAAGAGAGACTCTGTGACGGGATTTGAAAGTGTTACTCAAAACACGATCTGATTTCACATTCGGTTCAATAGACTCTGTTTTTTAGTAATAGAATTTTCGGCATTTTGGCAGAAATCGGATTGAGGGATTAGAAGTTATGTTTAGTTTCGAAAAATAACTCACTGCGCATTAGGGTGTGTCGAAAATGCAGTCGAGCCTGGATTTAGCGCCGGTTTTGGGGCTGACCTTGACGTTAAATCCAGAGACTCGAAACTATTTTGTCTCTCTCCTGTTTCTCTCTCTGTTTTGTCATTTTGTCTCTCTCCTGTTTCTCTCTCTGTTTTGTCACGCCTGAGTGCACACCGCACATCCCCCCGCAAACGCCTCTTACGCATCCCCACGGCGCGGCGTCAATTCTCGGAAGGGAAAAATCCAGAGGAGCTAAATCCAGGTTTTACTGTATTAACTTTCAACTAAAATGATGAATCTTCAACCAAAACAATGAATTTTTAACCAAATAGTTGATTTTTCAACCAAAAAGATAATTCTACCAAAAAAAACTAATTGTATAATAAATTTCAACCGAAAATAGAATAGCTAAATCTTCATTAAGAAAAATAAATGTTCAACCAAAGAGAAGCGAATTTTCAACAAATTAGTCAAATTTTCAATCAAAGAAATGAATTTTTAACAAAAAGATGAGGTCTCAACTAATGCCATTACTTTCTACCGAAGAAGACTAATTTTTAATCCAATTTTCACCTAAAGCAGATGAATTTTTAACCAAGAAGATTTAATTTTTATGAAAAAATTAATTTTCAACAAAAAATGGAATATTTAAATCTTTAGTTGAAAAAATTAATTTTTAATAAAAATAATTTTCACCCAAAAAATTGAATTTTCAACAAAAAGGATAAATTTTCAACCAAGAAGGTCAATTTTCTATCAAAACAGATTAATTTTCAACAAAATACAGAAATTTTCAACCAAATAGTTGAATTTTGAACTGAAGAAGATCAATTTTGAACCCAAAATGAAATAGTTAAATTTTCAGTATAAAAAAATATTCACCAAAAAAATAATTTTCAACAAAGTAGTTAAATTTTGAACAAAAAAAGGGGTTTCAACTAAAATGATGAATCATTAATCAAAGAAAGGAATTTTTAACAAAGTAGTTCCACTTTCAACTGAATAGTTGAATTCTCAACTTCAAGATTTTTATTTTAAACCAAAAACAGACGAACTCAACCAAAAAAGATGTATCTTGAACAAAATAGTTGAATCCTGAACCAAAACAGATTCATTTTCAACCGAACAGTTGTGATTTTTTACCAACAAAGGTGTAATTTATACCAAAAACAGATATAGCAACCCTGTAATGACTTGACGGAATAATGTGTTATCTATTAGAAGATCAAATTTTCATGATGTAAGTACACTCAAGTCCCGCTTTACCAGATCCCGATATACCATATAAGTGGCTCCAAGGGGCGTGAGAGAGGCGTTTTCAAGGTCAGCGGACTTGCGCAGTTTACGATTCGACACTATAAGAAGCCACAAGTAACAAGGAGAAGAAGAACGGTTTGGAGAGTCCCGACTTACCGTGAAGGCCACTGAGGGTAACCCCGAAACGCCTGATAAAGCGGGACTCCAGTGTATTTCCATTAATACTGCAAATTTTATTTCCCTGCCAGCGTAACTTCCATTCGTTAGTTGCCAAAACTGTTTTCTGCATAAATTTTCTTTTACAACGTAAATTTTCAAGATTTGAGTATATATCACCATTTCTCTAAGAAAATAGATGATTTGATGCAAGAGAAGAATTAAAATGATTAAGGACTAGCAATGTTATTTGCAAAGTCACCTTTGCCTCAGCGGTCGGTCTTGACTCGGTCCACCTTACCCGAAATATCGATAAAAAAAAAATGAAATAGAAAAATTCGGCGCCACTGAGCAAGGTGTTTGTGCGAACGTCTGTGTGTGCACACTGCACATGCAGTTCGGATTAGTGCCGGGGCATGAAAGTCCACCCAGGGAAAAGTGTATAAATATAACCTTTTTTCACTTAGTCAGCGATCGAAGGACAGACATAATTTACTTTGAACACTTGTGATTCTCGCGTTTATGCCTTCTGTGTGCTTAACTGCTATGGTGAAATTTACCTCCATTCACTTCACCTGCCTTTGGAGAGAAAATTACGACTGTCTTGTCTGCCCGAGGAGGCTGTTTTCCAACTACCCGATTTCCCAGCAGAGTTCGTCGTTTTAAGCCTTAGGAAATAAACTAGAATTCATTTCCAGGCCTCGGACTCACTTTAAGAGATCAAAAATAGTGTAAATAGTGTCAAAAATTAAAAAAAGTGTCAAAATAGTGTCATAAAATTTTTCGAGTATTAAAAATGAAGATCAATGTTTATTAAAAATATTTTCCTTTAGGCAAGCTTCACAGTCTTTCCCCTTCTTTTTATTTGACCACTTAAATGCGAACTCAATTCATAGAACCTAATAAGATAATCCAACTATTTTTGGCTTGAAGTTCATTCTTCTCGGTTGAAAAGTCTACTATTAAATTTTTCGTTAAGAATTCATATTTTTTATTAACAAATTTTATTATTTGGTTTAAAATTGAATTACTTTTTTGAAAATTCAACAATTTTGTTGAAAATTTCTGTATTTTATAGAAAATTCGTCTTTTAGGGTAGAATATTGATCTTCTTGGTGGCTAACTCATCTTTTTGGGTTCAAAATTCACTTCTTTGGTTTCAATTTAGCTATTAGGTTGAAAATTTCTTTAATAATCATTTATATAATAATAATCATTCATAATAATATATCATTCATAATTTATTTATTTTGTAAAAAATTAATCTGTTTTGGTAGAAAATTGATCTTCTTGGTTGAAAATTCATCTGCTATAGGTGAAAATTGGATTAAAAATGTGTCTTCTTTGGTAGTAAGTAATGGCATTAGTTGAGACCTCATCTTTTTGTCAAAAATTCATTTCTTTGATTGAAAATTTTACTAATTTGTTGAAAATTCATTTATTTTTTTGAAAACTCATCTTTTTGTGTGTGGAAAAACTCAATTATTTTGTTACAAATTTCATATTAATAAGTGAAAATTTTAACTTTTTTCTTGAAAATTCCTCTTTTTTGGTTGAAAATTAGCCTGTTTTGGTTGAGGATGCAACTCATTTGTTGCAAATTCGTATTTTTTTGGTTTAATTCAACTGTTTTTTATTTTGAATTAAAATATTTTTCGTTTAAATATCAACTACATTTTTCGTTGAAAATTCCTCTTTTTAAATAAAAAATTCAACTCCTTGGTTGAAAGTTAAACTACTTTCTTAAAAATTCCTTTTTTTTTGGTTGAAGGTTTATAATTTTATTTTAAATACTTTGCTTTTTGGTTAAAAATGATTTTTTTAAGCTGAAAATTGAACTATTTTGTTGAAAATTCAACCGATTGGTTGTAAAATAACTTGCTTGTTGAAAATTCATATTTTCGGGTTAAAAGTTCAACTGCTTTTTGTAGAATAATCGTCTTTTTGACTTGAAAATTTCACAATTTGGCATAAAATTCAACTATTTGGTATAAAATTAAACAGCTTTGTAGAAAAATCGTTTTTTTATTGAAAATTAATTCTCCTCAAAATTTAACTATTTCATTCTTAATAGAATATGTACAGTTTTCAGTTAAGATTCAACTATTTGGTTCAAAATTAATTTTTTTTTAAATTAGGTTTTTTATCAAAAAAATTAATTTTCTTGGTAAAAAATTTATCGCTTTTTGTTAAAAATTAAACCATTTTTTTAGAAAATTTAGCTATTTTGTTTAAAACATTTTTTGTTAAAAATAATTCTTTTAAATGATAATTTAACTATTCCATGTTGGGTTAAAATTGATCCTTTTTTCTTGAAAAATAAATTATTTGGTTGAAAGTTGAACTAATTTGATAACAATTGATTTTATTTGTTGAAAAGTAAACTATTTTTTTCAAAATTAATTTTTTATTGAGAATTAATTTTTTCAATTGAAAATTTAACTATTCCATTTTTGGTTGAAAAATTATCGTTTTTTGTCAGAGGTCCATACTTTTTAATTGAAGATTTAATTAGTTGATCAGAAATTAATTTTATTGGTTGAAAATTAAAATTTTTAACTGAAAACTTAACTTTTTTATTTTTTTTATTGAAAATTTATAGTTCTTAGTTGCAAATTTAACTACTTAATGGATGGTTGAACTACTTTGTCCAAATTTAATTGTTTTTGGTTAAAAATTGAACTATTTTTTTGGAAATTCTTTTGTCTAGTTGAAAATTATTTTGTCGTTGTTGAAAATTTACCTATTTAATTTTTTTATTAAACCTGATAGTTTTTAGTTGAAGATTCAACCATTTGATTGGAAATTAGTTTTTTTCGTAGGAATATATAGTTTTTAGTTGAAAAGTTGACTACTTCATTCAAGGTTGAATTTTTATGTTAAAATTAGTTTTTTCAATTAAAAATTGAAATATTTTGTTGACTTTTTTTTTTAGTTGAAAATTAATTTTTTAAGTGAAAATATACCTGATACATTTTTGGTTAAAAAAGGTTACACCTTTTAGTTAAAAATTCAACTACTTGGTTGAACGTTACACTGATTTGTAAACAATTAATTTTGTTGGTTGAAAAATGAACTTTTTAGTTAAAAATTCGTCTTTTTGTTGTTGTAAGTTAATTTTTTCAAGTGAAAAATTAACTATTCCAGTTTTGATTGAAAATGAATCGCTTTAATTAAAAATTCAAATACTTGGTTTAAGGTTGAACTATTTTATTAAAAATGAATTCTGTTAGTTGAAAATAGAACTATTTTGTGTAAAATTATTTATTTTCTGCTTCAAAAATAATTTTTTGAACGAAAACTTTAACTAGTACATTTTTGCTTGAAATTAAACTATTTGGTTAAAAGTTCATTTTATTCCTCGTTTTAATTCGTTAAAGATTTATTTATTTATTAGAAAATTTAACGACTTCGTTGAAAATTCGTTTTATCCAATTTTGGTTAAAAATTTATCGTTTTTGGTTGAAAGTTGAACTACTTGGTTGAAAGTTAAAGTATACTGTTAAAAAATTATTTTATTTGTTGAAAATGTAAATAGTTTGTTACAAATTATTTTACTAAACTGAAAATTAAATAATTCAATTTTGTTTTGAGAATTGATAGTTTTTAGTTGAAGATTAAACTATTTGGTCCAAAGTTGATCTACTTTGTTCACAAAATAACTGGTTGAAAATTTAACTATTTCATTTTCGGTTTAAATTAAAGTACTTGGATGAAAGTTGAACTAATTTGTTAAGAATTAATTTTATTGGTTGAAAATTGAACTGCTTCGTATGAAATTCATTTGACTGATAAAAAATTTAAATATTTTACTGATTAAAAATTTAAATATTTTGCTTCAAAATTTTTTTTTCAACCGGCAATTTAATTTTTTTTATTTTTAGTTAAAATTTTTTGGTTTTTAGTTGAAAATTCAACTAGTTGGAAACTTGCTGGAAATTGTTCTTATTTGGTTAAGAATTGAATTACTTTATTGAAAATTAATTTTTTTGGTTGCAAAACGAACAATTTAAAATTGATAGTTTTTAGTTCAAGATTATTGCATGAAAATTAACATTTTTAGTTAAAAATTCGAATATTGTTTGAACATTCATCTATTTTGATGAAGACATAACATTTTTATTTGAATTTTTGAAATAAAAAAAAAAATTCTCATTAAAAACAAAAAATTTCTAAGAATAAAAAGCAATACTTTATCAACACGGATTTGGTGCTCTATTTATTTGATTCAAGTATTTTTTTCTCCGAGTACAATTGAAAAAATAATTATTTTGTATACTTCTTGAAAATGGAAGGAGAAATAGGGAAAATGGGAAATAGGGGAAAGGGGGAAATAGGGGAAATGTGGAAATAGGGGAAAGGGGTAAATGGGAGAAATAGGCGAAATGTGGAAATATGGAAAGGGTGAAAGGGGGAAATATGGGAAATGGAGGAAATAGGGAAAATAGGAGAAATGTGGAACATACAGAAACTAGAGGAAATAGGGAAAATAGGAGAAATATGGGAAATGGGGAAAAGGGGAAGCAGGGCAAATGTGGAAATAGGGTTAAGGGGGAAAGGGGGAAATAGGAGAAATAGGCAAAATGTGGAAATAGGGGGAAGGGGGAAATATGGGAAATGGAGGAAATAGAGGAAATATGAGAAATGTGGAAAATACAGAAACTAGGAGAAATAGGGGAAATAGGAAGAATATGGGAAATAGAGGAAATGTGGAAATAGGCGAAAGGGGGAAATATGGGAAATGGAGGAAATAGGGGAAATAGGAGAAATGTGGAAAATCGATAATTTTTAGTTAAAAATTCAACAACTCGATTGAAGGTTGAATTACTTTATTAAAAATTAATTTTTTTGGTTGAAAATTGAACCATTTAAAATTGATGGTTTTTATTTGAGGATTATTGCTTGAAAATTAATCTTTTTATTTAAAAAATCAAATTTTGTTAAAACATTCATCTATTTTGATGAAAACGTAACATTTTTATACGTATTTTTGAAATAAAGAAAAAATAATTCTCATTACCAAAAAAAAGTTCTAAGAATAAAAAGAAATATTTTATCAACACGGGTTTGGTGCTCTATTTATTTTATTCAAGTATTTCTTTCTCAAAGTACAATTGAAAAAAGAATTATTCTGTATCCTTCTTGAAAATGGAAGGAGAAATAGGGGACATAGGGAAAATGGGAAATAGGGGAAATAGGGGAAATGAGGAAATAGGGGAAGGGGGAAATATGGGAAATGAAGGAAATAGAGGAAATAGGAGAAATGTGGAAAATACAGAAACTAGGAGAAATAGAGGAAATAGGGGAAATGTGGAAATAGGGGAAGGGGGAAATATGGGAAATGGAGGAAATAGAGGAAATAGGAGAAATGTGGAAAATACAGAATTTTTTTTTTTTTGGATTTTTTTTTTTTTTTTTTTTTTTTGACTGAAAACAATTTTTTTTTTATTCAACTATTTTGTTGAAAATTTAACTATTTTCGTGTACCATTTTTTATTATTATGCTAAAATTATCTTTTTTGTTGAAAATTTACATTTTTGGGTTGAAAATTCAACTCTTCTTCAACTTTTTTTTTAATCAACAATTTTCTTAAAAATGTATTCTTCTAGATTGAAAATTCAACTATTTTTGTAGAAAATTCAATTATTTGGTTTGAATTAACTGTTTTGTTAAAAATTTTTATTTTTGGGTGAAAAATTTAATAATTTGGTTAAAAATTTAATAATTTGGTTAAAAATTTAATAATTTTGTTAAAAATTTAGTATTTTCGAGTGAAAATTCAACTATTTTGTATAAAATGTAATTATTTAGTTTATATGAACTTTTTTGTTTGAAATTTATATTATCGGGTTGAAAATTCTATTCTTCTGTGAAAAATCATGTTTTTGGATTAAAAATTCAACAATTTAGTTGATTTTTTTTTCTTTTCAGACTGAAGAATATACATATTTTTTAAAACAATTATTTTGTTGAAAATTGAACTATTTTTGTAGAAAATTTTTGATTATTCTGCTTAAATTAACTTTTTTCTTAGAAATTAATATTTTCGGGTCGAAAATTCTACTCTTCTTCAACTTTTTTTTTAATCAACAATTTTGTTAAAAATGTATCCTTCTAGATAAGTAGGATAAGTTAGGTAAACCTAGCCATCCTTTTCATTTCGAATTGAAATTGAAATTAAAAATAGTACCACTAAATTTAATTGAAGAATAAATCAATTTAAATCAAACAATTGAATTTTAACGAAAATTATTTTTAAAAATAATTTATTTTTCAAAATTCTGTAAATTCGTAATTTCATTGAATTTAAATTAATTGAGCGCAATCTTATTTTTTTTTGTTGATAAAAAAAAACATAAAATTCCACCAAAAACATTTGCGATGCATAATAAACTATATGAAGGAACTTTTCTTATAAAGTACCTTACATACATTTTTTAAATAAATTGATAAAAACTATTCCAGAGATTATAAAACTTGGCGGGATTGAATGTACAAGAAAAAAGATTTTGAAAAATTGTTTCAAAAATTTTTAGAATTGAAAACATTGTTTTTTTTTTTAAATTTATTTTCAAAACGTTTATAGGGCATTTTATGAAAAAATTGTTTTAATATATTTTGTTATAAATATTTTCTTCAAAATTACTTGGTCAAGTTCAATTTCACCATTTTTAAAATAAATTGATAAAAGCTATTTTAGAGATTATAAAACTTGGCGGGATTGAATGTACAAGAAAAAAGATTTTGAAAAATTGTTTTTAAAAATTTTTAGAATTGAAAAAATTGTTTTTTTTTTTAAATTTATTTTTAAAACGTTTATAGGGCATTTTATGAAAAAATTGTTTGAATATATTTTGTTATAAATATTTTCTTCAAAATTACTTGGCCAACTTCGATTTCACAATTTTTTAAATAAATTGATAAAGGCCATTGAGAATTAAATTTTTTTTTATATTTATGTTAAAAAATTTTATAGGGCACTTTATAAAAAAAAAGTTTCAATATATTTTATTGTGAATATTTTTTTTCAAAATTCTTTGGCCAATTTCGATTTCACAACAAAATTTAATTCTGGCGAAATAATTTGACTCAACTTTAATACCTACCCGTTTTTAATTGATCGCCCAAGGCTAGAAATCTTAATCTCAATGATTAAAGTAAACACCCAATCAGATTGTCATCACTGGGTGAGCAAATAATAGATTAATCGATTAATGACTTGGCAAATCATTTTTTTTCTACATCCTAATTTAATTTTTTTTTTAAATAGTTTTTTTGCTAAATTATTGATAATAATCTTTGAATTTATTTATTAATATTCTCGACAAGCTGCATTTTTTTTTACTTTTTGTTGTTGTCAGAAATGAAATAAATCAAATAATTATGATATTTATTAATAATAAACTTATCATCTGTAAAATTTCTATAATTTGAACTAAAATTTATAATTATAGTTTCCAATGCGCTATTATGAAAAATTTTGATATTTGAGGCCTTAAAAATAAACTTTGTTTCAAATGCTTCAATTTGAAAATATTTAGTTTAAAATTCCAGAATTTTTTGTGATTTTTAATTAAAAATTTTACAATGTTATAGTTATAAATGCAAATATTAAAAATTCCAGGACATTTAAATTTATTAATTTTTGATTGATATATCATCTTTTTTCGAAAATTCAAATGTGTTGTTGAAAATTATTCCTTTTGATTTGAAGATTCAGCTTCTATGCTTGAAATGAATAAATGAAAAATTGTTTAAACAAATTTGTAGAATTTAAGAAATTGTTTTTTTTTCAATTTATTTTTAAAATGTTTATAGTACACTTTGTGAAAAAATTGTTTTAATATATTTTATTATGAATATTTTCTTCAAAATTACTTGGCCAACTTTGACTTCTAGATTGTTGGTTTTCAATTTTAAGATTTTTTTTTTTAATTCAAAAGCCCTAACAATGGGGAAAATTTAAAACTAGGCATTGAAAATTGAATTATTTTGTATTTAAAAATATTCCCAAATATTGAAAATTTTGAAGTCAATTAAAAAATAACAATTTCAGACAAACTAGAACCATAGCAGTATTTTTTTGTATTATTTTCGTTTCAATTATTATATTTCAATTTAGTATCCTAAAATTTTCTGATTTTAGGTTAAAGATGAAAAAAAAGCGAATTATTAAAAATTGAAAAATATTAGATTGAATGATTTTGAAAATAAATAATAATTATAAATAAAGTGTTAAAAACTAAACGATTCGAAATTAATAAGTTTAAAATTGTGATTTTCAAAATCCAAATACATAAAAATAAAATTCTCTATAATATTAAAACATCAGTAATTGAATCATTTCTTTAATTTTGAATTTTTACAATTTTAGAGTTCTGAATTTTCGTTTTGAACGCTGAATTTTCATTTTGACCGTTCATAAGTTTTAATTTTGCAATTGCAAGTGAAATGGTGAAATTTTAAAAAGTATAATTAAAAATTTGAAAATTGCTAATTTTGGTACGGTGAGTTTATTTTTTATCCTAAAAAAATTTATCTAATGAATACTTATATTATTTATTATATATTTTTTTATACATTGAAAATTAAAAATTTTATAAATCCAGAAGCTTTGAATTTTAAATTACTTAAATTCAAAAGTTTTAAATTTATAAATTATCCAATTATAAACGCTTTTTATTTAAAAATATTACGTATTTAATTCTTTTAAGTCTAATGTGACACCCGGTGTCAGGAATACAATTCCTTAGCCTGTGTCTGGGTTGCTCTGAATACCTCGCGCTCGCCAGCGAGCCCGCCCAAGTGCCGATTCTGGTCCCAGAAACCAGTTTTATAGACTCACAACCCCATACGTGGGGTGGTGGTGCGTGGGTGGAGCGATTGTGACTGCGCGATCTCTACGGCCATAGCTCACGGTTGAGCCGTGTACCTTACAATTTGTTATATCACATAATATGCTGCGTCTTAGAAAAAAAATCCTTGAGCAAAAATCACTTGCCATATACCATGAAATAGTTTTCGACACATGAAATATATATATTTTTTTTACCTAAAATCGTATGACATATTAATTTTTGTAGTTATTCCCAGATTTAAATCAGTTTTCTTTACTCAGTTGAAAAATCAGATTCTTTTCTATCGATGTGAAATAATTTCTTAATAAAATGTTCTCATCCCAATAGTAACTTTTTTGTTATGTCCATTGGTCTGTCCATCCGCCTGAATAATTTAATAAATTGATTATAACTTGATGATTTTTTTCTGCCAAACTGATATACTGGAGTATTTCTTCAAATAAATTGCCTATAGCAATAAAGTAAACTGTTTAATACAATTTTCATGTTGTTTGAACACAGACAAACGCTGATGTTGAACGTGTTTCAGGTCAAATGTTAGTGGTCGCAAAATGAGAATTTTTAGTCTCATGTTTGGAACCTTGAACATAGGTGCATATCTAGGGAAAATTCATCATTTTGAGACCGAATTTTGGCAATGAGTTGAATCTTTCTCTGAAAATTGTTGTGTCACGAAAATCTCGAAAGCATTTTTGTCGCCTTTTCTAAATGCCGATTGGTTAATTTGAGAAACTCGAAGGAAGCAATGTTGCCAAATTCACACACATAATTAAGAAATGAGTTTCAGTTGAAGAGCAGTGACAAAGAATGTCGCATTTGTGTGCATGATAGAACTGAAAAACAAATTTAAGATTTATCAATGTCAAATTTGATTATTACATTTTCAGCTAAAATAATTCATTGTCAACCAAGAAAAGGGAAATTTTCACCAAAATAGTTGAATTTTTAACCAAACTGATGAATCTTTGATGAGAAAAATAATTTCTCAACAAAAAGTGCAAAAGTTGATTTACTCACTAAAAAATATTTTAATTTTCAATAAAAATCTGTTAAATTAAGCCAGAAAGTACAAATTTTAATGCAAGAAAGATATCTTAATCGATAAAGAAAAAAAGTCTCATCCGAAATGTTGAGTTTTGAAGCCATAAAAGAAGTGAATTTTTGAACTGAAAATGATAAATTTTCTAGTAAAAAGGGAAAAATTACATTTCAATGAAAAAAATCAACAGTAACATAAGAAAGAAATGAAAATTTATTTATTTTTTTTTTAAATTAAATAAAAAATTGTATTAATAATATCATTATTATAACGGACAGTGTTTATGAACAACGAAGAAAACGCGAATTTAGACTATAATGGTCACCATATTTGATCCAAAATTTTTTTAATGTGAAAAACCCTATATTTTGTGAAATTAAAAAAAACGCAAATTCTATGATATCCAAAATGTTGAGTTTTAAAGATATAGAAGATTGTGAAAATAGGTTTATGGACGTTATGTATATATATATAGTTAAAAGTTTGTCACAAGAACAACCGCAGGATTCTGCAGGCAGCAGGTGCTAATCTTAAAAAATGCACCTGCTCCCAGCGAAATCGCGGTAAAATTTCAACTGTCACCACGTCTTACAACCGTAAGATGGATGGCCAGTCTTCGACAAATTCAATACGATGATCCGGCAAAAATCTCGTGTACCCTCAGGACACGGAGCGACCCAAGGACGACCGCCTTCTGCATTTTCCCCGCAATGTTTCAGTATTTTCTAGACACATAGGGATGCTTTTCAGGCTATTTACGAGTTAAACCTTGGCACCTCCAAGAGCGCCGATGATCAGGACGATTAGCTTGACAGAATATTCCGGGCATAACCGTCGCAAATCCCTTATAAGGTCTTTATACCTCTTTTTTTCATTCTCCTTGGCTATGATGTTTTTGTCAGCTGGTGTTGAAAATTCGATAATGAACATGGTTCGTTTCTCGAAGTCAAGAAGAACTACGTCAGGCCTCGAGTGCGCAACAGAAACAATTGTCGAGAATATGAAGTTCCAGTATATCCGGCACTTCTCAATTCTCGACAATCCACTCTATTTCCCTAGGAGCGTTTAGCGGAGCAGTATTTGGGCACATGCCGTGAGAGTGACAGAGATGGTAATAAAGCACTCTTAGTGCTGCATTGTGCCTCTGCATGTAGGTCGTTCGCGCATGAATTGGTCAACTCGATAGTATGTGTCGTAGATGCTCTGGGTGTGCATGACACGCTCTGCAGCTATCATCGGGAATGTCTTGGCCCAAAATGTGGCGACGCTATGCTAGCGGGAAAATGACACCGTCTTGACATGGCAAAATCAAGCCCTCCGTGTCCGACTTTAATCCGGGTGATTTAAGGAAAGCCAATGTTAGCTCATACGACATCGAAAGATCCTTTACATTTCTGTCGAAGATGCCGTGCATCTTTTTGTCGAGGAGCTGTTCGCGGAAGTTTTTCTGCTATACTTTCTTGATCCGGGCCTTCAGGAGTGAGTACTCGAAATGAATGAGATTCGATGCATTTTGCTCATCCCTGATCTTGAAGTCAGAGCCGAGTGTTTCAGCAGCCTCCTCCGCTGGTTTTTACAGAAACGCTTCTTTGCCCACTTCTTCGGGTTTCCTGACCATTTTAAGAAGAGGGCCTTGTCCATTTGCGACTATATGTGCTTTTCCAGAATAATTCAGTTGTAAAGACATTCAGAATTTAGTATTCCGCGACGACCTTGACGGCGTGAGATGTAAAGTCGCGGAACAGAAGATTTAAGGTGCTTGCTTTTGTTCATGTGCATAACTTGTCGGCACCCGATGTCATGGGATCTGAGCTCGTACTTCGTGCACGGAACCACTTCAAATGAATAGAGTACTGCCGGGACGGCAAGCATGTTCGACGCAGATACTTTGTTCCGCGCCGACAGTTCGGAAGACCAGATCCGTCGGACGAGACGTTTGTATCTGCATCAGAGAGTATGCTTTATAGATGTCACGTCCTGAATTCGGTTCTGTGGCACGCCCAGGTATGTATAGGTCTCTCCAGTACCAAGGTGTCGTATAGCGCTTCTGTCGACGAGCTCAGTGTCTTCCGGGACGCCATTAAATTTCCCTTTCTTCAAATAAACCTTGGCGCATTTTTCTAACCCGAACTCCATTCCAATCTCTTGAGTGTACTCTTTGACCCATGATGTTAGTAACGACGACAGGATATATAGTGGATGTTTTCGGTCCGTATTTTGCTGATGGCAAGAACAACGAGGCTAGTATCTTTGACAGTCTTTTAAAACGAGACTCAATGAACGTCCGTACATGGATGCCCTCAAACTCTGTTATTGTTGTCGATCGCTGTTTTCGGGACTGTCTCAAGATCTTAGAAGACCGTGGATTCGTTTCCAAAATGCCTTATTTTCTCCAAACAGGATCGCAGCACTCTACAACTGAAGCAAATGAATCAAGGCTCGTTACTAAAGTCCGATGGGTGGTTGAGGCAATCAATGGTTTGATAAAAACGTGGAGAGCTTTGAGCGATGTTCTTCTAAATAGTCAAATCCCGTACATCAGGGATTACGTCAGAATAGTCTGTGCTCTTTGTAATGCCTTCGAGAATGAGCAGAAAAAGAAAAATAGGCAAAAATAAGGGCATCGTGGGTTCCTATAACGCAAGAGGAACTACCTGCTTTTCCTAGGTTAACTATTGATGAGTTGCGATACATCACACTCGGAGCGTATCAGCTGAAGCAAGCTCAATCGTATACTGAGGAACATTTAGCAGATGATGGAATGCACTCCATTCTTGTCCAGAAACAGGAGGAAGGCATTCTAAGAGTACAAATCCAGTCTCGCCATACATCTTCCAAAGTGTACAAATTGTGGATAGAAACTAATGCTGGACCCAATCTGATAAGTGGTCGGTACTGCCAGTGCAAAAATGGTGCAAGAGTGGTAGGATGTTGCGCTCACATTGCTACTGTTCTGTGGTATCTTGGTTACTCTAGATATCGACAAAACACTCGCAGACCTTTACGTGAATTCGAAAGTCATTTAAACGTTGCGTCGTGTTGGTCGGAAGATGAAGGAGAAGGAGCTTCATCTTCAGATGAACAAACCGATTCTTACGAACAAAACTCTTGCACAGTACGTAACCTCTAATTGACCGTAAATTCTAATTGATCCTAATCTAATATACCATTTCTTAGAAACACGCACCTCTAACTTTGTTTCGATCTTTTTATAGAAATGATTGTTAATAAATCTGATAAAGCAGAACATTTGTTCTCTTTTCATGGTCACAGACCTAGTAGAGTATAAAAATAAGCCTTACTTTAAAGGTTAAGTACCTCGAGAAAAATGATGGCTTTAACATATGTTGTAACACATATATGTGCGCAGTTTTTGGTAAAGTACGATCTTGCGCGAGCAATACTAAAAATATGAAAGCAAGCATGATTTGAACGAAAGTGCGAAAACCCATGTAAAATACGAACTTAAAAATGCCTATTTCTTGAAATGAAATCACTTTCAGGAAAAATCCTTTTAAGAGGTTATCAGACGTAGTTAGATGAATAAAATAAAACACTTTCGAGACCAATTAGTAGATGGCTCAAAAACCGGCCTTATTGACCCTCCTCCTTTGTAGAGCTTTTTCGAATGCACAATTTTTGTCTCATCTTTTTACGTACCTTGCGTCGTTTTTCCGAAAATTTAATTTTTCTATTTTTAATGTTATTTTTTACGAATATAACAAAAACTACACATCCTCTCAAAAAGTGATCGATAAAAAATTTGTAAATCTTTTTTACATTTACAGTTTTAATGTTTCCATCCTTTTTCATATCTTGCATAGTTTGACTGCAAAATTTAATTTTTTACTTTTCATTATTTATTTGTGCGATCAAAATTTGAATTTTTTATTTTATTTTTTGCATTCAAAAAGTTGTTACGACAATATTGTAGGGTGTTCAAAAAGCAACAATTTTACTCTCTTGACTTTTTTCGTATCTTGCGCTTTTTGGCCTATAATGTTCATTTTCGCTTTTTTTTTGGCATTTTGTAAATGCCTTAACTCCAGTAATTTTCATTTTATAAAAAAAAGTCGTAAGATGAATTGTTTTTATTTTTGAATGCTACAAAAAGCCGTACACAGAATTATTAAATATTGAAAAAAGTGGTCTCAAAAATTTTTTAAATGCGCTCACTCTCTGAATTTTTATCCAAAATGGCTGGCTAACGAAGCTCACCTTCATTTTAGGAAAGTTGAAGAGTATACCAAAGCCGAATCCAATCTGTCAATTCTCTCGAATGTTATCGCGCTGACAGACTAAAAATCTACATGCATACATGCATGCATACACACACACAGGCAGGCAGACACATTCGCCAGAACCTTCTCTGATGAGAATATAAAAAATTTTTACAAAATATTCAGGGGGAAAAAATTGTCAAACCAAATGCTGTAGCTTATGTCTTAGAGATACAACACAAAGTCTATTTTCAAAAACATCCTTGGGCTATGTTTACTTCAGCATATATTTTCTACTAAAGTTGTAATATTTTCCTTTAATGTTTGAATAAATTATATCTGCTGAATCAGGGTGGCGGATAAGGTGGAAGAAAATTAAATTCTTGGTCATTTCGCAGTTTTTCCCGGCTCACTAACATTTTTTCAGGGTCATTGGAAACAAAAAATTCCAACTCTTAATGCTGAAATTTTTTTCATTTTAGGTAATCAAATGAAAACTAAACTGCACATTGAAGCCTGAAAGTGTAACTATGTTGAATTTCATAGTATATTACATCACAAGTAGGGAGAGAGAGGGAGCGAGAGCGAGAGGGAGGGCGAAGAGCCTGTCGTTGTGATTTTGCCGTGCCCTGCAGCCACCCATCACACGGTTATGAGACGTGGCCATGAATGTGATTTACCGCATTCCTACTGGGAGTTGGTGTCATTTGTAGATGGCAATTCCTCCCAGTGGGACCCTGCGGTGGTTGTTTAACCTTATTTTTCAAATACATATATATATATTTCGGTTTCGATTCCTTTGGAATAGAACTAAAGGACCTATGACAAAGTCACTGAATGCGTCCTCAGCTTGCGGATAGAGTGTCCCTGTACCAAGGGCTTCTGCTGAATATGGTTACAATCATTAATATGCAGCCGCGGACAATTGTCCAGGGATGGTCCCGAAGGAATAACCGCTAAGCGGAGGCGTAGCGACCATGCCGAAAGCTGAATAGCACCTCTGTGAGGTGTCTTAAACGGTGACTGTGGGATACCGGGCGACCTCTTAGAGTATGCAGCCTTATCCTTGCACGCGGGGCTTTACAAGGATGGACGAACCCTTTCCCTAGTTGCTCGTGGGAACAACAATGACACCACCAAAACACCAAAAAGTTGTAGATGCGGTTTAAAACGATCGAACGCGCAGAGCACCCGACAATGGTTCGGCAAACAATGCCGATCATCCTAGAGTTCGGGGTGCTGAAAATAATTTAGATGGAAACACGACGACGAACCGGCGCATCCACACATCACTACTTTCCAACCGAGCAATTCACGCCTACCCCGAAAGGGAAACGGCCTAATGATATAATAATATAATAAAAAAAAAGGTGTAGGAATGTAGGAATGTAGAACTGTAGGAATTCTCAAACTTATAAGACCATTATCTAGTGAACCTTCAAGCATCAGCAGACATGATTGAAAGGGTGAATACATTTATTTTATTAATTCTCCGGTAGGAAAAGGAGGGCCTTTGAAACCAAATGTCCCCTTTATTTGCAAATAAGAAATCTAGTTGTCCGGGCAGTTCTTCGTCGTTCTTCCTTCTCGTTGCTCTATTTGGCCAACCAAGCCAACACAGGACCGCAGCAAGGTGGCTCCTAATTCCCGCGGAAAACAATACGGCGGAAACAAGAAGAGAAAGAAATAGAGAAAGGGACGACGAAGTACAGTAGGAAGAGCGACATAAGCCTCTACCTTCGCGGAATTCGATTTAGGCGATTGAGAAACACGTTTCCGTATACTCATCGCACTCAAAATACCCATCTCCACTCGCTAACATGACTACTCAAATACGTATGTTGCGCTTACATGAACGAGGCACTTGAACAATTCCGTCGGTGTGTTCGCAGGCAAGTATTATATGTGTCTCGAGTACGGTACCCACGTCTTGAGGTGCTTCGACAATATTAAAATTAAAGGGATCTCGGTGAGGCTAAGGCTGAGCTAAGCGCATCCACCGCGAACAACTTATTCCTCTGTCGAGAGTCGACGAGAGAAATTGAGGGAATAAGAGAAACAGAGAACTAGATGGTGTGAGAGAGAGAAAGATAGAAACAGCACAGCAGTTCGAGGCCACTGAAACCAGCTGCATTCCCGGCCTTTAGAACTCCACACGGTGAAAATTTACTGTCGTAACCCAGTCCTAATGCACTGACTGCAGTTATGGACGTTCGTTGCTGCACCTCGTCGAGCAAGAGAGAAGGAAAGAGAGAGAGACTGTTGAACATTGGACTGAGAGGAAGAGAGAGAACTGATGATGTGCGAGTAAGAAGGAATCAAGTCGAGCCATCGTTGCGAGCCTGTAGTTACCTACTCTCAGTGCTCGGTACTCGAGTAGTTCTAAACAAGAGCGGTGGTGTCGTACAGCAATGTTATCTGCCACCCTACCAGACGAGCAAGTAAGCGAGCAAGAGTCTATGCCTCGCGGTAATAGCTTATGCCTTATATCCAGGGCCGTAGTATTTTCTCTTGTGAGGTCCTCCTCAATCTGTCTCTCTTTTGTAACACTCTAAGAAAAATTCGAGGGCTTGATTCTGTGCAGGAGAAGAGAGGGATCACCCTACGCCCTACGGGCTATACGCCTACGCCTAGAGCCTGCAGCCTACACGAGAAAATTTTTTTTTTGCGTTCAAGCGAGATGAAATCATCACAGACGTAGGGTTACGAGCGCTAATGCTAAGGGAGGGTCAGCTTTGTGTGGCTTAACTTCAGAGATAATACATGTTAAGAATTTGGGTGTTAATGCCCGGATTTATTTCTGGGTCTAGATTCATGGACCACACTGCAAACAAGTTTCACGGTGAAAAATGTATGTTAAGCCAAAATAGAATTGTTAACGCTTAAAATCTACTATAATTTTTTAAATATTAGGCGTAAAAGTATTTTCATGTTTAACTGAAACATCCGAGACGCTAGAGTCTACACTCGACACTGTAAAAAATGTCTGTATGAAACTTCAAATACATTTCATTGTAGTTTTCAAATGCTAGTGTTGTAATGTTGTCTTTCATGTATTGCAATTTCACTTACAATACCATGTTTGAAATTTTTTCATTACGCTTGTATTGTAGAAGTATTTGTAGAACCCCAAACCTTTTTAACAGTGCAGACTATGTTAAATATCCATTTTTCTCCGTGTACTGTGATAGAAAGTGGAAACTGTTCGATTTACGTATAACAATCGTAAATTTCTCTTCGTCATTGGTAAATTTACCATTTTTGTGATTTGAAAATACACTGCACGTAAAATCAGAATTGATTTTAAAAGTATTTAAAAACAGATTTCCGGGTGAGATGTTTCGGAATTGAGAATCAAGGTCATTTTGAGGGAAGATTTAACGTCTGTCAAAATATTACCTTTTGGAAGTGCTCACAAGTCAACGTCAATGCAGTCGATGCACAGTGCACACTACACACACCAGACCAGAGAATAGTAATTTGACCGAGCCCCTCAGAACAACCGTGAGGCACGAGGGACCTCGTAAATTATGAGCGTGGGACAGGCGTCAGAGTGGCCTCAGGGCCCGTTTTGTCTCAAATTCTACTCTCTTTCGAGGAAAGGTCTGGGCCGTTCTAAATTGGGCGATCGTCTTTTCCTCCACGTTTACCTGTGTACCCTTCCCCTTCCAGTGTGCAATGACACTACCCCTCGCTGGATACAATGTGGCTCCAGGCCCTCGATGTTAGCTGCCCTATGGAGACAATCCCATTGTCTTTCAACTTACCTATATGAGGTAATTAAAATTTTTATCTATTGTTTTTTTTTGTACAGTTGTTGACAATTTCAGAAAAAACCACAACTTTCTAACATTATTCAAAGAGAATATTATTAAAAATAATAATAACTTGATAATCGCTGGGGGATTATATTGAACCTCAGAAATAAATTTTGTATTAATTTTTTATGTACATTGTTGCTTTTAGGGTCAGGTGAATTGAAAACAATGAAGTTGTTTAAAACGTTTTCTCACACAATGGTGGTCCTCATCAGTGAGTTTTATTAAATTTGTGAAAAGCACATAATGTCTTGTAGGTACGCAGTTTTACAATTATTGGAAGTAATATTATTCTTTGGTTAATATCTCAGTTGTGAAATTATATACATTCTTCAATTAAATATTTTAAGTTTATTTTATTTTATTAATAACTATTATTATAGCTTGCAGAATTCTTAAAGAAAATTCTTTTAACGAAGCACAATTGATGAAAAACAATTACAATGTAGTAGACAATTTTTTTAACAAATTTATAAACCAATTTTTTTTAAGTTGTCAGAAAACATTGCAGTCGAAGAACTCTTTTAAAATTTGTTGTTTAGCGACGTACATTTATTTGAAAATTTTTGTATTTACACTCTTAAGCACGTTTTTTTGTGTATAAGAGAAATAATGTTTGTTAATTAATGAATTTTTCTGTCATCATGAGGAATTAATTATATCTGTGAAAGTGAAATTTTTTTTTTATTAGTTGAATGTTTATAGTCGCATCAACTGCCACGGTCATTAGCGACTGTACTGTAGGGTTAATTATGAACTGTAGGGTATCTGTAGGGTATTATACCAAGGGACAGAAGCCGGATTCGGATTCAGCGACCCCAAAAACATATAGATATGCCGGTGTAGTCCGCCGGGCAGACCACTTTTTTTTTGTGCCGGTGTCTATTTTTCAGATAAATGTTATTACGGCACAAACTATTAAATACTCTAAAATATGTATTTCTAGATCTATAATTGTGCTCTCAGGAATGTCAAAAGACTGAATTATCATGAGATTTGAATATACGAACTCTTTCATTAGCGTCCGAACAGGGACCCAGAAACGAAGATTGTTGAAAGGACCACGCACTAAATACATGGGAAAAAAGGTCGAGGTGGAATTTTCTATGTTTGTGATATTTTTTAGTTTATGCTCTCCTCATCAAAAAATCCTAATGGCAAAAACTCAAATTATGGACAGTTTTTTCGCTACGACAATTTAAATGTCAGATTTGGGTACATATTTTTACCTGTGGAGTGGAATATATCACAAATTTTTTTCCACCCTTTGTATTGCTTTCGTGTAAGTTTATGCAAAGAAAGAATTGCACGGACGAACAATGCGATGTAATCGCGTGGGAAGTGATAAGCGCTAAGCGTTCGGGCGATGCTCTAAGCGCTTGGGCAACGCACAAAGCTTTCATATAATTGCATTTTATCGAGCTTCAAACGCGAAATTCTATTTCTATTATCAACAGGCGTTTGCTTGTCTGAATCGGTGACACAAATAGCTAATTCACAAACGCATGACAGCGCTACTTGCGATTAGAAGATTGCATTCCAAGTTTGTCTCAAAGCGCTTAAGTTGAATGGCTAGACAAAAGAATCGATACCCAGCGTTGCAATTTGGCACTGATCAACCAGCTTATGGCAAGCACTCTAAACTAGCTTTTACAGAATTCTCCTTTCGTACCAACGCTTCCATCCTACCCTCAACGCTAAGCGTTTTAAAAAAACACTCATGCAGCATAATAAACTCCCAGGGTTTGCTGTTCGGCTTTGATTCGTCAGTTTAAGTCAAGCAGTCTAAAACACTTTATAGGGAATGCTTATCTCGTTCCAACGCTCGGACTTTAACTCCAACGCTAAGCGTTTAAGAAAGCATCCAGAGAACAAAATCAACTCCCAGCATTGCCCTTTGGCTTGGATTAGCCATTTGAAGACAAGTAGTCTAAAACATCTGATAAGGAATACTTATCTTTTTCCTATGCTCCCACTTTAACTTCAACGCTATGCGTTTAAAAAATCACCCAAACAACAAAATCAACTCCCAGCGTTGCCCTTGGGCTCGGATTAGCTATTTTAAGACAAGTAGTCTAAAACACCTAAATACTTATCTTTTTCCTATGCTCCCACTTTAACTTCAACGCTAAGCGTGTCAGAAATCATCCTGACAACAAAATCAACTCCCAGCATTGGAATTTGGCACTGATCAACCAGTTTATTTCAAGCACTCTAAAGTGCCTTTTACAGAATTCTCCTTTCGTTCCAACGCTTCCATCCTACCTTCGACGCTAAGCGTTTAAGAAAAGCACTCAGACAACATAATAAACTCCCAGCGGTGCTGTTCGGCTTTGATTCGCCCGTTTAAGTCAAGCAGTCTAAAACACTTTATAAGGAATGCTTATCTTGCTCCAACGCTCTGACTTTAACTCCAACGCTAAGCGTTTAAGAAAGCATCCAGAAAACAAAATCAACTCTCAGCGTCTGCTGCTTTCAGTGCCAAATTGCAATGCTGGGAGTTGATTTTGTTGTCTGGGTGATTTCTTAAACGCTTAGCGTTGGAGTTGAAGTCAGAGCATTGGAACGAGATAAGTATTCCTTATAATGTGTTTTAGACTACTTCTCTTAAAATGGCTAATCCGAGACAAACAGCAACGCTGGGAGTTGATTTTGTTGTCTGGATGCTTTCTGAAACGCTCCGCGTTGAAGGTACGATGGAAGCGTTGGTACAAAAGGAGAATTTTGTAAAAGGTAGTTTAGAGTGCTTGACTTGAACTGGTGGATCAGTGCCCGAATGCAACGCTGGGCATCAATTCTCTTGTCTGGCCATTCAACTTCAGCGCTATGCGACAAACTTGGGATGCAATCTTTTAATCGCAAGTAGCGCTCGTCATGTGTTTGTGAATTTGTGTCTGCTATCACCAGGGACTACGAAGAGGAGATTTTCCTGGCGCATGCGTAGTGGATGGGATTCCCACGCGTTTAAGAGCGCTCGGAAAAACAGGAGCAAGCGGCCATGAATAATCTGCGTACTGACTCAAGTCAGCCCCACCCCTGGACCATCGACTAGCGGCAGGCGACAAAGGCTTGCGTGGCAGATAGCACATGCTGACTGTGCGCCACCACGCTGCGGGAAACCGAACATGGCAGTTGTTCTTCTCTTTCGACCGTCCTCTCACTCAGCAGTTCTACGCTCTAGACACGAGTAGCGCTCCGACTCTTTTGAGAGGGAGAACGGAGACGTCACTCTAAGAAATATCATTCGTGATTCTAAGCTCTGTGTGAACGCCTCGTAGCACGCCAAAAATAAAGATAAGTTGAAAAGACAAAAGGACGGAATATTTCACGAGATGGAAAAAACTATGAGAGGACGCTTGAGGGGAGGAAGACTCCTACCCGGTGGGTCCCTTTAATCGTTCATTTTTTTTGTTCGGCTTGCTATAATTCTTTCGTTTCAACCTCGTGTGCCGAACTGGTAGGCACACGCCGTTGAAGTTGCTTAGTTGCTGACCACGGGCAAGGTCAAATTTTTTTGAGTCGTGCTCGTGGTAATAAAATCAAATTTGACTATAGTTTACTGGGTCATCATGGACCCCCGCTGGAGCGGTATAACTCCATCCTTTAAATCTTAAATTACTAAATTGATAAGTGGTTACTCGGACCTCTCCATATAACGGAAGTTTTGTCGCGGTCAAAATGGCGTTAATTGTCACGCGATATAAATTGTCGGCGATTCTAGAAAATCACTCTTGTTGAGTGAGGCGAAGGCCCACTCATTGTAGTTATTTATTGTTTAATTATATTGAATCGAATTCTAACGTAATCTAATTATACTTGAAGTGAATATAAAATTGCGTGGATTAACTTTATGCTAACCCTCTGCGTTAGTCCTTACCGGCTCACTCTACCAGAGCTATTGGGCAAGCTAGTGATAGAGTAAATTGAAATACCATTGAAGTTTTGAAGAGAATTAAATGCCATTTTGCATTTTGATAGCTTTAAGGTAAGAAAACTATCTGGCGCCCTTCAGGCAATTCTCGGACTCATTCTGAGTCCATATTAAATTAGAAATAAGAGTCAAATTATTGAAAATAACAATAATCGGCAAAATGCAGGTTAGTATATATATATATATATATATATATATATATATCTAGACATTGGAGATATACAGACTTCTCTTGCATTTATGGCTGTAGCTGTGCCAAGACAAGACCAGGTAGACTTGTCTTAAAGACAAGAAGTGCAAGTCTTGATAAATATACCAAATTGCTCTTAAAGAAAATTAGATTAACAATTTGTGGCTTTAATATTTGCCAGGGTCAAAATTACAAAATTTTTCGTTTGTAAATTTGATTGTCCATTATACTCCGACCTCTATAAGCTATTGGCCCCATCGGCAGGGCCTGTCATTTCCAGGAATCAGGTAGCTAGGTTAGGACCAAACAGTGGCATCTGCTGAGGATTAAAATTTTACAACTGATGAAACGTTTAATTTCGTAATAACTAATTTTTAAATAAGAAATTCGGAACCTTTCTGTCTCAACAACTGCCGGCACATCAAATTTTCCATAAAAAGATTAAAACTGTCATTTTCTAGAAGTATCTAGTGAACTGTTAGAGATAGGAAAAAATGGACTACATTTTGAGATTCGCGATCCAAAGAACATAATTATTGCAGATAAATAAATGTATTAATACATCAAAAATAAATACCACGGAAATAAATAATATAAACATTCTACAAAATTTTTAGCGGATTAGTGATGACCCTTAGAAGCCTTGGTATCTAGGCATAAATTTTTGTTTTCAAGTCGAAAATATTCGTCTGAAGACATCAAAAATAGTCTGGTTCCGTCTCACGAGCTAGACATACAGAATAACTTGAAATTGTCTTGGATTAGTCTTTACCCCAGACAAAATCAAGACTAAATATTTTAACCCGGGGAGAAATAAGAAATAATCATTTTAAAAATAATTTTTTGTTATCGTCTTGATAGTCTAATCTGGCTCAGATCTGGCACTGGTCAGCGTTCCATAACATAAAAATTGTAAGTGGCAATCAGCAAAACTTTTTTCACCGTTTTCAAGAAATTGGCATGGTATATAAATTTACTTGAAAAAAAAAAGAAATTAATATTAATTTTGAAATTTTCTTCTTGCAATAACAAAATTACTACAATAATATTCTTATAGATTTAAATAAATTTGATTGAAATATGAGATACATCGTTTTTTGAATGTTATAAGTAATGAGAGTGTCTCTAGAGAACGAGTGATGCTATTTTATAGTTAGGAGTGCGTCTTTCTTGCATTATGTTAAATATGAGGCAGAATACGCCAAGTGTTCCCAAATAAATGATTGTTTTTTGTTTTTTTTTTCATCAGGTTAAAACTTAGCTGAAATATAGTCCTAGTGGACCTATATCAATTCACCGAACCAGAGGTCTATTTGTCAACCGGTTGTCAATATACAGGGGCCTGAAGTTTTCACTTTTTCAGGTGCTTTTTCACCTTCACTTAGTGTCACTTCTTTTAGAATTATCCGATTGGACTTCTATTATTGTGTTTTGGAAAGCCCTTTTCATGTACGTGAAGACGATCATAACAATTTTTTTTTTCATGATGAATTTTTATTTATTTTTGTTGAAAATCAAAATTAAATTTTATTTTTTGACAAAACATCTACTTACATTTTCTTTCCTTTTTGAAAAATATATTTTTTTACACTCTTCAAATTCATGCAGGAGAAAAAGTGCGCTAAAAATAATTTCATAGTCAAATTGAGATTTTTACGCACGAGATGACCATATTCAACTTACGCAGCGCCCGGGAACGAATACTGTTAGGTCTAACTTGCCTCTAAGCTTACATTTAAAAACTTGAGATGATTTTTTGTGTGCGTGTGTATATTATACAAACGTAAAATCGAACCCACAAGCGTAACAATCTCAATTTGACTATAACTGCACCTGAAAAAGTGAAAATTTCAGGCCCCAGTATACTGACAACCGGTTGATAAATGGACCTATGGTTTGGTGAATTATTATGAGAGGTCCACTAGGACTATAATTCAGCCAAGTTTCAACCCAATAAAAAAAAAACAATAATTTTAGGTAGGAACAGTTGACATATTCTGCCCCATATATAAGTGATGATATATTAAAAACAATTGAAAATAATTAATACGTTCAATAATTAGAACTTTTCGAATTTAAATCTTTTTTGTTAATGAATTTTTTCCGTGTAGTTTGGCGTACAATTTTTGAGACTAGGGTTTTAGAAGAAAAGAATATATTTTTCAGTAATCTGTTACCTTAGGTATTATTTATTGTGTATATATTATTTACTGTTTGTTTATTGAGCTGGCTATAGATCCTCTAGCTGCTGACCATACAAAAGTTTTACAGTTTTAACCAGCCTCAGACTAGACCGTCTGATTTGCGCCAGATTAGGGTCAAATTATATGGCGCAATCATTTGCCATAACCTAAAAAGTTTCATTGGACTAGTGATAAGGCACTGGCTTCTGGCTACAGATCAAACTTCATATCTAAGGTGCGGGAAGTTTTTCTAGTTAGTGGCTAGGCCAGTGGACAGTGCTTTAGACGAAACTTTTGTCTAATTTTTTTCAAGCTTTTTCTAGCTAGATCTATGCCAGTGACTTGACTGACAGTCCTTACAAGTGAGATTCAAGTAACATATGCCAGTACATTAGCAGGTGAAAAACTAGTACCTCGATAGATTTTCTGAACCAGATGCATAAATGATAACATAAGTAAGGAAAAAGATGACCATATCTACGACACCCCATAGACGAATATATATGTACTTCTTTATGTATGCACGGAGAAAAACGAAGGGTCAGTTGGGTCATCTAAATCTGCCGATAGACTGTATTGCAGGGTCAACTATAGGACAGCCCTTGAAGATGGCTTAAGCGACTATCTCTAGAAGGTTAAAACAAGAGGTTCAAATCGATCATCTCATAGTGCCGACTTCGTCATCTCGAACGGTCGACTCAAGCGTCATGAAGAGTCGAACCCATCATCACAGATGGCGGAATTGATCATTATAAATGGTGAAATCGCTCATCATACAGAGTCGATTCGCTCATATTAGATAGTCGACTTGGTCTCCTCGGACAGGCGACCTGGCCATCTTAGCGGGTTGATTTGAATATCCTACATTTTCTATATTTGTTATCCTTTTCCTACTTATTCCAGTCTCTCTCTCTCTCTCGCTCTCTCTCTCTCTCTCTCTCTCTCTCTCTCTTATAAGAGGTTGGAAATTATAAAATTAAGCGGAACCTATAAAACCTGGAACTTATTTGTTGTGAACATTGGACTTAAGCATTCAATCATTTTGAATAAACGCGACAACGGTAAATCATCAGGTCGGCCCTCCGCGATGGGTCATAAAATGAGAGCCTCTCCGACTATGTCAAAAAAATTCTGGATGGCTCTTTAGACCATCTAAAAGAACGGACTGTATTTATTCTCGATCGTCCAGGCGCGAACGGAACGAAAATATCAGCGTAGCCAAAAACGAATCAAGAGTTCGGTTGGGGTTGAACCGTATCGAAATATGAGTGCGAGCAAAAATGGGTTAGGCCACGCGCCACGGGCAAAAACGAGTTATATCTTTAACTCGTTTTTTCCTGTAGAGCGCGGGCTAATTCGTTCTTGCGCTGAGAAATAATCAACCCGCTTTTGCTCCGACTCTTTTCTTAGTCTGCTTTTGCTATCAGCCCCTCATATATTGAGTTAAAAGTTTGCGAAATTAAATTAAAGGTTTAAGGAACGTTTATGAACTCTGAGTTTTATTATCTAAAAAATATGTTTGTCATCTAATGTTTTCCGAATTACCAGAATTAAAAAAAAAATGTTTCTCAGTGCCTTTTATTTAATTTCTTCAACTTTCAACTCGATCTCGCATTTCATATAGTCAGAAGAAGCTCAAAAAATCAAGTAAGGCAGGAATTGGATGAGTGTTATTTGCCCTTAATAACTTTGAATGTTAGACTTTCAAAACTTTGAAGCTTCACAGATTTAAGAAACTGTTTAATTTTTTGCGTTATTTCAAACTTATACGATTTTTCTTTACAATTGCATTCAGAGAACTGCGTTTTGCATTTTATAATTGTGAGTTTTCTCATGGACCTCTGGGAGTCTCGTTTTACTCTTTTTTATTTTATTATTCATTTGTTGAATATTCATGTTTCTGAGTCACGCGAGGCTAACATTTTACACGCAAGCAGAATCTTTTTGTTCAATAAAATCTTCACACTCACAGAAGTCTGAGTCGCAATTTCCTGCTCTAGTTTAGCCTTTAAGATCTGTGAAAATACTAATTTTGAAAGGATAATCATAAAAAATGTTAATTATATTTTAGAAATTAATACAGCCACTCCTGAAGAGCTTTTTATAACTTCTCGTATTTTTCTGTAAATTATTGTTTTCTATGAAAATAATTTGCAATTCAGTATTCAAGTCAACTGATTCTACAATTAGGATTTTTATCAATATTAATATTTTTCACGGCTATGTCATATTTACTCGGTTTCAACACTATCGACATTGTTTTGGAAACAACTTACGTCCGCACGAATTTAAATATTGAGTTGAAAAATTGTGAATTACATGTGTGTCCTACATTTTTTAGGTAAAAAAAATTATTTTTGAATATTTTTGAAAATTTGTGTTGGTAATTCCAAAAATTAGGACCAGACACACGGCTCTTAGTGCCTTTTATTATGTTCCTTAGTACCTTTTTCAAGGTTGTGAATACACTACCTGTTCTGACAAAAATTGATTTATTGGTTGTTATCCGATACTAAAGTACATTTTAAATATATTAAGATATATTTGTGGGCGTCCGCATGAAAAGGGTCCTTGTGGCCGGTTCTCGTTTAGGAGATATTCCTGCTTTTCTAAGTCAGAGCCAAGATAATTATTTTGGAATTTGAGTGAGAAATGATACCAGGTTATATACTGAATCTATTCGCACTATACTAATGTCCCGAAAAAACTAAAAGTGGGTATATTTCATGTACAAAGGGAAAGTATGACACATGCGCTTATGATTGGCACTCGCCACTTTTAAACGCGTTTTTCTGGAAAATTGGTACCGACCAAACAAATTTTACCGATGCACAAAAAAATGGTTTTAGACTTCGTTTTGTTTTAATTATAGTAAATTTGTACAAATGTTGAACGTGATAACATTCAAATGAATATACCTATAATATTAATGTAGTAAAGGCCTTTGCTGTTTTTTTATGTTTTTATTTAAAAATTGCCGACATGTTTCTGCTCAGATCCGAGTCCTTTTCAAGGCGTAGTTCTGTAGAGGATACAATATATTTTGAAGATTTTCGTTAAAAACCCAGCGGACACTGTTATATAACTGTCATGTAACAGTTCTAGAACACAAAAGAACATGTTCTGTAACAGGATTAGAACATACTTAGACCATGGTCTAAGCAATGTCGTTCCCAAATGGACGTAGCAGTTCTGTGACGCTGTTACAGAACCATGTTCTGTCAGAGATCTGGAACAATTCTGGAACAGCGTTATATGTAACAAAAATGTTTTCAGAACAATTTAGGAACAGGGTTACAGAGTAACCATGTTCTATAATAGTAACAATTCTGGAACAGCGTTATATGTCAACAAATATTTTTAGAAAAATGTAGGAACAGGTATGCAAAGTAAAATTGTTCCGTAATAGTGCCGTAACACATATGTAGCAGTGTTACGATGTAAATTTGTTCTGTAATCGATCCGTAACAATTCCATGACAGTGTTAGAACGTTTTTGCATTTATTGTAACAATTCCGTAACAGTGTTACAACGATATGTGACAAAAAATGTTTGTTGTATTATTGCTGCACTTAGTTTATATTTTAAATAATAATTCAATTTCACGCGAACCCTACCTGAACTGCCTAACCTGTATGTACCTAGCAAGTGCCTTAGCCATTTGCGCTATGGAACCGCTTGAACGTTCGTGACAAAATCCCAGCTATGCTTTTTTGCTGAAAATGCCAGGGACATCTCAGAAATGTATTTATTATTTTTTTAGTTAAGGCATATTATGAGAAGATGGGTTTAAAAAATTGTAAGATGCAAAAAAGGGTATAAACGGTAAGCATGCGAAAAATTCCCTCAAAGGGAATTCAATGTTGAGTCAGCCATTTTAAAGCATACAATAAAAAAAAATTTGTTCAATAACTTCAAACTGTTAGCCGCCATATTGGATGAGTTAGAGGGGGTAACGTACATATTAATTTTTAGTTTTTGTCTCTCTTTCTATCGCTAGAAAAAATCTGAAAATATTTACAGTACTCCTTTTGGTCATTCTCAACGTGCATGATTGTTTCGAAAAATTTTGGCGGGAAATTTAAACTCAACAAAAATTTAAAAATCTTTTTTTGTATTTTTTCGTGTGATAAGACTCAAGTTCTATCTCAGTTTTTTACCATAGAATAATCAACCAAGGAGCTATTATTGCAAATTTTTTCAGATTTTCAAATTTAGGGGATCTTAGTGTAAAAATTAAAAACGGTAATTTTCACATATTCCAACTCCTGAGGCCCATTAATACCTGAATATATTCATGTAATACAGTTATATGAGTGTATTTATACATTATTAGATACATTATATATACATAATGTATATATACATTGTAAAAGAAAAGATAAAATGATTATTCATGTTACCATTGATTTTGAAATTTTTTGAAACTTTTATTTATATATCTGATTTAGTTTCATATTGATTGAAAACTTAATCCTCGTCACTGTCCTCATTTATCACAGTCACTATTTGGAGGTTAGGATTCGTTTTTGAGGTCTCTGCCATTCCGATAATGTCAGTCTCTGTTGTACCTCAAAATACATACATATTAATCAAATTCAGCAAAATTAAATTTTTTTAAATTATTCCACGACAGAAGAGTTCGGGGACGTCCGTTAGTATGTTCGCTATCATTCCCCAAATTTTTAAGGCGAAATCTTTATTATTGTAGGAAAAAAGCCGCGGGAACCTAACACTGCTAATGTCGATAATTTTCTAAGTATCACGCAATTAACTAATATGAATCAAATGAAGAGTGAAATCAACCCTAGATATGACTAGTAATTTTTTTAACGTTTGAATGATAATGACATACTCTACCAGGCTTTAATTATTTGATGTTTAGAAATGAAAAGATAATCCTAGTCGCCAGCCGTGATTTCGTTAGAAAATGTGCACCTGTTAAAACAGGAAGATGACTGTGTTCCCCTGACCCTAATAATTATTCTAATGGGAAACCTGGGTCTCTTCTTGGATAATCACGAAGGCAGGTGAATTCTGGCGCACGGTAAGATAGTCTTTTACTGAATTATACTGCTATCTTATCTTCAGTATTCTATCATTCCCCAAAACTTGGAAACCGTCTCCTGCCTTCTCTATCGATGCCATCTCAACTGCCGGAAAAACGTGACCAAAATTCACCAAGATCAAAATCAACAGAGGCAGTCACTGAATCGGAAAAACGTAAATTGAGCATTAGCACATTTTTTAATTGACCCTCGCATCACTACAACGGTTTCCATTAGAAAGGGCTCCTCTTATTTTTAATTAAAATAATTACTAATTGATGCTACTGATTCGCAATTTCTTTTCATTTTTTCAAATATAATTTTCGGCATTGTGAGAAAAATTCATCAGTGGACAGGGGCCCTAATTTTAAATTTAAATTCGGAAATAGAACAATCTATAAACGGAAGCCCTTCAGAATTTATCATTTTAAATCGCAGGTCTTCGGTTGAAAACGTTTAGAAAACAAAATTAGATTTCTCGAGGGGATAACGAATTGCAATTTTAATGGACTCCTCATTTCAAGAATTAAAGGAATTCAAAAGTCCTCAAGGAAATTCAAAATAATTCAAGAATATTCCAAATAATACATGCAATCTTTATATTTCATCGAATTCTCTTTAATCCTATTTCATTCTTTCAGATTCCCTTGAATTCTTTTGAATATACAGAATTAAATTAAGAATGCAGGCTCTGAACAGGATCTGAAAACCAAGATCATTTACGTGATTGAATTCTCGGCACCAGCCGATGGCAATATCACGGAAAAGGAGGAAGAAGAAACTTAAACGCAAGTATTATTAATCTTCTTAGTCTACCAAAATTACAATTCATTATCCCCTCGAAGAATTAATTTTTGTTTTTTTTAAGGTTTACAACTTAGGCCCTTCGCCTTAAAATTATAAATTCTTAACGGCTTCCATTTTTAATTCCCTTCTATAAAGGAAATTCAAAAGAATTCAAAATAATAAAAAGAATGCAAAATATTCCAAGGAATTTGAAAGACTTCAAGGCAACTCAAGCGATTTCAAGAAAATTCAGAGTAATTCAAAGAACTTTATGAATTCAAAAGGATTCAAGGCATGTTAAATCGTGTCGCAAAGAACATAAAGTTTTCCATTGATTTAACATGGGAAAAAGGCAGCTTTTTGTTTATCTACGATTTGAATGTGATTATATGTTATAAATAACGCATGTCAGCATGTCAGTATCTCGTTTGGATTTCGCCAAAGAATGAGAATTAGTCATAATTTTTTTAATTGAATGACTTTAAGGCAGTTTTATGGGTCCCCAAAGACGGCTGCGAAATTAATGTATTCTCGATACATTGTGAGTTTTCAATGTTGACAGTAAAATTATTTGTTTAAATAATTTCATAATTATTTTAATAATACCTATTTGTATAACTATATAGAGTAAACAGGGTTATTATCAAAACCTTAAGAACACGGTTTTAGAAATGCAAGAATATTAATTTATGTGTTTCCTGTCTTGTAACGAAGATGAATTCGTGTGAAGGGGCAGATTTTTCAGTTTCTGAACAGTACCTAATAATATCGTTATTCTTCATCAAACTCTTGTTGTATTTATCGAAATATATTTTATTTGAAATCAAAGAACGCCTACATTGATTTTAAATTTAGAAGAATTCAGAGTTATTCGTTAAAATGTTTATATAAATTTAATTACCTTATAAAATAAATATAATTATGAGAATTTTCGCAAGAAAAATAAGTTTTTTTTTCAAAAAAGAACACCTTCGATATTTTGTGGTAATTTGTTATTTATTCTGAACCAGTATATACAGATTGTTACATTTTCCAAATAGAAAAAGTAATAATCCAAAAAATCACACATTTCTATAAATTGCTAATTTCATAAACATCCTTTGAGCAATATTTAAACAACAAAAAAATATATTTTTTGATAAATCAAGATAAAAATGTATGTCTCAATCAAAATAAATCTTAATAGTATTCATAGGCAACCCTCCAGATTGGAACGAAGTCAACATTTTTAAAATTATTGTAAGATTGAAATGGTATCTACTTTCTTATGAATTATTTTATGCACCAAAATCAGAACGTAAAACTGTCCACAAATCAAAATTATATTTCCAATGACCTCCTTTCCGGCTTATTAGAGACAACTGTATAGGAAAAGAAAACAGCGGTAAAAAGCGAGGGAAAACGCAGAAATAGTCGTATCAACCAAAGCAACCAATATCTTTCGAAGTTAATTTAGACTTCCTTATCAAGGATTATTTATAGGAAAACTACCGGCATGAACAATAAAAACTAATATTATTTATAATTTACATATTACCTGGAAATAAAAAACATAGAGATTAATATAAAACATTATTTAGCCTAATTTTGAATTTTTCATGCTTTGGCAAAAATGAATGTGCCTTAGACGTGAAGAATATTTTCAATTTTTGATTATTTTTTTATTATTATTGGAGGTTCTTTATTCAACTTAGTTTCGCTTTTGAATAATTCTTTAAATATGAAAAAACGTATACCTGTTTATTTATACATTTAAACTTGAGATAATTTAAGATGGATTTTCTCAATTTATTAGTATAGTTTCATTAAAGTTCTATTTGTTTCGTTTGCTTTTGAAATGTAAACAAACTTGGCTATTTATCTTAAGATATAGGAAAACCCCCATAAATTGTGTACTAACCAAAAATTCTTTCTATAGCAACTGGAACGTATACGTCATCCACTTCTGCTCCTTCTGTCCTAGAAGGTAAGCAAGAGCGGGAAATTTACGCGAGAAAACATCGTTCAAAGTGTAAGGGTAAATGGGAAACTGAGTGACTGTTTTGATATTGTGCAAGGCGTAAAACAAGGATGCGTTATGTCCTCATGGCTCTTCATTATATTTATAGATAAGTATCTGAGAATGGACCTTTTCAGCGAAGGAGGTGTAGATCTTGAAACAGTGAAGGCGCGTGGATTGGCTTTCGCAGATGACGAGATTGCTATGGCAGAATCAATCGAGGGATTGCAAAAAATGTAATGTTTTTTGAAGGAAAAAGTAAGAAAAAAATGTGATACATTGTCCTAAATAATGAGAGATTAGAGCAAGTCGACAAATACGTATATATAGGTAGCCTATTCACTAGCGACGAGAAAATAGATGGGGACTTAGACAGGTGCATAAATGAGGGTAAGAAGGTTATCGGTAGAGCAGTGTCCATTTCCGAGATAAAAACGAATCAAAAAAATCTGAAATGACTGTATATAATACTACGATTTTACCGGATGTACTATACGATAGCGACACATGGACATGTCAAAGAAAGGACAAGAGTGAAATCAACGCGATTGGCATGAAACCTCTGCGCACAGTATGCGAGAAACTAATGATGTACAAAGTCCGAAACAAGATTATCCTCAAAGATCCTATATACCCGTCCACACGCTACCAATTTCCAACCGAACAATTCACGCCTACTCCGGAAGGGAAATGGCTTAATGGGATGATAATAATAATAACTGTTAGTTTATTGTCGGATAATTTCAGTAGAAAACCCATTCTTTTTACAAGTAAAATAAATCTCAGTTTTGCTTACAAAATAAAAAAAAATTAGAGCCATTCTGGTTCAGACTATGTTGATCAAAAACCGTCATTGGTTCCACAAAATCTATTTCTACAAAACTGTTGAATTTTTAACCTGAAAATATGGATTTCCAACAAAAAGTTAGTTTTGAACCCCTGGCAGTCGGACGTGGTTTTTAAATGGCCCCTTTTTTCTGCGAAAGAGAAAAATATGCCGTAAGAGAATACACAAAAAAAAGTTAACCTATGCTTCTTGTTGCAGAGTTGAGCTTACAGTCCGAGCGTTCATCTGCTGGCGACTCTACGCCTCGTGTTCCTCACGGCGGACCTTATCTTGATTTGACTCCTTCTCTTGCCGCACCTCTGGCACCGGGTTCTCCGATCAGGTCATCTCCTCCTACCGAGTCTTCTCTTCGTGCCAGGTCCAGGTCTCCTCCTGTTCTTCGTTCTTCTTTCCGCCTCGGTGGACTCACAATTGAACAACTTAGATGTGTTCGCCTTATTCCCCTCACGAATCCGAACCGGCGATTCCAAATTCGAAGATACACTTTTCCTCGCGATGCACAACTTCAACTGAAAGAAGTAAATAATATCCTTGGGCCCATTCCAAATGGAGAACAAACTGTATTATCAAAGCCCAATGGTGATGTCTTCGCAATACTTGAGCGAAATAATACACGTCTTCGCGGAATATATTCAATGAGATTTCACCTTCGAAGGCGGGTGAAAATAAACATGTATAGCGGCATAGTTGAAGAAATGACCAGAGACGAAAACGAGGAATCTCCTTTAGGCAGGACTTGCCCAATTTCGCGGAATTTTCGAACAGTATTTATAGACGACTTTCGCCAAGAACCTTAATTTAATTTTTTTGAAATATAAAACAAAAATATCTTATTGCTTGTGATACAAAGTAGGATCAAACTATTACAAGTAACTGATAATTTAGGGACTGCATTTTATAACGGTGTATAGATTTTTCTTGCACAACGGTGTTGGCCTTGGGACACTTTTCAAACAAGATTCAAATTTTAATTCTAACATTACATGAGGGTTGCCTAAATACTCCTAGAACGGGGCGAATAAGGAGATTTTCCATAGGATTTTTCTAATTGAATCAATGTATGTATTATAATAAATTCAATTTGAAAGTGTTTAAATTCCTGAGATTGCAAGTAAAAGCATTTTATTTTAAACAAAATAGTATAATTTCAATCCAAATAGTTGAATTTGGATCCAGAAAGATGAATTTATATCTCAAAGAATGAATTTTTCACCAAATGTTTTCTAGGTATTAAGCTCATGGCGAGTTAAGAGAATTATGAGCAACAAGAAACTTCGACCGTGAAAGTTTTACAGGAATAAATTCTTTAAAACTTGACTAGCCTTCGTCTTTTGATTTATTTGTGTTTTCAATAATATACAATTGAATAATTTAATAATGTTTACATCTTAAACAATATGATTTTTGTTTGTTTAGGTTAAATTAGGTGATTGCCTAAGTATCGATTCAAGTCGGTAACATGGGGATGTGGATAAGACCTGGGGTCGATGAAAGCATTTATTTGAGTCACGAAACAATTTATATGTTTGGATAACATAGGAATAAGGGCCTAAATATGTTGAGAAATGACGTAAAATTAATAAAGGACATTGTGACCCAAAAAATAATGTCATTTTCTAATTATATGCCCCTTCTTTACCTAACGTATACTCATTTTTAAATCCGAAGTCTTTGTAATACTAGAGCGAAATAATACAGTTCCCAGTGGAAGATATATATATATATATAATAACATTGACGTTCAAAACCAGGTGGAAATAAATATGTAAAACGGCTTCGTTAAAGATATGACCTCTGAAGAAATGGACGAAGCTCTCTTAGGCACTATCTCTGACAATTTTGAAAAAATGGTGGTAGACGACATTCGTCAACATTAATTTAGTTAATTTTTTAAATGTAAAAATAAAATATATTACTGTTTGTCATCCAAAGTAGAGCCAGAATGTTACAAGCAACTGGTAATTCAGGGGCCGGATTCGATTAACGTCTAGAGATTCTTCTCGCACAACGGCGTTGGTCTCCGGACACTTTTTTTAGCATAGAATCTTTTATAAACGGAATGTTATAGTTGATATTTTGACAAGAAAAAATACGATGTTTTAGAAAAATATTGAAGTTTTGAATCAAAGATGGAAAGTTTAAATTTTCAGTAAAAAAGTCAATTTGCAACAAAGAATGAAGAATTTTCAACAAACTAGTCCAATTTTCAACCAAAAAGACATTCCGCCCTTCAATGTGGGCTTCCGTATGAACAGGGCCCTTATGGCCGGTATGGAGTTACATATAGGGACCTATAGTCGGATGAATTCTCACCATTTGAGGCCCAAAATAAGCCCCCTAAGTTGAAAACACACATTTTATATTCTTTCTTCGAACATGAAATATACATACTTCCGGTTACTATCTGAATATGATTAGAGTCCCAATTAATTCACTATAGGCCCCAGTATCATTTCCCATTTAAACCCAAAAATAATAATTTTGACCTTAACCTTAACTGAGATGGATGCAGAAAGCTGTCATCCTTGGGTCGCTTCGTGTCCTCAAAACACACAAGGGTTTCGCTGGCCTGTCGTTGTGATTTCTTATCTCACGGTTGTGAGACGTGGCCATGAGTGGGATTTACCGCTGTCCCACTGGGAATAAGAACATGGGATATTAGAAAACATCTGAAAGGTGAGGCAATATATATTTTTATTTTTTTAATATACAGAGCATTTAAAGTAACTGAAAAATAAAATTATAATTAACAATGTAAATCTTGTAGAACCATTTGAAGTGCAAAAAGCCATAATCCAGAAAAATCTTTATGATGCCATTGGAGTAAGAGCTGATCAGGTTTCGCAAGGTCATAGTACGACTAATACTGATAACTTGGCACGAAAATGCTTTCAACAGCTTCAAAGATGTGCGGAAAGCTTAGGACTCGATGTTCAATTTGTCCAAGATGTTGCAACCATATTATCTTTGTTTACATGCAAGATAGAACTTGATTTGAATTTATTAGAGAACTTTTGAAGGCCAACTTATCGAAAGCATTCCGAGCTGTTTCCCTGAGCGCGAATGAATCCGTCTTTGCATAAACTATTGCAGCATAGATGCCACATAGCCCGACAAATTTTTTACCAATGGCCTATTATGGCGAAGTTGCCAGCGAGCCATGGCACAAGTTTTATCGCAAAAATATAACTTCACATGCACTGTAAGTAAACATAGAAGCTCGTCTTCTGAATATCTTTAATCGAGCAATACACATGAGGAACCCAAAAATATCTTTATTGTTTATTGAAAAAAGATTAAAAAACGAGAATAGAAAGAAGAAAATTACTGCCTGCGGATAAAATAAATCATTAAAAATAAAATAAAAAAACTATCTGGACATTTCATGAACATTTATTTTGTGATAATTCTTAAAAAAAACTAGGTTTTAAGTGTAAATATAGAAGAAGAGAATAACGAAAGCGATTCGAGTTTCCTCAGTAATGGAAATTTAAGCTTTAATATAAATTTAAGTGATTAAGATTGATTTAAGAAGCTTGACCGCGTGATATTAAAGTTACGGCTATGGTGCTATTGTGCGATCTAGGAATATGTATAAACATTTCCAAAATGAAGCGTTTCTTTAAATTTTATTCAAGCTCGAGGATTGTAACCTTATTAAACTTGAAATCGGAATTACGTGAGTTGTTATGTAGATAGTTGCCCAGTCGAGCCTGCATGTGTGCTAAAACTCAAAGATAGCAGCATTTTTTGGCTTGAGGCGTTAAAACAGATGTAATATTTAAGTTCAGAAAACCTCACGCAAATTCAAGCAACTCTTGTTGTTATTAACAAATAACTAAAAATTACAAAAATATTTTACAGTTTCGTGTGGATCGTTCGTTTTGAGTAAGAGATACCGTAAATATGGATACGAAGCGATTTTTGCAGGATAAAATAAGCTCCTAAATGAGCCCTAATCTAATCTTCTACGTCTACTAGTTTATGAAATATGAATTTTTTAATCAAGGGTGTGTCTTCGCTGGTAAAGCGAAGTATGTGATAAGTTTTCATTGATATAAAAATATATATCCACTTTCTCTTTTTAGATCCATAAAGTAGAATGCCTGCTGAATATGAAAGGATTTTGTTTGGTATTAAAAATAAAAAATTCGCAGGGTGGGGCGTCAGTGTATTTTTTAAAAAATAATATTTGACAAAATTACACTTTTAGTGAGTTATTATTCAGTGATGCTGTTAAATGATAGTTTTTCTTTGAATAAATTAAATTGTCAGACTTAGAAAAAATTTTATCAACAAATTCTTATAAACAATAATTTTATTTCCATATTTACACTTATTTAAACAATCTAAGAAAAGAGAAATATCGAGAGCTAACAATGATTTCGAATGCTATGTTGTGAAAGATTCGTCCATGAGTCAATCGATGTGTTTTATTGGAACTGATAAATTTTAAAATAAATATAACGTCAAAACATAAAAGTATTTTAAGAAATATTCTTCAAAATTTTTTGAAAATAATTATAATTGTTCAAAAAATAATCAAAATACTTTCTACGATACTTTTGCATGATTTATTAACTTTCTCTGACCCGTTTTAGTTAACTAATGTTAATAGAAAATAATAAACTTATTCAAAACTTTTGATTCACTGTACTTTCAGGAACCCAATGTTAAATCTATTTGAAAATATCCTATATACTAAAGATTAAAAGCTTGGGCTTCTATTACATCCCATATACAATACCTAAATACCATGCGCATTCTGGCTGGGGTCAGTCCACTAACCATTTTAGTTCATCTATTAATAGTCTAATGTAAAGCTCCTCGACTGTGTAGTATAACTCACCTAAAGTATTAAGTACTCACTCGGTATAGGCTCTCGCCGTTGTTATTATGTTACATCGTGTACGGATATATCAACATAATGAGTGAAAATACGGAGAACGAAATTTGCGCGATATGTAAGTCGTCTGCAAAACAAAAATGCAGTGGTTGCAGATCTGTCTTCTACTGCAGTCGTGAACATCAGAAGCGTCATTGGAAGGAACATTCGAAAAGATGTATAGTTTTTAAAGTAAGTTTTTCCTGATACGGTACTTTATGATTGCGTCACACTCAGTCGAAGGAGTTGAAATCTGTAGACGTTTACTAAGTGGTGGATCCCCTGTTTAAAAAATCCTCGAGGGAATCCTCGTGTCATTTTGTACGAGGAAATCACAAGGAAATCCGCGAGGATTTTCAGATTCCTCAAGCAAAAACCTCAAGTCAGTCGATTAACGCTCTATGTTTTCCTCGAGAAAACAGAAAATACTCGCGGATTGTTTTGTGTTTTTCTCATCGAAAAATAACAAGAGGATTTCTTCGAGGATTTTTTCAATAGGGGGAGACAAAAGCATTTTGTATTTATGTACACGGTTTCAAGGCTATAATGTTGTCGGTGCATATGTAATGAGTAAATTATCTTATTTTTCCGGTTTTTGAGTGCAAAAATTATATTTGCAGCTATGAATTGGCATTTTTTTTTAATGATCTTTGAATATTTCAGAATAAACCATATAATGTAATAAACAAATAAGGTTATGGTGCTCAGAGTATCATCGCATATGAGAGGATCATGAAAACCATTGGTTTTAACGTCGTCCTAACTACAAACTTTGAAAATTATGTTTTTTCGCCGGGTTGCCAAATTTTGAGATATAGAAAATACTAACATTGGTTAGTTGGTTGAAGAGTGAAAAGGCTACACCGGCTCGCCGTAGAACCGCGGTAAATTACACCTATGGGCAGGTTTCACGACCGCGATATATATATATATATATATATATATATATATATTGTCCGCGACTGCTTATTAATTATTGTAACCATATTCAGCATAAACCCTTGGTACAGGGACCCTCTATCCGCAACCCGAGGATGCGTTCGGTGGCTTTGTCATAGGCCCTTGAGTTCTATTCCAAAGGAATAGAAACCGAAACCGAATGGTGACCCCGACGTGATATATATATATGTATAAACCTTGGAAAAAGGTATGGCCAACTTTTCAGAAAAATTTAGACTTTCGAATTATCTGTGAAGAGTAAGATTCAGGCGACCAATATGCTGGCCGTTCCTATATTTTTTTACACGTCTAGTGCAGTAAAACGAAACATCGATGAGTTGAAGCAACTTCACCGAAGCACACGCAAGATAATCACAATCCATCGAAGTCATTATCCTAGATCTTCCGTACCTCGAATATACCTCCCTCAAGATAAAGGGGGTAGAGTTTCGCTGAGCTTGGAGTGTCTTTATCGAAGAACGGCTCCGGCTACAGCCTGCTCAGTTCTGAATATCACACATTATCTTATGCGACACGTACATCAAAATGAAATCGTTAATTCTGCAGCGTTTCTATACCGTGCCGCAGACAAGGCCGCAGAGGAGCTTGGTCTCTCATTTGATTCCAGCGACAATACACATGGCCTATTGTCAGTAACACCATTGGTGCTCAAAAGTCGTTATCAGGAAGCAGGACATTAGCTTATCCTAAGAAGACATGCTAATATGCCCCTTCGCTGTAAATTCTACGGCATTATATGTAGAGAAGAGCTATTGATGGAGCTGTCCAGCATGTTTCTCAAGTCCGCTGGATTGAGATCGAAAACTAAGGAATTTGTTTTTGCCTGTCAAGACGCCGTTATAGACACCTAACTTTGCCGCGAGCGCATAATGAATGTACCTGTAGGCGATACCAACTACCGAACGTGCAAGCAAGAGCCAGAATACCCGTGGACATGTTCTCAGTGGATGCTCAAAGAGTGCATGTTACGGGTACATAGAGAAACATAATTCGGCTCTAAAAGTATTATATTACCATCTTCGGCAAGTCTATGGTGTTGATATAATGCCCGTCTTGCCATACGCCCAGGGGGAAGTCCGTTGTGGACTGGATCAGTGTAAGATCTACTGGAATTTCTCATTCTCCACCACTCAACGTATCAGTGCTACAATAAAATACCGGCTTGCCAGCGTCAGGATCAGGCTATCGCGAGCCGGATGCAAAAGATTGTTCTTCTGGGATCACTCCATCTGGTCCATCAAGATTGTTCCTTATAACATTCTACGAAGATTTGTAGCTCTAAAGAAGGATCCAGAGGTGAAACTTTTGTCTACAACTGTGCCATCTGCTGCGTAAGGTCATCCGCGGCTAAAAACCGGACTCCAAGGAACAGTGTTGTACGAAGCCTCTTGCGTAAATTTCCCGGTCTTGCTTACCTTCTAGGACAGAAGGGGTAGCAGTGGATGACGTACACGTTCCGGTTGCGTCGGGAATGGTTGCTTTAAGGTACGATGATCGTAGCTTCTAATGCCTACAACTTCTCATAATATCTGTGAATAATAATGTATTAAGTTGCACATAGTATGAGAGATTTAGTATTCAATGATTCTCATCTAAATGGCTCCACATTTTTGTTCAGTAGGTGATTGTTAAGAACAGGTTCGCGTCCATGCTAAGTGAAAAAAGATTCCGTATTATATGCATGACCATTGTACTGCTCAGTAGTTTTATAAAAATTGTATATGAAGTATGATCCAACTGCCAAACTTGGTCCGGAAAATAGAAATTTTTGAATCGAAATCAAAAACCTCAAAATGACTTTTTGAGGTTTTTCGAAAAACTTCTGTACATTTGGGAAAATGATACTGAAAAGTTATAGATCTTGTAGAGGACTTTCTAACGAAGAACCTAATGTATCAATGAAATCGGTTTTCTATCCCTAACGCATCCCCACGGTACCCCAAAAAGTACCCCTATATCCAACAATGTCAATTCTGCACGAAATTTACAACTTTGGGCACTTTATTCTTGTTTTTTTTTTGCCAAAAATGATTTTTTTCGTCAAGTGAAATAATTATGACTATATATTAAAGTCAATTAAAATTATTATTAAAATTAACAATTATGATTAATATAAAATTATTGTTGTGAATGATTTATTTGTATTAAAGTCTTGACTTCTTTCCAACAAAATATAATTTCATATTGCTTTTCAATATATTTTACACGTTTTTAATACCTCAGATTTATTGAACTAGCCTTCTTTATTTAGTCAATATTTTTTAATGAAATTCGGGAATTTGTTATAAATATTTCTAGTGATTGTCGAAAACATCAATTTTACATTTTATATCCATGAATTGTTATCTAGGAGCTCAAGACAAAAATCTTTTAGAAGTCTGTATTACAAACGCATAGAAATGGCCCGACATACGTCCACAAGATGTTTGTTTGGAGCCCCTAAAAAAAGGGTTAAACTTTTTTTTCTTGAAAAACTTGACTTGCACATATTTATTTAACTACACGTGATGTCAACAAATGAAGGGCATATTCGTGTTCAGCATCAAAATGTACCAGTGAAACTCATAAGAAAAGAAAAGGAGACTTCTCTACGGAAACAAGATTAAGTACCCGAAATAACTAATAATGAGTTTTTTGAACAATTCATGAATATAAAAAATAAAATTTAATTCTTCCACAATCACTAGTAATAGCTATGGCCGAAAAGAGAGAACATTCTCAAATTTTTATCGAAAATATTGTTTGAAGAAATTTAACTTGATTAAACAAATAAGGGTTTGTTAAATAATAAATCTGAGGTATTAAAAACGTATAAAACATATGAAAAAGTAACTATGATTTTGATTCTGTTAAAAAAGCCAACTTTTTGAAGAAAAAAAACAATTATTTAAATAAATTGAATCTATTTAAATAATTTTAAAATCATTTAATATATTTATAATTATTCCACAAGACCAATAATAATCATTTTTGAGAAGAAAGATAGAATAAAGTACTTAAAAGTATACATTTCGTGCAGAATTGACATTTTTGGATTTGGGTCATTCTCTCTCAAAGTGCAAATATTTTCCCTCTGGCATACGTGTAAGCCCCCTGGTTTTCAAAAATGGAAGTTACTCGATTTTTGGAAACCAGAGGGCTTACAAGTATCTCAGGGGGCAAAATTTTACACTTTGACGGATAATGACCCATATAGGGGTACATCTCTGGGCACCAGGAGTGTGTGTTAGGGGTAGAAAACCTATATGATATATATATATAATTGAAAAATAAGGTTAACAACCACCGCAGGGTCCCACTGGGAGCAACTGCTATCTAAAAAATGACAAGAGCTTGTATATTGTCATTTAATGTAACAAGGTACTACTTTCGGAGTAAGTTGCCGAAAATTGTACGGTTGCACTGCGTCGGCGTGAATATTGTATGCGTGAATTCGGGGACGAATTAATTTTAAAAGACATTATATTGTTTACAGTTTTATTTCACAGTCTGTATTTAATGATATTATCCACCCCCAACTTCACCACTTCACGCTGTCGACGACAATTTATTTCTTAGAATTTTTGTATGAAAAATAGAATTTTATTCGAAAAAATCGAGCTGTACCGACAGTCTCTATACCCCTTAGAGTCTGTATACAAAAAAGTCAGACAAAATGGCTTCACCGTTTGGCCGGAATCCCATTTTTGCGATTTACACTCGATTTCCAGGGCCCTTAAGTGGTTGTGCCCAGTTAGGATTCGTACCACTGTCCTTATATCTTTCTTGGGTAAACCTAGGATTTCCCTGGCATTGTCCATCCTATAGGTATAACCCAGGATGGATTTCGCCTGACGGCAACCCTGAATTTGATCCCAGTATTCCCGGTGTTTTGTTCCGATCCAGCTTTTAATGGCCATACCGATACAGCAAGACGCTATTCCCAGTACCGGTTCTGGTCCTGTGTATTCACTTGCTGCGCCACGTTTTGCCAACTTGTCCGCCTTTTCGTTGCCATTGATCCCTGTGTGACCAGGGACCCATATGAGGGCCACATTGTTTCTTTCTGCAAGTTGGTTTAATGCCTTCTTGCATTCCCAAACCAGTTCTGATGTTCTGTCTGGTTTCCCTATTGCAGTTAGTGTCGCTTGGCTGTCCGAACAAATCGTAATCTGTCTGCCAGCAGCGTTTCCTTCTATTAGGGTTTCAACAATTTTCGGAGTCAACTACGAATTTCTTCGCGATAACTCTTCGCTATGAAACTTTTCAAATTTACAATAATTATTAATTATTTAAACAATTTTCATAAACGAAATCAGAGTTTGGATTGTTTTAAACGAATAAGCTCAATTTTTTTACGTAATCAACAAAAAATGTCTTTGCGATTACTCTTCGTTATGAAACTTTTCAAATTGACAATAATTATTAATAATTTAAACAATTTTCTTGAATAGAATCAGAGTTTGGATATTTTTAAACGAATAGGCTTAATTTCTTTACGGGGATAAAAGCTACCACGGGATTCGCATCCAGCCGTTGACCTGCCGTCGGGGGACCTGTTGTTTCGGCCGAGTCGAGAGCTTGCCGTACAGTCTTGTTCAACAAAACGCAAGGTTTGCACTGCGAATCCTCTGTAGTACCCATCGTCGCGATACCAGCACCGTGGAGAACTTCTATCTTTATCTGGGCGACGTCGAAAAAAGTTCTATCCCTTGCAACCTTCTTCTTTCTGCATTCTCGTTTGCAACATAGGTATATGAGGCCTTTATTCTTCCCAGTTTTTTTAAAATGAGAAGTTCCTCCACATAAATCGCAAAACCAAGTTTTTTTTCAGAATTACTCATCTATTAAACTGAACTACCTACCTGCGAAGAACCAAATGTTTGAAATGGAGCTAAGTGATTGGTCCAGACTCAATTAGTTTAGTCGCCACTATAAACCAGTCGACACTAATACTTCTGTATGCTCTAATATGTCCCCGAGAAAAATGTAGTTGATAAGGTCAAAAAAAGTCCCCTGAATACATATGAATATTTTGGTTAGGTTTTTAATAACCTTAGCAGTTTTTGTTTAAATAATTTTTTTAAGATGGATTTTCAAAAAATAACAAATTATTGTCAATTATAAATGAATTTTTAACTTTGCAAACCAAAAAAAAAAAAATTTTCAGATAAAAATAGTTAAACTATCAACAGGAAGAAAGGAATTTTCAACGAACAAAAATAGTTTTCTAATAAAAAAATGTTTCAGTTTCGACCAAATAGTTCAATTTTAAATAAAGAAATGCGTTTTCAACTGCAAATTCAACAGTTCAATTTTCAACCACAAGTGATTAATTGTCCACCAAACTGTTGAATTTTCTCTAAAGAACGATGACTTCTCAACAATAAATGGAAAAAATTACCTTTTCCTAGAGTCTCTCTTTTTCTTCCTAATGTATCGCGACGATGGGTACTACAGAGGGTTAGCAGTGCAAACCTTGCGTCTTGTTGAACAAGCCTGTACCGCCAGCGCTCAACTTGGCCGAAACAATAGGTCCCCCGATGGCAGGTCGAGGGGCTGGATGTAGTGTTATTTATACCCCGTGGTAGCTTTTACCTGTTTACGTAATCAACAAAGAATGTCTTTGCGATTACTCTTTGCTATGAAACTTTCCAAAGTGATAATAACTCTTAATTATTTAAACAATTTTTATAAACAAAATCAGAGTTTTTATATTTTTAAACGAATAGGCTCAATTCCTTCACGGAATCAACAAAGAATGTCTTTGCGATTACTCTTCTCTATGAAACTTCCCTGGCGGACCGGCCGAACGCAAGCATTACGCTACAGCGTAATGCTAAAGTAATGCTAAAGTAATATGTCATTATAATTATTAAAAGAAGCAAAATAAGTATGTAAACTGTTGCAATTATATTAATAAGTTAAAATTTACGTTAAATGATCATGCCGTAATTGCAACAAGTTGCTTTTTAAGCGTTAAAAAATAAAAAAACAATGTGGCTGTCATTGAAGTCGGGCCCCTGCTTGTTGGCAACCCGTTTGAAGGCGCCGTTAGCAGACTGCAATGACAGTCAAATTATTTTTTCATTTTTTAACGCTGAAAAAGAAACCTGTTGTCATTGCGGCATGGCCATTTAACGTAAATTTCAACTTATTATTATAATTGCAGCAGTTTACATATTTATTATGTTACTTTTATTAATTATAATGCCATATTACTTTAGCATTACTTTAGCATTACGTTGTAGCGTAATGCTTGCGTTCGCCAGGTCCGCCAAGGTTATCAAATTGACAATAATTATCAATTATTTAAACAATTTACATTAACAAAATCAGAGTTTGTCTATTTTTGAACGAATAGGTTTGATTTGTTCACGGAATCAAAAAATAATGTATTTGCGATTAATATATAACTCTTTAATTGCTAAGATAATTTTCAAATTTACAAAAATCATTAATTATTCAAACAATTTTCATACAAAAATTCAGAGGACCGACCCTTTCCCTAGCTGCTCGTGGGAACAACAATGGCATCACCAAAACACCAAAAGTTGTAGATGCGGTTCAAAACGATCGAACGCGCAAAGCAACCGACAATGGGTCGACAAACAATGCCGATCATCCTGGAGTTCGGGGTGCTGAAAATAATTTAGATGGAAACACGACGACGAACCGGCGAAACGACAATTTATTATACGTAGATATGAAGGACCACCCTCGTATAAACCCTCACGTAAGGACATAAACGTGCACAGTTGGGCAAGTGACATCTGTGCACGGGCACAGTCGGGCAAGTTATATCTGTGCACGTGCACAGTTGGACAAGTGACACCTGTTCACGTGCACAGTTAGGAAAGTGGTATCTGTGCACGTCCTAGTCCACAGGAGCCCATATGTGCACGTCGAAATTTCTACGTGCACAGATGGTACTTGGACAACTGTACACTTCGAAATTTCGACGTGCACAGATGGGCTCCTGTGGAATTGGACGTGCACAGATGGACGTACACAGTTGTCCGTCCGGCCATCGACGTGCACAGTTGGGCACGTGCAAAGTTGCTACATGCAAAGTTGTCCGTCACCCAAAAAAAATCCCTATTTTTTTTTTTTTTTTTAATTTGAATATTAACACGTGCCACCGGGCACATCAAAATCCCATTTAATTAACATGGGGAAATTTTGGATTTTTGTAAAATTTAACTCATTCTTCAGGGTTTGATCGAAACGTGCCAACTTTTTTAGGAATTGAAGAGGAGTACCTGTGAAATGAAACCATAATAATAACTTTTATTTTTAACACACCATTATTCCCTGCACAGCGCCCTAAATATGACCCGAAAATAAAAAAAAACTACATTCTTACGTATTATTGTTACTTTTTAGCAACTTCCGTCGTCTTTTTCATACAAATAATTACTATTGAACAATTCGTAATATTTTTTCATTGGTTGAAGGAGTAAATTTTTTTAAAAAACATTATGTAATTATTTAAACAACATTATTTAAACAAGACTTTCAAATGCTGTAGTGAAAAATAACTTGTATGATTTATTTAATAATGCGCCAAAAAAGATGTAAACCATCCATACTCAATTCAAAAGAAATTTGAAAAAAACAACTATAATTGTATAAACAAGAACATAAATTTTTAAGCGAAATTTATTACTCCTCAAAATCATTTAATATTATGTTTAATTCAGAAAATACGATTTTAAAAGTATTTTTAGAAAATTAATTATTTAACCAAATCATATTTGTCAAAAGAATGAAAAAATGGTTAATATAGTCTTGCTTTACACTATAGTACAGTCAGAAAAATTATTATATGTATTTAATTCAATTTAATTTTTTTAATGTTATCGAAAAAAACTACTTAAGTGAATCAAAATTGTTTAAACAAATATAAATTTATTACAAATCAAAAGAAATGTATCAAAATTGCATAATTATTCAACAGAAAGTAGCATAGGATATCAATTGGAGAAAAAACTGGACATCTCTGGTCAATTATTAGAAATTTTGAGAATGAACAATAAGTAATTGTTTAAATAATTACATAATTGAAAAAAATTAACTTCTCCAAAAAATGACGAACATAATAAATAATAATCAATTAAAATAATTTAAATAAATATAAAATAATATAATAATATATAATAATTGTTTAAATAAGTTAAATTTGTTTAAACAATTAAAAATTGTTTAAAGTCATGGGAAATATTGTTTGAAAATAAAAGTTATTAGTATCGTTTTATTTCATAGGTACTCATTTTCAATACCTAAAAAAGTGAAAAAAAATTTTGCAATGTACTTTTGGACTGTAATAATATAATTTGTGGCATTGCAACCATCGATAGATATTGACAGTTTTGTTGATGATGTTGGACTTCGAATTCCGGTTGCCTTCCAAGTACAAAATGCTAGAAATGTAAAAATCCCTATAATTGCTCCCTGTTCTGTTGCTGATTCAAAAATCCTCCCCGAAGTAAATAGACCAATAATGATGCCATTTGCTAAAGCAGAAACGGTTAATGATTCCTGTAATTATTTAATAATTTAATCTAATTGATTTCATAAATAATTAATTAGAATTCGCAATTTACAAATTAAATATAAATTACTTTTAAAATTCCTTCCACATATTGAACTACAATAGCCATTCCTGTAATGCAAATTCCAACCACGAATGTAAGAATTTTCCCAATTATTAATTCTCTCGTTTTGGGAAATTGTTTCATACATTTTGTATACACTGGTTTTAAATAATCTTCTAAGAATATAGCAGCTGAAGGGTTTTAAATTGCTGATATTGTGCTGAGACTTGCGCTGAACACATCATAACAAATGAATTTATTTATTATTTTATTCATAAGTAGCAGTAAATTAAGAGCGCGAAGCGCTCATTCACGTCCCTGGTTTTCTATTCTCTAACATCAAAAATATAAACAATTAAAAAATCTCTTATTAAACAAATATGATAATATTAAGAGTTTATCAAATGTTTGAAATAATTATTGATAATTTACATGCTAAATTTTGTTGTTGTTTAATTCTTTGGATACCAAATATCTCTTATAGAACACTATAATTTTACAAAGTTTCATTAAAATGGAACGACCACTTACAGATCCAGATATTTTTGACGTATACTGGCCCAATTGTTTAACTACTTTACTTTTTATTGAATAAAGTTTGAATTCGCTAATTTTAAAAGCTTCCAATTAGAAAGCATATAATTTTCGACGTTTTTAGGATAATATTAAACTTTAAAGATTCACAATATTTTTAAATTCTTCAATTTTGAACAGTGGAAATTACTGTGACTTTTTATTCAAATAACCTTTTTTAGTAAAAAAAGATATACGGTCCCTCTTCGAATTTAAATGTTAAAAATATCAGGAAAAGTTCACTAATAAATCTTTGAAAATTGCAAGATTTCATATTGAAAGCCTTGATATTAAGTTTCGTATTTGATAATTGTAGATTTAAATAGTCTAAATGGTTTGGTTTCTATTTTAGTCAGTTTTAAATTTAATAACTTTGGATTTAAATATTTTAAATTGTGTGGTTGTAATTTAAGTTAGTTTTAAATTTAATAATTTTAGATTTGAATATTTGAAATTGTTTGGTTCAAATGTTAAACGTACAAAACTGGCGTACAAAATTGGTGGCTGCACAATTTTCAATTTCAAGGATTTGTAATTGGACAGTTTTTAATGAAATTCCTCCAGAATAAATTAAAAACAAGGAAAAATAAAGAAAATTATTTTGTCAAATTCCACCACGAATCCTTCATATGGAAACTCGTAACCTCCATTGTAATTTTATCGAGGAAGTTTTCTTAGTCATCACGTTGTAAGTTATAGGATGACCTCTATATATTAAAATTAAAATCAACAGAAGTCAAAAAGTAGATTTCTGATTTTATCGATCATCGATAATGATTTCGATCTATGTATTTTTACTATTTCTTTCAGTGTAAGTTATTATTAAAGATATTATATCTTTGGTTGTTATGACAAACTATGAAATTCATATACGTGAAAGAAACTTACTGTACCCTTAATAAATTTAGCATACATATAACTTCATAAAAGAAATATAGTATACGTAAGTATACTAAAATTACAAAGTGTAATGAATTTAGTAAACACATAGGAAATTTAATATGCCCATATATACTAAAATTGCAAACAATTCTAACAGTGTACTATTATTATTTTGAATTATCCATGCTTCGAACGATGTGCAATCATTATGTTGGACAAATAATTTATACGAAGAAGATTGCGTAGAGGGTCGGTAATGATTGGTAAAGATACAATTTCTATCTGCATTACATAACGAAAAAAGGCAACGTAGCTCGTGGATATACAAGAATTCGTTGACGGATAGAAAATCACGAATTATAACAAACAGCCCGTTAGTTTTTTGATGAAAGGATTGAAGAAGGATAAGTAATGATTGGCACAGATTAATATTCTATCCCTGTTACATACGGATAAAAATCAAAGTAGTTCGCGGTTAGACAATGATTAGGTGACAGATAGAAGGATTGAAGAGGATAAACATTGATAGTCACGGATGCCTTTTCAATCCGCGGTAGGTGACGGATAGAAAAGTATGGATTGAAACTGATGGGAAATATAAATATATTGCCCATCCGTTTCAATCTATAATTTTTCTAATTTAATTTGTTGAGAACGGATTAAAGAGAATAAGTAATGATTAGCATGGATAAGTATTCTGTCCGTGATAGCTAACAAGGAATGTCAAAGTAGGTCGCGGATAGAAAAGAATAGGGTGACGGATAGGAAATTATGAATTGGAACGGATAGGCATATGTTTTGTATAGAACGGATCAAAGAGAGCGGATCAAAGGTAATGATTGGCACGGATGAGTATCCTATCCGTGATAGATATTAAGGAATTTCAAAGTGAGAGGAATTGTTTTATATATGTAAAATTGCCTGTAGATTATGTGGTTCAAATATAACATTAAACAATCCATTCTTGTAGAGGTATCATGTATGTTGCGAAAAACTTTAATCGCCTTAAAGATTTAAAGAGAATTCATAAGATTTTAAAACATCTCAGGGGATTTCAGAAGATTTGCAAAGATTTCGAAGCATTTTCAGGATTTTTAACGGATTTTTAACCGTATTTCAAAGGATTTAAAGGGATTTCAAAAGATTCCAAAGTATATCTACGGATTTTAGAGGATTTCATAAGATTTCAACAGACTTAACGGCATTTCAAACTCTCTAAATTTGAATCAGTTACAATTTTTACTAATTTCAATTAGTGACTGAATTCTAGCTATGAGTCAGTTACTCTTTACTGATGAATCAGTCAAACTTAGTAATTCATTAATCAAAATAACTAATATATAGCTAGAATTCCGTCACTGATTGAAATTAGTAAAAATTTTAAATATTCAAATTTAGAGAGCAGGATTTCGGAATATTATAAAGGATTTTAAAGGATTTTGAGGAATGTTAATGGTTCTAATATATTGTAAGGGATTTCAAGAGATTCGGAAAGATTCCGGCGGATTTGAAAGATTTCAGTGATTTTTGAAGGGATTTCAAAGATTTCAAGGGATCTCGTAAGATTTCCAAATATTTCACAAAGTGTAAAGGATTTTAACCGATTTTTAGAGATTTTAACGGATTTTAAAATATTATAAGGAATTTTGAAGATTTTAAGCGATTTCAAAGATTTAAAAGGAATTTCAAGAGAGTCTGTACCTTCTGCAATATCCATGGAATACGAAGGATTTCATAGAATTTTCACATCGTCAAAACACTTTTAAGGGATTGATAAAATTTTCAAAATAATTCACGGGATTTTAAAAATTTGCAAGGATTTAACTAAAGGCGTACACCAAATTTCCAGAATGGTTTAACTCCTCGATTCTGTATTTATTAGACGTATGTAATATAAAATATGAAATATTAAATAATAAGAAATAATTAAAACAAATAATGATTTAATGTCCATAATACTATAAAAACTAATTTCAATAACTAAAATAGGTGTTACTTAGAATATTCAGAAAAAAAAAAAAAAATAGAAAGAGGTAACTTTTAATATATTCAGAAAGCTCTTCGAATAAATAAAAGTATTTTATTTTTAAATCAAATCTATTTCGGTTGAACAGTAAAAAAATATAATTTTGACAGTTGGGACAGAAAATTCTCGCAAAGTATTATAATTTTGACTTTTGAACAGGGAATTTCGTAAAGAATTATAATTTTCATTTCAGGTTCACTATAGAACAAGAATTTTCTTTAAGAATTATAATTTTTACTTTAGGACGGGTGGTTTCCACAAAGAATTATAATTTTTCTTAGAACAGGGAATTTTTCCAGGGAACGGGAATTTTGGAAAAAAATTTTAATTCTAAAGTAGAAGAAGGCAGCTTAAAAAATTGTTCCAAGTCAGAGTTCGTCACAATTTGAGATTTACCTCTCACAAATTTTGGAAAAGAGGATTTATTATACTTCTGAATTATAGTAGAAAATATTTTGAGTAAATATAATTTTTGGTTTAGAACAGGGAATTTCTGAAATGAATTCAATTTTTATAAATAAATGAAAATACACAAAATTCCGGTAAAGAATTATTATTTCGACTTTTCAACAAGGAATTTCATAAAGAATTATAATTTTATCTTGGAACAGGTATTTTTTGACATTACATAAATCGGAAAATTTTGGAAAGTTGTTTAAATTCTGATTCATAACGAGGGAATTTACAAAAACAATCCCTGTATATTTCAGAATTAGAGTAGAAAAATGTTTTAAATAAATTTAATGACTTGGAACAGGGAATTTTCGTAAAGAATTATTATTTTACTTGGAGAAACAGAGAATTTTTGACATGGAGCTGGATTTTTGGAAGATAATTAATTTCTGATTTAGAAGAAGGAAATTTAAAAAGATCCATATTAAAATATAGAACTCTTTTAAATTGACCAGGAAAAATTAACAATTGACCGGGAGAAAACCGGAAAATGACCGGGAATTTAAAATTATCCGTCAGGTAGACACTCTGATTTTCATTCGAGATTTCAAGAATTAATTCGTTGTTTTTCAAGTTCAAGGATTTATAAATTTAAATGAATTTGACTTAATTGTATCGTTTTGTAAATTTAAAGAATTTCTAAATCACTTAATCTTTAAATTACAATCTTAAACGATTTGAGTTTCCTAAATATGGAAATCGAAGACTTTCAAAGATTTATGGAATGATGGAAAATTTTTCCAGAAACTGATCAACGTTTTAAATAAAATTTTATTTTCGACTTTGGCTTCAATTAAATATTCGTTTGTGATTTTTTCTAATTATCCAGCAGGGACCCTCTATCCGCAACCCAAGGACGCGTTCGGTGGCTTTGTCATAGGCCCTTCAGTTCTATTCCAAAGGAATCGAAACCGAATATGTATATGTATATGTGACTAAAGAAAGACCGCAGAAAATTCAATTAATGTTGCATCACTATTTTTATTTTGGAATGTGAATATCGGAAATAAGTTTATTGTAAAGATTGCTAAAACCTTGGATATCTGTTCTCAAATTAACTGTATTATTTCCACGTTGAATATGTATCCTTTCCAAAAGATGGCGCTTGTCTTGATTTCATTCAAATTCAAGAATTAAAACATTATTATTACCAAAATCGAAAATATGTGAGTGCTGATGAGCATGTTTTTCTAAAGTTGTATTTTGCAGATTATTATCAATACGATCTTCCGTGTTCTCTATTTCTTAGATTTAATAGCCCACTAGTTTGGCCAATATAGTTTGTTTTTTAATTTCTACAAGTATGTCTCTATACACAGTTGCGCTTTTTTCCTTTTCATATTTCATTTTCAGTACTTTAAAATAATATTTTAATGAATTTTCGTTCAACTAAAAAAACTAATTGGATATTACATTTTCTTTAATCCTGAAAAGACATTCGTCTTAACCTGCAATATATGGTAAAACTTAATATATTCTCCTCTAAATTTGAGTTGAAATTATTAATTAACTGTATATTTTGATTAATCTTTTTGGGTTTCTCATAACGTTCAGCGAATTCAATTTTTAACAATTCTAGTGGGTAGCCATTTTTTTAAAGAGTTTTTTGTACTAAATCAAGATGTTCCTTATGGTATCTTGTATCAGCAAATTTGGTAGCTCTATCTACTAATTCGTATATTACTTTGTTTATATTAATAAGGACCTGAAATTACAGGTTGAAAAATATCGGCAAACTTTTTGTAAAAAAAAAATCTTTTCAACATCGAAAAAAGCGGAATAGGCCTCAACGAGCATTATTTACTTACAGTCTTAGTTGAAAATTCATTTCTTTGGTACAAAATGTAACTATTTCATCGAAAATTCGTATCGTTTCGCTTAGAAGTTATATTTTTTGAAACTAAGAATGTAGCTATTACATTGTTGCTTGTAAAATTATCTTTTTAAATTAAAAAATCGATTCTTAGGTTACAAGTACATGTAATATTTTAAAGTTAAGCCTTTTTAGTGGATTTTGAATTTCTTGGTTTACAATTCATGTTTATGGTTCAAACGTGAAATATTTGGTGATAAATAATGATTCAGTCGTTGCGTACATTTCTTGTTAAACCGAGAAATTGAATATTATTTTTATGCCACGATTCGCAAAGCGTCTCCGCAAAAATTTCGGGCACCATCTTCCATCTGTTTGATTGGAAGATATTTGACTTTAATTTCCCCCTTCTCTAGGAGATCCCGACAAAAGCGGTAGCGCCAAACCAGCATGCTTGCTGCGTTTTTGATTAGGGTCACCCTTCTTGAGAAGAATCGCACAAAGCTTGGTTATTGTATCATCTATCGTTTACAGGACATCACAATTCCTTGAATCTTTCTTGGAACGTCCGATACGATCTCTCAAATGAGCTCAAATTAAAAAATAGGTTTTATGGACTTAATGTGCGGCAACTTGATTTTATAGGAGGAGCGATTCAAAAGGCGGTCCAACACAGGAACACCACCTGAGGCCTTCACATTGAATTTGAATAACAATTGGTATTTTCCAGATATATAAATAATATTCATAATAATGGAAGAGCAAATGAAAAGCTATTAATGGGTGTAAATAACTAAAAATCTATTTTTTCCGGATTAGTTCCCTTCCATCGCGGGCGTTTACATATTCTCATGTGAAAGACGGAATCATGTGCCTTTTCATACAATTTTCAAGAAACCAAGCCTCTCAAGCAATTTTCACGTCACCTGGCCTTCATTCTGACATGTAACGAGCGAGTTCCTAGAAAATTAAATGTCATCCAGATAGATACCAGAAGCGTGACCTCTCTCTCTGAGGCTGGTTATTGCCGGTTTCATCAGGAAGTTGAAAATTAATCTAGTCGAGCCACCTGACCTGGGAATAATAATAGACATTCTAGACAAGAATCGCTCAGGATAGGTTTATACTTCTCTGTCGCACCTTTTCTCAATAACACATCAATTTTATCCTCAACTTCAATTCTTTCCTGTTATGGCCAAGATTGTTCAGCCAAAGGAGATTGTTGTATCACTTGCTCTGAAAAGGGAATTCCATAACCCTAGAATCAAAGGATACATCACTATTGGTCACAGACATTGAGCATAGCCGGTTATACCATTGTGTACTCCTTTCGCATGAACACGACGGTGATGTTCATGTTTCCTAATGTTATAGAAAATTTTTGAATAATTTGGATGTGAAGTTTAGATTAATTTGTAAAATTCAGTATTTTTTCAATCTTTTATATTGAAAATAAGTATTGGGGGTCTTTTTGGGATAAAAAAGCCGATTCTGAAGTTTATTTTGCGACGAAATTAGGTTTTGTAGTACTTTCGATACAAACATTAACTAAAATCAATAGTTCATTATTCACACAAGAAGCGTGAATCGAAAAATTGTTCTTGTTCATTTTGGATGCAATTTTTATTTGTAAATTTCGATAAATTAAGGGCCTTGAACATAAATAATAAAAACGTGTTGAAGTAAGTGCGGCTAAGCCGACACATTTTTCATACTAGTTTTTTAATTAAAAAAAAATCTGTTTGAAAATGTATTAGGTATTTTTGAATCGAAAATATAGTTGGCTACAAAATATTGCGGATAAAGTTCGGAATAGCTGAATTTTCCGATTTCATTGAAACTTTGTATACTTATATATTTTGACGCGCTGATTACGAATATGATAGTAAAAATTGACGACAAAGCGATTTCCATGGTGAAAACCATAAAAAAACAACATAGAAATAATATTTTTTGCATTTATCTCAGTAAATACGCAAAATATCGAAAAACATTCTAAACAAAAGTTTTAGCTAGTATAAAAATACATCTCTTTTGTGCAATGCACTTTTTGCCTCAAACCATTATTTTTCGAGAAAAAGAGGATTTCGTTGTAAAAACGAGAAAAAGACAAAGAAAGTTGCGGAAATGCGTTCGGTCACGTTTTTTGCGTTTATTTGAACCAATACGTACAATATTATCAAATATTGGGAACGAAACTTGTACATCTAATCGAGTTACACATATTTTGTCTGTAACATTTTTATCTACAAGTAATAGATTTCGCGAAAATTAGAGGTACATCGATTATCATGGAGAAAGCCACTCAAAAATCAAGGTTTCTTGCGTTTATATTAGTCAATATGCAAATTTTTTGGTTTAAAATTCAACTGTTTTGTTGAACATTTGCCTATTTGGACAATAATATATTTATCGTCTTTAAAATTTCTCTAATTTTAATTTAAAACTTTGGTTTTGAATGCGCAATTCTAAAAGTTTAATCTTTAAGTCCTGAAAACTAAAGTTGTTTTTTTTTTAATTAATTTTTAGATTAATTTTTGTAAATTTGGAATTTTAAATTCCATAATATTTTAGTTTCAAAGTCAAATATTCAAAATGCCAGGACAATTTCGCAATTAAATATTTCCAAATTTCATATTAAAAGCCTTGATGGTTTTGTATTATTTTTTTCTTGTATTTTTAATGTAATATCTTAAAATATTCCGATTTTTAGTTAAAGATTCAAACAAATAAATAATTTCAAATTGAAAAATATTTTCTTAGAAAATTTCAAGAATATTTAATAATTCTAAAGGAAGATTTGAAATTAAAAAATTAAAAATTGAGTTTTAAATAAAAGAAGATGAAAATTAAACTTTCTGAAATTGATGCATCAGAAATTGAATAATTTCGGTAATCTTAAACGGTTTCAATTTTAGAGTTGAGAAATTTCATGTTGAACGCTAAATATTTTATTTTTCCCTTTCATAGGTTTTAATTTTGTAATGTAAATTCAATTGGCTGAATTTTCGAAAATATAATTAGCAATTTAAAAGTTCTTAATTTTTTAACGATTTAAATTTACTTAAAATAATTGAAATTTTAAAGTGCTTGAATTTTTGGTAATTACAATTTTTTTCAGAGTAGAAATTTTTTCATTTATAGTGTTTCCCATTTAAAATTAATATTTATTTTTAACGTCTGATCGACTTAAATGTTAAATTATAATTTTTTATGTAATAACAATTTTAAATTCTAGAATTTCAGAAGCTTTGACTTTAAAAGATTCAATTTAGTTTTAAATTTCAAATTGCCAAATTTTAATTGCTCTGAATTTAAAATGATTCAAATTCAAAAGTTTTTTATTTTTTTATTTTGAACGCTTTTAATTATAAATAATAGAATTTCAATTCCTCTGAATTTTAAATCATCTATTTTCAAAAATTCGAATCTTAAAATATTCAATTTTTAACGTTTTGATATTGTATTATTTTCGAAATTTTAATGCGAAATAATTCAATTTGGAGATTTTTCAATTTAAAAAAATATTTAATTTTTAGCACTTTGACTTAGAAATCTCACAATATGATTCAACTCCTTTTTGTAATTAAATTTTCTACGTTTTCAGTTAGAAATGATTAATTATTGTTTAAAAAATGTTTAAAACATAATTTTGAAAAATTGGTTCAATAAAGATATTTAAATTGTTTATATGATTCAAAGTCAACAGATTGCTTGCAAAAAAGTTTGCTGATGCTTATTGAGTATATATTTTTTCTAAACCGGGAGAAATCACCAATATTTACCGAGAGAACCGGGAGAAAACCGGGAGACAAAAATTTAAAAAATAGTGGCCACCCTGGATTTGGTTAAAACAACAAAAATTAGTTGAGTCAACCAAATATTTTGTGGCCCATATAATAATCATATTCTATGGTAGTACCAACCCAAATTTTGTTGATTCATCCAAATCGTTTTCTGAGTGAGTAAACACGTTTCGTGCTAAATTTAATCATCTTTACTTCAAATTAAAACAGTAAAGCATCCAAAAAACATTAAAATATAAATTAGATAAACGAAAATTTATAAGTTTGCTACAAAATACTTTATTTATCATAACTTGACGAAACCTCTTAGGATAAACATGAAACAATAACTTTAAATGGTATAATTTTTTCTCCAATCAACAATCAATACATGAATAGATTCAATTAGGTGTCCTAAGTTCTTTCAGAGGACATCGATATATATATATTTTTTTTTTTTCGAAAAGAACCGAATATTTCCGATATTTGAACTTCGGGTATCTAAATTCATTATCCTAAGGAGTTAGAAAAAATTATAAATGAAATTATCGACTTCCGGAAGACAATCAAATTTAAAGAAAACTAATCATGCAACTCCACAATGAGGTCTATCTTTGGTGCCTCTTTGCGATAGCCCTTCTTACCTTTGTCTAAGTTTATAAATTAATAAAAAAATTTGATATTACAGAAGAAAGTAATCTACTTTCATGTTTTAAGAATCAATTTTCAAAAAAAATTCCGGTACCGGGAATCGAACCCGAGCCTTCTGGGTGAAAGCCAGATATCCTAGCCACTAGACCATACCGGATTGTGGAAGCTGTTCCGAACAGCCAGGTAATGAGCTGAGCCATCTTCAGCGACGATAATAAGGCATGACAGTATTGGAACAGTGATGTGACGACGCATCTATTTTTGTAGACGGGGAACATAAGTAGATACAACTTTGGGGAACCAAAAACGTTACAATTTTAGGTGCCGTGCATAAATTACGTGATGTTTTTTTGGGGGAGGGGGGGAGGTAAGGTCAACTATTTTTTATATGCTATCTCATATGAGGCGGGGGGTTGGGTTTCAAAACCATGTTTTTTGTAAGGTAATTTCAAGTATGCGAATCCACAAAAAAAAAGAAGTTGAAAAATTGTTATGTTAAACAGCTGATTGAAATACATTTTTAAACAAAAAAGACGAATTTTCAATCAAATATATTAATTTCCAACCAGAATGTTGTATTTTCAACAAAAAATGATAAATTTTTAAACAAAAAATATAATACCTACTGCATTGAATGCATACAAAAATTATCTTACTTTATTGATAATTTTAACAGTATTAATTGTAATTTACCATATAATATTGGTAGTATCTTTTAATATTAGTACTAATACTGACTGTGATAATTATAATTTCAGGAAATAATAATAAATAAGAAATTAATCTGTTTCGGTTGAAAATTAACTTTTTTGTTGAAAATTCACATTTTCGAGTTCAAAATTCAACTGTTTTGTAGAAAATTCGTCTTTTCGACACGTAAATTCAACAGTGTGATAAAAACTCAACTGTTTATTCGAAAATTCAACTACTTTGTTAATAATTAATTTTTTTTTCAGCTGAAGATTCATCATTGTAGTTACTAATCCATTTCTGTGGTTAAAAATTTAACTATTTGGTTAATTATTCTCATTTTGCTTGGATAAATTTTTTTTTTTATTGAAAAATTAAGTCTTTCATTTTTTTATAAATTCACGTATTTTGTTTAAAAATCTACTTTTTCGGTAGAAAATTAATCCTCTTAGTTGAAAATTAGATTTTTTGTTGAGAATTTACATTTTCGGGTTTAAAATTCCACTTTTTGTAGAAAATTCGTATTTTCATCTTGAAAATTCGGAAATTTGATAGAAACTCGACGGTTGACAATTCAACTGTTTGGATAAAAATTTAACTATTTCGCTTAAAAATATATATATATATATTTTTTTTTTTAAATAAATTTTCTCCACTGAAAAAGCAACTGTTCTATTTTCAATTAAAAATTGACATTTTAAATTGAAAATTAATGTTTTCTGGTTGAAAATTCATGGATTTTGTTAAAAATTCGTATTTTTTAGTGGAAAATTAGTCGTTTTTTTTTTTGAAAATTCATTCTTTTTGGGTAAAACTACAACTTCTGTTAAAAAGTTTACGGTCTTTTTTTTGGAAAATTAAGTGTTTTTAACTGAAAATTGAATTATTCCATTTTTGTTCAAAATTTACCTTTTCCCGTTTCAAATTTATCTATTTGTTTAAAAATTGATTTTTTTAGTGGAAAATTCAAATTCTTGGTTGAAAATTCAAATATTTTGTTAATCATTAATCGTTTTGTACAGAAAATTAGTCTTCTTATTTAAAAAAAAGCTTTTTCATTGAAAAATCAACTCTTTGAATAAAAATTTAACTATTTCGCTCAAAAATCAAAAATATTTATATATTTTTTTCGGTTGAGAAGTAATTTTCTTCATTGAAAAAGCAACTGTTCTATTTTCGATTAAAAATTGATATTTTTATTTGAAAATTAATCTTTTCTGGTTGAAAATTCTTATCTTTTAGTGGAAAATTAATTTTTTGGTTGAAAATTCATTCTTCTTGATTGAAACTACAAATTCTGTTAAAAATTTAACAGTTTTATTGAAAAATCGCTTTTTTTAAATAAAGTTTTTTAACTGAAAATTGAATTATTATTCCAATTTTGTTCAAAATTTACCTTTTTCAGTTTAAAATTCATCTATTTGTTTGAAAATTCATTTCTTTTTAGTTAAAAATTCAAATCCTTGGTTGAAAATTCATATATTTTGTTGACCATTAATCTTTTTTACAGAAAATTAATATTCTTGATTAAAAAATAAGATTTTTGGTTGAAAATTTAACTCTTTGGATGAAAATTGAACTATTTCGCTAAAAATATATTTTTTGTTTGTTTTGAGAATAAATTTTCTTCACTGAAACAGTAACTGTATTTTAAAGTTTAAAGATTTGCCTAAATTCCTAGGCAAAGGGAATCATGAATTATTAATATTATAAATGATTTAAAAAAAATAATAAATAAATATTTCCGAATAAAAAATTTATATTTTAAATTGAAAATTAAACTTTTCTCGTTGAAAATTCGTAGATTTTGTTGACAGTTCTTATTTTTTAGTGGAAAATTAATATTTTTGGTTGAAAATTCATTTTTTGTTGTTAAAACTACAGCTTGTGTTAAAAATTTAACTGTTTTGTTGAAAAATCGCTTTTTTTAATTAAGTTAAGATTGAACGATTACTTGCAACGCTTTATACACCCAGTTTGTTTTGTGTTAAAACGTTTACAATTAAGGATCTTTGTCCGGTCTGAAGTATTTTTTATACCCACTACACTTTTTATAATGATGGGATACTATTTTTCTGAAAATAGTTGGATGAGAAAAATATTGTTTGAAACTGAGGTAAACTTTCCGTGGTGAATCGCAGGTATCTCCGGCGGACTCCACTAGAGGCAGCACGTTACAGGCCTGTCCACGGAAAGTTTACCTCAGTTTAGTGTAATTCAGGAGAATATACGGTAAGGGCCGGGTAAACGCGAGGCCGGTACTCCAAATTGAGGTAAAGTTTCCGCGGAAAGTTTACCTCCGTTTAGAGTAATCAGCTGACTGTCACTCTGATTGAACTATTACCCGCAACGCTTTGTACACCCATTTTGTGTTGTGTTAAAACGTTTACAATTAAGGATCTTTGTCTGGTCTGAAGTATTTTTTATACCCACTACATTTTGTATAATGATGGAATACTATTTTTCAGAAAATGATTGAAAGAGGAAAATATTGTTCCAAACTGAGGTAAACTTTCCGTGGTGAATTGCAGATATCTCCGGCGGACTCCGTTGGAGGCAGCACTTTAGAGGCAGCACTTTAGAGGCCTGTCACTACGGAAAGTTTACCTCAGTTTAGTGTATTTCAAGAAAATATATTGTCAGAGCAGGGTAAACGCGAGGTCGGTACTTTGAACTGAGGTTAATTTTTCGCGGAAAGTTTAACTCCGCTTGAAGTAATCAGCTGACCATCACTCTGATTAAACGATTACCTGCAACGCTTCGTATACCAAGTTTTTTCTGTGTTGAATCGTTGATAATGAAGGATCTTCTTAACATCATCAAGGTCCTCTTTAGATCTGAAGTATGACATTTTTATACCTACTACACTTTTTATAATCATGGGATACTATTTTTCTGGAAATAGTTGAAAGAGGACAACATTGTACCAAACTGAGGTAAACTTTCCGTGGTTAATCGCAGATATCTCCAACGGACTCCGCTAGAGGCAGCACTTTAGAGGCCTGTAACTACGGAAAGTTTACCTCAGTTTAGTGTATTTCAAGAGAATATATTGTTAGAGCAGGGTAAACGCGAGGTCGGTACTTTAAACTGAGGTAAAGTTTCCGCGGAAAGTTTACCTTCGCTTGAAGTAATTAGCTCATTTTGGTTAAAGATTTATAATTTTAGTTGAAAATTCAACTATTTCATCGTAAATTAACTTTTTTGTTGAAAATTCATATTTTTGGGTTGAAAGTTCAACTGTTCTGAAGAAAATTCGTCTTTTTGATTTAAAAGTTAAACAATTTGGTCTAAAATTAATTTGATTTTTTAATTTATTTATTTTTTTTGAAAATTCAACTCCTGTGATAAAAAAACTATTTGTCTAAAAAGTAAACTATTTATTTAAAAATTTAAATATTTTGTTAAGAATTCGATTTTTGTTTGAGCAAAACTAATTTTTTTTTTTAATCCAAAAATGTAGCTATTCCATTTTTGTTTTGCACATTTTTTCGTTATAAGTTGAAAATTCAACTATTTCATCGTAAATTAACTTTTTTCTTGAAAATTCATATTTTCGGGTTGGAAATCCAACCGTTTCAAAGAAAATTTTTTGTTTTTTATTTAAAAATTCAACAATTTGGACGAAAATTAAAATTTTGGGTTGAAAATTAATTTTTTTCTAAAAATTCAACTACTGTGGTAAAAAAAAACTATTTGTCTAAAAATGAAACTATTTATTTGAAAATTTAACTATTTTGTTAAGAATTCGGTTTTTGTTTGAGCAAAATTAATTTTTTTTTATTCAAAAATGTAGCTATTCCATTTTTGTTTTGCAAATTTTTCCATTATAAGTTGAAAATTCAACTATTTCATCGCCAATTAACTTTTTTCTTGAAAATTAATATTTTAGAGTTGAAAATTAGGAACAGCACTGAAGATATTTGAATCCAAGATGGATTATTTTCAGTTTTGTAAAATAGAAGAAATTTTATACAACGAGATCAAAATATTATGACATATATAAAAATAATAATTTTCATAATGATATTACAATCTGTGCGCTACTAAAATTTAATTAGAATTTTTATTTTATTACTCGATTTATTATTTAATCACAAATTTTTCGGTTCTATGTTTAAAATTTCCAAATATATGGATATGCTTTTCTTTTACGAAAAATTAAAAATCTTTTCGAGAAAGTATTATATTTTGGGGCAACCTCCCTACAGTGGATAATGTAACCTACAGTGGATAATCATTAATTAAAAGCGCAAATAAAAGAAAAATAATTAATTTTAATTTATGAAAATGTATTGTGTTTTAACTATTTTTTAAATTGAATTAATTATTTTACATATATTTGTATTTTTAATTAATTATCCACTGTAGGTCGCATTATCCACTGTAAGGAGGTTTCCCCCAGGAGTTTTCATTCCGGAAAGTTCATTTTTAAAATTTATATTTTAAAACAAATCATATTAATCGTAAGTTTTTGTATTTAATTTGCAAATATTAGGAATGGCATTGAATTTGTTTATTTTATTTCGTAGTGTTATCACGGCAATCAATTTATTTTAATTGTTAAAATACGTTTTTTGCATATATTTATCTCGGAAAAATATTTTGCAGCATACTAAATATCCAATAAATTAATAAGTACTAACGAAAAGTGAAGAAAACACTATTTTGATGATTAAATACGAATATACTTTTCACAGAGTACCAATAATAATTATAAAAAGTGAACATTAAATTTTTAGCATCGACATATGTAAATATTGTAAACTGAAATTAACGCTTAATTGAACTAAGTTATACAAATTTATATATTTTTTTCAAAGCTAGAAAATAATTTATTTTGTTTCGTTACAATAATTCTGAAATAATTTTCAATTTTATCTTAAAATTAATTTTTCAAAATAAAAAATCATTTCAATTTTCTCAGGAATCTTTAAAGAAAATTTTTTTTATTTTCTTGAAACCTTTCGAAACTCTTAAAAAGTTCCTTTTTTCGAAACTTTAAAGATCTATATTTTGTTTTCAATTTCTTGAAATTGTTTCAAGTTAAAATGTTTTTCTAAATGCTGCTGAAAATGAAAAAATTGCTTTTAAATCTTCCAAATTCTTTTTCGACAATTTTCGAAACTTTTCGAAGTTTTTTCAATTTTTTAAAATTTTATCTTACAATTCATTTTGCAAAATTTAATATCATTTAAATTTTCCCAGGAGTCCTAACATAACCTTATTTTTTCAAAATCTTCCAAAACCTACATTTTGTTTTAAATTTCTTGAAATCGTTCCAGGTTTTAAATTGGTTTTGAAATTTCTCAATAACTTTTTAAATAAGTAGAATTTTTCCTAAATTTTTCTTCTTCAAAATTCTGCAAAGTGTAACAAATGCCTTGAAATCTTCCAAAAACCTTTCTGACAATTTTGGAAATCTTTTGAAATGTTTAAAAATGTTTTTCAATTTCATCTTAAAATAAATTTTGCAGCATAAGATTTATTTCAGTATTCGCTCTAAGAATCTTTAAAAGAACACTTTTTTATTCCTTTGAAACCTTTCAAAATTCTTGAAAAGCTTTTTTTCGAAACCTTCAAAAATCCACATTTGGTTTTTACATTTCTTGAAATCGTTTCTAGTTTTAAATTATTCTTGAAATAAAAAAAAGATTTAATATCTTTTAAGCTGTTTCGAATTTTTCATAATATTAAAAAAAATTGCTTCAAGATCTTCCAGATTCTTTTTCAGCAATTTTGGAAATCTTTTGAAATCTTTTGAAATCTTATTCATCAATTTTATCTTAGAATTAATTTGTCAAAATAAAAAATCATTTAAATTTTGCCAGGAATCTTAAAATAACTTGTTTATTTTCTTGAAACCTTTCAAAATGCTTAAAACCCTATTTTTTCAAAATTTTCATAATCTACATTTCGTTATAAACTTTTTGAAATCGTTTTAAATTCTTTGAAATATTTTCTTAATTATTTTTTAACCTTTTGAAAACTTCTTTATATCTCTTTAATAAACTCGACTTTTTTTAATTTGGTAATCGTGCAAAAAATCTTCTTTCTTTTTCGAAATAATTTTCAATTTTATCTTAAAATTTATTTTTCAAAATAAAAAATCATTTTTTGAAAAATTAAAAAAATTGTCAATCTTGCGAAATTCAACATTTTTGCTTCAAAATCTTCTACAGTCTTTTTCCAAATCATTTTTTGAAATTTTTTAAAAACTTCTCAATATCTTTTAAAGTGATTCGAATTTTTCATAATTTTTTTTGTTCTGAAAAATTAAAAAAATTGCTTTAAAAAATTCCAGATTCTTTTTCGACACTTTTGGAAATTTTTGAAATCTTTAAAAGAAAACTTTTATTCTCTTGAAGCCTTTCAAAATTACTGAACAGCACCTTTTTTCGAAATCTTCAAAAATCTACATTTTGTTTTAAATTTCTTGAAATCGTTCCAAGGTTCAAATTATTTTTGAAATTTTTTAAAAACTTCTCAATATCTTTTAAAATGAGTAGCATTTTTCCCAAAAAAATTGTAAACTGTGCGTAATTATACTGTGCCTATTATTCTTAAAAATATTCTAAATTTTTTCTTGGAAATCTGTAAAAATCTATTTTTCTTTAATTTTATGAAATCGGCATTTTGTTTTAAATTTAATGAGATCTTTGCGAAACTTCTTAATATTTCTTAAACTAACTAAAAATCATTTTTAAATGTTCTCTTAAAATTAATTTACTAAATAAAACATGATTTAAATTTTACCAGAAATTTTTTATTCTCTTGAAATCTTCCAAATTCTCAAGGTAAAATATTCGGCGAAATATTCGGCAAAATTCTCTCCATTATTCTCGTTCATCACAAAAAAACTTGATAAAGTTTCAGTCTAAAAGCCTTAAAACTTAATTCTAAACCAAAACAAAATTAGGAAGTCCGTTTTTATAATATAAAAAGCACAAAATTTTACATTTTTGACACTTTCCCCATGCATTTGAATAATTTTTGGCCTAAAAGTACAGCCAGCCCCACCCTCGGCCATACTCAAAATTTCCGTCACTTTCATTTCAGAGTGTCACAGGGCTGGTTAAAAATTCAACAATTAGGTTAAAAATGTAAATATTTTGTAAAAAGTTTTTTTTTGAAAATTAATTGTTTTAACATCTTCTTGGTTCAAAAATTCATCTCGCAAATCGTATTAGGGTAATTGTCAAATTGGAGGAAAACTTGAAGTCCCAGTAATATAACATTCGCTAGAGAGATTGATCAGCAGCCTGGGTCGGAGCAGTGTTGCGGAAAGAACGTGTTATTTAAATAAATAACACGAGAATTCTAGATCAATCTAAATATCTATACCATACACCTATATACCTATCTACCCTACACCTATATACCCATCCACACATTACTACTTTCCAACAGAGCAATTCACGCCTACCCCGAAAGGGAACCGGCTTAATGATATAATAATAAAAAAAAGTAAAAAATGTTTGATGAAAAGAAAGTAAATCTACGTAAAATTACATTTTAGAGGTATTGCATTTTCAACATAATAAAATAATTTTTAACAAAATTGTTGATTTTTCCACTAAAAAGATTAATTTTTACTCAATAAGATAATATTTTTACCAATAAAAACAAATTTTCAACATAATGCATACAGTTTCAACTAGAGTTGAGTTTTAAAATCAAAAAGAAAAAATTTTTAACCAAAAATGGAATAATTAAATTTTCAGTTGAAACACTTCATTTTTAACCAAGAAATAAGGAATTTTCGAAAAAATAGGTTAAATTTCGCTGATATTTCCACCAGAAAATATTTGTAGTTTCCATCAAAAACAGATGAATTAAACCAAAAAATACGAATTTTCAAAAACTTAGTTGAAACATAAACCAAAACAGACTTGTTTTTCGAATCAACAAGAGGAATTTTCAACAAAAGAGTTGATTATTCAACCAAGAAATATCTTTCAGCCAATGAAGAAGAAAAATCTCATGAAAAATGTTAAATTTTTAAGCCAAAAAGAAAATATGAATTTTTAACCAAAAAGTTGAATTTTCAATCAAGAAATATAAATTTTCTAGCCAAAAAAGACAACTTTTCAACAAAATAAATTAATTTTCAACTAAAAATGATAAATGTTCAAGCAAAAATGGAATAGTTACATTTTCAGTTAAAAAAATTCATTTTCAACTCAACAAAATAAATATTCAACGCAATAGCTAAATTACAAAAAAAACAGATGAATTATCAACCAAGAAGATTTAATTTCTTTTAAAAATGAAAAAATTTTAGTTAAAGAAGTAAATTTTTAAGTAAAATGATAAACATTAACAAAAAAAAAGAAAAACGAATTTTCAGCTGAAACAGATGAACTTTCAACTTAAAATAGAATACTTCAATTTTCGTTAAAAAATGAATTTTCAATCAAATAAAATTTTAACGAAACAGTTAAATCTTCAACGAAACAGATGAATTTTCAACCAAGATGATGAAATTTATATAAAAAAAATTCGACAAAAAATAGTATAGTTAAATTTTCAGCTGAAAAAATTGATTAAAATAATAATAATAACAAGTTTAACCGAAGAAACGAATTTTCAAACAAAAAGAATAATTTTCTACTAAAAAGATTAATTTTTAACAAAAGACTTGAATTTTCAAGCAAACATTTGAATTTTTAAAGGAATTTTCAACCGAATATTTAAACTTCCACCTAAATAATAAATCAATAAAGAAAAAAAGATCTAATCCAAAATGTTGATTTTTCAAGCCAAAAAGAATAATTTCCTGCAAAGCAGTTGAGTTTTCAACCCGAAAATATAACTTTTTAATCCAAAACTATGGATTTTCCACCAAAATAATTGAATTTTCAACCGAAAAATATAAATTTTCTACCAAAGTAAACGAATTTTCAATAGAGAAGTTAAATTTTCAACCAAAGATATACACTTTTAACCAAATAGATGAATTTTCAACCAAAAAATGAATTTTCTACTAAGAAAGACAAATTATCAACAAAAGACATTTATTTTAAATTAAAAAATATGCATTTTCAACAAAAAAAAGACCGAATTTTACACAAATTAGTTAAATTTCTACCAATGAAATTAATTTTTAGCCAAAAATAGAATAGTTTTTCAGTAAAAACCCCAGCAATGATTAATTTTCCAACAAATAAAATTTCAACGAAATAGTTAAATTTTCTACCAAACAAATACATTTTCAAACCAAGAAGATTAAATTTCTATCAAAAAAGATCAACTTTCCACAAAAAATGGAATAGTTAAATTTATAGTTAGGGAAGTGATTTTTTTAAACTAAAATGACGTATCTTCAACTAAAAAAAAAATGTTTATAACCAAATAGTTGAATTTTTAAGCCAAAAGGTTAATTTTCTACCAAAAAAGACAAATTTTCTACAAAATAGATGAATTTTCACATAAAAAAGATAAATTTTCAACAAACAGAAAATAGTTAAATTTTCAGTTAGAAAAATAAATTCTCACCGAAATAGTTACATTTTCAACCAAAAAGATTAAAATTCTGTCAAAAATGTTTGGTAAAAAATGGAATCGTTAAATTTTTAGTTCAACAAATTAATTTTCAATACAAAAAAACAATTTCCACCAAAGAAATGAATTTTCAACCAAAAAGATGAATTTTTAACCAAAAAGATTAATTAGTCACCAAGAAGATTAATATTCAACCACAAAAGATCAATTTTTTAACAAAATACATCAATATTACAGCCAAATGTTAACCATTTTAAAAGAATTTTTAACAAAATAGTTCATTTTCAACCAAAGAAATAATTTTTAACCAATAATAGAATAGCTGAATTTTCATCAATTTCTATAAAAAAATATAAGTTTTCAACAAAAAGGAATTTAAAAAAAAAGCAGATGAATTCACCAAGAAGATTAATATTTTACCACAAAATACGAAGTTTGAACTAAATCTGAATATAATTTCTTAACCAAACATAAAATAGTTAAATTTTCAGTTTATAAAAAAATTAATAAAAAAAAAATAGTTTTCCACAAAATAGTTAAGTTTTGAACAAAAAATAAGATTTTACTACTAAAAATATCCATTATAACCAACAAAATTAATTTTCAACAAAGTAGTTCCACTTTCAACTAAAAAATATTAATTCTCAACGAAAAACTTAATAGTTGATATTTCCACCGAAAAAGATTTTAATTTTAAAACGAAAACAGTTGTTTGCAACCAAAAACGACGAATTTTCAACTAAATAGTTGAATCCTCAATCAAAACATATTCATTTTCAACCAAAAAATGTCTACCAAAACTGATGAATTTTTAACAAAATAATAAAATTAATTATTATTTGATGTTATAGTTTTTTGACCAGAGAATAATTTAAATAATATGATGTTAATGTTTTTTGTCTACGTGGCCGATAATCAATATTTTATGAATATTGATTATTAATTTTTAAAGTTGTGAAAAAAATCTCTCTAGCTCCGCTGGGATTTGAACACCAATCTTTCAGATTTCCGGTCTGATGCTTTAACCAATTAAGCTACGGAGAGACGAGAAAATTTTCCTCACAACTTCTATCGATATTGTAGATTTCCATGTTATGTGTGGATTTCTCTTCTCGATCTGTTACCTTCTCCGATGATAATACAGATTTCAAATACAAATTTTTATTTTTTTCCAGTTACAACTGTTTGCTTCAAAATTCTTGTCATTTGTTTAAATATATTCTTTTTGTAGAAAGTTAATTTTCTTATTTTTAAATTTATCTCTTAGGTTAAAATGTTTACTATTTTGTTCACAATTCTTTTTTTGTATTAAAATAATAATCAAATGATCAATTAATACATTTGTTTAACTAAAAATGTAACTATTTCGTTTTTGGTTGCAAATTTATGTTTTTAATTGCGTTTAGTTGAAATTTCAAATGTTTTGTAGAAAATTCATTTTTTTTGTTGTTTAAAAATTCATATCGTTGGGTAAAAATTTCTTATTTCTTGATCAAAAATGCAACTAATTGATTCAAAATTCTCGCGATTTGATGAAATATTGTTTTTATTTTTAGAAAGTTAATCTTTTTATTTGAAAATTCATCTCATTGGTTGAAAATTAAACTATTTTGTTTAAAAAATTTAATTAAATAAATTATCAATTAATTAATTTGTTTAACTAAAAATATAACTATTCCATTTTTGGTTGAATATTGATATTTTTTATTCATAATTAATATTTATAATCTTTTCTAGTTGAAAATTAAAAATTGTTTTGTAGAAAATTCGTCTTTTTGGTTTCAAAATTCACCTCTTAAGTTGAAAATTTAAGTATTTTGTAAAAAAAATTATTTTTAATGAAAATGATAATCAAATTATCAATTTATTCATTTGTGTAACTAAACATGTAACTATTTCGTTTTTGGTTTAAAAGTTATACTTTTGAATGACTTTAGTTGAAAATTCAATTATTTTGTGGAAAATTCGTTTTTCTTTTAAATTCATCTCCTTCGGTTAAAATTAGGTAAAATTTCATCTTTCTTGATAAAAAATGCAATTGTTTGGTTCAAAATACTTGTGTTTTGTTGAAATATGTTTAAAATATTTTTTTTTCAATAAACCACTCTGTTAAAATTTAATTTTCTTGGTCGAAAACTCGTTCTTTTTTGGTAGAAAACTATTCTTCTTGTTTGAAATTTCCTGATTTTCTGTTAAAAATACAAATATGGTTGAAAATTAAATTGTTGGTTGAATATTTATATTTTTTAGTTGGAAATTCATCTTTTATGTAGAAATTTTTTTTTTATGATTGAATTAAACTGTTTTTTATTTAAAATTAAAATCTTTTTTGGTTGAAATATCTACTATTACATTGTTCGTTGAGAATTTATCTTTTTTAGTTGAAAATTTAATTACGTGGATGAAGATTGAACCACATTGTTAAAAAATAATTCTTTGTTGAACATTTATAATTATTTTAGTTAGAAATTCATGTCTCTTCGGTTGAAAATTTTACTGCTTCGTTGGAAACTCTTTTTTTGTTGTAAACAATCAATTCTTGTAACTGAAAATGTATTTATTCTATTTTTTTTTAATTTAATTGTTTGAAATCGAACTATTCTGTTAAAAATTGATTTTTTTTCATTGAAAATTCATCGTTTTTGGTAGAAAACTATTCTTCTTGGTTGAAATTGCCTCATTTTTGTTTAAAAATGCAGGTGTGGTGTAAAATTAACTTTTCCGTAGAATATTCATATTTTCGGGTTGAAAATTCCGCTGTTTCACAGAAATTTTTTTCTTGTGGCTTGAAAATTCCACAATTTGGTCGAAATTTTTTTCTTTCTTGTCTAAAAAATCTTTATTTGCTGAAAATTTTTTATGAAAAGTTTAAATACTGTGTTAAAAAATTCTTTTTACTGAAAATTTAACTTTTCCATTTTTTGATGAAAATTTACCTCCTTTAGTTAAAACTCTTTTAATTGAATTTTAAACTATTCATTTGAAAATTCATGTATTTTGATTAAAATTCATCATTATTGGTTGAAAATTTAACTATATTGTCGAAAATTTGTCTTTTTGGATAATAATTCAAGTATTTAAAAAAAATTTCATTATTTTGTTCAAAAGTCATCTTTTTTTATTGAAAATTGAACTGTTTTGTTGAACATTCGTCTATTTATACAGAAAATTCGTATTTGGAACGTCCTCCTGGAATAAAAATTAACCTTTTTCTTGAAAATTTAACTGTCTTTTAAAAAATTTAATTATTTTGTTGGAAATGGTAATGTTTTTGTTTGAAGTTTAATCTTTTTTGTTTGAAAATTTGACCGTGTAGTTGAGAGTTCATCTTTGAAGGTTGAAAATTCAACAATATTGTTAAAAATTTTATTACATATTTTGTTAAAAATTAAAGTATTTTGTTCAAAAGTCATATTCTTCGGTCATAGATTCGTTCTCTTAGGCTGAGAATTCATCTTTGATAGTTAAAAATTCAACTGTTTGGTTAAAAATTCAAGTATTTTGTTGAAAATTTAATTATTTTATTGAAAATTCAACTCTCAGGTTGAAAATTTGACTATATTTTTCAACATTCGTTTGTTTATTTTGGTTAAAATAACAAATATTTTATTTTTTCATTAAGAATTCATCTTTTTTTGTTGAGACTAATTATTTTGTTAAAAAGCCATATTTTTTTGTAAAATTCAACTGTTTTGTTAATCATTCATCTATTTGAATAGAAAATTTATCCTTGTGGATTGAAAATTATTATTATTTTTTTTATTTTATTTTTTTTTTCAATTTAACTGTTTTCCAAAAAATTCAATTATTTGGTTGAAAATGAAACCTTTTTTTGGTTAAAGTTTACTCTTTTTTCTTCGAAAATTGAACCATGTGGATGATAATTCATCTTTGTAGGTCAGCAATTCAACAATTTTGTTGAAAAATTATTTATTTTGTTGAAAAATTAAACGATTTTGTTAAAAAGTTAAAATTCCCGAACAGTTTATAATATTACTGAATTGGAAAATTCCCGACAGTTTATAATATTACCGAAATGTGAAATTTCCCGGATAATAAAATTCTCGAATTTAAACAATTAAACATTCTTCTATAAAAATATTTTATTATTGTATTTTTAATAAATTTGTAATATGTATAAAAAATGTTTAATCGTTTAAATTCGGGAATTTTATTATTCAGGAATTTTACAGTATCAGGAATTAGTCATCAGGGAAAATGAAAAATTGGTCAGGAATTAATCAGGAAAAGTCAAGGAATTTCAAAAATGAAATTTTTCGACAACCCTGTATTTATTAAAATAAATTTTTCATAATAAAATAGACATTATCTGTTACGTCGTAACACTTGTGTCGTAAGTTGATCCACGTTGTATGAATCTCTACGCGCGAGATTATAATTCAAATATAAGACTTCGCATATCCTCGCAGAAAGAAGCCGAAACTTTTAACATTACAAAGAACTCAAACAAATGCCACCGACCACCTTGCCCAACTCGCGTAAATCAAAACGCGCTTGCGCAGCTGAATATAGTAAACACGCATATGAATTTCAGTATACAGAAACTATGAAATTCATATACGTGAAATAAACTTACTGTGCCATTAATAAAAGTACACATATAACTTCATAAAAGAAATTTAGTATACGTCAGTATACTACAATTATAAAGTGTAATGAATTTAGTGAACATATAGGAAATTTAATATGCCCATGTATACTAAAATTGCAAACACTTCTAATAGTGCACAGGATTTATTGTTAAAACTGCTTGCAAATTGATGATTGTGAAAGAAAAAGAGAACCAACACGTAGAAAAAGCAGAGATGTGCAAGACCGGGACCTAAATAAAAATTTACGGGTCAGGGTTCAACAGTTTGCATTAGAAGATCCAATATGAAAATTTGCGTCCGGATTGGATGTTGATCGCGCACTTATTTGAAATGATTGAATATGGAAATCAATTCTTTGCAATATATAATGTTCATAAAGTACGAAGAATATTATGAATCTTTCTCTAAAAAATACGTGTGTCACGAAGATATCGAGAGCATTGTTGTCGCTTTTATTTAATGCCCATTGGGTAATTTGAAAAACTCGAAGAAAAGAATCTTGCTGAATTCACAGACATAATGAAGAACCAAGTTTCAGTTGATTAAGATTGATTGATTAAAAATTTTATTATTACATTTTCAGTAAGAATTATTAATTTTTATCCGATAAAAAGAAAAAACTGTTAAATGAAACCGAAAAAGATTGTTCAATCAATGAAGAAAAAAAATCTCATTCAAAATGTTGAGTTTTTGAGTTATAAAGACGAATTTGGAAAAAATTGAATCTATAACTCGAAGATATGCATTTTTTACTAAAATAATTTAATTTTTGACTTAAAAAATTAATTTTCAACAGAAAACATAAACGAATTTTCAACCAAATTTTCTAAATTTTTAGCCAAAGGAATGAACTTTTAACTAAAATTCTGCATTTCCAACCAAAAAGATTGAATGTCTATAAAAAAAAATTCGACGAAAAATTGAATAGTTAAATTGTTAATTTTTTCCAGTAAATTTGGCACTTTAGAGCCGGAAAAATTAAAGAATAACAAGGAAATAATTATTAGTTCATATGTGAAATGTATCAAAAGGACTATCAATTGAATTATTATGAATTCTGAATTAAATTGCAATTTAGCTAACATTGCTTGTCGTTTATTTGAAATTTAAATCTTTTTTTGTTCAAATATCGAACTGTGTATTCTATTTTCCGATGGGAATTTATCATCTCTGGTTCAAAATTCGGTTAAAAATTGAACAATTTTTGTTAAAACTTCTTTTTTTTTTTGAAGATTCATCATTTTAGTTGAAAATTCGTCTTTTATGGTGAAAAATTAAACTTCTTGATTAAAAATCACCCCTTTGTTTGAAAATACATAATTTTATTCAAGAATTCATCTTGTTGGTTAAAAATGTACTTATTTTGTTGAAAATTCGTCTTATTTGATTGAAAATTTCCCTGTTTAAGTAGAAAACTCAACTATTTGGTTAAAAGATATTATTTTAGTTAAAAATCCATATTTACAGGTTGAAAATGCAACTGTTTTGTAAAAACTGGTCTTTTTGGCTTAAAAACTCAACAATTGGGTTGAAAAAAGACCTTTCTTTTAAGTCATCTTCTTTCAATGAATGCTACTGTTTTTATATATTAAATTAAACTCTTTTTTGGTTATTCTATCAACTATTACATTTTTCGTTAAGATTTCATCTTTTTTAGTCGGAAAAATTCAACCATTTTGTTAAAAGTTGAAATACGTTCTTAAACATTCAGAAATTCTTTCTCTTTGGATACTTTTTTGCAAAATTATTATTACTTTAAGCTTACTTTTTTGGGAGAAGTATGGTTACTCTTTTACTATTTTTTGAAGCTTGAGCAGTTCCGCGCCCTGCGATTTGGACGTAAAAAAGTTGAAAAATAGCTGATAAAATTTCCAGAGCTTTGTCGAAACCGAGGTTCTATTTATTTTTTCAATTTTTTTGTAAATAAACAATTATGGGAAAATAATTACCCATTATTAGGGTTTCGTAGCTTTGAGCAGAACCCCGTATAGTTTCAGTACTTCCCAGGAGGAGAAGTAGGGGAAGTGAGGGGTGGTTGAGTAGGAGAAACAAATGAAAGAGGAAGCAGGGGAGGTGAGGGCAAGTGAAGTAGGGAAAATAAGTAAAAATAATAGCGGAATACGGGAAGTCTGGTAGAGTGGGGGGAAATAAGAAGGAGTAGGGGAAGTGAGGGGGAATAAGGGGAAGGGGTATTGAGGAAGTGAAATGAAATGAGTGAAGGGGGTACTGTTAGTGATGGAAGATGTAATAGGGGAAGTGAGAAGAGTGTGTAGGGGAAATTTGAGATAGTAACCAGGGGAAGTGATAAAAGGAGTTAGAGAAGATGAAGGAAAATGATAGGGAAGTGAGGTTTATTGAGGGGAAATAAGGGGGAATGAGAGAAGTGGGAAAATAAGGAGAAGTAAAGGAAGTGAGAGAGAGTAATGAGAAATAAAGGGAAAGGTGGTTGAAGAAGTCAGGTAAAATGAAGGGAAGGGAAGTAGGGAAAAGATAGAAAATAAAGAAAGTGGTAGTGAGGGGAATAGGGAAAGTGAGGGGGAGGAAAGTATGTGAAGTGAGTGAAAATAAGGGGAAATGAATAAGAGGAAATGGGGAAGGTAAATATGGGATGTGAGAAGTGAGGGGATGGGGATTAGAGGAAATGAGGGGGGATTAGGGGATGAGCAAAGAGAAAATGAGGGTAAATAAGAAGAGGGGTAGTAGGGAAGGTGAGGCTAAATAATGGGAAGGGAAGGGAGGAGAAATATAGGATATGGGAGAAAATGATAGGGCAGTAGGGGAAGTGAGATTAATTTTGGGGAAATAAGAGGGAGTATGAGAAGTGAGGGGAATAAGAGAAAGTAAGGGAAGTGAGGGGGAGTAATGAGAAATAAGGGAAGAGTTAGTCGAAGAAATGAGGTAAAATTAGGGTAGGGAAGTAAGGAGATGATAGGGAATGCAGGGAGGGGTAGTAGGGGGAAATGATAGTGGCGTTGTGGAAGAAAAGTTAGATGAGGGGAAATGAAAGGAGTAGTGGAAATAAGGGAAATAAAGAAAGAGGAAGTAAGGGTTGATGATAAGAGAGGAATTAGGGAAAGTGAAGGCGTAGGTGAGTATGGGAAATGAGGGGAAATGATAGGGGAGTAGGGGAAGGATCTCAGGTATAACTGAAGAATTAGTCAGTACTCATGGAACAATATTAATTAAACTACTGGACGACTCCGTGGAATATCATGTTGTGCCCAACGATTTTCCTCTCTCTGCCGACGGAATAATCGGCCGCGCATAACTTCGTCAGGAACAAGCGCAGTTGTCATTTAGACACAACACCCCAGTAATTCTATCAAGGCCTATTACCCCGATACCTTTTGTTGATAATGAATCACAATTAGCACGAAAGAAACTACGAAAGGAAATTGAGGCATTTTCTCGGGTTTTAAAACTAAAAGCACGTGTAAAACAACTAGTACCTATCGACGTGGCGAATCAGGACTTATCGGAGGGATATTTCCCTCGCGTAGAAGCACCGGAAGGAATTTACATAGGGGAAGGAATCGTGAAAAACAACGAACGCTCATATGTTTGGGGACCAGAACAGGAAGAAAGCTTTGTTAAATTACATAATGCTTTATGTCATGAACCTATTTTGAAATATCCGGATTTTTCAAATACTTTTAAACCAACTACGGATGCATCTGCATATGCTGTAGGAGCTGTGCTCACACAAGAAACGGACAGTATGGATATGCCCATTGCCTACTATTCAAAAATAATGACCAATATAGAACAGCTTTATGACATAACAGAAAAAGAATGTCTTGCCGTACAATATGCAGTAATTAATTTCCGACCTTATCTCTATGACAGGAAATTTATTCTGGCCTGCGATCACGAGCCGGTCCACTGAATTACCTACGCCGATAACCCTGGGCCACGACTTGTTTGCTGGAGATATAGGCCCTGTCCGGAAATCCCATAGGATTAACAAAACATAACCCTCACGAGATTCAAAATGAATACGAACATCTAAACACCGATGTTTCAGAACAACCCGCTACTCCATCCACTAAAAACAACGAAGAAAACAAGCTGATCCAAGAATCACATCCTGTTTTAACGATACATCGTGCGCTGCCACTTAGATCAAAACCAACTGAGCCGAGCGGCCCAAAAAGAGATAGACCGTTAACTCGATCTCAAGCCTCACAATTATTACAGCCTTCAACAAGTTCAAGAACAGAGTCCATCAGTCAAAAGCCAAATCCTTCTGCAAAAGGAACCACCTCGCATAAAACTAAAGGAAAACTTTCGGTAAGAAAGGCCGCCCTTAAACCATTGACAACCGCGCCAGCATCACAGGAACAACTTGTGACTCAAGCCACAAAGGTTATGGGCCAAAGGAAGAGATTACCTGGAATTTCCACTACTGATGATTTTGACGAACCGTGCCGGCCTCCTGCGCATTACAAGGAGCCTGTTTTTGACCAAAGCTCCATAGCAACTAGACTAAAACAACCGTCACGTAAAAGAGACGGGCTTAAAATACCTACTCAAGCTCCAGAAAATTCGTCATCCGAGGATGATTCATTCGAGAATAGCGAGGACTCCAGTGCACCCGTTTATAGAAAGGACTATAACGTATTCCCCAATCTGAAGCCCATTCTTGTAACTCCTTCAAAAGAACTTACTGTTAAAAGTGCACCACCGTATTTACCAAATCCATGGTTTCCGGCTCAATTCAGCCAGCCAATTGACGTTTATATAGATGGTGCCTGTATTCACAATCATAAAGGAAAACCAAAAGGAGGCATAGGGCTATGGTTTGGCCCTGATCATCCCTGGAATATCTGAAAACCTGTACAAGGGCGGCAAACTAATAACTCTGCCGAAATACAGGCTGCGGCAGCTGCAGCTAAGAAAGCCGTCGAAAATGACATAACTAAATTGACAATATTTACAGATTCCAAGTTCCTCATTAATAGCTGTACTAAATGGATGCCTACTTGGGAAACCAATGGGAGGAAGACCGCCGATGGGAAGCCAGTAGTCAATAAAACAGAATTTGAAGAACTACGAAAAGCTTCAACTCCCATGGAAATAACATGGAATCATGCTCCTGGACATCAGGGAGTTGAAGGAAACGAAGCTGCAGACCAACTCGCTGGAGCTGGGATTACGGAAGGTAAACCAACTGCTTCGACTTGCCCAGAGGACGGTATTTTTCACAAGGATGTCTCTGAGGAACCTGAAAGGTATCCAGACGTCGTAATGGATCTTACTCCAAACTGCACCAGTAGCGAGGACAGTGATAGACCTGATGAAAAAAATACCGTGCTGATCGTTTCCGGACACTCAGCAAAAAGGGCAGACGCGCATAATCTGAAGAAGGTAATCCAAAAATCTATAGCCGAATTTGATAAATCAATCACAGAAGACCAATCCTACTTTTGGGATCATGAAAGTTTAAATCAAGCAAATCCCGATGAACCCATCCAAGTAAATATTACTGCAGTTTTTGAGGGAGAAGAAGACCAGGCGTTGCTACTTTATCTAAAGAATATGGATCCTTGCGCGGGAACAGATGACCCGTTGCCAGATCAAGTAAATAAATTTTCAGAGTCATTCCAGCAGGATTTGAATGGAAAAAATAACGAGGAGTCAGTTTTGGAAGCCGAACAACAAACCGAACGTCTTCCTGTAGAAGGAGAACGTCGAAAGAGCACCGTATGCTTTGATGAAACGCCAGATGTTATGGATTTGCCCATACACATCCAACAGCCCTCGCGAAGCTCCTAGTTTCAAACACCAACAATAGTACCCACACCTTTCGCACGATCGACACCAGCTCCATTAAAAACTCAAGAGGCCACCTTGTCGGCCGACGAAGATAATGATTCTATGAAGAATCCAATTCCCCTTAGGATGACGCAGGAGTCTTCTCCATCATCATCTGTGCCTCGCGAGGATCAGAAAAGTCAATAAAGAGTACTAGCCCGATCATCCATTAATGTGGAGGTACCGTATCTCAATCCAGTCTCCATTGACTTTCCGCCGCGATAAGTATCATGCACACTTTATTTCGGAAGGTTGCGAGCCCGTTAATGCCATTTTTAAATTACTAATTGCAACAGATTACGTAAATCCCCAAGACTTATGGGGAAAACGACCAAAAAGGGGCCAAATTTTATTCACCTCTTCAGGGAAATACAGGGTATATTCAATAGTTGTCAAACATAATAATTTCGATGATACTAACTGTCGGATTGATAACTCGGGAATATATATATTAGGTTTTGATTCCTTAGGAATCGAACCAAAGGGCCTATGACAAAGCCACCAAACGCGTCCTCGGGTTGCGGATAGAGGGTCCCTGTACCGAAGGTTTCTGCTCAATATGGTTACAATAATTAATAAGTAGTCGCGGACAATTGTCCAGGGATGGTCCCGAAGGAATAACCCCTAAGCGGAGGCGTAGCAACCGTGCCGAAATGTTGAGAGAATATTCGACGTTCTTCAAAATCTTTGGCCAGTACTCTCCTTTCTTGTCATCGGTCAGTTTGGCTAGCATCGGGGCCATGACTCTGTTTACTCTCTCCGCCTGACCGTTGGCTTGAGGAGAGCCTGTCGCTATGAGTACATGCTTTATATGATTTCCGGACATAAAATCAGTAAATTCGGAAGAGGTAAACGCACTACCTCGATCGGATATTATAGTGTTCGGTTTGCTGTAATCCTGAAAGTACTGCTTCAGGCAGTTTATCGCCTCCTGACTCGAAGAGATTTTCGTCGCGAATAATTTTACGAATTTCGTGAACGCATCTACGATTAGGAACACATTTTTCTTAGTTATTCGTACATTTGCTCTGTCGATGGGACCAAAGTGGTCAATATGCACGGTCGCGAACGGAATATCGCCTTTAGGAACAATATGCATAAAGCCTTCAGCTTTTCCCGAAGAAGGAGAAAAGGAAATGCATTTCAAGCAGTTTTTAATATGACTTTCTATCTTTTCGCTTAATTTTGGGAACCAATATGTCCTAGAAATTACTTCTTTAGTTTTCGCGAGGCCCAAGTGGCCCATCTGATCGTGGTATTTGAAGAGTACGTGACTCTTCATGTTTGACAGCACATCAAACAACAAGTCATTTCCTTTTTTCTTGTACACTATACCATTTCGCATTTCGTATGCATCGTGCTGTTGCTTCTCTAATAGGTTTCGAATCGCAACAATTTTAGCATCTTGGGTCTGGCACACTGAGAGGTTCCACTGGAACGGATTATTCTCAATAATCAAGACGTTACACGCGCGGCTCAATGCATCAACATGCTGCATACGAGTACCAGGGCGGTGTTCAGTCTCGTAATCAAAAGCCTGGAGTTCTACTACCCATCTTTGGATTCTCGGGTTTATATCTTTTTTGTCTGAAGCTAGATTTAAAGAATTGCACAAGAATTGTCACAATTTTGAATTTAATTCCATGGAGATATACTCGAAATCGTCTCAGAGCATATACAATTGACACCATCTCCAGTTCAAAACTGTGATACCTGCTCTCACACTCGGTGGTTCTCTTCGAGAAAAAGAAAATAGGGTGAAACCGTTTATCTTCCTTTTGCTGAAGAAGGATAGAACCAAAACCAACAGAACTAGCATCACAATGTAATTCAGTGGGGTCACACGGACTGTAAATAGCTAATAGAGGCTGGGAAGCTAGCTTTTTTTTAAAGTTATGAAAGCATTCTTTTCTGATTCACCTAAAATGAAAACGGCATCCTTCTTTAGCAAATCATAAAGCGGCTTCGCTATCAGGGCAAAGCCCTCAATGTATTTCCGAAAATACTGACACATACCCAAAAATCGTTGAATTTGTAGAACTGTTTGAGGTTCTGGGAATCCCTCACTGGCCTCGAGACCCTTTCTCGACGGACGAACTCCTTCTGAGGAAACTACATCAACTAAAAATTCTATCTCTGTGAGCATAAAATAACATTTCTCCAACCTCATTTCCATTCTATTTTTTGACATCACCACAAAAACTTCACTCAGAATCTCGATTTTCTCTTCTATTGTTTCGGTTGCCACCATAACGTCATCCAAGTACACAATTACTTTCCCTACCTTGATCAAATCTGAAAAAGCGCTGCTAATAAAACGTTGAAACGTCGCCGGAGCCGTTTTGAGACCGAAAGGCATCTTTAAGTACTCGTATTGGCCCATCGGCGTAACAAATGAGGTTAATTTTATTGATTCGGGAGCGATATCGATATGGTGAAAACCGTCTCTCAAATCAAGTAGGCTAAAGAACTTCTTACCCCCTAGAGCATCTATCTGATCGTCAATTAAAGGGAGGTGGTAGTTATCGCGTAGCTTTATTTTATTTAGCATTCGAAAATCTATACAAAGGCGCAAATCACCGTTTTTCTTTTTAGTCAACACAATAGGTGACGCGTACTCAGAATTACTAGGGCGGATCACTTTTCGGTCAATTAAATCACTTATAATGTTTTGCAACTTAGATTTCTCGTCGTATGATAATCGTCTAGGCGCAACGAATAAAGGTCTCGAATCAGTTCAATTTAACTTGAGTTCCGCTTTTATCTCAGTTACCTCAGGTTTTTCGCTTTCTAAATATTTTAACTTAAACTAATCGATAAATTTCAATTTTGCTTTGTACGGAATTTCAGGGTTGATATTTAATTCAGGTGCTTGCCTCACATCAATAAGATGAACATCGATATTATTTAATTCATTGACGTTCTTTTCGAAAGTGACAGGTTCTATATCTGTCCTTATCTTCGAAAAAACTAAACCAAATTTATCTAAAATGTCTCGACCTAGTACTAGTGACGATTTCATCGTATTATCCGGCACTACTAGCAACTTTATGTCATTCCGGATTTCACTATCAAGTATAACACTCGCATAAATCTTACTCAAAACTGTCAAATTAGAGTTATTTATACCCGCGTATTTCCTATCAAGATCAGTAGCATTTTCCACATGCTGATGGCGTATACACTTTATTTTTGAGAAACTAACTGGGCTACCTCAATCAATTACACAATCTAAATCAATACGCTTACCACCCGCTGGAATTACGATGACATTCCTGAAGAATTTGTCGTCCTCTGGAGTTACCTCGTTGACAAAGTTGACTGCTGCTGCCTTGGTTGTACACTCCTTTGCAATGTGTCCAGGTTCATTGCATTTGTAGCAGACATGTTTCTTCGACAGCCTACATTGATTGGACGTGTGTCCCGCCATTCTGCAGTTGTAGCATCTGAGAAATTTTTTACCCTCTTTCTTTGTTGTAGATTTTCTCGTTACCCTGAAATTAGCTGTTTTTAATTCACCCTTGGGATGTCCTTTTAGCGGATCGGTAGGCAACGAGATTTTGTTAAAAGCCTCCAGCAACTCCGACGAAGAGTCGAATTTTCTCATTCGAGCCTGATTCTTCAGCTGCACATCTGGAATCCCGTCGATCATGTAATCCACTATCTCGTCTTCTACCACGGGGACTTGATTTCCCAAAATCAATTTATTGTGGTAATACTAACTAAATAGCTCACTCTGCTGCTATTTTCTTTCTTCGAAAATACGCCGACGTTCCATTTTCTTCGGACGATGATCGAATATTTTTCTCATTTCTTTGAGGAGATCATCCATGCTCATTTCGATATGCTCCGACTTGGAGTGGAACCACTCCAATGCGTTCCCTTTTAGGTTGGAACTAACTAAAATCTTAGCACGATTATCGTCAAGTTCATAAGTGGCACTCAATAATAAAATTTGTTTCTCCCACTCGGAGAAATTCTGATCACTGCTTTTAATTATATATATATATATATATAGTATATAGCATATAGTATATAGTATATAGCATATAGTATATAGTACATAGCATAAAGTATATAGTATATAGTATATGGTATATAGTATATAGTAAATGGTATAAATATAGAATAGAACTGTAGAGCCTACGACAAGGCCACCGAACGTTTCCTCGGGTTAAGGATGGAGGGTCCCTGTACCAAGTGTTTTTACTGAATACGGTTACAATAATTAATAAGCAGTCGCGAAAAATGGTCCAGGGATTGTCCCAAAGGAATAACCCCTAAGGGAGGCGTAACAACCGTGCCGAAAGTTGAGTTGCACCTGAGTGAAGTGTCTCAAACGGTGATTCTGGGATGCTGGGCAACCTCTCATAGTATGCATCCTTATCCTTGCACGCGGAACTCTACAAGGACGGACGAACCCTTTCCCTAGCTGCTCGTGGGAACAACAATGACACCACCAGACCACCAAAAAGTTGTAGATGCGGTTCAAAACGATCGAACGCGCAGAGCACTCGACAATGAGTCGGCAAGCAGTGCCGATCACCCTAGAGTTCAGGGGGCTGAAAATAATTTAGATGGAAACATGAAGATGAAGCGCCTCCATTGAGTGGACAAATCAACACAAGGATGACTTGCTAGACTGCTACGATGCCAGCATTATCCCTGTTCACGGAGGCTCTATGGCACGTATGCACACTCCGTGATGCCAGAAACGCCCAGAGCTTTAGCACGTCTCGATTCAATCATTGCGAAATCAACATGCCTACCTCTACAGACATGGACATGTACGCGGAGCGCTTCCCCAACCGCTGCTTAAACAAGCTGCTGGCTAAGATGAGGAAGCGACATTAAGACCAACCGCGGAAAGCAGGCACCATCTGAGAGATGATCACGATTTCAGGACAAGAAGGAACAATTACATGCAAGTCCCTCCTAAGCCCCAAGGTCTGGCTGAAATGGATGCCTCCCTTCGTGGGGATATCTCGCAAAAGTTCGAACTCTATAACATCAATTCCTCAGTTTATAGTGCTGCGAGGGCGTTGGCTGATTCAAATCGAAGGCTAAAACCGACAGTGGATCGAAAGACCAAAAGCAGCTTGCATCAACTGAACAAGAAAATTGAGTGAGCAAGAGAGAATGCGTCCCGTGTTCAGTGTGTGATTGACTACATAACATCTGGTAGACCGTTCAGGGAAAGGGTTCGAAAGTTCGCCCAAAAACTGAGAATCTACAATCACACTGTACAACTCAAAGCTGCTGACAATCGAGCAGCATATTATTGATAGATAGACCAGGGAGTATCAACAGTTTCTCGTTGACCAATCACGCCTCCTCAGCGATATCCATGTTTCTGTCAAAAATTCACCCAAGCCCAACGAGGTAGACACTTTTTGGAGAGAGGTATACAAGATTCCGAAAACACTGGAGTTGAAAGAAGATACTGACAATATCACCCGCTTTAGGGAGTTTTGCGAGAACCTCATAACACCTGAGGAGGAATGCCCATCAATCACTGCCGAAGAGGTGAAAAAAGCACTCAGGGGCACGAATAACTTTTTCGCTGCAGGAGCAGATGGTATCAAGAACTTCTGGTGGAAGAAGTTTACTTCTACACACTAACATCTGGCGCGCATGTTTAACTCTTATTTAAAGTCGAAAACGCCTATTCCGCAGTGGCTGGTATTAGGACGCACTATTCTCCTACCGAAAAAAGGCAACTTGTCCAACCCAGAGAATTACAGGCCAATAACTTTTTTGAGCACACTGTATACAATCTTTACAGCTGTCCTAAACAACAGGATTGTTTGAAGAATTGAGCCTGTGTAGAGAGCCATTTACGAATAACGTGGCTCGAAGAAAGGTTTAGCAGGCTGCCGAGAGAACTAGCTAATCGACAGGTGCGTCTGCAAAAACGTAGCAGTCTATCAGCGCGTCCTGTCAATGGCCTCGATTGACTGTGGGAAAGCTTTTGAATCATCCTCTCATAGACTTATCATCTGTCTGTTGGAAAGCTTAAAGGTTCATCCACACATAGTGAGATGCCTAGAGAATAATGCCCCTTTGGAAAACTAGATTTACTATCTCATCTGGCAATTATCTGGCGACAACGAACAACATCACCTTTCAGGGGGAAGTCTTTCAGGGCGATACCATGAGCCCTTTGCTTTTTTGCATCGCACTTCTGCCTCTATCTCTTGCACTACGAAATTCTCCTGGATACTTCTGCGGCAACAATAATCATCGCGAGCATAAGGTTACCCTTGTTTTTCATATGGATGACCTGAAGATCTATGCTACTGGTAAAAGCAAACTTCTGAGTGCTTTATATTTCGCCAAGAAGTACACAGGAGATATGGTTATGGACTTTGGATTGGACAAGTTTGTCAAGATTCATCTGAAGAAAGGAAAGACTATTGGCGTTCCCAATGAACCTGAGATTGTGGATATGAGTGTCATAAGACGTCTTGACACTGCAGATAACTGTACATACCTGGGCGTGCCTCAAAGTCGCATTGAGGACGTAGCATTAGTGAAGGAGTCCCTCCGAAGCAGATAGAAGCATCTTCTTCGACAGATTTGGTCTTCAAATCTGTTGGCGTTTTACAAGGTATCTGCGTCTAACATACTTGCCGTCCCAGTTCTACTCAACTTGTTTGGGGTGGTTCAATGGACGACGAATGAGCTTACAGCCCTTGATATGGACACACATAAGATCACCCGCTTGAATAAGTGGACGTACAAAGGGACGTAAAATAGTACTTATAAAAGGACGTACAAAAGTACGTACCAAAGGACGTCCCAAATGCTATACAAAATGACGTACTTCGGTACGTCCATTGGTACGTCATTTCTGACGTCATTTCCTATTAGTCCGGGTGCCAGAGGGGTCACAGTGCCCTCCTTAATTTAGATGGGGCCACCTAGGTTTTTTTCATGTATTTTGGGTCGCTAAACACGAATTTCGGGGGTGGCTTTCGATCCGACAGTCGGGTAATTTGTTAATAACAATTTAATTGTTCGAAGCACTGTATCTTTTGAACTGAAAGAGATATGAACATTTTAATGAGTAAGTTTTGTTCCTTATTTCATAACAAACAATTCCCATTTTTTTATTTCGACAAATTCGACTATAATTCAGCTCCTAATCCATATTTTTGGTCGTGCATGGTCTTATTGTAAAGATAAAAGTGTATTCTAACTATTTAAGTCATGAAAACTCATTAGCACTCACTAATAAACAAATGGAAGCCGCAAAATGTGACGATTTTATCTGGTTTTTCGTTAGTTTATTTGTTTATAGGCGTATAAATGATCATCCCGACAAACCAAGATCCACAAGTATAGCGAGCTAAGGCATGAAGTAAAGACAATATGGAGGAATGTGAAACATGTATCTATTCATCCTATTGTGATTTCGACTACAGGCAATGTGCACGCAAGATGCACTGAACATCTCAAACATTTAGAAGTCAGTAGGGTACTGGCAGCAGCTCAGAAGGCGGTTTTATTAAACACCTGTCGCATTGTAAAAAACTTTCTAGAAAATCAGGAAGCAAGCGACTAAAAATCTGTGCAGTGGCAGATGGTAGCTCTAAGAAAGCATTCTAAGGCGACTGTTGTTATCTCCAACGCTCGCGGCCGCTGTGTAAGCATAACAGAGGTAAAAGACGAGCTCCAAACTAGACCATGGTCCTAATTTTGTACCTACAACATCATCGCAAATAATTTAAAAACATTGTATTAAAAGAACTTATAACATCTTCATCTCACCAGTCACTTGTCTTACTCCGTGGCCATGATGAAAAACCGGGTTCACCTGAGAACAAATTAATTAAAAAAATTAGAACTCAAGCTTAAAGTACATTATTATAAAGAATTGATACTAATTTGGTAAGGTTGAACGAGTCAACGTGGTTCAGAAAAAGTTTAAAAGTGTGCAGAAGTTGTCTGTATATTCTAAAAAAAGGTACTTTTTCAAACATATTCTTTGATACGGCAATACTTTCATGATCTCGATAAAACTCTTCAGGAAATACGAATCAATAATTAATTTTTGATTTCAATCCCCCTGAGACCCTTTTATGGTGCCCCATAAACTACGCAATGCAAGTGCAATAACGATTTTGCGGACTATTGCCCTTAATTATTAGTTTTGTTTTCATTTTTTTCATAGATCCTCATGATTTAATAAATTATAAGATTTTATGTATTTGTTAATTTATATTTAATGTTTTAAAGAATTTTTGTTCTTCTGAATGGTTATATAAAGACTCTCAAACCCGTGAAAGAGACAGAGTATCGACAAAATAAATGGAGTTATATGAATGCTGTGTTCTATTTAATGCACATGGAAAGTGTATTTTTTTCAATCGTTTAAACAATTCATTCTTGTTCGAATCCAAATTTTTAACGGAAAAGCTAGAAAATCGTACTTTCTTTCTAGTTTTTCAACAAGTTTCAAATACTTAGCCTAATTCTTACTTTTTTAAATTTACTTCTTCTTCTTTAAACAATTTTTATTTGCCTAAACAGTTTACTATCTTATAATATCGCGAATTGATGGTATTGAGGAAGGTTGTCCAGGGTATCCAGGGCGACGCTGCGGTGACGTCGATTGCCGTCAATACGGAAGTAATCCTCTCCGTAACGGACATCTGCTTCAAATCAGAGTAAGGGTGATTAGGTTGGTCCACGGTATACAGGGCGATCTAGCGGTTCGTTGCGATGACGGCGATGGCTGCGATGGCTACCGTTACCGGACTAGTCCTTTCCGTAACGGCGAACGGGTTCAACGATGATGTGAAGGCGGCATGCAAACGTTAGAAGGTGGGGGTCCGAGAAAAAGGTAGACGAGGTAAGGTAAAAAATTGCGTTTATTTAAGAAGCGTCGAAGAATGCATCACGGGGACTCGAGGAGTCGCAGCGCAAAAGTTTACAAGTGAGGGTCTTTTCGGCGATACTGCTGGTTGCGGTTTTTGGCGCGATTTGCGCGCTTTCGCCAAGCAAAAGTCTACGAGTGTGAACGGTGACCGAAACCGCGCTTGCGCAGTCGGTTGTCAGAGGGACTTGAACTTTCCGACTGAGTGCCGTGACTCAGTTTATTTTAATTCGAATGATAGGTTGTGTTAGGACGCCCAGGTGATGAAAGAAAGACTCATGAATGTTTGCTACATATTATTCATGGTTATAAATAGTATTTACAACCATGAATTCGTCGGCTGAGGCGTTTCAACATCACTCTGTAAAACAGGATAAAATACGGAAGTTACACTTAAATGTTAAAGCCAAAAATACTTACATCTATACCGGTGGAAAAACTGAAGACTAAGAACTATATAGGGTGATGCTAAACTCATCATATTCCTTGTACCTAGATATTCCTGGTACAAAACTGAACAAAAAACTACTGTGGCAAAATGTTGTACAATCATAAGTTTTCAAACTATTGAGAGTTGTAAAGAACTAATGGGAGCTCGCTGTTTTCGCGAATACATAAGCATCTTGCGTGAACTCTATAATTCGAATCGGCGAATCCCTGAACAAGTCCGGGTGATATGTTTTGAGAACTTCACGATGCTTCGAAATTGTTTGTCTCTGGTACAAATTTTTCGAGCAAGATGCTTATGTACGCGCGGAAATATTGAGCTCCCATTGGTTCTTTGCAACTCTCAATAGTTTGAAAACTGTTGATCGTACAATATTTTTTCACAGTAGTTTTTTGTTCAGTTTTGTGCAAGGAATGTGTATGTACAAGGAATATGATGATTTCGGGATCACCCTATATATACTTTTACAATGGATCTAACGCTGAGGTCAGAGGTTGTAGAATCGTCCTGGTGACGGAGAATCAGGTATCTTGTACACGTAGTTCTCCTCCCTGGTGTCAGCATCCTGGGGCCGCTTTAGAGGCCGCCCTCGACGGAGTTCCTACTCCGGAGGATCTTCGATGATCTGGGGCCTGTTTGGGGGCCGCCCTAGACGGAGTTTAGGTTCCGAGGGTTTTGGATGATCTGTGGCCTTTTTCGTGACCGCCCTCGACGGCGTTTCTCGGCCGGAGGGTCTTTGTCGAGAGTCTGGATCAACGGATCGATCTCGGGCCTTTTCAGAGGCCGCCTTTTACGTCTTTCCTGGACCGGAGGGACTTGTAGTTGTGGACTGACCACCGGATTTGGTTGGGGCATTTTTCTTGTGCGTCCGCTGTGTGTTCGGTGGACTCGAGGGGTTAAGAGAGTAATGGGTCCGGTGTGTAGTCTGGGTGCCTGACAAGGCAGTGGTGCGGAACCTTGAGAAAGGGGGTCCTCGCTTTGGTTGACCTGGATGTCTGGGGTATCCAATTTTTACCCGTAAATTGGGGCCTGTTATCGGTCAGTAGAACTCTGGGATAACCGTAACGACGGAAAACCTCGCGTTCTACTGTGACGATAATCAGGAGGGCTTTAGCGTTACTCAGGGGAAAGGCCTCTGCCAATCTGGAGGAAAGGTCGATTACTACAAGAAGGTAGGCTTTTCCTCCGCCCGATCGGGGTAATGACTCATTAGGTTAAGAGCGACGGTTTCCCAACGGTTTTTTAATTCCCGGGGGCGCACTATGGACCTTTTGGAAATTTTTTTGGACAAAATCAAATATCTCTTGATCTAAAAAAGATATCGACATGAATCCGATGTCATGTTTTAGATGACAGTTGCTCCCAGTGGGACCCTGCGGTGGTTGTTAACCTTTAGTTTTTAATTATATAATTTTTTCTAACATAAATGTGAAATTACCCAAATCTGCAGCTAAAAATAATTTTTTTGGCACATTTTCCGAATAATACTACAAATTTCTATTTACATTTTATGGTTCGAATACTCAAAATTGGGCTAATTAATAATGTGTCATAAGTGTTTCCCCATAAAAAACAGAACAGAAGATATTATCGAATTTCAAATTTGTATTAACTTTTTTCGAATTTCAGAGAAACCAAGTTTATAGTCCTGCCTGATATACCATTACTGTTTTTATTATGCATATTAACAAAATTAAGTAAATAAACTAATTATAATAAATATGTAATTAAATTGAATAATTAAATTATATGAATACGAGTAAAGCACATAGGTCGTCAGGACGTAAGCGAATCAAAAGATGGCCTTGAGGTCAAATGGGATTTAAAAGAGGACGTGGAGGGCTAAGCAGGACTAAAGGAGGCCTTAAATAGAATCATGCCGGGCTAAAGTATGCCCAAAATTTCTACTCGGGAGGGTCAGTTGATAATTAATTAGATTTAGCAAAGATTATTATCTGAACAAATAATTATTGTCCATAACTATCTTCTTCTTTATTAATGCTACATATTCGCGGTTTCTTCTGAAATGTTAAACTTTTTATTTACTCTTTACCTAGTAAAGTAATACACAATAAACGTTAAGAAACATAGTTGTTCAAATAATTTATAATAGTTTATAACTATCTTGTCTTAGATAAGTGCTAATAATTTGCAGTTTTTTTCAACTCTTAAACTTTTGGTCCACTTTTCACTTAGTGAGGTAATAAAAAATTCAAGTTAAGAAACATACTTTTTCAAACAATTGATTATTGTTTATAACTATCTTCTCTTAGGGTACTGCTAGAAAGTGGCTTTTTGTTGACATCTTCACTTTTGCTTTGACTTGTTAGTTTTCAACAAACAATAAGTGAACTTCAACAAAAATAATTTTTCAAATAGCAATGTACTTTTCTCTGTGAATTATTTTCGCTCTTTTCCCAATATTGGAAACAAATTGATTTGAACACAAGAAGCTATCTTGCACAAGAGACAAAGACAAAGAATGAAATAATTAGAAGCAGATGGGAGGATTAGGCCTATAAATGACATGTAAAAGTTTTTTTACAATTAAAAGAACAAGTTTATTGCAAAGCTTAAAAGCAACATTTGGAATTGCACATTTTGACATCAGCTTTCACCCCTCCCCCCTCCAGCAAAAAACATGCACGAAAAAGAAAGAGATTGTTTAAAATATGTTTCTCTCTAATGTTGAATTATTATTGGTTCATAACTGACAAAGCCAGAGCAAAGTTTAAAATTTCAGCAAAACCGCAAATTTCTAGTATCCAAGAGAAGATAGTTTTAAGAAATAATAAACTGTTTAAACAACCATTTTTATGAACCTGCATTAAATAATACCTCACTGAGTGACAAGTGGACAAAAAGTAAAAAAATTCATAAAAAAACGAAAATGTCTGGCATTGATATGGATGAAGGTAGTCATCAACAGTCATAAATTGTTTAAACAACTTTTTTGTTCAATTTATTCAATTATTAAGTCACTTAAAATAAAAAGTGGACGATTAGTTGAAAATTTCAGAAAATCCTCAACATTCCATCACTAATTTGAAATGGAGTCGGTCTTTTAGTAGTTTAATTAATTAAAGAGTTAGTAGTATCTAGTTATTTAAAAAGGATAACAATATAGCAATAGACATTAAACTGATACCCAACGCGTAGATATTGTGAAAGGTCTCTTCTAGCTGTCTACTAGAAAAGAATTCTAAAAAGTCCTCTGAATTTTGAAGACATCATGTGCATAGGAAAAAATCTATGAAGATTTTATAAAGATCAAGCGAATCTGCTAAGTTTTGCGAATAAAATGATGCCTTTTTAAGTTTTGGAACAAAATTTTGTTCAGATCTGTCAAACCAAATCCGAAGAAAAATGCTGTATTTAGGCCCAGTGCATAGGTACCTGTACTTTCACATAATCCCAGAGCTAAAAAAGTGGTAAAAAAAATTGAAAAAATTCGTGGTATACATGCGCCGTTTAATGGCCTAAAATTTAAGTTAGTGCAAACTGATTGCTGGGCTATAAGTAAAAATTGAATCGAAATAACCTTTTTGGGATGAAGGCCACTTACAATAATTTTTAGTTTAATGAGGCAAGGCCTGTGCCAAAGTTTTATAAAACAGTGTAGAAAAAAAGAGTCCATTCCGAGGTCCATTCTATTTTCCGGCTGCAGGAAGATGCCCACCAATTGTGGAAATAGAATAGAGCCTATTTTCAATACTTTTTTCTATAACGCTGTGGTATGCGCCTTGCCTCATTAAACTCGAAATTATAACAAGTCTTTCTCTGAATGCTGAGTTTTGCTATGCGATATACGGTTTATTTTTTTCAAGAAAAAAGGTGAAGTAGGTGGCATTACGGGGCCCAGGTACTGATTTAGATTGTAGTCATCATAAATATACAATAAATTAAGTACTCAGGATTGTAATTGCTACCAACTCGACGTAGCACATTTTTAGTTCACTTAGAAAATAAGGTAAGCTTCAAGTAATATCTATACATATTTTTTGTAAATAAAGCATCGTATTTATTTTTGCAAAACGACAAAAGTTTTCTATGTTACTATTCTATATTACCAATTATTATAATGGTAGATATAGCCAGGTTGTTTCAATTTTTTTTAATTTCTATAATTTCCAATACGGCTGCTAGTTTGTGAGAAAAACAGAAAGAAGCACTTGATTGAATCCCTTTCAATCAATAATAGGAGGCAACTTGTATGCCGAAAGGACGACAAAGTTGCATTAGATGAAAGACCTTCCTTGATTCCGGTGATTGTAAGAGATTTTCAGCAACCCTTTTTCAAACAATGTGCTTCATCGTAATAAAGACCGAGAATTTCGTACACGTTAATAAACGCAAAATTGTATTATTTTAAAACTGCGTCATGGTCCAACCACATTCGTCAACCCAACATTACCAAAAGTCAAGCACGCATCAATTGCAAAATGAGATATTTATTTTGCAATTGATTCGTACTGATGAGTTGGTAAGCGCACACGGACGAAGCTAAAGCAGCCTCTACTGGGCAAATTACATAACTGAAGAAGAAATTTTGATGGATGACGGAAAATGAAGTAAAAACTCATATTAGTTTTTCAAAGTGTGCGACGTTTCGTTGGCATTGGTTCGCCAACCTCATCAGGCTAATTTATTAAAATAAAGAAACACCACAGACCACGGCGTACATTTTTTATCTTTATTGCTCCTATAATTTTTTCTTTTGTGCCCCAGACTGCATCTCAATCTAAGCACAACCTGCGCTCAAAATGTTTATTATCAAAGTTTCGAAATGGAATAGACCTCTTTTCCTATCCTTTATTGTTAGAAAAGGGTCTTCGAAACTTTTTATGGCATCAAAGTTTCATGTTTCATGTTTCATGATTAGTTGATTTTTTTTACTTGCGCTTGGCAAGACCATAGTATGTTCGACCATGACAGGCTAGTGCTATATTTGAGTATACTTTAGCAGCCAGAAGCAAATATATTATCTTTGACAAAGGAAAAAATAAGGTAAATAAAATAAAAATAAATATTGTTCCAACTGCAATTTAATATATGCATCGTAATTACTTTTCAATAATAAAATATTTCCAATATAAATTAACAAACATTTAAGCATTTTTCCTGGTTTACAAAGTTTTTTGTGAAAAAAGGAATAAACAGTGTGTAATTGTCGATCATTAATCATTTTATTTTAAATTGAATAAATGTAATGATTTATAGGTAAATATAAACTATTTAGGACATTTTGACATCGATCCTGAAAGATCGATTCTTTCAACATCGATTCTTCTGATGCGATATTTTGTTGAATCGATCTCAATAAATTCGAACCTGGATCGATTCATGAATCGATCTTTTCGAGAGAATCCTCCATCCCTAACGTGGACTCCATACTGGGGCAGTACTAAACTGGTGCCGCGCCCACGCTCGGCAAAACTCCTTAATTCGGCTTCCAGCCAGCACTTGGACTCCATGCTGGGGCAGTACTAAACTAGTGATGCGCCAAGGCTTGGCAAAACTCCTTAATTCGACTTCCAGCCAGCACTTGGACTCCATGCTGGGGCAGTACTAAACCAGTGCCGCGCCAAGGCATGGCAAAACTCCTTAATTCGACTTCCAATCAGCACTTGGACTCCATGATGGGGCCGTACTAAACCAGTGCCGCGCTAAGGCTTGGCAAAACTCCTAAATTCGACCTTCAATCAGCACTTGGACTCCATGCTGGGGCAGTACTGAACTAGTGCCGCGCCAAGGCTTGGCAAAACTCCTTAATTCGACTTCCAACCAGCACTTGGACTCCATGCTGGGGCTGTACTAAACAAGTGCCGGGCCAAGGCTTGGTAAAACTCTTTGATTCGGCTTCCAACCAGCACTTGGACTCCATTCTGGGGCAGTACTAAGGCAGTGCCGCGCCAAGGTTTGGCAAAAACTCCTCAATTCGACTTTCAATCAGCACTTGGACTCCATGCTGGGGCAGTAATAAACCAGTGCCGTGCCAACGTTCGGCAAAACACCTTCATTCGGCTTCCAGCCAGCACTTGGACTCAGTACTGAGCTAGTACTAAACTAGTACTGCGCCAACGCTCGGCGAAACTCGTAAGTCGGCTTCTATCCAACAGTTTGACAGTTTGGTTATTTGGCCTATGGAATCTTATGCGGCCCTATGTGGAACTTTGTTGCAAATCACATTAGAAGACTGTTTTCGTTCAAGTCCGAAGATGATTGCCTATCTGGCTCTATCTGACTTTAAAGCGAACATCGAAAATAGAAAGTTGAATTATTTGCCCGATAGAATCTTATGCAGCCCTATTCGGATCTCTATCGGAACTTACGTTAGGAGACTGTTTTCGTCTAAGCCCGAAAATGGTTTCCTATCACGCTCTATCCGGCTTTCAAGCGGATATCGGAAACAGAAAATGGGATTATTTTCCCGACGGAATCTTATGTGGCTCCATCTGGAAATATATCAGAACTTACATTACGCGGTGAAAAATGGAGCAATAATCGTTACGAAGAGTGCTATAATTATGTTATAGATTATTATGGTACTGGTGACTATTGCTCGAGTACAGGTACCCTTTATAAACTGTTTAGTTGTGATTACTAGATCACATCATTCCTATATCTATAAATCAGTCTTTAATAGACTAATACAATTTAATGTGATATAGATCTTACTTTGATTCATCTCAATACAGTACCTTTTGTAAAAGACGCCTATTTAGTAAATCCTTTTGAAAATACATTAATATATATAATTAATATTGGAGTCAAAATAAGATGCGTCGTGCAATGTCAAATATATGACGCGCTTAGAGACGCTGTTATTAGCCAATAACGTTAAGTCTATTAGCCTTCCGCGACTCAGTACCAGAAAGCTACCACTAATAAAAGGGCAAGCGCAGTAGTGCTACATTACCGCCATAAGTTCACGAGTTCGCGCCATTCTCGACTACACCTTTTTTATATTTTTTTGCGGATTACAAAAGAAGATAATCAGCGCTATTAAAATGAAAATAAAACGATGAATATCTTCATTAAGTCAAAAGTTATAGAGATAAAAAAAACATTGGGGATTAAGGGAAAACAATACCCAAAATTCAAATATGACAATATGTTTTTTTTTTGCAAGATATAGTTTATACGTTTTTTAAATAAAGGGTTGCAGTACAAAGCTAGATAACCGACATTTTTGGCAAAAATGAGCTTTTTGCATTTAAAATTATTAAAAAATTAAGTACATGTTGTTAAAGGATTTGTTCGAAATCTCATTTTTGTTAGAGTCATAAAAAGATTGGTAATTTGTAACCAGATACCTGAATGTCTGCACACATATCTGCTGTCTTCTTTTTTTTACATGCCTAACCTTTTATCTTTTTCTAAACTTTTTTGTGACCATATTCCTCTTCCTAAAAGTTTGTATATACTGTAAAATAATAATATACCTTTTTCGAGGAAAAAACTCTTAAATAAAGCTAGTTTCCACGCTGTTCGCATCAAGATATCTTAATCAAATTCCAACATAAAATGTTAAATCTTCATTTTCTACCAAAAGCCACTTTTATAACTTTTACAAAAGTTACAGTGCGATATCGCCATATTAAATCTTTATTTTCCCGGAACAGAATAGGTTTTTTCTATAAAAACTTTTTTATTCTTATTCAGCCTCCCGATATTTCGGGAGCAAATTTTTATTTTTTGTTCAAACTGAAAATTGCACTTTTTATCGTGATCATCAACCGAGCCTGCTTCATTTTGAGGTTCCTGTCACTGTGAGATTGTAAACTTCCACTTTTTATTTCTCGGAACTAGAATTTTTTTTTAATTATACTTTTTTGACCTCAATTCAGAAACACTTCAGCTCGGGGGTAAACTTTTGTTTTTAACTTTAAATTGTGATTTCGATTTTACAGCATCTTATTTCGCTCTCCTAAAAAAATTCGATTTTTTGCTTCTCTAATGCTGTATACTGCAACCCTTCAAATATTGTTCCAGAAATAAAATAAGAGAAGTCACAATCACCAAATTACAGTTGTCGATGATTTGACCTTTAATTTTAAAAGGTCTGGGCGCAAATGTGGCAAATGTGGCGGGCAGATTTTTTTTATTTCGTTGGTGACAAAGTTGATGTCACTTTGTTAACACTTTTATCTCATTCCGCAGGGAAATTTGTATGCAAGAAAAAATTCCTTATCCTAAAATGTGTTGTGTATAATAAAAATGGCAAAAATTTGAGCATTTTTAATTGTCAACCTTTAGTAAATTATTGTGTCCTAATTTTACTGGATGAAATGATTGATCAATGGTCAGTGGCAGCAATTTGACCTAATTTATTTCTTATTTATTAGTTAGTGAGTCGGTTCCACTGATTAAATTTCTTGGCACTAAACATTGAAAAGATAGAACATAAATCAGCTGGAAATTTAATTAGCATAAAGGGGGGTGTATACATCTATGAAACGAATTTACGATACGAGGCGGAGTTTACAATTTAGGATATCGAATCAGTTATTGAATTTAATAGAATTAATTTTCATTTCCGTTTTTAAGTATTAGACGATCACAAGGAAAAACAGGCGAAAAAAAGTTGTATAGATTCGAATGCGTTTACCGCGTTAATAAACGAGACTGTTGGAGTACAAGAACCTCGAATAAAACGGTATAGCACATTTAGAGACGTGGATATTGCGATATTGCGACTAGCAGCTGTGTAGAGGTACGTTGTGCAACGATCTTAACTTTCGACTTAAAGAGCCGTGTTCTCGACTCTCAAAGCTCCTGGGCTGCTGTATCTATATGGACGAAGGTGCAAAAGTCCTTGAGAAAGGATTTTGCGAATGTCTTGTGAGGTCGAGTGAAAAAGGCAGAGAATTCTGAGGACGAAGTAGCCTCATTTCTTGAAGATAGACGAATTGTTTAAATTTTAATCATTCCAAATACAAACAAGGGATTGCCGACTGGTCACTGCAATTTGGCCCCACTAGTGGGATTAAATCGATTCGGGTTGAAATTTGGCATGAATATTAAACAGCCCTAGAGTTTTCGAAAAATATAGATATTCGTCAGGATGACTGGTATGGTTTCTTTTTTCTTATCACTAGTGAAAAAATTAGGAAATTTAGTTTTTAGAGTTTAGACTACTATGGTGGTAGCTTTTCTCTTGGTCCGATTTTCATACGGGATAACTCAAATTTAAGTTCTTGGCATGTAGAATTTCGATAAGAAATCAAATTTGGTACGTCATATTCTCCTCTTTACATTCTCAGCATAATCAGAAGGTATTAGTTTTATGCGAAAACAAACTATCGTGGATTTCTTTTAATGTCCACGTTCCGGGACCCCCTGAATTCGAAAAAAAAACAGGTTTTCCGATGGCGCCTGTCTGTAGTCGTTGTCGTTGTCCTCGTCTGTACACTGGATAACTTTTGAAAGACTAATCGGATTAGATTTCGCTTTGACACATTTTTTTATGGACCAAAAAGAAAGGTCGAATCAGCGAATTCCCTAAAGAAGGTTGATTATTAGCTAAGAAGTGCTAGGTTATGCCCGTAATGCGTAAATGGAATGGCTAGAATCGCGAGCGACTTTTTCAATTCTTTTCATCGTAATTATTAATTATTATTTGATAGTAATACATGAAAGCCGTTTAGAGACATTTATACATTGAAATGAATGTTTACAAACCATTTTTATCACAAAAAATTACATAATTCAGGTAGTTTGAATTTCCCCGCGAATAATGACGTCACACAGATGTAGCCAATCTATGCGTTTGGCTTAGGGCGCGCGACTGTTCGCGCTTCGCGCTCAATAATGTATTTACGTCGCGCTCGGTTTTTGTATTTCCCCCACATTTATGCACAGACCTTTTAAAATTAAAGGTCAAAGCATCGACGACTGTAATTGTTCGAAATTGTTCGTTTTTTTTAGCACTACTAATAACCGTACATAGAATTTTTATTTTATCACACTTGAAGAGTTTACCAAAGCCCAATCCAATCTGGCAATTCCTTCAAAAGTATCGTGCTTACAGTCATACATACATACATACATACATACAGACTCTTTCGTAAAAACCTGTTTTTCGGGTTCAGGGCTCTCAAAACGTGGACATTTGACAAAAATGGGTGGGGGGGAGTATAATTTTAACCGAATCTAATACCTTCCCTAATAAGAATATAAAAAAATTATTTCTTGGAATATGTTAATGAGCTACTAAAGAATAAAAATATCTTTTTATCTCATTTCATGCAACATCCCCGCATTATGCAAGATACGAAAAAAATAAAGATATAATAATTCTTCATCAAAAAAGATATGCAAATTTCTCATCATTCATTTTTTGAAAGGACGCGTAGTTTTTTTTAAACGAAAAAATACCATTGAAATGAAAAAATATAATGTTTGGGAAAAAGACACAAGATGCAATTAAATGTTTCATAACAAAATTATTCGCCTAACTTTGATCTGCAAATTTGCTTTTGAACATTTTTTGATAGGACCATCACTTTTTTGATTGTAAAAATCTGCCCGCTTCGCGGGCACATTCTTTTCAAGCGCTGCGCGCGTCTCTCTTCATTTGCAAGTGTGAGCACGCCAAGGGCGCGCGACTATTGGTTCTCGCGCTTCGCGCTCGATACTGTATTTACCTCGCGCTACGCGCTCGGTCTTTGCATTAACCCCACGTTTGTGCACAGAACTTTTGAAATTAAAGGTCAAATCATCGACAACTGTAACTTTGTGATTGTGAATTCTCGTTTGTTAAAGCTCCTTCGGATTTAATGAATACATTCTCATCACGTACCTGGTGCTTCGCAATCGTTTTTGTCCAAAATGCGAAATTTTCTACATTAGATGTTCAACATTATTATATCAAATGTATATTACATTTATTTATGTACGTCGGCCTGTGATTACTTATTTAGCTATTGCAAAATAAGTACGAATTGTATTTATCATGATTACTTTAATATTTTCTCCTGATTTTGCATTTAATTTTATCCCCAGCTAGCGTGAAAATTTTATGTTATTTCAATAAATGTACGAGGGCTGTTGGATAAGTCAGTGACTTTTTGAATTTTTTTGCGCAGTAACTTTAAATGCACCACTGATCCCGTCAGCATCATCTATGAATAGACTACTGTTAAATTTTGAGCAAGCTGGGTCATTTATTTTGTGTTTGATAGTCATTAAAAGGAGAGAACCTCGTGAATGTTAACGAAAATGGAAAAAAATGAATTTCGTGTGCTGATTAAGCATTATTTTTTGCGTAAAAAACCATCACTGAAAACAAGGAAAGGCTTGATAAATACTATGGGAACTCTGCACCATCAATTTGAATAAAATGTCATGTTTGATTTCGTAGGTTATATGATTTTAGGTTATGTCATAAATGAAATTGAAAGACATATTTGAAAAACATGTCAATGTACAGTGATATCCATGTATGCCTTTACCGCATAACCTAAAAACCTAAAAAAAATTAGCAGTTGCCCATTTTATATAAACACACTCCCGACCTATACTACAAAACGTTTTTCTCACTTATTAATTAGTTATGCATGCATATTTTATGTCTACAGCTATATTAATTTTAGCGAATTTATACTTAAATTAACATTTTCTTCCATTTTTTTTCTCTCTTAAGTGGAAATTAAATCTTGGAATGAAAAATTGTTTCACGTTTACGGAAAAGGCGTCAATCATCGACGTCATCGATCAAACACAACCAAACATCAACTTGCGAACTTGAACTTGACCACCCTCGGACGCGGCGCAGAACACCAGTGCTGCCAGATCGTTGACCGATAGTGTGCCCAAACATTGTTGCAATCAAACACTCCCGCAGTGGAACTCCGATAACTGTGTTGAAACGCGAAAATAGAACGGACCTCTTTTTCTAAAGTGTGGAGATGGAAAGAGAGATTCGTTCGATTTTCGACTTCCAAACAGCATCCGTGTGTCACTGATGAACGCGCATGTGCATGACGAATAATGAAAACTTTCAAAGTTGCTGAATATCAGAAAGCAATAAATAGGGAAGATTTTGTAGTAACAGCTGGCCAGTTTGTTTGCGAGAAACAATTACAAATAAACATAACTAAAATTTTTACATCTGGTTTTCTGATCTTTTTTTGTCGTGGAAAATCATTATAGGCCTGTAATGATTTTCCTATAATGAATTTCTTATAATTTTTTCGCGATTATATGACTCATTATAAGAATAATTATTTGATTAGTTATAGGAAAAATTATAGGAAAATAATTATAGAAATTAATAATATTACAATATTGAAATAATGATTGCAAAAAGTATAAGATATTCATATGGGACGTCTGGATAATTGAATTACATCACTTACCTAATTACACGAATCAGATTCCTCATTTTTGTTCGATTAAATAATTAACCTAATTTCTAATTCAGTGAAACTAAAGCTAAGAAATTCAATCGATGCGGGATTTGAGGAAAAACTGAGAGAGAGCGAAAGACTAAACCAATCTCAATTTATAATTAACTATTTATTTAATTTACATAAGTAAAAGTAAGGTTCTGAGAGATGCTTTAGGCAACAAGAAAAGAAAGATATGATTAAAATAAGTGTGAATCTTATCGATTCCTCACCCAAATTATGATTGTTGTTCCTCGTACTAAGAGCCAGAAGAATTTCCACTATTGTTTGTGAAATTTCCGGATGGTTTCCAAAGATCCTTGTGGAAAAGGCAAACGATCCGTAAGAAATTTGACATGCCGGTAATTTTGGAAAATGATTATCTTGATGATTCCCTCCGGAAGAATGATGTTACAACTAGATTGCTCGACGCAGTGTTGGAGGGTCCGCAGCGTAATCGTAGAGGGTTGGGAGTTCATCGATTCATTCCATTAGCCTGATGTCTTCCAGGGATCCAATTGGGACAGGGATTTTTGCATCAATATTTGACAAAAAATTGTTAGTGATAAGGATTAATAGAAAATTTCGGCTTGTAGCCACACTATTGGGATTTCACTTCACAAATTACACTTATCCTAATTTTGTGCACTAAACACTGACGTAATAAAATTTCATCTTTCACAAGGATTAACAGAATAGCAGATTTTTACTGAACCTTCTTTATTAAACACTTTTACTGGTCATAGACTGAACATAGACTGACTACGACGGAACACTGGCGGAAAAACGACTGAACTCAGACTGAGTTGTCGGACGACGGAAATTAGATTGGGCTAACGACGGGCTTAGACTGCACTGCACGTGGTTATTTTCGGGGGCTTATAAAGACAAAAGTTACCCCCGATGGGTGGTTTGAATATCGTGCTTAAACCAATTCATGCACCTCCCATTAATCTGAAATGGCACTTTTCATGTAGCTCAGGCACGTATACTCATTTTAATAAGGGACCATTATTGTTCGCTAGACAAATTCGGTAAATGTGACTGCAATTGTTCGTAGGTAATTGGAATTGATTTTTCAAGAACTAATTTTCTAATTTTAAAGGTGAAAGATATGTATTAAAGCTATTGTTCTTACTTGGGATGAATGGCAGTTTTTGTTTTATTAGTATGCTCATAATTTAATATTACTTTTATTTGAAGAACAATTCTCATTAAAAAAAAAAATATTTCCTTCTATGCTATTATTTTCTTCAACATTATAGTTACAGGGTGACATCTCCCCTCTTTAAATTTAAACGGGGTAATGAAATGGACACGTTTAAATGTTTAGTAGAGATAAGGAAAAGAAAATCTCTCTTTCCTTATTTTACTTTAAACTTGAATATCAAGAAAAGATAAGTTATTACATTTATTAATGGCTAAATACGTTACAGCCGATATGATGGCTTCTATTCAATACTGAACTTTAAAAATACGAGTACATATAATTATAGTATGGTTATTATATGTGCTTGAATTTCAGCTTCGTGGTAGGGAGAGAGGAAAAGACTGCTGTGTATTAATATTACATAAGTGTAAGTGTGAGTCTCTTCGTCTGACCGTATTCAGTCATGCAAACCCGGTGCGTTTACGACATTAAAACGAGTGGACCTGATTTAATTATTCCTAAACAGTGTTAAATTTTGGGTCCATTTTTTGTTTTATCACAAATTCTCTAATTATATCTGAAATTCTTATTTCGCTTGGCTCTTCCACAAGAACTTGGTTGGTGCCCTCTTTGAAAGCATCTTTCGCAAGCGTTTGCCCATTTGAATAATTGAATTGGACTTGAATTGATTATATTGACTTTGTCTTGGCGCATATTTGAATGAACTTCGAAATCCAGTTGTTCTTCATTGAGAATATAATCTCTGTCGAGAGCTTGTAATAATTTTTGCGCTGTGATTTTTTTTGCTTCTTTTTTCGATGATGCTTTTTCTCCTATGCTAATATATATATATACATTAGGACCGCGTTTATCCGAGGTAATGTGGGGAGGAGGTATCTCGGATAAGCGAAAACTCGGATAATACGGAAGAAGTACAAAATTCGATAACATTAATTTTTTTTTTTAATATACATGTCTGTATTATATTATATACCTGTTTTATTCGAACATTTTAATTTAAAAATACTACATACAAACAGTTACTAATGTGGCTTAAGAAAGTCAGTAATAGAGCACTGTTTCAATCTGCTCATTCGTTTTTTAGCTGCAATATCTCGCCATCGTTTCATCAATAGAGTAAAATGGATTCAGGAAAATTCCACCTTTTCAACTCATCCTTCCCGCCTGTTCAATGAAACGTCACGTGCCGTTGAAAATCCGCCTAGCCAAGAAGAGATTCAATTCTTCTGGGAGAAAGTGTATAGAAGGCGTTATAGACAACTTCGTTTACCGTGAGCGCCTAATGAATGCACCTGAAGGTGATACGAACTGCCGAAAGTGCAAGCAAGAGTCAGAAATACTTTGACATTTTCTCAGTGAATGCTCAAAGTATGCACATTGGAGGTATATAGAGAGACAGAATGCGGCTTTAAAATGTTACATTACCATCTTAGGCACTCTAATGATGTTGATCTATTGCCCGTCTTGACATACGCCCATTAGTAACTCGAGACCGTTATGGAGAATGATCAGTGTAAGATCTACTGGAATTTCTTATTCTCCACCACTCAACGTATCAGTGCTTCGGAGCCTGATATTGTCCTCCAAGATCTGAAAAACAAGATCATTTACATGATTGAATTCTCGGCACCAGCCGATGGTAATATCACGACAAAGAGAAATAAAAGCAGGCGAAATATCAAGCACTTATTCTCAAGCTGTGCAGGCCGTACCAAGGCTACATAGTCCATCTTGTAGTTCTCATAGTCGGCTGTCTCGAAGGTATGAAAGCTTAATTTCTTCGTTAACTCAAAAAGATTCCGACTTGCCAGCGTCAGGCTCATTCCATCGCGAGTTGGATGCAGAAGGCTGTTCTTCTGAGATCACTTCATCCGGTCCGTCAACACGGTTTCTCATAAAATTTCAAAAAATTGGTAGCTCTAAAAAAGTATCCAGAGGTGAAACCTTTATCTCCAACTGTCCCGTCAGCCGCGTAAGGTCATCTCCTACTAGAGACCTGACTCCAAGTAACAGTGTTTCACTATGTTGTCCCGCGTAAATTTCCCGCTCTTGCTTACCTTCTAGGAGAGAAGGAGCAAAACTGGATGACGTACACGTTCCAGTTGTGCTAGGATTAGTTACTGTAGGATACCATGATCGCAGCTTCCGAAGCCTACAAATTCTCAGAACGATAGCAACAATCAACTTGCGAGTCTGGAGTCCGCTCGCTCTATGCCAACTCGTAGGTCCGGAGTTTAGATTTAAATTCAACCGGCGAACGACAGGAACTGCAGACTGCAATGCGAACTTACTAACTGTACGTATAACTGAGTGCTAACTAGTACATCCGCACTATGAGTGAGTATCTGCACTATGAGGTGACCTGGAAAAACTTGACTTCTTGACCTGGAAAAACTGGAAAATATCTTCAATTTCGTACCTGAGAATCGCTGGACACCCTGCCTCACGTAAAGATGTGGTGAACAATTAAAGGTTTCCATCATCATTTTCAAATTATTTAGATCCTGCAGTTCCTTTATAAATTAATCAATTTTCTCCTTGTATCTTCGTTTTGTGTAGGTGTCATTGGACGGATTCAAGAAATATTGTAACATTTTAATACTGATTCTGTTTCAAATCTTTGTGATCAAATAATTGTTCCGCAATCGCAAGAATAGTCAATTCCAAAAAATAATTCAATCACATATTCTCGAGTATGACTTTATATTTCAGGTTTTCTTTCACTGCCAAGAAAATCATGAAAAATTTTGGTCGAACTTGATATGCTTATAATTGAATCAGGAAATCTGCTGATGCGTAAATTTCTAGATTTGCTTCCCTAAATTGAATTGTCATAAAAAAATTTACAGTTGCCACACTTCGATTTAAGGATTTTATCATTTTCTGATTTGTTAAACTGATTATTTTAATGAGAAGATGTTGCGGGATTTTTTTTACGATGTCTAAAATAGAATCATGACTTTCGATATAATTATCCACGATTAAAACTGCCTGAAAGTCATTAATATCTTTCTCGATATATTTCATAAGATAATGAATCCATTTTGAATGATTTGACAGTACTGGATGATTAGCGATAAAAATTAAAAATGCGAAGGTGAATTCTGTCAATAGACTGCATTCACCGTCACTTTCCTCCGAGACCTGAATCATGAACAAAGCTTTTTGTAATTATTTCAAGGTTCTCTAAATTTCAATTAATTATAAAAATGGATTGGTGTCTTTCTATGAGCGATAATTAAATTCTTAAGCCGCGTAATTGTTTCAACCACTCCTTTTTCATTATTTTTTTTTATGTTGTAGAAACCTTCTCCAAAATTGTAATATTGATTTCCTATTGATCATTACAACCTATTCAAATACAGATTAAGCGTTATTTTATAAAAAAATAGTTCGCTTCCATGCACATTATTTTTGTTCGAATTAATGCCCACCAATACTTTAGAGTTTTACAGTATTGAAAATTTTCAATACAAAAAATGAAAATTAGATTTTCCGAACAGATAAGGCAATTTTCAGTCAACGATTAGTGAATTTAGAAATTATCGCGACAAATTTTTTCGATTTAATCAATATTTTAAAAAGTTGGATCATTTTCAAGTACATTAATTGTTCTGAATAGAAACATGATGACGTGTTTTTTTCCATATAGCGGATATTTTAGCCCGAATGAATCTTGATTTTAAATATAAAACAGTTTAATCTAGCCAAAAAAGGAAAATTTTCAAGAAAATAGATTAATCTTCATCCAAAGCAGACTAATATATCACAAATAAGGATGAATTCAAAACGAAGATTAATTTTTAACAAAAAATTTTAATTTTTAAACTTAAATAAAATAGTCACGTTTTTGGATTTAGAAATTAATTTTAAATCAAGAAAGAATTTTTCAAAGAAGCAGTTAAATTTTTTCAACCTAAGAAATGAATCATCAATAAAAATGATAGACTTCAGAAAAAATGAATTTCCGAAAATAAAGTTGAACATCCAGTCAAATAGCTGAATTTTCAAGCAACGAGATGAGTTTTCAAGCAAGAAGATTAATTTTTCACCAGCAAGATACATTTTCAACAAAGTACATGAATTTTCAACCAAAGAATTGAAATTTCAAATAAAATAAATAATAAAATTTTAACTAATCATTTGAATTTCTCATTCCAGAATATGATTTCTCAACCAAGAATAAAACAGTAATATTCTCAGTAACAAAACATTAACTTTTCACCGCGAATGGAACGAATTTTCCACAAAATAATTATTTAATTTACAATGAAGGAGATGAATCCTCAACCAAGAAAGTTAATTTCAACAAAGTAGTTCAAATTCTGACCTAGTTGTTGAACTCATAAAAAATATGACTTTTTTTAATAATTAAATTTTCAATAAAATCATTACATTTTCAACCAAGTACTTGAATTTCCAAATCATCTAACTTAATTCCAAAACAAACCCTCGTGCATTTTCGGCTTTACACGAGGCTGGCCGAACGCATCGCGTAACAGAGCCGACTCACCGAATACTGCCGAAGACTCGCCCGTCTCTACTTTTTACTCCCGAGTTTTTCTATTCCTGTTTCTTACGGCCCAAGTACCGTTCTCTACTTTTTTCTGTCACTGTTCTATCTCTGCTTTTTAAATACGTGAAATTATATCGAATTTTTTTAGGAACTTTTCTATAGCTGCTTCTTATTCACCCTCGAGATAGTTCTACTTTTTATTATCAGCCGTTCATTTGACACAAAATCTAAAAGTCTACCGGAATATGTACTTTTTCTAAACCAGTTCGTTATAATATCGTTTGAATTTTTTCTGATAATTTTCAAGTTTAAAAAACTGATATAATTAACAGATTCAACTTCAAATGTGAATTTTAACCTTTCTTGATAGCTATTAAAACAAGAAACAATGTTTTCAATCTCGTCTTTTTAAACAATAAGAAAAGTGTCATCAACGTATCTGTAAAATGAATGGATATTGACCTTTATATTTCTTTAATTTTTCTAATTCGAGATCTTGTAAGACAATTTCAGCAAGAATACCTGATATCGGAGACCCCTTTGGAGTCCCGAATTTTTGATTGTAATAAGTATTATCAAATTGAAAATTAGTAGAATTCATGAGAAAAGAGATACCAGATTTAAAATCATTTTGAGAAATATTAGTAAAGTGTTTAATGTGACACCATCTCTTATCGATTCCAGAGAGAACCAATTCTACGGGTATATTAGTAGATAGTGATTTTACATATAAAGACATGAAAATATGGTTATCCGGAATTTTAATTTTAATAATATTTTCTCGAAAATTAATAGAATTTTTTAAAAAGGAATTTAATTTCGGAATAGAATCAGATAAGATTTTACTCATAGTTTTAGCCAAGTAATAAGTTGAAGTGTTAATATAAGATACCACAGGTCTTAGAGGAAAATTGATTTTATGAACCTTTGGAAGGCCATACATTTTTGCTATGTTAGTATTGAAAGTTGACAATGACTTCATTTTAAAATTACTACCGAAATATCCTTTAGATTTCCACTCTTTTGATAAATCAAAAGTAGAAGTTTGAAGTTTTTTGAGAGGATTATAAGCGATTTTTTCATATGTACTATTGTCACTGAGCATTTCATGCATTTTCTAATCCTCTCAAAAAACTTCAAACTTCTACTTTTGATTTATTAAAAGAGTGGAATTCTAAAGGATAATTCGGTAGTAAAATTGAAATAAAGTCATTGTCAACTTCCCACACCAATATAGCAAAAATGTATGGCTAAAACCATGAGCAAAATCTTATCTGATTCTATTCCGAAATTAAATTCGTTTCTTAAAAATTCTATTCAGTTCCTAGTAAATATTATTAAAATTAAAATTCCGGATAACGATATTTTTATGTCTTTAGATGTAAGATCACTATTTACTAATATACCCTTAAAATTGGTTCTCTCTGGTATCGATAAGAGATGGTGTCACAATAAAAACTTTACTAATATTTCTCAAAATGATTTTAAATCTGGTATCTCTTTTCCCATGAATTCTACTAGTTTTCAATTTGATAATACTTATTACAATAAAAAAATCGGGACTCCAAAGGGGTCTCCGTTATCAGGTATTCTTGCTGAAATTGTCTTACAAGATTTCGAATTAGAAAAATTAAAAAAATTTAAAGGTCAATATCCATTCGTTTTATAGATACGTCGATGACACTTTTCATATTGTTAAAAAAGACGAGATTTAAAACATTGTTTCTTGTTTTAATAGCTATCACGAAAGGTTAAAATTCACATTTGAAGTTGAATCTGAGAATTATATCAGTTGTTCAAACTTAAAAATTATTATCAGAAAAAATTCAAATGATATTATCACGAACTGGTTTAGAAAAAGTACATATTCCGGTAGACCTTAACATTTTTTGTCAAATAATCCCGTACACCAAAAGATTGCTATTGTGAAGAATGTAGTCGATTCAGCTATTCTTCTCTCCGATGAATATTTTCACCATGAAAATTTAATTTTGGTTAAAAAAATATTATATTACAATAGTTATCTTAAATTTTTTATTGAAAGACACATCAAGATGAGACTTTTTCAAATAATTAATAAAAAACCTTCTTTCGAGTTAGATATAACAAATAATAATCAACAGAAAAAATTTGTCACTTTTAACTTTTATCCAGATATCCAGATATAATTTGTAGACTTTTTTCTAACTTTAATATTAATACTATTTTTAGAATTGATTCAAAATTTGACCATTTTATAAAATTGGGAAAAGACCCATTGGAAAAATTAGAACGGTGTCATGTTATTACACATTCACTCCGTTCATATTGAAAATTCAAATAATATAAAATGGGATATTAAAATACTACATAATGAGTCAAATTATTTTAAAAGAACCTTTGTCGAGATGATGTATATTAAAAATGAGAATGGCAATGCTTTGAATAATATGACTGATCTGATCTACTCGGGGCCTGCATGGTACGTTGTACTATGCTCTCTTTTAAAAATCTTTTTCTAAAAATCATGAATTTTATTCAAATTGTGTTGGAGATTCCTAACCTCTTTTTGTCATTTTTTTTTTCAAATTTTGTTCTAAAGATTTTTCAATTTCGATAAATTTACCTCAATTTCTACTGTTCTAACATTTTAGATCGAATACCAAAAATGTTTTTTTTTCTTCAAAATGCTAATCTCAATCATTCTATATAATTGACTCTTTTACTAACAAAACCTTTACGTTTCTAATTACCAGGATGTCAGATCAAATTTGCATTGTTTATGGAGGAAACTCTCCTTTTCTTTTTTCGAAAATTTTACTATTGTAACTAAACTTCAACGCTGTACCTAATTGTAAGTTATTTTATTTCGATGTAAAAAAATTATGTTTTGACACACTTTTACTTTTTCATGTAATTTCCTATGTAATTCTTTTAATATATTCAACTATAGATTTCTGATGAGATTACTATGACTAGTGACGAAACGTCAATCTTTATCATTCTTATTTGGCCTGGAAGTGCTGTTAATTTTCTTCTATATATTAATCTGTCATTTGTCTTCCCGTACATCTCAAAATAAAAAATGTTAGCGGCTAGTGTAGAGAAGTTTTTGTAATTTTAGTTTGGATTTGTTAACTGCTACCATCTGCTATATGCAGATGATGTAAAAATGTGTTTACCAATTGCGAATCTGAATTCTTGTTTAAATCTTCAAGCAAATCTTAATGTTTTTAACAATTGGTGTAAAATGAATAAATTTAGTTTAAATCCATCAAAATGTAAGATACTAAGTAACAATAATTTTGAACTTTTGCCTTGTCAAATCGCTTCATTTATCGTTCAATTAAAGATTCTAATAGTTTGTTGCCGAACATTTTTTTTTTCAAGCCAAAATAGGGTTGACGCCCCTATTTTGCAATCTAACCCCATTTTCAATAGGAAGATGCAATAAGAGGAAAAATACTTCAATATAACGGTTTGCGAATATTCCCATTTAAAATAGGAAATTCACTGCCAATTAACGTTATATGTGCTCACGCCAATAAGAAGGTTGAACAAATTCCTCATTCTTATAATTTGTTTTACCACAGGAAAAAGTCTCTGTGCTGCTGCACTGAACATCCGTGTTCGAAACCCGCCAGAGTTGCTTTCTTCTAACACCATTTTTGTCTGTTTCAGCTTTATAATATAATATTAATGTCTAGTTGTATGTTTAATGTATTTAATTTCTAATGTGTGCAACTGCGATACCGGCATGACATATTTTCCTATTTTTTATAGAAGAAATTAGAAATACGTGGAATGCACATAGGAAGAATGTCTTTCCTATTGTGTTTTGTAAACTTTACAGTCATTTCTAGGGATTATATAAACTTTATTTTGGTATAAGTACAATTATTTAATAATTTCTTATTATATTGCAATAAACTTAAAAACTTCAAAATTTAATATTCACAATAGTTATGTTTGCAATAGTGACACTATTCTGGCTTGATACTGTCTTATCGTAAAAATAAATATTATAACATCAAATTTTCCAACAAAAAGTATCTCTATTTAGATACTTTCCACCGATAGTGGATTTATTCAAAATTAACTTTTATGCAATTTAGATAAATTCATATTTGTTTAAAGTAGATTCACAGTGAATTCCTGACAATAGTTTTATTTTCCCTTTTCGTAATAAAAGATGCGAGATGTGTTTTTCATTATTAATGGGACTAGTCACTAAGCGCTTTCGATCGCTAGAATGTCTCGGCTTATCGACACCCATCGACCCCCTGGCCGAGGTCGATTTTTCTATCCTGCCAATCACTTACTGACGACTATGCGAATGCTCGAGATAGTTTTGCGCGTTCCGGTAACTTCCGCCTTAATGTACGTGTCGGATTCGAAAATAATCGAGTCGAAGACCTTGAATCGATACAAAATAGATTGTAAAAAAGAAAAGGCATGCAGAGAACCTTTGGGGTCAATAATACCCGGTGTAAATGTTATAACAATTTTTGTTGTCTGAACAAATGCTTTAATTTTCTTGAAGACAATAAAAAATTTCCTTTTTAAAAAATAAACATTAAAGTTAAATTAAAAAGACATATTTTTTACTTATTGCAATTACACCAGTTTGCCGAGTATTGTGTGAAGACTGATATGTCTCAAGAAACATGTTTTCCACATGATATAAGAACATTTTCAGTGTAAGAAGTTCTCACGTTTTTTGCATCACTAGTGGCAAATGGTTAAGTTCCCCACTCGGCTGATGAAACTTGTGGTTTCGTTCCTTTGAAGCGAATAAAGGAGTCTACAAAAAAGACAGCCGAATCCGAGGAAAAGTAAGATTTTATAGGACTGGCCTTGTAGGCAATCGACGCCTACGATCGTGACGAAGATCTCAAGGTGATGTTTCACGGTTTCGTATACTATATTCTCGCTTCTCTAGATTGCAATGTTCTAGATTGCAATGAGATTAAATATTACCCATCTTCACGCACAACGTAAGTAATTCTATAGTATCCAACCGTAAAAAAAACCAACTTGCAGACAAATCCTTATAAATGTTGGCATTAATATTAATAATTGATTTTGATTAGATAATGGACTATGGAAATCGATTATTTTGTATGATTTCAATTCTGAAATTGAACATACATATCATTGCAGTCAACTTCGGGATATCAAACCGTTGTATATCATTCTGATTATCAACTTCAGATCAAAATGATCCACTTCTGTGGACCAAAAATTAATGTTCGCACAACTTCATCCATATCTGTCAAATGACAATTGTTATAGTTTTCATTGAAAATCCTAGGCTAGTCATGACCGACATAATAATTCAAAAACAGGAAATGTTTTAGAAAATTTTCAATTAAAAAAATAACATGAATCTTCAACAAATAGTTGAATTGTCAACTAAAAACGATCACTGTTAAGCCAAATAATTGGATTTTCAACCAAAAAAAGACATTTTCAACAAAAAAGGAATAGTTGTATCCTCAGTTAAACAAATTAATTTTCAACTAAAAAAACGAATTTTCAATAAAATAGTTGAAATTTTAACCAAGAGATGAATTTTCAACTAAACTGATGAATTTTCAACTGGAAAAGTTAAATGATCAGTTGAAAAAATTAATTATAAAAAAAAGAATTTAAAAAAGTAGTTCATCTTTTAACCATGAAGTTACATTTTCAACCATAAATATTAATTTTCAATCAAGAAGATCAATTATACATAATTACACATAATTTCCGATGTAATAGTAATATGCATATTACTATTATATATTGTTGTATTATATGTAGATTACTAGCTTCCAGTTATTGCACCTAAAAACGCGTGCATATAAAAATGATCATATACAATATCAGCTGGTATTAAAAGGCTAAAGATTTCTTTTTTCTCGTGCTTCTCCTATCTACCAAAAAGTCGAATTTTCAACAAAATACAAGAATTTTGAACCAAATAGTTCAAGTTTCATCTGGACAAGATACATTTTTAACCAAATAATTGAATTTTTAGTTAAAACAATTAATTTTCCACAGAATAAATACATTTTTAGATAAATAATAAAATTTTTAACTGAAAAAAAAGAATTTCTCAACCACAAGTATAAGACTTTTCAACCGAAAAGAATTAACAATCAACCAAAATAATTAGATCTTAAACCAAAGCGGTGAAATTTCTACGGAAAAAAAGTAATTTTCACCCAAAAGAGCGAATTTTCAACATAATAGTGGAATTTTCATCTAAACAAGATACATTTCAGTTGAAAGAATACTAAAATGGTCAATCTTCAACCACAAAAATGAATATTCAACAAAAAATTTTAACTTTCAATTCAGTAGTTGGATTTTTAACAAAAAAAAATTAATTTTCCCCCGAAAACGACGAGTTTTTAGCAAAATACGTTAATTTTCAACTAAAGATGATCAATTTTTAAGTAAAAAAGATATATTTTAACTAAGAATGGAATAGTTGAATTTTCAGTCAACAAATTATTGTTGAACAACAACAAAAAAATAGAATTTTCTACTGAATAATAAAATTTGTAACCAATAAGGATGAATTCTCAACTCAAAGTATAATAAAATAATATAATATATATATATAATATAGTAATATATGGTCGGAAATATCTGGTTAACGAACTTGACCTTCATTTTGGGACCCTTAAAAAGTTTATCAAAGGCTGACTCGATTCAACAACTCCTTCAAAAGTTAGCATGGCTACAACATTCAGGTAACCATACATACAGACATAAATACATACAGACAGACAGACACCGTCAAAATTTTATGATTTTCGGAATCTGTGAGTGCCAAAACGTGAAGGTCCATTTAAAAACAGAGATCGCAAATTTGGTCGAATACATTACACTCTCATGAATGAGAATGTAACAATGGACTCTCTTGTTTTGAAAATGCGACATTATTAAAAATAATGAAGAAAATTCAAGTTTTGTTTCAGATTCTGGTGAAAGGTTTCCTATTTCTTAAAAATTCACCACAAAAAGTATCGGAAAGTTGAAAATAACCTACATGAAAATCATTCTTCTGAAAATAAACAATTTTAGGTTTTTCAGAGTGTTGTGTTTTTATTTTTTATTGTTATAATTTATAACCCAAACCCCGAAATATTCCTTATGATTGAATTTACAATTTTAGCATCTTCTTCTAGATTTGCTTCGCTTTACTTAAAATTCTAATTTCTTCGGAAATCTATGGTTATATGTTATTTTGGTCTAAAACTTCGACTTTCAATTTTTGGTGATCGACCCCCCCCCCACAATTTTTTTGTTTTCCGAAAAAATAAATTCCCTACTTTTTTCAAATCTATTAACATTAACCCGTGCCCAGGGCTTTTAAAATCAACATTGAAGTTTATCCACCTCTTATGGAATGTTCAGGATTTTGACCTCCTAACCTCCTTGCATCGAGTGCGGAAAATGCCTTAAAAAATGTAAAATAGCAGTTTTATGGCAAATTCTCGCCAAAAACGCAGATGATGAATGTTAACAGTGACATTTTTGGTGAAAGACAGTTCTCAATTACTTAAATAATTAATGTCACTTGCTCCTTGTCATAGGATAGATGGAAAAAATTCCAGTTTTTTTTTCATCTTTGACACTATATCGCTTATTAATCATTATTTTCTTTTGTCAATGAGATCGATCTAAAAAATAACTATTCATAACGTAACTGAAAAAAATGGTTATAAAATGATTATTGTTAAAAAAAATGGGGTATAAGTTGTGGAAGGAGAAAATGCTGAATAATAAACGACATAGTGTCAGAGAATAAAAAATATATATAATTTTCAACACCTTTCCTATGAAAAGGCGCAACTGAATTATTTCAAAACTGTCTTCCACAATAAATATCACACTCAATATTCATTAACTGCATCTCTAATTCTATGAAATAGTAACTTTTCAAGATATACAGGAGACAAACATTGTTTAAGCAAATAGAAATCGTTCAAATAAATGGAAAATATGTTAAACAAAGAATATTACTCTTGATGTTCATTAACAGTATCATTTTTCCCAAAAAGTAATAACTTTTCAAGATTTTATGAAACAAATGGTTCAAACAAATAATCATATTTTTTTTAAATTAAAAAATAGTTAAAAAACTCTTTGAAACTTGTCACTTATCGAATCAAAATAATAATTTGATAGAATAAACAAAATACCGGCTTTAACAGCAATTTTACATAAAACTCCTATATCGCTATTTTTGGGGCATTTTCCGGGCACAATACAAGGGGATTAGGGGGTTCAAAAGTGAAAGTTATTAGGTGGCGATCATTCCCTGAATATTGCTTGAGAGGCGACTAAACTTTAATTTACAAAAAATTAAATAACAAAAGAAGATCTTTTATCCATTTTTTCAATAACCGAGATTTTCCCATTTAAAACACCATGCTAACTTTAAAAGCCCGGGAGTTCGGCTTAACATTGACCGATTAAAAAAAATGAATAGGAAATTTCTTTTCCTGGAAACAAAAAAATTGGAGGGAGGATCGAGCACCAAAAATCAAAAGTCGAATTTTTACTTTTTTTTTACCATTTGGACTATTTGGACCAACCTATTATACATGTAACTCGTAAGTTATATGCAGTTCGTGAAAAATATGGTTTGATATTTTTTGCAGTCTTAAACAAATTTTAATGTATTATTTCAGTTATTTTGATATCTTTAATTTTAATTTGACCTTTTCGTTATTATCTTTTTAATTTTTTATTATTATCTTTTTAATTTCTTAATTTTTTTTAATTTTCATACCCAAATACATTCAATCTGAGTTTCGATTTCAAAATTTAGATATTGTAACGATATTACTCACGAAATATTGTTGAATTTTGAATCTTTCCTGAAAGATCAATACTCCCAATATCTAGTACTTTTATAAACCATTGGCATAAGGTAAAGCGCCCATTCTTCGCCAACTTAGGAAATTTGGTTAACTATGAAATTTGAAGAAAAAAATTTATAAAGATTAGGATAAAAAGTATAAGAAACATTAAAAAAAAACTTTAACTGTCTATAATTGATGTGCACTAAGGTAATTATTCAAAACGTATTTTTGAATCTGAACACATACACTAGCCTAAGTTTTACTCTTTTGGTCAATAAATGTAAAAAATCGAAATCGTGGGATATGATTTAGAGGTCCCCTATTTGAGTTTTGTCTTTTCAATTTATTTGTTGTTATTTTTATTTTCTCAATGTCTTGAAAATGCATGTATTAAGTTTGTATACAAATCAAATTATCCCTTTTTAAATTACCATCATTTTAAATAATTTAATGAACATTTTTAAACTCATCTTCAAGAAAAATAATAATGTTTTTGTAATTGTTTCACATTTTCTATAATAAGTAAGTTATTTTAACTTATCGTATTTTGTAATTGGCAAACCGTACATCCCATTCTTATAGAAAATAAGAAACAAAAGTATCAGAAAATTACCACATGCATTTTCAAGACATTAAGAAAATAAAAACAACGAAAAATCAATGAAAAAGACGAAACTCAAGTAATTAAATAATCATATGTTATAATAATCATATCTAATATTGAATTTTTGTTTTGAAAAATTTGTTGAGTAAAAAGATACAACTTAAACTAGTGTGCGATTCGAAAATCATGTTTTATGCCTTATCAAATAAATCAGCCTAATAAATACACTTGGATTTTTTTCAAATTACTTTTTCGTATTTTTATAAATAAATATTAAATATAGAAGTACAAAAAACTCCAGCAATCGACAGTCCAACATCTTAGCTTACCTATAGTGATCACCAAGTCTAAAGACTAATTTTCGCAAAAATTTCAAAGATTACCCTTAAGTGTTACGCTTTATTATTATTATTATTATTATTATTATCATTATTATATCATTAAGCCGTTTCCCTTTCGGGGTAGGCGTGAATTGCTCGGTGGTAAAGTAGTGATTGGCCTTACCGGCAAATTGAGAAACTGGGATAAATTCACGGGAATACGGATTCCCGGATAAAAGAATATAAAATGTTCAAAGGTAATATTAAAATCCCAAAAAGAATAAATAAATAAAACATTAAACAAACTCCCTTTAGACGACTGTAGAAATAATAAAACATCGGATTGATGTACGTGTACACATGTACCCATGTCTACACGTACATCAATCAAAAGTAATTAGATTAATTAAATTTAAGGGTTTTTTCTTCCTTATTAACTTTGTAAAATCTCTTTAATAACTAATATTTTATTCTAGGTTAATGTAAAACTAAAACGGGGTATGATGGTTGTTCGGTCTCACTTCAAATCAAACAAATCATGGAAAAACAACTAGTTAACAATTAATTATTAATAATAAAAAAACCGAACAGCCGTTCTACTCGCCCTAACTTCATGGTTCCTTCGGAAAAATGAAGTTGGGATAATAATAAGCATTGCATTGAATTTTCAGGATTTTTAATTAATAATTTATATTTTTAATTTTAAATTAAAGTTTTAGAGAAATAATTAATTTTAAAGTTAGCGCAGCGTCACCGCGCGGATGCTGAGGCAGGGGGGCCTTGGCTGAACGTCCCCACCGCTCGGTTGCGACTCCGCTGTCGGTCTCGCAACCAATCGGCGGGCTCGACGCCGTCCCCTCTGCCACAGGCAGCTCCGTGCGGAGGCAAGTGAGAGTCGGGAGGGACTCTCGTCAGACAGTCCAGTTTGGAAATTTCCGGAGGTCAGACGTGCGCTCTGCCCTCCTTCGTAGCTCAATAAACCGATCTACACCGCAGTTCCTTAGTTTTTCTTTTTGCTTCAGTACAACTCCTTCCGTTCGAGTGTTACCTCGGCCTTTTTTTTGTCTTACTCGCTTCCCGAATAGACACTGGAATTCGTTCGCGATCAGTGTTCCTCTGCCGCAATCCGTGCCAGTGCAGTGAAGGGAAATTTGACAGGCAGTTCTCGGGGGATTCGATTCGGACTCCGAATTAAGAAGCACCATCCGCCAGTAATTCGTTTGGTGCCTCTTTTCAAATTCCACGTTAGCCAAGAGCCGTGGGCTCTACCCGTGATATTTTCCTTTGGTGAAGTGATCAGAGTGTGGACAACAAAGCCCTTAATGACAGGGAGTTCTTACTCACGACCAAACCCACGCACTATCCGGCGACGATTGCAGCGGGCCGCCGGAGGAAGACAGCGTCGGCCGACACACGAACCTTGCTACCCAGCCGGAGGTTCCCAGCAGAACGTGAACGAGGAGCGTCGGCGACAGGTCCGTGAGGATTACGGGCGGAGAGTCACCGCCTCTCGCATCGAGGGACGCGAGTCGGCCTGGAGGGCCGCCGCCAGAACCACCACCCATACGGATGCGGCGCGGAGGAGAAACTTCCCTGACGAGTCGGCCTCGAGGGCCGCCGCCAGACGCGCCGCCCATTGGGAGGGGACGACCCAACGACGATCCACTGACGAGTCGGCCATGAGGGCCGCCGCCAGACGCACCACCAATGAGGTAACGACCCCTCAACGAACGAAGAACGAGTCGGCCAGGAGGGCCGCCGCCGGCGCGGAAGTAGTATTCCAGGATCCTGACGAGTTGGCCCGAAGAGCTGCCGCCATCCAGCTCCTCGGCCAAGAGCAGGCGGTATTGAGGCACGAGATCCTCGCGCTGAGACACGCCACGGCAGAACCGGTTGGGAGGGCCGCCACCGCACCGCGCGCCGTCCAGGAAGAGGCGGCGCGAGGTCCCGAGGCTATTGCCACGCCGTACGTGGCCGAACCAGCTGCCGCCCCTGAGGTCGCTGACGCCGCCGCTCGGTCCCTCTATCATCCGGCAGATCCAGGTCTTCTCCAAGAAGGAGCGTGGCAGTTGCGTACCATACGCCGTGGTCACCCGGGTACACAAGACCCGAGACAGCGTCGCCCGCGTACCAGCCGAGCGGAACCCTTGTTCTTGAGGGTACCACATTTTCGGGAGGAACCCCGTTACACGTTCCCTCCATTGAAAGTGGTCAGCCGAGGGTCACCAGTCGTGGTTGAGTGCATCGATTCACCTTCGCGACCACTGGCCCTGGTGATCCCGCCGGTCGTCGGTTTACCATCCCCGAGGAGTTTCATTAGCTTCCTGGTCCCAGTTTACCCTGGGTCTCCCCGCGCAGCAGCAGAATCCTCACAGTCGCCAGCCCGACCCGAACGAACACCCTCTCCGCCTTGCACGCCGCAGGGACGCGAGACGCCGGTTCCCGAGACAGAGAGGAGAGAAGACGAAACTCCGGACGCCGACGTGTTATTCCTATCGGCCGACCGCACCCCGGAGATTTTCTCGCCATCACTCCTCGAACCCCCAGCCTCCCGGACTACCGACGCCTTCCGCCGGAACTTACGGTTTTAGTTAGCTTCATGACGGTGTTTACGGACTAAAAAAAAAAAAAGGTCATCACCAAGTGACCGCTCATCGGCCTCACCATTCCGGGTCGATGAGTCCACTTTGGGCCTTCCCCATCTAGGTCCTCGGGACACTCTCCCTTCCAACTACCTTTCCTTTATACCTTTCTCTCCCCTCACCCAAAAAAAAAAAAAACTCAAGGTGCACTCACCGCCCACTTCTTCTCTCCGCCTCGCTGCATGAACGGGCTGACAGCGTGGCAGAGACTTTTGAAAGGGGACATTAAGCGAGTTACGCTCCCCCCGCCCGCCAGTCAGCGCAACGTCTCACAGGGCATGAGCGAGGTGGAAGCGTGGCTCGCCAACCGCGCCCGAGAAAGCATCGCTCGCACACCGGCAAGCACCGACCGTACGCGACAGTACGTCACTCGCCAACCGCCGAGGTGCGCGTAGGCGCAACCCCCCTCTCTCGCTCTCGAGAGACCTATGACCGTTGTTCACTGACTCGGCTCAGCGGAACCCCACGCACTGTAGCCTACCCCCCCCCCCTCCAACAAGCTCTCATAGCTGGGGGAAGAAAACAGTTGAATTATACATTTTTAAACTAATATAGCAGAGAAATTTAATTCTCAATTCATATTGACTTATTAAAACCTTATTATACCCTATTATACAAGATAACATTTTTTTTTGAAATTATAAAAATGAAAAGAATTATAGGTAGATATGACGATTAAAAAAAAAAGAAAATATATAATGAAAAAGAATAAAATCAATGCGATCTAACTCTAACAGGAGTATCAGCAGTGCCCCGCCCTCTGGTCCGAAATATATACCGGCTTTTCTTCGGAAGCGGAGGCGTAGCAACCGTGCCGAAAGCTGAATGGCACCTGGGTGAGGTGTCTTAAACGGTGACTCTGGGATACCATTGTGAATCTTTTTCATGCTCATTTTGCATAAAATTATTCATGATAAAATAGATTTCTTTTCGATCTTAATTTAAAGAAAGATTTCAAAAATTGCACAAAGTTTTCAAAATATTTTAAAGATTTCGGTTAAATTTCAAAGATTCCACAAGATGTCACAAAGATTTCAAACTTTTTAAAAATATTTCTCTAAAGTATCTGGTTGAAAATTCACGTATTTCGTTGAAAATTCTCTCGTCGTTGAATTCAACTGCTTTTGATTAAAAATTAAAATCTTTTTTGGTTGAAATATGAATTACTGCATTTTGAGTCCAGAATTCATCTTTTTTGTAATGAAAATTCAATTACTTGGTTGAAAGTTAAACTCTTGCGTTAAAAATTCATTTGTTTTGTTTAAAGACTCGTCATTTAAATTTAAAATCCATATCTGGTTCAAAAATGAGCTGTTTTGTTGAAATTTTTGTTTTTTTTTTGTTTAAAATTAATTTTTTTTAAACAAGATATAACTATTCCAGTTGAATATTCCACAATTTTAGTTAAAAATTCATTTTTGGTTGTTGAAAATTGAATTATTCTAGTTAAAGATTAATCATTTTAGTTGAAAATTCATCTTTTTGATTTAAAATTCAACTATTCCAGTTGACGATTCATAATTCTAGTGAAAAATTCTTCACTTTGTTTGAAAATGTAAATATTTGTTTGAAAATTAGTTGTTTTTTTTATTGTTTTTTGTTAACTGAAAATGTAACTATTCTAATTGAATACTCCATCATTTTAGTTGAAAACTTATCTTTTTGGTTTAAAATTCAACTATTTCAGTCGAAGATTCCTCATTTTAGTTGAAAATTCTGTTATTCCAGTAAAATATTCATCATTTTAGTAAAAATTTATCTTGTTGGTTGAAAATAAAAATACTTTGTTGAAAGTTAAACTCTTTTGTTGAAAATTCCTCATTTTGATTTAAAATTCATCTATTCCAGTTGAACATTCATAAGATTCATAAGATTTTTGCTTGAAAATTGTACTATTCCAGTTAAAGGTTCATCATTTTAGTTGAAAATTCACGTTTTTGGTTTAAAATTCAACTATTCCAGTTTAAGGTTCATCATTTCAGTTGAAAATGCATCGGTTTAGTTGACAATTAATTTTTTTTTAACTGAAAATTTAATTAGTCCATTTTTTTCAATTCATCTTTTTGGTTGAAAATTCAAGTATTCGAGTTAAATATTCATAATTTTAGTTGAAAACTAATCACTTACGTTGAATTTTTTGTGTGAAAAATTAATTTTTTTAACTGTTAATTAAACGATAATTCCATTTTTGATTCAAAACTGATCTTTCTTAGTTCAACATTCAACTATTTATGAAAATTAATCTTTTTGGTTTGAAATTCATCTATTCCAGAAGAAGATTCATCACTTTAGTAAAAAATTAATGACTTTTGTTGAAAAGTTGCTTTTTCTTGTGTGGAAAATTAATTTTTTCAAATGAAAATTAAACAATTTTTGTTTATTTCAAATTAAACAAATTGATCTCTTTTTTGTTCAAAATACAACTATTTAGTTAAAAATCGATCTTTTTTAGTTGAAAATTCAACTATTTGGTGAAGGATTCATGTATATATTTTGTTGAAAAATCGTCTTTTGTGGTAGAAAATTAATGTTTTTGGTTGGCAATTCTACTAAGTTGTTTAAATTGAATATAATATAGTACTCACATAAATTTTACCCGAATATGCACTTAATGTTAGGTATAAGAAGATATAATACATTTGTTTTAATTATTATTCAATGTCATGAACTTTATGAACAAATTCTAGAAATTATTAATTATGTTTTTAGTATTATTTAATTAGTCGATGGTTCTAATATATTTAAGAATATCTTGTAATATAATTTAGCGTTTTAAAAAATGCGATATAATTGAATGGCTTCGTACTATGAAAAATTATACCTGGAAAAAATTTGAAATACCTGGGAAAACCTGGAATTGTCATGGAATTTTTTCCAGGATTTGAGTAGACGCCCTGTTTCAAAATGATTGAAATATTTCAAAATATTTTAATGATTTCACAAAGTTTTGAAGATTTTTTTAATATTTCAAGAGATTTCAAAACATTTAAAAAATTTCAAAGATTCAAAAAGATTTTAAAATAATGTAAATATTTCAAAGATTTCAGAAGGATTTCAAAAGATTTCAAGAATTTAAATAATTTACACAAGGGTGCAGTACACCAGATTTGAAAACATTTCAATGATTTTAAACGACTTCAAAATGTTTCAACCAAATTTCAAAGATTTTAATGATTTCAAACCAATAAAAAAGATTTCTCAAACAAATATTGAAGAAAGATTTAACAAATATTTCAAAGATTTAAAAAAAATTCACAAAGATTTCAACAAAAGTACAGTACACTAGATTTCAAAGATTTCAAAACATTTCAAAGATTTTAAACGACATAACATTTTTTTAGAATATTTTAAAAGATTTAACAAAGATTTTAAACGATTTTAAAAGGTTTCAACACATTTGACAAGATTTCACAAGATTCCAATGACTTGAAACGAATACAAAAGAGTTCGCAAACAAAGATTAAAGAAAGATTTCACAAATATTTCAAAAGTACTCAAAGATTTCAAAAGATTTCACAAAGGTTTTAATGATTTCAAAGTCGTTACAAAGATTTTAAGATATCCCCAAATATTTTACAAAGACGACTTATGTTCGAAAAAAAAGTATTTTTTATGATTTGGCTTTCTTTAGAAATTGTTGGCCAATACAAAATGAGATGGCTCATTTTTTACATTTAAAGTTTTCATACGATTTCAATGATTTCACAAAGTTTTCAAAATATTTTAAATATTCCTAAAGATTTCAAAAGATTTCAATGATTTCACAAAGTCTTCTATTTAAAAAAAAATTTCAATGATTTCACAAAGGTTTCAAAATATTTTAAAGGTTTCAGCAAAATTTCAAAGATTTCACAAATATTCCACAAGATTTTACAAAGATTTCAATGATTTCATAAAATTTGCACACGATTTTAAATGTATAAAAAAATGGATTTATTTTTGTGTGGATTCGAACAAAATTCCGGGCGTTCTTCATAAAAATTCAACAACAGCAAAATGTGGACCACCCTAGTGGGATTTCCACGATTTCACAAAGTTTTCAAAATATTTTAAAGATTTCACCAAAATCTAAGAAGATTTCAAATTTTTTTTTAATATTTCTACAAATTGTACAAGATTTCACAAAGGTTTCAATGATTTCACCAAGTTTTCAAAATATTTTGAAGATTTCACTTAAATTTCAAAGTTTTTATAATGATTCCACAGGTTGGGGTGGTTAGAGGGGGGGGGGGGGCTAGTGATGACGGTAGTGGCGCTCGGCATAATTACTGCCTTTGTTTCGAACAATTTATATTAAAATGAAAAGCAATCTGCATTTGCAAATTGAATGTGCACCGCGCGCTTCCCATCCGCCGTTTGGGAGAGAGGAGGTTAGATTATCGTGTTGGTTCACAGGAAAGCGGATGCTGGGCTCTGGGGGGGAGGGGGATGAATAAAATCGAGCGGAGGATGCAGCGTTAATTATGCGCTGGTAATCCGTTGCCAAGCCTCCCTCATCCCTCACCATCGCTTTTCAACCGCCTACAACCCTACAACCCCCCCCCCCCCCCAACCCCGAATCGCTGATTTTCCTAGATATCTGCGACGCGAAATCGTATGCACATTTGCGAGGTAATAAATAGCGGATTTTGTGCTGGCTGGTTAATAATTTTTCAGCCTATTGACTTTTGATGAAATTGAAAACTGAAATTTGAAAAATCGGGGTTTCTATAAGACCTGGGAGACCTAGAAAACCTGGAAGATTCGTGGAATTTGGACAAAATTACTGGATTTTCTTATTCGCGCGTATTTTGCATATATAATTCATTTTTATTTATTTATCAGTATTGAGTGTTGAATAAAATGATTTTTATAGTTTTTTAAAATTCAATAATTATTGAAAAACTTTTTATATTTCTTGGCGGAAATTTTGAAATTCATTTCGTTTGGTTAAAAATTCGAGTATTTGGTTGAACATTTTATTATTTTGTTGAAAGTATAACTATTTTGTTCAAAATTTATCTTTTTTGGTTGAAAATTCATCTCCTTGGTTGAAAATGTAACTATTCCATTTTTAGAAAATTAATCTCCTGATTTAAAGAATTATCTTTTAGGTTGAATTCTTTTTTGTTGAAAATTCATTTTTTTAAAGATTCATAATTTTAGGTGAAAATGTATCTCTTTTGTTCAAAATTAAACTATTTTTATGAAAATTTAACTTTTTTGTAGAAAATGAGATTTTTTGTCAAGAAATCATATTTTCGGGTTGAAAATTCAACCGTTTTGCAAATATCTAATTCGTCCTTTTGGCTTTAAAATTTAACAATTTGGTTCAAAATTAATGCATTTTGTTGAAAATTCGTTCTTTTTTAGAACATTGATCTTCTTGCTGGAAAATTCATTTTTTTTTATTGAAAGTTTAACCATTTGGTTAAAAATTCGTAGTTTTAATTGAAAATTCAGATACTTGGTTAAAAGTTGAACTAGTTTGTTAAAAATTCATCAACTTGGTGGATAATTTAACTGTTCTATTTTTAGAAAATTTATCTTCCGGGTTAAAAAATCATTTTTTATGTTGAATTTTTTTATTGAAAATTCGTTTTCTTCTTTTTTTAGAAATAATTTTTTAATTGACAATGAAACTATTCTATTTTTGGTTTAAAATTGATATTTTTGATTGAAAATAGATCTTTTCTAGTTGACAATTCATGTATTTTGTTCAAAAATCGTTTTTTGGTCGAAAATTAATCTTCTTGGTCAACAATTCATATTTTTAGTTTGAATTTAACTGCTTGTTTAAAAATTAAACTATTTTTATGAAAATTTAAGTTTTTGGTAAAAATTTAACTTTTTTATCAAAAAACCTTTTTTTTTTTTGGAAAATTCAACCGATTTGTAGTCTATTCGCCCTTTTAGCTTTAAAATACCATACTTTTGTTGAAAATTGATGGATTTTGTTGAAAATTCGTGTTTTTTTTTAGAACATTAATCTTCTTGATAGAAAATTCATCTTTTTTGTTGAAAATTTAATTAATTGGTTAAAAATTCGTAGTTTTAATTGAAAATACAACTACTTGGTTGAAAGTTGAACTAGTTTGTTAAAAATTAATTTTTGGAAAATTCATCTCCTTGGTGGAAAATTTAACTGTTCTATTTTTAGAAAATTAATCTTCTGGGTTAAAAATTCATTCTTCAGGTTGAACTTTTTTGTTGAAAATTCCTTTTCTTTTTTTTTGTTTTGTTTAGAAATAATTTTTTAATGGCCAATGTAACTATTCTATTTTTGGTTAAAAATTGAAATTTTTTATTTAAAATTGATCTTCTCTAGTTGAAAATTCATGTGTTTTGTTCAAAAAACGTCTTTTGGTCGAAAATTAATCTTTTTGGTCCAAAATTCATATTTTTAGTTTAAATTTAACTGCTTGGTTAAAAATTAAACTATTTTTATGAAAATTAGCTTTTTGTTACAAATTTATCTTTTTTGTTAAAAAATCTTGTTTTTTGTGGAAAATTCAACCGATTTGTAGTCTATTCGTCCATTTAGCTTTAAAATTAAATACTTTTGTTATACATTAATCTTCTTGCTCGAAAATTTATCTTTTTGGTTGAAAATTTAACTATTTGGTGAAAAATTAATCTTTTTTAGGTGAAAATTCAACTACTTGGTTAAAAGATGAACTAGTTTGTTACAAATTCATTTTTTTAAGATTCATATCCTTAATTGGTTGAAAATTTAACTATTCCGTTATAAAATTAATCTTTTGGGTTAGAAAATCATTTTTTGAGTTGAAAATTTTGTTGAAAATTGTTTGTTTTTTTTTTGCTTAAGAATACATTTTTTTAGCTAACAATGTATATTTTTTATTGAAAATTGATATTTTCTAGTTTAAAATTCATGTAGTTTGTTAATGATTCATATTTTTTGTAGAAATTTAATTTTCTTTGTCGAAAATTCATCTTTTTGGTAAAAATGCTGGTTCTAAATTAATCTGGTTTGGTTGAGGATTCAACAATGTTGTAGAAAATTAAACTATTCTGTTGAAAATTAACTTTTTGGTTATAAACTCATATTTTTGGTTTAAATTGAACTATATCGTTGAAAATTAAACGATTTTTACGAAAATTTAACTTTTTGGTAGAACATTAAATTTTTTGTCAAGAAATCTTATTTTTGGGTTGAAAATTCAACCGTTTTGTAGATATATAATTCGTCCTTTTGGCTTTAAAATTTAACAGTTTGGTTAAAAATTAATGTTTTGTTGAAAATTCGTGTTTTTTTTTTTAGAACATTAATCTTCTTGCTGGAAAATTCGTCTTTTTTGTTGAAAATTTTAATATTTGGTTCAAAGTTCGTAGTTTTAATTCTTCGATTTAAATTTTAACTTTTTTGTTGAAAATTCGTTTTTTTGTTGTTGTTAAAAGTTAATTTTTTTCATATGAAAATTGCAGTATTTCACTTTTTGTTAGAAATTTATCCTTTATAAATTGAAAATTCAATATATATTTCGACTTGAAATCTTAGGAATTTAAAGTATTTCATATTTAATTGAATATGGTATTTAATTCGTCTTCTTTTTTTTTTAATTTAACTGTTTTTTATTTAAATGAAAATCTTTCTTGGTTGCAAATTTATATTTTTCATTGAAAATTGATCTTTTCTAGTTCAAAATAAAGTATTTTGTTGAGAATTCGTCTTTTGGTTGAAGATTCAACTGTTTTGTCGAAAATTCGTCTTCTTTTTTTTTTAATTTAACTGTTTTTTATTTAAATGAAAATCTTTCTTGGTTGCAAATTTATATTTTTGATTGAAAATTGATATTTTCTAGTTGAAAATAAAGTATTTTGTTGAGAATTCGTCTTTTGGTTGAAGATTCAACGAAAATTCACGTATTTTGTTAAAAAATCTATTAAAAAAATTTAATTATTCAATTTTTCGTTGAAAAATTATCTTTTTTTGTTTAAAAATTCGTCTATTTGGTAGACATTAATCTTCTAGGTTGAAAATTAATATTTTTGGTCAAAAGTTCAATTATTCTAGTTAAAGATTCATCATCTCAGTTAAAAATTCATCTTTCTGGTTTAAAATTCAATGTAGAAAATTATCTTCTTCTTTGAAAGTTAATCTTTTTGTATAAACATTTTTCTTTTCGGTTAAAAATGCAAGTAGTTAAAAATTTATCAATTTAGTTGAAAATTCATTTTTTAGGTTGGAAATAAAATTATTTTGATGAAAGTTAAACGCTTTTGTTAAAAAATATTTTTTTTTTGGTTGAAGATTCATAGTTTTAGTTAAAAATTCCTCTCTTTGCTTGAACATTCATTTTTTTACTAAAAATTGAAATATTCCATTTTTCGTTGAAAAATTATCTTTTTTGCTTAAAAATTCTTCTTCTTTTTTGGTAGAAATTAATCTTCTAGGTTCAAAATTAATCTTTTTGGTCAAAAATGCAATTATTCTAGGTAAAGATTCATAATTTCAGTTAAAACTTCATCTTTCTGGTTTAAAATTCAACTATTCCAGTTAAATATTTACAATTTTATTTGAAAATTCCTCAATTTGTTTGGAAATGTAACGATTTTTTTAAATTTAGTTTTTTTTTGTTGGAAGTCATTTTTTTTAATTGAAAATTTAACTTGTTCCAATTGACAATTCCATAGTTGTACTTGAAAATTCATCTGTTTGGTTAAACATTAATTTTTTCAACTTGAAATTTAATTATTTAAGTTTTTGTTGACAATTGATCTTTTTTAGTAAATTTTTTTTTCTGAAAATTCAACTGTTTCAGTTGAAGATTCATTGTTTCAGTTGAAAACTCTTATGTTTGGTTTAAAATTAATTTTTCAAACTAAAAATGTTACCATTCCATTTTCGGCTGAAAATAAAATTATTATTTTTTTAGTTCAAAATTGAACTATTTCGTTTAAAATTCATGTATTTTGTTGAAAAGTTGTATTTTTTGGTAGAAAATTAATCGTTTTATTTGAAAATTAATCTTCTTGTTTAAAAATTCATCATTTTGGTTGAAAATTAAGGTATTCTAGTTAAATATTTATCATTTTAGTTAAAAGTTCATCTTTTTGGTTAAAAATTTAACTATTTTAGTAGAAAATTTAACTACTTGGTTGAAAGTGGACCTACTTTGTTTAAAATTATTTTTTTTTAAGATTCACCTTTTTTAAAAACTTTGTTGAAAATTCATCTTTTTGGTATAAAACGCAACTATTTGGTTAAAAAATAAACAATTTATTTAAAAATTTACTTATTTTTTTGAAAATTCGTTTTTGTTTGGTTAAAAATGAATGTCTATCTGAATATTTAATTATTCAATTTTCGGTAGAAAGTTTAACTATACATATTGCTTGAAAATTCATTTTTTTTTTGGAGAAAATCAAGCTTTTTCTTTGAAAACTAAACTTTTTGGTTAAAAATTCAACTGTTTTGGTAGAAAATTTTACTTTATTGTTGAATTTTTTTTTGTAGAAAATTAATCTTTTTCTTTCAAAATTCTACTATTTGTTTGAAAATTCATGTATTTTGTTAAAAACTTATATTTGTAGGTAAAAATTCAACTGTTTTGGTAGAAAATTAAACTATTTAGTTAAAATTTCAACAATTTATTTCAAACTTCCAATATTAGTATAACATTGATTTTGTTGTTGAAAAATCATATTTTTGGGTTGAAAATTTGGTTGAAAATTCATCAATTTGGATGAAAGCTTTCCTTTTTTAATTGAAAATTCAACTATTTCGTTGAAAATTCACGCATTTTGTTAAAAAATCGTCTTTTTTTTGTAGAAAATTATCTTTTTCTTGGAAAGTTAATCTTCTTGTTTAAAAATTCTTCTTTTTTGTTAAAAATTAAAGTATTACAGTTAAAAATGTATCATTTTAGTTGAAAATTCATCTTTTGGGTTGAAAATAAAATTTGTTGGTTGAAAGTTAAACTCTTTTGTTAAAAATTAATTTTTTTGTTGAAGATTTATCATTTTAATTTAAAATTCATCTCTGTTTGAAAATTTAACAACTTTGTTGAAAATCGATATTTTTAACTGAAAATTTAACTATTCCAGTGGAAAATTAAACTTTTTTACTGAAAATCCGTTGTTTTTTTAAGAATTTGCTTTTTAACAGCAGGATTTAACTATTCTATTTTTGGTTGCAACCTTGATCTTTTTTGAATGAAAATTCAACTATTTATTCGAAAATTTATTTACTTTGTGGAAAACTTGTCTTTTTTTTAGAAAATTAATCTTTATGGTTGAAAGCTCACCTTTTTGGTAAAAAATTCAACTATTCCAGATGAAGATTAATAATTTTAGTTGAAAATTCATCAGTCTGGTTGAAAACTAATTTCTTCAACTGAAAATTTAACTGTTCCATTTTTAATTGAAAATTCATCTTTTCTGGTTCAAAATACAACAATTTGGTTCAATATTTTCAGTTTCAGTTCAATATTTATCATTTTAGTTGAAAATTCATCGTTTAGGTTGGAAATAAAATTTTTTGGTTGAAAGTTAAACTCTTTTGTTAAAAATTAATTTTTTGGGTTGAAAATTCATAATTTTGATGGAAAATTCATCTCTGTTTGAAAATTTAACTACTTTGTTGAAAATCGATATTTTTAACTAAAAATTTAACTATTATAGTGGAAAATTGAACTATTTTGCTGAAAATCCGTTTTTGTTATTGTTAAGAATTAGATTTTTAACAAAAGAATTTAACTATTCTATTTCTGGTTGAAAATTGATCTTTTTTTTAATGAAAATTCAACTATTTGGTCGAAAATGTATGTACTTTGTGAAAAATTCATCTTTTCTTGTAGAAAATTAATCTTTATGGTTGAAAGTTCATCTTTTTGGTAAAAAATTCAACTATTTCAGATAAAGATTCATAATTTCGACGCTACGCTTGCATGCATTCTCCCAGATGGGAAAGTGGTGGGGGCCGAAAAATCCCACGTTCTGGAGACACTGACATTGGCTACGGTCCGTTTTCTTCCTTACCCTAGTACTGCGCGACGCATGCGCAGTTGAGAAATTTGTGATTTTTTGAAAATGACAAAATTAGCATGCGCAAATCGAATGTTCTAAAACAAAAGATAGAAGAAACAGTCATCCTTCGACGTGCCTCGTGTTTCGTTCGTCTCGGCGTGTATTATGTTTTAATTATAATCGATAATATTGTCTGACAAAATACCGCATTTTGTCTTTCATCTCTCGATTTTCGTAATAAATTGTGATTTATCCAATATCCGCATATTGCTTGTAAAAGTGCCTATATATAAGTACTCATCGCAGGTAAGATTATCGAACACTTTACTGAACGTGTAATTAAGTATGTAGGATTATTTGATCAATTTTGAAACAATTCTTGAGGAGATCCACGAGTCATTGAATTGATACTCGCGGATTTCCCCGAGGAATTTTAAAATCATTTCGGATTTCCTTGCTTCTTCCTGTCCCAAAACTAAACTAAACAATGAAAAATATAAATTGTTAATAGGTCAATATGTCGCCACCTAACACAGAACAGTTCGCAATAATTGAATTCCAGGAAGGAATGGAAATTATTCGCACCAAATGAGCCATATTCAACGATGATAACCTTATGATTGCAAGTTCTTTCCCTCCATATGAAACGGAGAAAGAAATCGACAAAATCCTGCTAGATGATCTAGAAATAGGTGATAATTGGGCTGATGAAGGTGGCAACCCATTTCCTGTGGAAAAGGTTTTGCGTTATGCAAGTATGCTAAATCTTTATTTAATTGTCACTAAGTATCAACATATGATTTTTGTCTGAAATCCCTGGTTGAAATAATTTTAAATTACATACACTCCAACTGCATGTAAAATGCAGCATTTCCATGTAAAGCAATTAGGCCCGGACTGACCATCTGGACTTTGGTAGCCGCGAGCCTTGAGGGCAATCGAGGGCATATCAAACAACAAGAGTACAACAAGAGTGCGGACGATATCGTTTTAAAAACGATATCGTCCGCACTCTTGTTTTTTTGGTATGCCCTCGGTGGCCCTAAACCTAAAGGCTCGCGGCCCAAGTCTCCCAAATTCCAGATGGCCATGCCGGGCCTAGAACCAATAATTGTTAATAACATCGAGTTTTATTTTTCAGATTCTTTTGGCATAGCCAATGAAATGATGCGCCTTTTAATGGATTTGTCTGAAGCAGATAGTGGCGACGCAATTAATATTGAAAAGTTAAAAAAAACTAGACACGAGCGTTGCACAAAACAGTTCGTCGATGAATTATATCCAACAAAACCAGCAATTCCAAAACCTTTTACTCCGAAGGTGGCTTTCGTCCCATCTGTTCCTCCAAATCCAAAGTTAACAAAAATTCTGCGCAGGCAGGAACGTAAGTAAACTAATTTTCCAAATTTTTCGCATATCCAAATGATACAAAGTATCCAAAATGTTAAAGAATCTGCTTTACAAATCAATATAAGAAAATTCGTAGTTTTCGAAGATCTTATAAGATGTCAATATTTTTAATTTTAGTTGGTCAAAATGTCATTTGTATAAACTTCAGTCAACTAAATTAATTTTTCAAGGCCTATCAAGCTATCCTAAAATTGCTTGGAGCATTTGAAAATTTTAGCAGACTCAAAACTATTTACAACATAAATAACAAGATTTTAGTAATTGAAATGGCCAGACGCTTGATAAATTAATTAAGTACGAATTTTTCAAACTTATTTTACTCTGTCGATTCTGAGGATTTTAATAGGTCTGTTTTAAATATCAATATCAATCAATGTTTCACTGTAAATATAACAGCTATTTGATTGCGTTGATTTGTTTCCTTTTGTTGATTTTATTGAAAATTAATCTTATTTATATATTTTAAAAGAACCAAGTTATAACTTTTCTAAGAAACCATTTTATACTGGATTATGAATCCTGAATATAAAGAATTTGTGAACCAATAGAATTGGTTTCTTAGAATGTTTCGATTAGGCTGCTCTCATTTTAGAAACATTAATTTTACATTTTTAAACTATTTCAATTATTATTCTGCATTCTTTAGGTACTGCCCAGTGCCGTTTCAGTGCTGCTCGTTTAAAGCTACTCAGATTCCAGATTTAAATGCCTGCAGAAGTTTCCTTTATACCTGCGACTAGGCTACCAAGTAGACCAGCTGAAAGGGATTAAAAATTAGAAATTAAAATTTGTAAAATTTTGAAATTACCGCTGCGAAAGTTAGAAATTCAGAATCTACGGGTTTCGATAATTTCAGATATCTAACTTTTTTTTTAGAAGTTTAAAATTGGAATGAATATAATGTATCTCGTGAATGGAATGAGATACGCTAAAATAGACAACGTTTTTGAATTCAACTCCAGAGTAGTATATTAGTATATAATTTATAATTATAAAATGTATATAATGAGAAAATTCATCAATTAAAAAAGTGTTAATAATTTGAAAAAAATTTTAAACATGAATTCGGTTGGTGGCGGCCAACTACTGTAAACCACTCTGCCCGCCCGCTATGTGACGAATACAATAGGACGATTATATGAGCGTCGCATGACTCTCAGTGCCGTTTAGGTGCCGAAATCGGCCAAAACAGGCACTCAAACGGCACTGGCGGCTCAGTGCATTCGTCAGTGCCGTTCAAGTGCCGTTTCATCGGCAGGGACACCTGAAGGGTGGGACAACCCCTGCGGGGCCGTACGAAAAAAAAGCAGGGAGTATGTCAAATCTTATTCACCGTGAAACTCGTCTGGATAGTTAGTTGTCCACAAATAAATCATGAACAAAACGTTTCTTACACCTGGCGAGCGGGATAAACTTGTTCGTATACCGTGTGAAAGATGTAAGATTTCAGGGGGGGGGGGGTGTAAAATTTTACTTACTTTAAAGTTTATATGGGAGGGAAGTTTGACCCATAACTGATACGAAAAAACAGTTCTTACACCATGAACGCGGTACAAACGAGTTCTTACACTGCTTCGAAAGTGAAAGTTGAGAGCGTCCACGACGCTCTTTGCCTGCAGTGCGCGCGACGTAATTATTATTTAATGTTAGTATATAAATCGGATTTTTCACATTTGCACATGAAAAATGAATGAACCATATAAAATAGATGATTTTTCCACTGAATTCGCTATGATTAATATAAATTTATATCCACCCAGGAAACAAAAATCCATTCACTTTCGTTTGAATGGGTTTTGATGACTTCTGAATTGCGTATCTGTCACTGGAATGATCTGCATGAAGGGAAAACATTTCCCATCGGAGTGTGCGACATTTTCGCGAGAAGCGATAAACAAGCGTTGGAGCACCGCGAGAAAACTCCGATTGTGTTTTGGATGCCTAAAGACTGGTCATGTAAAGAGCGATTGTAGAAATGCGAAATGCGCGGTGTGCGCGAGGTCGCACCATACTTTACTGCACAATAGTTCCACACGCGGATCTGAAAATTCGAATTCTGATGGTGTGCGATCAGGGTCCACTCCACACACCGCTTCTGAGAGTGTCAATGTTGCATCCGCGTCTCACGATGCAGACCCGCGGATCTGACTAGATAACACGATCTTTTTAAAAATATTGCCATTGCGTAGGCTCGGTGCAAGGCATTTTATAAAGCCTTACGCCCTACTGGACGACGGGGCTACGGTTAGTTTAATTGACCGAAATCTAGCTCGCGAACTGGGACTGAGAGGATCGCGAACAGACCTGACCTTAGTCGGTATAAACAACAAAAAGATGTCGATGCCAAGTTGTGAAAAGGCAGATTTTCACGTAGTGGACGCTTTCGGTGAACATCGCATTAAATGCGCGGTAACCACAAAAAACCACATACCTCCGACGCAAACAATCTCCAAAGAAATTGTCGAAAATTTGAAAATTCAAGGAGTCCAAATCAAAATAGACCCGTATTACAAAGCGCGTGTTAAAACTGTAATAGGCCAAGATAATTGGAGATTGATTTTGACGCGAAATTTCAAAGAAGTCATCAACACGGACTTAGTGATATCACGATCGTTACTCGGTTGGGCTTTACACGGCGCCGCGCGTCATGTTTCTAAACAAACGCATGTTTCACTCTGTCTCGCGTACAAATATCCGCAAGCTGACACCGATACTCTCTGTGATGACGAAACTCTCGAAAAAGAAATCTCACTCAATGATCTAATAAAAAAATATTTTCAAATTGAGTCTATCGGCATGAACATAAATACCAGAAAATGAAGCGGCCAAGAGCGTGCTCTGAAAATCCTTCGGGAAACGAGCCACAAAAAAGGAAAATTGTGGGAAACTGGTCTCTTATGGAAATCTGTCGATTGAGAGACCGAGGGTTTGGTATTTACCACATTTTGGCGTATATAACATAAATAAGCCCGATAGTATTCGGTTTATACTAGACGCGGCCGCGAAAACTCGGACAAAGGACGGGAAAAGAGAAAATTTGAGTTTAAATGATTTATTAGAAGTCGGTATCGATCTATTAAAATTTTTACCCGGAATATTAATTCGTTTCAGGCAATTCAAAATAGCTGTAACTTCCGATATTTCCGACATGTTTTTATGCGTTAAAGTAATAGAGAGTGATCAAAGAGCGCAAAGATTTTTATGGCGAGGTGAAGACAGACAACGCGAGCCCGACGTGTACGAGAGGAGAAAGAGTTTTGGGCTTAATTTGGTATTCGCAAGCGGACGTATTATGATTCAACGTAGAGTTCGCCAAAATTTCGAAAGAAATTTTAAATGGCCTAAAAAAATCGACGAAAAGAGAAGACCTTCGAGTTGTTATGTGAGTTTTCGACCCGCTCGGCCTGCTCGCGCCGTTCACGCTAAAAACGAAATTGCTCATGCAAGAAATCTGGCGAAGCGGTGTCAAGTGGGATAACGAAATAAGGGACGAAGAATTCACGACGTGGCTCTCGTGGATTGATGAGCTGAAAGACATAAAAGAGTGCCGAGATCGGTGCAAGGCTCGCTAAATTCGTAGAAGACGAACTTAATATTAAAATCTCGCAGCGAGTGTTTTGGTCGGATTCGGCGAACGTTATTTGCTGGATCAGATCTGAACCGCGGACGCGACAGATGTTTGTCGCGCACAGCCTCGGAGAAATCGCGGAGCTTACACATATTTCCGAATGGCGTTGGGTTCCATCCGCTCAAAATCCTGCGAACGACGCGATACGCTGCAGGAAACATATCTTGCGAAGTGGCGAGGGTTTTCGCGCTCACGACAACAACAACAACACCGATCGAACTACCGCTGGCGATAAGACTGCTAGGATGGGGGGGACTTCTAGTGTATGCGCTTTGACAAATGGCAAAGAAGTTAAAAAAAATAGTAAAATAGCGAATTTGAGACCTTACTTAGATAAATGCGGTATTTTGAGAGCAAATGGAAGAGCGACTTTAGCACACTCAGAAGCTTTTATCAATGGACCGGTGATCCTCTATTGTAGATATTTTGCTACGAAAATGCTTGTGGCTGACTATCACCGGCGATATTATCATGGCAGTAAAGTGACAGTGATGAATGAACTGCGCCAAAAGTATTATATTGTCGGACTAAGGAATTGTTTGCGAACGTTAATAAGCAAGTGTATAGTATGTCGATTACGTAGAGGCAAGCCGCAAAATCCTTTGATGTCCGCGTTGCCGGCTGGTCGTGTCGCGTTTCAAGCGAGACCCTTCAGTCACTGTGGTGTTGACTATTTCGGACCGATAAAAGTAAAGCTAGGAAGACGCGGAGAAAAACGGTGGGGAGTACTGTTCACCTGCCTCACGACTAGGGCGATACACTTAGAACTCGCGCAGAGTTTGAGTATGAGTTCTGCAATTATGGCATTACAGAAGTTAGCCGCTCGAAGAGGCGGGCCGTTAATTGTTTATAGCGATAATGGAACTAATTTCCGAGGAGCGACTAAAGAATTGAAAAATGAAATTGCGACAATCAACAATGCCAAAATTGCCGAAGCGGCTTTAACTAGGCGCATGGAATGGCGTTTCAATCCGCCCGACGCTCCACACATAGGTGGCGCTTGGGAGAGATTGATCCGTCCCGTCAAAATTTCATTACATGCCATACTGCATGAGCACGCGCTTAGCGAAGAGGTTTTGTTTACAGTTCTGGCGGAACTAGAACATTCTGTCAACTCGCGACCGCTGATGCACGTATCTTTAGACCCGCGGGATGAAGAGGCACTTATTCCCAACCATTTTTTGATTGGTTCGTCGTCTGGAGAGCTCAAGTTGGGCAAATACGATGCAAAAAATATTCGCTTAAGGAAACAATATAAATTATCGCAAAGCTTTGCCGACGCTTTCTGGAAGCGTTGGATACGCGAGTATCTGCCAAATTTGATTCCGAGACAAAAATGGACACATGCGGAAAATTCTTCGAAGATCGGGGATGTGGTGTTAATTGTAGATTTGCAAGCGTCGCGTAAGGCCTGGCGGAAAGGAACTATCACGCGAGTTTTTCCCGGCGCTGATAGCGCACTAAGAATGGCTGAGATACGCACTCCGATGGGAACGATGATGCGTCCCACTCGCAAACTTGTAAAGCTCCTAGGTGTGTGCTTAAAATGTAAAACTTGGGTCGAAGCATGCGGCCGTACAGATGCCAAGTTCAACTCTGTTGATAAAGTTACTCACAGCCATATATGACATTTGTTGTTTACATTTTGTGGGAGAAAGTGGACCCAGTAAAGAATTTCTAAATCCTATCAAAATTTGTGGAAAAAGGTTAAAAATCGATGGCAAGAAAGGTGGTGAATATATTGTTTATTATATTACTTATTAAATCGTATATTGCAATTACAATAATATAATTAAAATTTAACAATATGAGAAACTCATTACCTACAAACCTGTTCACAAGTTCAGCTTTTTTACCATTGTTAGGTTGTTTCCGGCAACTTAACAACCGTCTCAATTGAGTAACACTATGTTTTTATATTTGATCTTTTTCCCAATTTCGCGCTCGAAACATCGTCTTCATTTAATTTCACTCTGAAAAAAGGTACAATTGTATCATCCATTTTTACACAATATGAGCGCAACTTTCATACTACGCGGGTAGCCCATGGCAGCCGCACATGCGCAAATAAACTTCCGATGGTTAGGTAAAATGGTCTATTTTGTGAATGGAAATCAACACTATCGATCTAGGGTAACTCATCAAATAACAGATATTAATTAACGTTTTACTCAGACCAGATGGAGTTATGACTTTTTTTAATTTAATAATAAATTTTCTCTAAAGAAAGACCTTCTCCTTCACTCCGCTGGGAATCGAACTTGGTTAAAAAAATTCATAACTCGATCTGGTCTGAGTAAGACCTTCATGAATTTCTGTTATTTGAAGAGTTACTCAAGATCGATAGTTTTGATTTCCATGTTCACAATTTGTGAAAGATATCTTCGCTGATCGGTTTTTACCAACTCCGATGATAATACAGATTCTTCGGAGCTTATAGCAAACATAAAACCACGAAGCACTACAAGGAGACCGCACACCACGTGTTTCACCTGGCGCTATTTCGCGATTGCCTGTCCTCCAATTTTCTCCATAGCGAAATTTATTCTCAGATGAGAGCGCCTTTGCAGAGGAAATTTGTAATTAAATTGTCGTCTGCTACTGGAGGAATCGTAATTCCTAAATTTGCCACATGTCGAGCCCTCACCTGGGAAGAAAAGAAAATCCGAGGACAGGTGATCGCGGTTGTGGGCTGTTTAGTATTTACCACCATCTCCGCCACAGGCATGCGGTCTCCTTGTAGTACTTCGCGCATAATACTGAATACATCGTATCTCTGAAAAAGGATCCTTCTTTTAATCTTTCTAGTAGCTTAGTGGTAAAAGCACCCGACCGGCAATCGGAAGATCTGTGGTTCGTTTCCCAGCGGAGCGAAGGAGAAGATCTTTTTTCAGAGAAAATATAATATTAAATTCAGTTTAAGAAGATTTATGTGTAAAAAAGCGTTCGAATTGTACAATACTAATTTCAAAAGACAGGGAATGAATTTTGGCATTTAATTTTTTCCCCCAATTGAAAGAGAGACTCTTTTGGTTTGTAATTTTTATTGAGTGGAAGACTGGAAAATTTTGTACTTTTAAGTTTACTGTCAAGTTTGAAATGAGGAAATTTTATTTTTTGATTTTTGTTGAATTGGCATTACATTTTATATTTTTAAGGCTTTTATTTATTTGGAAGGGATGCAATTTTTGCATTCTCATTCCAATGAGAAGGTATTAGTTTTATGTAAAATTTGACTTAGCCGGTTTTAATCAAATCTCGACGTTCTGAGACCCCTGAGCTACAAAAAACGATTTTAACCTGGGTATCTGTCTGTCTGTAGTCTGTAGGCTATCTGTCTGTAGTATGTAGACTGACTGTCTGTAGGCAGGATAACTTTCGAAAAAATTATCAGATTGGATTGAGCTTCGGCACATTTTTTCAAGCTATAAAAGAAAAGAACCAGTTCGTTAGCGAGCTATTTTTGATAAGAATTCAAAAAGTTAGATCATTTTCAAAATTGTTAAAACCAATTTTTTTCAATTTCAAAATTATATGTACGGCAATTCGTAGTCATCAGAAATCTGAACAACATTTTTTTCATAACTTTTTTTGCTGCAAAGAAATTTATCACAGTTATAGCATTTTCAAAATCCAAAAAAACAAACGAAAATGAACATTTTAAGGCAAGCAACGCACAATAAGAAGAAAAATCACCCAAAGAAAAACGTGACCTTTTGAAAGCCATACAAGATTATGCTAACAACTTTGGGAATTTTCTTGAAAAATCGAAAATTCAAATTTTGACCCCATAAAACATAATAAAAACTACAAAATTGCATTTTGATGTCAAATTATGCAAGATACGAAAAAAGATGGTTAGACAAAAATTATCCATCCAAGAAAGATCTACAAATTTTTTGTTAATTCTTGTTTTTATAGGGCGCGTAGTTTTTGTTTTAATCGTGACAAATTGCATTTAAAAAAAAATCACATTTTTGGATGTTCATCCTGATGAGAAGGTATTGGTTCTATGTAAATTTTTTCAAATATAGTTTTCTATGAATAAAACAAACACTGTTTGACCTGAAATGGAACTTTCGACTTTTTGGTAGCATTTTTAGTAACTTGAACCAAAACTGTTTCTTAAGCAATTAAGCGTTTTTCTTTGGACATTAAAAAATTGTGCTTGTATTGTAATGTGAATGTATTTCTTAAGGCCGATAAAGCCTTAAGTAAATAAACTTCATTTTTAATCTGAAATGAAAACAAATTTAACAATCACTTAAAACGTAGAGGTTTTGTCAATTTTATAATATTTGCAAGTAAATTTCTTCTTTTTATTTAAGCCGAGCACGATGTGCGAAAACGCAAAAAAGGCGAGCGCGAAGCGTTAGGCAACAAGTATCGGAGCGCGTAGCGCGAGATACATATGTTAGCGAGCGCGAGGTAAATATATTATCGAGCTCAAAGCGCGAGATACCTCGACCGCGCACCCTAGGCCATTTTTTCTTCTCAAGATTTTTATTGTGTTTAAAGAAAGAATTGAAAAAAAATTCTAATTTTTTATTTTTAATATTCTAATAGAACTGGAAGGGAGGAAATTTGTGTTTGCAAGTTTGTCCAAATAGGAAGAGGCACTTATTTTGTTTTTAACATTTTTATTGAGTTGGAAGAGGATCATGTTTAATTTTTAAACATTTTCATTAATTCGAGTTAAAATGGGGGATTAGTTTAAATATAGAGCATTTAAAACGATAGCATGGATTTCTATTTTTTTAATCAGAAATCTTTCAACCTTTCGAATTATTAAAGTGTTCGAGTTTACGTTTTGCAGTTTAATTGCACTTAATTGAAAATGTTCAGTTGAAAAGTGTTAAAAGCTTCTATTGTATATATATATATATATATATATATATAAAATTGGGGTAATCTCATTTTCAGGGCATATTTACTATTTACTTGAGAAAAATAAAATATTACAATTTTAGAGTATATCTCATTATATTTTAGATGAACTCGAGACTTCTTTGCACTACTAAGAACTTTCAAATGCCCATAGAATCCAATTAGACTCCATTTATCCCTTTATGCTACATACTGTTTATTATGATTCTTAAATTAGGATCTTTAAATTATACATACAAATAATAACTGTAGTAAAGGGCGAGAATGTAAATAATAAAAATTGTACAGATATGATAATTCTTTATAGTATTCAATTTGATTTTTTTTAAACTTGTGGTGTGTAAGCCTAACCTCAAAATCTACTCTGGAAAATATGGCAAGCGATCACTTAAAAATTTGGATAATTGGATTAAAACAAAAGCCTTATAAATTTCAATAATAGATAGGGCAGGAATTCCCTTTATAATACTACAAATGTTCAAATTTTTACTCACAGATGGGAATTGCTGAAACGATTAAAGCATTGCCATAGAACAATGCAGAAGATTTCGTCGAAACATTTCTCGAGAAATCTTGAAGTAAGAGTTCCTCTTCTTTCGTAAATGCCTTCGATTTTCCAGTCATAATGGTGTACTTCCTTCCCTCGACTTTATGACCAAACTGGAATAAACTATTGAGAGGATAGTAGCACTCCTAAATGCACGAAGATTCGTCTCTGACAACTGGACAAGTGGCAGACTGCCAGATGACGACACAAAGCGCATGCGTAAGAATCGTTTGTGTGGTGTGGAACTGTGTGGAACCAAGTTGACACGTGTCTCGTGAAACGTCATTCGGCATGCTGTGATACCAACTGTTACCAACATTAAAGATATTTATAAACTCAATTTTCAAATCGTACATTGTACATTACCCTAAATCCGTAAAAGCGATTCGTTGCTAAATGGCAAAAAGGAAGACGATGATGACATACAACTAACTTTATAAGAACAGCAAAATTGAAATAATGTTTCCAAGACTTTTTAACAAAATAATATATACACATAGGGCCGCCTTTAGAACGGGGCCATGGCCCCCGGGCCCCCACACATTAGGGGTCCCCACAAATGTAACTATCTTTGGTAACTAGTCGGTAAATCAAAATCGCTGCGACATGCACACACTTCTGCATCGGCTCCTACTTCGATGACCTTTTTTTTTGTAGAAGCCAGCAAGGAATTACAAGAGGCCCTCACATTTTAACCGGCCCTAGGGCCCCCATAACCCTAAATGCGGCCCTGTGTACACATAATTAAACTCGAAATTGTATTCTTAACAAATTATTCATATAAGTAGGTATAAGAAGGTGTATCAATATGTGAATCAAAGTATATAATAAGCTTCATGATCAACCAAAATCAGGCGCGAATCTACAATGGTGGCGAAACCGGCGATCGCCCCCTCCCCCAGGATTTTCTGACTTACCATCACTTTTTTCTTTTTCACTGTGAAATGAAGAAAAGCTATAAAAAGTATGCAACTTCATAATCGCAAAAATAATTTTAAATTGTTAATTAATATTTCAAATATTGCAAAATATATCAAATAATATTAAATGTGTATAATAAAAGTATAGCAAGGCCCGTGTAGAAAATTATCGGAGAACTATTCGGGGCCAGGATAGACTGTCCTAGAACGCAAATGTGGCCTTGTCAAGACGGTTTATTATGACGCTCAGTGGAAGTGTAATGTTTTTGTATGGTCAAACGCTAGTCTGGAAAAGTGAATCTAGCACTGTTGTTTGGCCGAGCTAATATATAGCGTTAGTTAGTCGATCTTGTGAAAATCTATTTTAGATGGGTGACGTTAAAAATTATTTCAAATATTGTCTAGATGATGAGAAAAAATTCTTTGTCTTTAATGTTCATTTTTTATTTTTTATACTTTTAAACGCCCTGGATATTTGTGGAAATGTGGAAAAAAAATTTCAATTCAAAACTTAGAAATTTTTTAGTATTGATAGGCTAGCCAGCACCCGATTAGAGCCTGAAAGGGCTGACTAGATGACGAGAAAAAAATTCATTTTTTCAATGTTCATTTTTCATTTTTGGCACTTCTAAGCACCTGTTTTTTTTTTTTATTTGAAATGTGAAAACAAATATTTGAGTTAGAAAATTTAAAAAATATTCTGTCATGACGGTCTAGGCAGCACCCGGTTAGGACTCAAATAGACTGACTAGATGATGGGGGAAAAGTTCACTTTTTTTCAATGTTAATTTTTCGGCTTTGGTACAATAAAACAACCTGTGTTATTTTTTTAAATGTAAAAAAAGATATTTGGGTTAGATACTTAGAAATTTGTTTGGTCATAATGAGCTATATACCCAGCAAAAAAGGAAGAATTGATACGGATTGGGGCGAATTAACATTTTTGTAATGCGTGTGAATACCGTTTTCTGGTTCATTCAAATGCATTGAGACGAATTTAGATGAATTGAGACAGGGCGAATTTAATGCGTGTGAATTCATATGAATGCGTGGTCAAGGTCGATTAGAAAAAAAATTAATAAAAAGTGCATGCGTCGAGACTTGAAACAGCGATCCCTCGTGTATCAGTCCAGAGTATCCGCCACTGAGCTACGAGACAAGTTACTAAACATTTACAATAAATTCTACATCCCCCGCACGATGTTTTTTCTGTCACGGATTAAATTGTATAAATCAACACTTGCTGAAATTCGCCGTGACGTATTGGGGCGAATTCAAGTGTGTATTTTACTCTCACGAATTCAGCCGCAGTGACCAATGTTGAAGCGTTTGCGTGCTGACGCATTGAAGTATATTCGCTGACTTTAGACTTCTGCACCGTATTTGTACGTATAGAAAGATTCATAATTGAAATACCATCTTCACGAATTTACATGCATTGACACATAGGTACAATGCGTCATTGTCGCAAAGCGGGATTTACAGGGTGTCTTAGTCTTTTCAATTCAATGCGTATCAACACTTTCTTTTTTGCTGGGATGGCATCAAAAAGAAGCCAATTTAATGCCATAAACTTTTTGTGGATTCAAAATGATTCAAACGAAAACTGTCGAATGCCAAGAAGCGCATTCGGACAAAAATGGATTTTTTCAGATTTATAGGTATTACAATTTTTTCAATGCCATATACTCTACTTCAATGCTCTCCCTTTTACAGGGCTGTTGTATGCCCAACACTCTCAAGTGTAAACGCCGCAACACTGATATATATATAATATACTGGATACAGGATTCAATGGAAAAAGCGTGTGCCTACTTGAAGGCGCCCGAGCCGCCATTTTTTATGGATGTTTTGGACATGAGTGAAGCTTTCCATCAAATTCCCATGGATGAAGAGAGTCGAAAGTACACAGCATTTGTTGTAGAGGGAAAAAGGTTATTTGAATGGAAAAGAATGCCCTACGGTCTTACCGGAGCACCTTCAACCTTCCAGCGATTGATGGATATTTTGAAAAAGCGTTTCACAGATCTAATCTTAGAACGAAAATTGCCCAATAAATGGTGTGACCAAGTTTTCACGTACTTAGACGATTGGATTATAGTCAGTCAGGATCTCGACGAGCATCTTGCTATGTTAGCTTTAGTATTCGAGATTTATAGGGAGGCAAAATTAATTATAAACCGCGAGAAGAGTAGTTTAGCTTGTCAAGAAGTTAAATTCCTGGGATATCTTGTCGATGAGTTTGGTATGAGACCTAATCCTGGAAAAATAACACCAATTATAGACTTTCCAGTCCCTAAAGATCGAACACAGTTACGTCAATTTAATGGTCTTGTTAATTGGTACCATATACATTTTAAAGAACGTGGCTAGGATTCAGGGTCTCTTAGATAAGTTGAGGAGTACAAAAGTCCCTTGGAAATAGACTGACGTCGAGCAAAAATCTTTCGACGAAGTAAAAAGGGCTCTTATCGAAGCTCCTCGGTTATATGTCCCTATACCTGGACAACCGTTTGTCCTTTATACTGACGCTAGTGATTTTGGATTGGGCGGGATTCTCGTACAAAAAGACCTGGAATCCGGTAATGAAAATTTAGTAGATGTTTTGAGTTGGCCACTGTGAAGCACAGAGTTGTACTTCACAACTACTGAGAAGGAGTGCTTAGCAGTAGTTTGGGCTGTGGAAAAGTTAAGGTTTTATTTAGAAGGCATGCCGTTCAAAGTCGTCACAGATCATCAGGCATTGCAATGGCTTCACGGCTTAAAAACCCTATAAGCCGTCTGGCAAGATGGGCCATTTATCTTTACCAACACAACATGACAGTCGAACATAGACGAGGTACAACAAACGAAGCACCTGATGCGCTCTCTCGAATATTTGATCTGGATGTTGATCCTAATGGTTGGGAAAAGGTTATTAAGGAAACTATTCAGGCGCGAATTCAGTTCAACACGATCTGTGACCAAGACTGGTACGAGACGAAAATCAAAATGGTTAAAGAGCAGCCCGGTAGATTTTCTGATTGGAAAATCAAAAATAACGAACAGTTTTACTACCGCCCGACTACGAAAAAGCTCTGATAGATGATGAGCATCCTTGGAAAAAAGTTGTGAAACCCGGTGACATTCTGACTATCCTACGTGAAAATCATGACACTCCACAATCAGGTCATTTAGGTAAAGATAAAACACTAGATAGAATTCGTTAAAATTACTATTGGCCGGGAATGACTTACGAGGCTAGGTCATACGTTGAAGATTTTAAGATTTGTGTCAAAGTAAAATGTAATCAAAGACCGATGAAGGGACAGCTAACTACAAGACCATTGCAATCCCCTTGGGCTCAATTATCTGACGATACCGTGGTCTCTCAAACGCGAACAAAAAGGGGAAATTCTAACCTAGTCGTCGTTCAGGATTTATGCACGAAATATATTGGGCTATTTCCGGTTCTACAGAGAACTGGTAAATCTGTAGTCAGAGTACTTGATACGATTTTTGATCGTTGGGGTACTCCAAAATCCATTATTATCCCATTGGCTCACCCCCAAAGCAATCCGGTCGATCATGGTAATCATGGTCGCGAAGCTGTTATTAAGCACGTAATAGAATCCCTTAAAAACGAAAAAGATACCTCTACTGATTGTTTAGTTGGCTACTGAGTTAAGCGAATGGGTAAAACAGATGAGTTTCGTCATAAGATAGAAAGTCGTTTAAAGTACTCCGAGGAACGTCTCGCCAAAGTCAATTCGGGTAGATTAAAGTAAGTACAAGCTAGCGTCGGGACTGAAGTATATTACCCCAATAAAAAATTAAGCAATAAAGCTGAGAGTTATTCCTCAAAATTGGCACATCGTTACTTGGGGCCAGCCTTTGTTAGCAAGGTGTTGGGATTGAAGACAGTTGCATTGACAGACAAAACCGGTAAATTGGTTAGTAAATATAGTGTATGCGATTTAAAAATACCACGTCGAAGTTTGCGGCCTAAGTAATATGTATTTTCAGTATCGACTTCCTCAAATTGTCGGGACCCTGGTTTCCAGTCACAAGCAGCTAGACTCGTCATCATGGGCGACTCTGAAAGTCTGAGATCTGGTGAAACTCTTCAGAATACACTCTCAGAGCAATTTAAACGACTCCATGATCAATAGCAGGAAATCAGTGATGGTAAGACCACTACCTCTCCATGATCTACCATATGTTTACATGATTCATAATCAGAGAAAATGCTCTTCAGGCTGTAACGAAACCTGCAAATTCAAATGCACAAAACGCAAGACAATTGTCAGAGGAAAAACGAAAGCTAGCAGTTAAAGCCTTAACCTCACCATTCGTCAGAAAAAGTCTCGAGGAAGTAATGATGGAGAGACCAGAATTCGAAGATGGTTAGGAGATCAAAGTCATCATCCCGACAAAGTATAAGAAATCACCAAAGTAATCTACATGCTTCAAGTTCGAAAATCTAACTTTGAATGATTGAAGACTTCCCTGTAGCTAGGATTGAACTTATGTAAAGAACCGAAGTCCTTCCTATTTAGTTTACATATTTTACTTTTGTTGTAGGATAGTAGTCGCTATCGTTACCATGCAAGCGCCTTGTCAGTTTTTTTTTATTTTTACGTATGCGTAGTCAACGAAACTATTGTCTCGAATTATGTAAGTATCTTGAGTCGCAAAACTTTCATTTGACAAGATTAGTAACTCCTTATACGACAAACTATATTATAAGTACCTTAAATTGTAAAACTTTTCTTTTAACAAGATTAGTCATTCGTTATATAACAAACGCGATTAAAGATTGGATCGTTACCAACATTATTTGAATATAAGTTTTTGTATCTTTTCAATTAGGTGGTAAAATGCGCTACCAAGATTATTCTCAATATATAATGAATTTCCAGGAACATGTTATGTTTATTCCATTTAAATTATGTTACAGTTCATTATGCAAGTCATGACACTTTAAAAACTTGATTCAATATAATATTTCAGATAGAGTTACAGATGTCGTAGGTAAAATTTTTCTAAAGTTGCCAATTAACAATAATTACATATTTTTATAAGATTTATTATCAAATTTTGACCTTGAAGTTACGATTTGGAAGGGGCGAGTGTAACAGTAAAATTAAAATCGTCGTAAACGTCAAGGTTAGATTTGTCGTTTCGGAAACCAATAATTAATTTTCTTCCAATATGGCGGATCTCCTTTCTAGCTTAAATACCTTTTACCATACAATTCATGTCAAACTTGTTACTCGGGGGTTTTGGGGTCGCTGATTACAAATCTGAACCCTAAACTATTAAATTTTCATTTCCAAGATGGCGGAACCAATATGGCGGACGGAAAATGCGAGACCTAAAGTCGGCGTCAAAAGTACGCGACCCTCACTTTGAACGCTTACAACTCGTTAAAAAAAAATCGCAGAAAATTTTGGCCAGGAAAACGTGAAAGCTTAAGGTCTTCCGAATTGAAATATATGTATATTTTTGTTCTAAAAAATTTTATACGATAGCGCTGACGTAAAACGTGCCAAAAAACAAGGTGTTTGAGGCACTTTTTTGAAGCCTCGACTTTCGAGGCTTCCCAACCCGAGCTGGACATCTTGAAAAATCTGAAAAAATCCACTGACGATCCTTAAGGTATCCAGAATGCAATGCAGTTTTCCAAATTTCGAAATATGAATTAGTTTACTAATTACAGACCATTTTCCACAAAAATATCATCTTGGAAAGAAATAATGATAGGAAGTTTTTTTATGGCCTAAGATGTGCAGTTTCGTAACGCGATTGAAGTACAATTCGAAAAAATGAAATTAGATCAATATTTCGCGAAATAAACCTAAACGCATATTTCGGAATTTCATGAGAATAGCCACCGTTTAAAAATTGTTACAAAAAAAGTATCCATTTCAGTTTTGAAAATTTTTCTCTGCAAGAATTTTTGGAGGTCACTTATTACAAACTGAGGTCAGATTTGCAAAAGGGCATATCAGGATAAGCATGTATGTGCTGCTCTCGCTCGGATCTGGTTGAGATTTTTGCAGTAAGTTGGCACTGATGTAAGACTGAATTTCTCAAGAGATTATATTTGAGAAATAATTTTTATGGGAGTTATGGGGGTTAGAAGAAAAATGAAAAAGTTAGTTTTTGTCAAGAACGGCTGGACCGATTTTCATGGGCAAAAAATATGTTATGGGACTCACTGAGAGAATGTTGTGAAAAATTTCGAAATTAAAAAAAAAATAAGGGTCAAAAAAAGTTTTGAAAATTGTTTTGAATTTTTCTTATGGGATGTATTTGAGGCAAACCCACCATTTTCTTTATAAATAATGTGCCGTGATTGAAGCAGCCATTTTGAGGTTAGGATTGATTTTTAGTAAAAAGGGCCAGACGGCATCGAAAGGTACACTTCATAGCGAAGATTTTGGTGTGCTACAAAAGTTTCATCTCTCAAAAGAAAAATGGGCAGGGGGGGGAGGTGGCTGATTTGAAAAAGAATTCCCCATATATACATATACATGTGCATAAATTCAACCAGCAATAACCTATTGCCCACGTCTACAGACCACCATAACCCACTGCGCAAGTCTACAGCACATCATGATCCACTGCGCATGCCGACGACCTACCAAGGATTATTGCGCATATACTTTTGGCTTAACTGGAGATAATTTCCTCAGGTATCTAGAGAGAAAAATGTCATACACTCTAAAAATTGGCCCTCTTCGTATCCACACATAGTGATATTTGAACCCCAATTACACCACGAAAAGCTCATTTTTTACATTTGTGGTCATTGAGACTTTTGATCACCATGACATGAACTACATTTTCCCTCAATTACAAACAAATCAGCCAAAAGCCAATTTCTGTACAATTTCTGCAGGGTTCTTTCCCGCTCTTGCCTGTATAATGCATTTGTTCATGAAATTAATTGAAAAAATTATAAAATTCATCAAATCATTGTGAATTTTGCTTAAATAGTCAAGAAGTTTTTATGAAATTTGTTTTAAAAAATCATAAAATTGATCAACTAATTATGAGTATTGTTTAAATGATCAATCAGTTCCCAATTAAAAGGAGTTACATGAAAAAGAGAAATTTTTACGTCCACAAATGCCTGAATAATGCATTTTTTTATGCAATTTGTTTCAAAAGTTCATGCAATTTATCAAATAGTTATAAATATTGTTGAACTTATAATGAAGATCATACGCGGATAACAATGGATGGTCAAAGTTAGAGGGTCAGAATTTAGAGAGCCAGTCCGTTCTTCTAGATGGTCTAAAGAGCCTTCCAGAATTTTTTCGACATAGAGAGACTCTCATTTTATGGCTAATCTCACTGTTATAAGAAGGTCAGACTCACTATCAGGGATAATCAAGGTATCCTTTCGGGATGGTCAATAAGATCATCTTTTTTTACTCATTTCGACCATCCACGAAAGAGAAAATGACCCATCGTGAAGTTCCAACCTGATTAGTTACCGTTGGCGTGTTTATTTAAAATGTTAAAATGTGCAAGGCAAATTATCACAACAAATAATAAATGTAAAGTGCATAAGAACATTAAGAATTATTGTAAATTCACACATTATTGTAACACATGCTCACACATATCATACAATTCATAAGTGTATTGTTGGGACATATACACAATTAAACTTAAACAATTACATTCAATTACGATACATTACATACAATATAGTCGCACGCTATTAACTATATTAGCGCTATTAAAAATCGAAAACGCTGTGACGCGTTTCGAACCACCTAAGCTACGTTTAACGCGTTCTTTAGCTAACAACTAAACCTCACGGCTAACCTAACACTTAGAATATCGGGAAAAAAATCTCGGTTATAAAGTTAAAGTACAAGTATGTCAGGGCCGTACAAAAAAATATCTGGTCCCAGTTTCATCGAAACTTGTTATTGTAACACTTCATTAATTACCGGGCTTATACATTTTTAGGAAGTAAATAGAAACATTGGATAATTTTTTAATTGAAATTTTCTATTTTAAATTTTCTAACCTTGAAACTTTAAATTGTTTAATTTTAAATACTTTAAACTTTTGCATGGTCTACTTTTTAAAAATAATAGAACATTATGCGTGCTATGCGCGCACTAATGACCCTTTCTTTATAAAAAGAACTCGGTTCATTTTCCAAACGATAACTTTTTCCACTTACTTACAATTCTTTCTTTTGGTGCAAAATTAGTTTTTTTATTGGAAATTATTATTTTCTTCAACTCAAAAGTCAACTCAATTTTGTTTGGAAATTTTCCTATAAACATTCAATCTTTTTATTAGAGAATAATTAGTGCTTCTTATTTATTATCCCAAATTTTCAACCCGATGTGGCTATTCGTGTGAAAATAAGTTTACAAATGAAAAAAGTGTCGGTAAGGTAGGAAGCCGGTCCCGTGACCCACTCGTCACATGGCCTTAATAAGTATTATCTACTGAGAGAGAAGGATAGTCTATATATTTGAATATTTTCTCAAATTCTACAATATAAACCCCACTCCTTCCTTCAATTCCTTCCCTTCTAATCTTAGACCCTTTATCACTATGTTTCTTTTTCTTTCATCTCTTTCTGTCCTTTAAAATTTTCTTTCTATTTCCCTTATCATTTCCCTCTCATTATTCCCACTCTCCCCTGCACAAAACTCCCGTTTTGATTTTTCGATCTTCATTATCCTGCCTTCTAACCGTGCTACCTTTTTATTATGCTCGTCCTGTTTTTCTAATCTTTTTTAAAAAATCTGCATCCTTTTTCCTAAATTTTCTCTAACTTCTTCCCATTTTCGCATCTGTTTTCTACGTTCGGCCATTTATTTCCTAATTTGTTGCTTTATTCCCTCTTCTTTCTCCTCCTGCCGTTTTTCGTTTATCTGTATTACCTCGATCATCATTTGACGCAATTCTTCTAACTCTAAATTTTCAAATTCTATCGCACTTCTATGTTCAACTTCGTATTCGTCTTTCCCCTTATCTTTCTTCCTTGCTCTATTCTGATCTTTTACCGGTGGTGTTCTGATCATTTTCGGGGTTTCCAGGGTGGATCCTACTTCTATCTTGTCTTCGCTACTTCGTTTTTCTGCCCTATCTTTCTTCCTATTTATAGACAGTTCGATTGAGCCAAAACTGTCCGCCCCAAAATTTCTCCCTTGATCGTACTTTTTCACCTTTCACTCGCCAGGAAATAATCGCTAATCGACTGAAAATGTCAAAACTCTGTATCAGTATAAGAAAAACCTTTATCACGAAATCACCCCTTTTTGCACTTGCCACACAAACAACTATTTTGAAACGACCCCATTAATGCAACAATTAATGTACAACTTTCTTATTGCAGAATTAGCGCAACCACATAAAGGTGACGTGATTTACCCTGAACCAAAAATATATGAACTTAATGCTGTTCAGTTCTACGAAGATAGGAATTTCCACCGTCAGAGTTTGCCAGAAGGGGTCCTATATAAAGTGGAAGTAGATGGTGATTACATCATCGGATATGTCGAAGATGAACGTTTGTACCCTTTCCTGGCTCCTATACCGGAACGCAATAATTACTTTGGATGGGTTAAAGTACACAAAATTAGCATGCGGAGAAAATCAATACACAATTTACGCTCGGATCCTTTTTGCAATCAATTCTTCGATATCGGCGATCGACCAATTGAAAAAATTAATTTTGCCTACCGACAACTGCAAAATTGATTCTCGCTTGGTTCTCACTTAATTTATATATCACAGTTTGTATTATATCTTTATGATACATTTTGTACAAAAGTTAATAATAAAAAATGCTTAAAATGTATCCATAGTTCTTGAACTCCACGTAACACCTTTTAATACTTGTGAAGAAAGGCTTATTTATGCTATACGTATGCCCTGGGAAAAATGCTGTATTGGGTAAAATTATAACGTTAAACTCCTCTTTAGAAGAAATCATTTGTGAGATGAAATTGGGTTGGCAAATGTTCTAAGTTTCTTCTATTTTGAAACTGATTATTTTTACAAACAATATGAAATAACTTTTAAAAATTGTTATTACTGTTGATTAGGGTGTATCAATTTTTTTTGTCGGTGGAATGCCGCTTTTGAATGGAATTTTACTTGTAAATCAAGGATCCGATTTCTATAAAAGTGAGCATGATACAAAGTTTTCGGGTTCGCTTACAATTTTAGATATTCACAAAATTCGCAATCTCAATCAATGCATGCTTCTCTGATCGTATTTCTACTATCATGAGAATATCAGAGTACAGAATTGAATGGTAGAGAAACTTGAACAATTCTGAAATTATTTTTCAAAACATTTATATGAAATTTGATTTAGAAACACCGTTCCATTTTCAATGTATACTTAAAAAAGTATTGCAAATGGTTTACAAGAACTTCCATTAATTAGCGAGGATGCTAATTCTATTTGTAGTGTCTCCTTGAATCTTGATAGGTTTTTTTCTGAACTGTTCATCAATGATTAAATATTCTGCTTTCAGTTTTCAGTTTCAGTGTTAAGAATATGAATGCTTGTTTAGGTCATTTTTTAATTGTTTAATCAACATATCTTTATTTCAATACATTTTTTCAGGGAAAGCGCGTTAAATGTATCTATTTTGGTTGAGGATGTAGCTATTTTATTGAAAATTTGCCTTTTTTTTGAAATGCAACTGTGATTATTGATAAATTAAAATCTTTTCTTATTGAAATAATATCAAGTATTATACTTTTCATTAAAAATCCATCTATTTGGGTTGAAAATTTAATTAATTGGTTAAATTTGTCTGTTTTGGTTGAAAATTTAAATATTTTGTTTCAAATTCATTTTTTTAGGGTAGAAAATTCGAATATTTTGGTATAAAATTTAATTCCTTTGTTGAAATTTTTGTTCTGTTTTGTTTGAAAATGGCAGAAAATACAACTGTTACTTTGAAAATTTACTTGTTTCTTGAAAATAACTTTTTGGTATCGAAATTGAACTATTTGGTTAAAAATGCAACTCTTTGGTTCAAAAGTGTTCCTTTTGGTTTGAAAATCCATTTCTTTTGGTAAAACAATTTCATTTTTTGTTGTTAAAAATACCACTGTTCGGTTGAAAAATGCTGAATATGGTTGAGATATATTGTAGACATTTGTACAGTAATTCGGAAATGGTTTATAGAGTCATCTTAGGAAGAAAAATCCGTTAAATTTCAGCCCTGTAGAGTTTCGAAGCATGCGCTTCAGCTTTAGACTATATGTGTAACATTAGCGGAATGATCTAGGAAACTGCAGTCGATTAATTAACGACGGGTTTTGGTTTGATCAAGAATTGAGACATAGTGAAATTAAATATGAAAATATTAAATGCGAGACAGAAGCAGGAGCTTTCTTTTACTGTAGGATTTTTACTGCATTAGCAGAATCTCCCTTTGGGGGCATGATCATCGCGTGTATTACTTTAGATTCGACGTATCCTATTCTATTCTAAAAGCCAGCTACACTGGAAAACTAGGATTCGATTTAGAACTTAATTCGGTATCAAAACAATTCACGCAACAAAACAATTGCACTTCAGTTCGATCCGCCAATCTAACAAAATAAGGTCGATTTGTGGATTGAAGTAGGCTCGAAATGAGAATCATCTGTCAACAACTAAATCTGATTTCGTGCGTGCTCTAACTGTTAGATCTTTTTGACTTTTAAATTTACTCGATACTGAAATTTTCCGTCCATGTCAACTTGATGCTACGTCGGTTTCTAAGATCCTATTAAGGACTAACTTTGAAAAACACGGAGAAAAATGGATGGTCAAAGTTAGAGGGTCAAAATTTAGAGAGCCAGTCCGTTCTTTTAGATGGTCTAAAGAACTGACTCGGTCGGAAGTATTGTTCCAGCACATGTTTGTTTTTGTTTATTATACAATGTTCACGGTTGCAATCGTTGTTTACCTTAATATCTACATACTCATGAATTCATCCAGTTGCATGGTAGGTATTTGCAAAATGTAATTTTCTGGGGTGACCAGATGCCCCAGTGGAAAAAGGAGGACATAACCTTCCCCTCCCCCCTCATAATAAGACCAAAATTTTAATAACTTTGAACTTTCAGGAACGTAATATTTGATTAAAAAAAAGGTACATTTTTTCTTATAATCAAAAAGTAGGACATTTTATGGGGTTTCCAAAGTTTAAGAGGACAGGAAAACAAGCAAGCGAAAAGTAGGACATGTCCTCGTAAATGAGGACGTCTGGTCACCCTGCAATGTTGTAATTTTTAAAAGTTTTTTGTCAATTTCTACTGGGCTATAAAGCATTTAACTGTAATGTAAAGAGTTTAAGAATATCTTCTTGAATTATAATTTGGTTTTTTCATCATTTGACTTGTTAACAAAAAAATTTGGTTCTGTTTATTGTTTTCTTTTTTCTTGCATTGACACAGTTTCACAAGTTCATATTTCAATATCAAAGTTAGTACTCAGTCAGGGTGGCCGCTCAACCGGGAAACTACAAATTTCATGAGACCGGGGAAAATCGGAAAACGACAGTGATTTTTTTTTTGACAGGAAATTTTACAAATTTTTAGAAAAAAAATTGGTCCAAGTTTGACTTTAACAGTTTTTAAAATAATTAGTTGAATTTTCATCTTTCTTAATTATGATAATCAGTTTACAATGCGTAATTAAAAAATCTTCCACTTAAAAATTTTCCATTTCACATTTTAGACGTACATTTTTCATTTGAAGAATTTTAAAATGTAGTCTTAACGACTTGAAAAATTAAAAATTAAAAGCGTTTGAAATCGACAAGTGGATAAAAAACCCTTTTTGGTTGATCAACTGTGAGTATAAATTATAATGATTTTCGGAATTGAATTATACTTTAATGATTAACAAGTGAATAATAATTGATTTTACAAGACGATTCGAAATCAATTCAAAATTTATAAATATCAAAATTTTCACATTAAATATTAAACTGTTTCAATTGGAAAGTCTTAATAGTAAACGCCTATAAAATATTTGAAATTTTTAAATAACTTCAAAACATTATATTCAAACTTGAAGACTTTTATTAATTTAAAATATTGTTTTAGTCTAAAATTTGAAACTTTAAAATTTGACATTTTTTAATTAAGAAAAATAACAATTGCCTAATATTTAGAAATATTTGACTGTTTATTTCAAATCAGTAATTTTAAATCAAATATTAAAAACAAAACAAAAAAAAACTAAATTTTGAGCGTTACAATAGCTTAATTGTTTTATTAAAAAAATTAATTTACAAGTAAAATTTGTTGAATTTTGATGTGTGATAAATCTTGGAACATCTATTATTACTTTAGAAAAAATTCGAGTAAGTTGGAAAGATATTTAGAAGGTCTGAAAAGATTTGAAATTAATTAAAAATTTAAAATGATTTGAAATAATTTAAACAAAGTGTCTACGTATACCGACAAAATTTGCCTATTTGTAACGAAATTTTCGGTGCAAATAGCCTTCAGCCTAATTTAAAACAAAATATAGATTTGTGCAAAGTTCGAACAAAAAATTTAGAAGATTTTTAAGAATTGTGAAAGGCTTCAATAGAATAAGAAACATTTTTTTACGAAAATAGAAAATGACTTATTATTTTGAAAACTTAATTTTGAAAGAATATTTGAAAAGATTTTAAAAGATTTCCAAACTTGTCCAGAATAAATCTGGAAGAATTTAAGGAAATATTTTCAATTTTGCAGGATTTAAAAAAATTTTTAGGCAGAATTTGAATAATTTTAAAATATGTTTAGAAGTACTGAAAATTTTCAAAAATAATTTAAAATTTGAAAAAATGTAAAGCAACATGTAGATGTTTTAAGATTTTGAAATAAAATTTTGAAGCTATTTGAGGATTGTTAAATTTGAAAAAAATCATTTAAAATAAAAATAATTAAACTTCTGATTTAAGCAGTTTTCAGTTTATAACAAAAATGTAATTATTCAATTTTTAATTTTTCTAGCTTCAAATTGTTTGAAATGATTTGCAGCTCAGTTTTTATTACTTTAAATGGAAAAATGGTTAGCTTTAGAGTTGGAATTTCTTACTTTCATTGACCGTGAAAAATGTTAGCGAACCGGGGAAAAAACCGGGAAATGTCCAGGAATTTTTTTCTGTGATTAAAACGGCCACCCTGTCAGTGATTACGTGTGCCATGATGCTGGACTAAAAACCAGTTATTTTGTATTCCCAGAAAGAAAAGCGTAAATCGCTCACGATCCAAGAAAAAGTCAATATTCTGGACAAATTGGAAAAGGGAACAAAAAATCATCAGCTTTGCAAAGAATATGGAGTTTGCAGTTCCACCATTTCAAACATCTTGAAAAATAAGCATAAAGTCTTGCAATATTTCAATAAACTTCAAAATACCCATGGCAATGCGAAAAAGAAGAAAATCGTCAGTGGTCCTAACCTTGAACTTCTTGATAAAATTGTCTGCGTGGTTGTGTGAGAAACGGACTCTCGGAGAACCAATTTCGGGATTACTTTTACAAGAAAAAGCACGGTTTTTTTACCTACAACTTGAAGACAATGGAAAAATACTGGAAGAATCACTCGACTTTAAAGCTAGTGACGTCTGGTTGAGGAACTTCAAAGCCAGGCACGGACTTCGTACACTTCAACTCAAAGGGGAAAAAGCTTCAGCTAATGATTAGGGAACTGAATCATTCTTGTTTCGGCAAATGAAAAAGAAGTAGCGGGACATAAGCCAATAAAAGACCGCTTGACTGTCATGTTTTGTGCTAATGCGATTGGAACACACAAAATACCGCCATTGCTTATTGGAACATCAAAAAAACCTCGCTGCTTTAAAAAAGGACAAACACTGCCTGTAGATTATATTAACCAGAAAAAGGCGTGGATGACAAAAGACATCTTTTTGTATTGGTTTCGAGAAATTTTCCTGGCAAACGTTCGAAAATTGTTGCATTTCACCTTCAACAATTTCACTACAATTTAACTCTTTTTCAGGATTGTTCTTCTACTGGACAACGCGCCCACGCATCTCCCGACTGAACAATTAAATGTGATCGACAACAAGTGTAAGATTATATACCTTGTTCCCAACGTTACCAGTCTGATTCAGCTGATGGATCAGGGAGTGATATCAGCTGTGAAACGTCATTACAAAACGGGATTTTTGCGCGAACTATTAGCATGCCAGCATTGTCAAGTAATGATCATATGTTTCTAGTTTTTCATGTTCCAATGGAGGTTCGCTTGAAGGAAGACGCGCTAGTTTTCCGAAAACTAGTTCATACAGAGTACACTTTGTTCCTTTGTGTACGCTTGTATTGTATGAAAATGTAGCAAGCTCTAGCCAATCATCCCATTCAGCATTATTGCTTACGAACTTTGGCTAATCGTTTCATTAAATTACTCAAAAAACCTGTGCCCTGGTCTGTTAGAACTCCTTTAGGTGATCCAAATAAACATATGAATTTGTTCACAAATGAATCGGCTATTGTACTTGCTTGATGGTTCTGGTATGCTATTGCTAGTGAACATTTTGTAAAATTATCTCGTATAGTCAGTATATATTCATTGCCCATTTTTGTTACTGTAAGGGGACCTACGATGTCCATTGCTATTTTTCGAAAACGGTTCCTGGGGTGTCCGCTATCACCATTGGGGTTTTTGTTTTAACCCGGACCAATTTTTTAAGCTGGCACTGTAAGCATACTGGGACATACTTCTGAATGTCAATTTTCATGTTTTCCCAAAAATAATTTTGACGTATTCTATTATAAGTTTCCGTAATTCCCTTGTGGCCGCCTATTGCAGAAGAATGAGCTTGTTAAATTAATTCTATACGTTGATCTTTTGTGGGATATTGTATGATACCCATACATATTATAATTTTTGTCGATGATTCAACAAAGGTTGCATCAAATGTTGTTAAAATTCCATCCCAAAGTACGTGACTAACTTGAGCAGTTTTAGCTACACTGATTGTTTTCAATTTTAATTTGTTTGCTAATGAATGCAATGAAAATATTGTTAACTTTATACTTTCTAAAGTTTCACTTAAATTCCCGTCTTCAATAGGCAGACCTGTGTGGTATTGTTGACCCTTTTTAATATATTTTTCAACTCCTCTTTGAAGGTTTACAAATTCGGGTAATTTTTCTCTTTTTGCTAAAACTCTTGAAGCGTTATCACGAGGGTTTCCATCAACTAAAATAAAATATGCGTAATTGTCTTTCCGCATTGGTAGTTGATCACGTCATTCTACTACGTTCCTTCTTGTAATACTTTGTTTAACTGGTAAAGAATGGGGTGGAGGGGGTTCGGGTGGGGGCTGTGATAGAGGTAAATTTCCATCCTCTGGAAATTTCTGTTTTTCAGCTTCCTTCACTTCATATTTGTTAAGTGGTTTTGATTCCTTTTCATAAGGGATTGTTTCATCTGCTTCATCTAGAGGACCTTTGGCCTCAAAAAAATTTTCAAATTCTTCTTCTTGTGAATCATTGGAGCTTTCATCTCCTGTTGATAAGTATTCTAATTCTTCTTTTTTTCTCTTCTGAACATTTTGGGTTATTTCTCCTGATATGTTTTTTCTTCTGAGATTCATCAGTTGGAATATAAATTGGATCAAACAGGATTTCTTGAAAATCCTCCTCGTCAAAACTATCAGAGTCTTCAAGACTTGAGTTTCCTGACTCAACTTTCTTCTTATACTTTTGTTTCGTAGGTTCCTCTGCTGATATATATATATATATATTGGATCAGACAGATTTTCCTCATCTCGATCTGATTTATTATAAAATTGTTGCTTCTTTTTATCTTCTTTCTCCTTATTTTCTCTACCCTTATAGGTCTACCTCGCTTCCCTTTTTTTGGGAGGAGACAACTTTTTACTTTTAACTTCAGTGGTAGTCTTCTTGGCCTACCACGTTTTTTTACCTGTACATTTTTAGCAGACTGTTCTTCTTCTCCATCTTCTGCTATGTCCTTCTCTTCTTTTTCTTCTCCTTTATCTTCACTTCTTCTTCTATTTCTTGGATAGTAATATTTTTTATTTTATTCTTATGACTAATTTTCTCATTCTTGTTCATTTTTCTTTTTGCATTTTCTTTTTTGATGCTCCCCTAGTTATCATGGCGTTCCATTGCAACGCTGGATTATTATTGTTGAATGGATTATTTATAAAATGATTAATTACATTCGTCAGGTCTTCCATTGATTTTGTAAGATTTACAAACTCCTATGTTTTTTCACTTACAGGCCCAAATTCTGCCTTTTCTTTTTCATTTTCAGGTTTCATGGATTTTATTCCAATGTCTTCTATATTATTACCATATTCAAAAAATTCACATTTCGTTGATTTCATATAATTTATAGTGGTTTCATATTCAGGATCATCAATGGGGTTCCTAGACAAGGCATCTGCGTTAACGTTACTCTTACCTCACTCATATATAACGTCGAAGTCGTACTCGGCTAATTTTAATTTCCATCTCGTAACTCTAGAGCATGGGTCCTTTGAATTCTGAAACAACACCAGTGGTTTGTGGACAGTGACCAAAGTAAATTTTCGTCCATAAAGATAAGGTCTACATTTGTGTACGAGATGAATGATTCCTAAAGCTTCCTTTCGGTAAGTGTCGTATTATTTCTCTACATCCTTCCAAGTTCGCGAAGTATAATTTAGGGGCCTATCTTTTCCTATGATTCCCTGAGATAATATTGCTCCCATCGCAAATCCAGAAGCGTCCGTGGATAAAATAAAAGGCTTAGTGAAATCCGGGCGCTGTAAAACAGGTTCTTTAAAAAGTATTTCCTTTAAAATATCAAATGCATTTTGCTGTTTTTTCGTCCAATTGTACGAGGTATCCTTTTTTAAAAGTTGTGTCAGTGGACTGACAATTTTTGAAAAGCCGTCAATGTAACGTCGATAATATCCAGCTAAACCAAGAAACTGCTTGATATTTTTCTCATTTTTGTGGATGGGGAATTTTCGAACTGCTTCCAGTTTTTTCGGATCTGGGCGTATACCGTCTTTATCAATAATATGACCTGAATAACCTACTTCAGGCCTCAAGAATTCGCACTTGTCTGGCTGTAGTTTCAAATTAGCAGAACGTAATCGTTCCATGAGGTTATTAAATTTTTTTTCATGTTTATCAAGAGTATCAGCATATAAAACAATATCATTGAGATAAGCGAACAATTCTGTTTCTTGCAACCCCGTTAATACTAAGTCCATTAATCGCTGGAATGTAGCTGGGGCATTTTTCAAACCGAAAGGCATACGATCAAACTCATAATGCCCGTAGGGGTGGGGGATGCAGTTTTGTGCGCATCATCCGGCTGCATTTTAATTTGATGAAAACCGGAATCTAAGTCAAATACTGAGAAATATTGAACACCGCCTAGTTGATCAAGAATTCCTGTTATATTCGGCAAAGGATAAGAATCACCTATTGTTTTTTCATTAAGTTTTCTAAAATCCAAAACCATTCTCCATTTTTTGTTTCCGTGAGAATCTAACTTTTTTGTAAAATAATTTAAAAAGTGAAAAGATTTCAAATCATTTAAAAGACAATTGTAGATTTTTGAAGATCCACCACAATGATGATTTTTTTAAACAAATTTTTGAGAAAATATTTAAAAAGATTTCAAAACAAATTTCAATGTATAAATTAATGTTTCTAGCTTAAAATAGCTTAAAACGATATACTTTTCAAAATTAATAAGTTTTTCAATTCATTCCTAAATTTATAGCATTGTAAATGATAACGTGGATTTCAATTTTTAAAAATCTTTTTATTGGACAATGTATAGAAGTCAAAATTGAAAATTTTTCAGTTAAACGGCTTTTAATTAAAAAAATTTCAATGGAAGGGTTTTTACCATTTTCATTTTATACGAGTAAATTAATGAGCTTTCGAATTAGCATCTTTTTTTAACTTCAATTTTAAAAGTTCAAAATTCAAGAGTATGTATTTCACTTTGAGTGTCTTAATTTGTGGTTCAGTTTTTACAACTTTAATTATTAAAAAAATTGTTATCTTCAAGTTCGAATCTTTCAACTTCAGTGGCCGTGTTCAATTTTTTCTCAATTGTTTAATTTTGATTTGAATTAAAAAGTTGTTCTTTTTTTTCCTATGATGGCAATTATTTAGAAAATTGTAATGATATAATTTCAAATGACATATATGGTGTCCAATCGATTACTATATATGTGAAAAAAATTTCAAACGTGAGGTTTTTTGTTATTTAATAACGATTATTCATTATTGTCTTTTAATATTGTATCATTCCTTCGAAGTTTAAACATAGGCGCTTTTTTTAATAGCGAACATGTATATTGTACACGTCTTAATTTAAAATTATGTAATTGCAATATTCTAAATATTTATCATCCTATTAGGTCAAAAAAGAGCAACTTTTTGGCTGAAAAACAGGTGAATTTCTGTAAATTCTTGTGATTGTAATTTTTTGTAAATTCTTGTAGAAAATTCAAACTACAATAAAATGTAACAATGTACAAAAAAATACAAAAAGCTGTAAAATTCGTCTCAATAGTAGAAAAAAAATTTACTTTCCTGTGATTTTGGTTGTAATTTATTGTATTTATGTGTAGATTCTTGTGAAAATAGTTTTAGTTTTCTGTACTTTTTTGTAAAGAAATTTCAACCGGTGGTGCTGCAGCCACCACAATCATTATTGTATTTTTGAAATTAAATCAGAATTAGAAAAGTTTTATCATTTATTAATTTCGATAACAGGAATAATTAGTGGCGTAATGAGGAAGGTTAAGGCAACATTTAGGTGTCTTTAGGAAGACTGAACTAACGGCATATTCAGCACGAATGCCGCATAGATTAGGAACGAAGGGGTTGGTCGGAAAACAGTGACCGATAAATTTTCCCACGAGTGTCTCTTACTTGTAATTAAACGCACAATTTAAACAGACCGTTAACGTCGACATTCCCGAACCAGGGCTTCGCCTTGGCTCGTTGAATTCTGAAATGCAGTCAATTTAAAAAAAATCTTGAGTCAAGAAAGTGTTTTGGAAAAATATTCGAGTTAATTCGAGATGAAAAAAATATTGTTTGAACCAAAGGTGAAGAATTTTTTTCAATGATTTTAAGTGCAAGGGGATGTGGATGTGGATTCACACTTGCTTCGTCGCTTTAATTATACAGTAATCGAATTGATGTGCCACGTATATCGAACATCTGCGATCCATCGTGAGGGATAAATCACCTTGGGACCATCCCCGATCGCCTCTCTCCTGTCGCCTTGCATATAGACAGTTACTAATGAGCCAACTCCATTTAATTAACCGTATAGGTATACCAAAAGGCACAGAGTGCAACTGTCAGGCTATTTCTTATAAATAACCATGTCACACACGATCACTTACAAATCATGATGTTCCTAAAGTGCCATATTTTTAGAATTGAAACTTTACGTCTTCACGTAAAGTGAACATTTTTTCTCAAATTGCCATGAATATCGTCCGGCAAGTTTGAGCGCGCCTACGGGCCGTCCAAAAAGTTTAGGCAGCTCTATTTTTGTGCTGATTTTCATGAAAATCTCAGCGAAGAAAAATTCTAAAAATATGAGACAACATGCATGTGGTAGGTGAAGGTTTTGCCAATACTGATACCGAGTTTGAGAAATTTCAGATGATTAGCGATTATTTCCGGGCGAGTGAAACGTGAAAAAGCATAATAATCCTATGATAATTTCAGAATACTCAACTTTGAATGGCTGTAAGTCACTGAAAAAAATTACAAAAAATCTGCCAAAAATATACGGGTTTCTTTAATCCTTACCGTGCCCAGTGATGATATTAAGAGTCAGAAATAATTATTCATTAATAAGTTATTGACAAACGAGTCGTGAGGTGTTTACTCCGGAATTAAGGAACGTACAGAGATGATTCTTGAAGCAAATTATACATTTTTGGCTTCTGAAAATATTGTGCGTATTATAAATGAGCAACATTTGCACTTCGAAGTTTGAAAAATTATTTTCTTCTTGGAAAAATACAAAAGGCTTAACGATAATCGAGGCTACCGCATACTCAGCGTGGAACCTTTTGGACCCTATTGCTACACGTGTAACACGACCTTCTCTCACACTCACACAGTTACACAGCCTCTGAGCCCTGATGCAAAAAAAATGGGATACGGTTGCCTCGATTATCATTAAGTCTTTTGAATTTTTCCAAGGAGAAAATAATTTTTTGAAAATTCAAGTACAACTTTTTGCTCATTGGTAATACGCACAACATTGTCAGAGGCAAAAAATGTGTAATTTGCTTCAAGAATCATTTCTGTATGTTCCTTAGTTCCGGAGATGACACCTCCCCACTATTTTGTCAATAACCTTTTAACAAATAATTATTTCTGACTCTGAATATCACCACTGTGCACAGAAAGGATAAACGAACCCCATATATTTTTGGCAGATTTTTAATAATTTTTTTCATTGACTTACAGTCATTCAAAGTTGATTGTTCTAAAATGATCATAGGATTATTATGCTTTTTCACCTTTCACTCGCCATATTTTTATAATCTTTTTTTGCTGAGATTTTCACGAAAATCTGCACACAAATGGAGCTGCCTAAACTTTTTGGATGGACTGTAGGGCGCGCGACTGTTGGTTCTCGCACTACGCGCTCGATAATATATTTATCTCACGCTACGCGCTCGATCATTGTGTTTCCCCCACATTTGCGTCCAGACCTTTTAGAATTAAAGGTCAAATCATCAACAACTGTAATTTGGTGATTGTGAAATCTCTTTTGTTAAAGCTCCTTTGGCTTTAACGAACACATTCTCATCACGTATCTCGTGCTTCGCACTCGATTTTGTGATTCAGAAAAAAGAATTCTTCCTCTGATCTCTCTAGTAGCTCAGTGGTTAGAGCACCTGACCAGAAATCAGTTGACTTGGTGTTCGAATCCCAGCGGAGTGAAAGGAGATCTTTTTTCTGAATAAAATTCAATTAGAAAGAACATAAATTGACGCAAAAAAGCTCAAAATAATCGTCACTGTTTGCTGTAACCGAGTTTGTCGTTAGTTTACCCTTTCAACCCCTTTTACCACTGAAAAATTGAAAATCTACCCCTAATTGGGAGTGAAAAGTACTTCATGCATAAGAACGTGATTGAAATAGCTCTTAAATATGTTTTTTATGTAGGTACGATCGCGCTGGTATATCAAAGTATAGTCTTTATCTTTATCTTAAGTATAGTCTTTACGACTCTTGAAAATCGAAAAACTACCCCTATGAGGGGGTGGAAATAACCCTATATAGTGAAGGTGCGTACATATTTGGCTGTATGTGTTTGTGTTTGTGCATGTGTATGCACGCATCTTTACTATATAGGGTTATATAACCCATAATCCAATAACTGATTGTAGGGGTAGTTTTTCAATTTTCAAGAGTTGAAGCGTCACTGAGTAAGTATAATTGAGGTACATATTATACTGTTATGATGAAAAACTATCAGACACTATTTCACCTACTTTTATGGTACCGGTGTAGTTTCCACCCCCTGATAGGGGTAGTTTTCGGGATTCTGGGTGCTGAAATGGTACTAAGTAAGAATAATTAACGAAGCTATTATACATTGGCACTAGCGTGACCATATCTGTAAAAGAAATTTTTTAAAAATATTTTATCCTCGTTTTTGGTCATGAAGTACTTTCCACCCCATGATAGGGGTAGTTTTTCGGTTTTTATGGGATGAAATGGTACTAAGTAGAATTAACGTAGTTATTGTGCATTGACACTAACTGATTCTATCTATGGGGGAAAAAATAATTTAAAAATATTTTATGCTTATTCTTGTTTATGACGTATTTTCCACTCCCTCATAGGGTAGTTTTTCGATTTTCAAGAGTCAAAGCGTCACTGTTTGATGAAAAACTATTGAAAAATATTCTACCTACTTTTATAGTATCGGTGTATATTCCACCCCCTGATAGGGGTCGTTTTCAGGTTTTTAGGGGTTGAAATGGTGCTTCGTGAGAAGAAATAACGAAATTATTATATATTGGCACTAGCGTGATCATATATATATATATAAAAAAAATAATTAAATAATATTTTATACTCGTTCTTGGTCATGAAATACTTTCTACCCCTTGATAGGGGTAGTTTTTCGGTTTTCAAGAGTCGAAGTGTCACTGTTTGATGAAAAACTATTGAAAAATATTCTACCTACTTTTATAGTATCGGTGTATATTCCACCCCCTGACAGGGGTAGTTTTTGGGTTTTCAGGGGTTGGAAGGGTGCTATGTAAAAAAAATGTATATAGAGATTATACGATAATATACCAACGCGATCGTACCTACATAAAAAACATAGTTAAAAGCTATTTTAATCACGTTCTTATGCATGAAGTACTTTTCACTCCCAATTAAGGGTAGTTTTTGAATTTTCCAGTGTTTAAAGGGGTATAAGGGTAAAATAATGATAACCCCGGTTACAGCATGCATCGACGATTATTTTGAGCTTTGTTGCGTCAATGTATGTTCTTTCCTTCAAAAACTACGCTGGGCGCAAAAAAAGGGGCGGATTTTGGTGTCCCTCTTTGTACAACAAACTTCAACCCTCAAAAACCAACCTCTGTGAGGCAAACCTCTGTGCGGCCAGAAAATGTTTTGAATGAAAATAATCACTTAGATCAACTTCAGGAAATTCTAGGTTAAGTTCACAAGCCCACATTTTGGAATGTTTTCCTTAAAAGAACTAGGGGTGGATTCTAAAGATTCTTGAATATCATTATTGGATTTAAAACCTAATCTGGAGTTTTGTGAAGGTGACCTGAGTAATTATTTTCACTTAAAAAATTGTCTGGCTTTTTTGACTTGCAGACCTTTGGAATGTTTTCGGTAATACAACTAGTGGTGGATTCTAAGAGTTGTTGAATATTATTGTTGGATTTCAAACTTAACCTGGAGTTTTGTGAAGGTGACCTGAGTGATTATTATCACTTTAAAAATTGTCTGGCTTTTTTACTTGGAGATCTTTAAAATGTTTTTGTTAAAACAACTAGGGGTAGATTTTTAGGGGTTGTTGAACATTATTTTCGGATTTCAAACTTAACCTGGAGTTTTTTAAAGGTGACCTGAGTAATTATTTTAATGAAAAAATTATCTGATTTTTTTACTTGGAGATCTTTGGAATGTTTTTCTTAAAACAACTAAGGGTAGTTTTTCAGGGGGTTTTTCATGTTATTGTTGGATTTAAATATTGATCTGGAGTTTTTTAAATGTTTTTTGAAAGTATATCCCATTTTTATCAGGCCCATAATTTTGTTATTTTTGACGTATTTCAAGCCGCTTTCGAGATATTTAAAAAAATTGAGAATTCATTTAGCGAAAATGCACACCTGATGTCGAGAATGGAAATATTATAACCAACTTTAGCATTGGTCTTATGGTGAAATTAGTAAACATTTTAATTTTCTTGTGATCGACAAGATTAAAAATAAACGAAAAATATTAAAAGATGTAGGAATAAAAACGAAATAGTTTTTGAGTGTTGAAGTTTGTTGCACAAATTTAAACAAATTAGGATGAATAGATTAAGCCCGTATAAAGCTCATTTTAGACAATGTCGGAGCTGGCTAGCGAAATATTTCAATGGACCGGCTATGTTGTCAGCCTCGTAGGGGGTAGTTTTTGAGGATTGAAGTTTGTTGCACTAATTTGAACAAATTAAGACGAAAATAATACGCCCATATAAAGTAGATTTTGGGCAATGTGGGGGCTGGCTAAATATATCGATAGCTCCACCCTGGTATTTGCCGGTGTTGCACAAATTCTAATTTTTGTTGAACAAATTTGAACAAATTCTGCACTAAATATTTGGCCCAAAAAAAGTTAAATTTGCGTGGGTGGTGCCAGCAAATGGTCCTTGAATACATTTCTTGTCATACGTTTAAAAATCCCCCTCCCCACACTCATGAAGCCGATTACACGTGACCTATAACCTGTATATCAAACAAAAATAGAACGTTTCTTGTTGAAAATTCTATTCATAATATTTGCACTTCTATTCATTATTGTTCTCCGATGCACTCTTTCGTATATTATTGTTATTATTATCATATCATTAGGCCGTTTCCCTTTCGGGGTAGGCGTGAATTGCTCGGTTGGAAAGTAGTGATGTGTGAATGGGTATATAGGTGAAGGGAGTTGAATTTCCAACTAAAAAAGATAAATATTCAACAAAAAATGGAATAATTGAATTTGCAGTTGAACAAATTAATTTACGACCAAACTGATAAATTTTTAACTAAAATGATAAGTCTTTAAATGGAATAGTTGAATTTTCAACAACAAAAATTAATTTTCAAACAAAAAGATGATGTTTTAACAAAGAACATTAATTTTCTACTAAAAAAGATGATTTTCAGCGAATATTAATAAATTTTTAAAGAAATAGTTGAACTTTCAACTAAAAAAGACAAATTTTCAACCAAATACTTGAATTTTAAATTAAAAAAGATCAGTTTTCAAACAAAAATTGAAGAATTAAATTTTCAGTTGAAAAAATTAATTTTCCAACAAACTAATTAGTTTTCAACTAAAATGATGAATCTTTACCTGGAATAGTTCAATTTACAACCAAAAAGATTAATTTTTAACTGAAATAGTTGAATTTTCAACTGAGAAGATTAATTTTCTACCAAAAAAGAAGATTTTCAACAAAATAAATTAATTTTCAACGAAATAGTTTAATTTTCAACTAAAAAAGACCAATTTTTTACCGAAAAGATTAATTTTCAGACCTGAAAATTAATTTTCTACCAAACAAGACGATTTTTAAGGAAATAAATGAATTTTCAATGTAATAATTTAATTATGAACTAAAAAGACAAATTTTCAACCAAATACTTGAATTTTGCACTAAAAAAGATCAGTTTTCAACAAAAAATGGAATAAAAAAAAATCAATTTCACACGAAACTGATGAATTTTTAACCAAATAGTTGAATTTTAAACTACAAAAGATCAATTTTTAGTCAAAAATGGAATAGTTAAATTTTTAGTTGAAAAAATTAATTTTCCACCAAACTGATAAATTTTCAACTAAAATTATGAATCTTTAACTGGAATCGTTGAATTTTAAACTAGAAAAATGAATTGTTAACTAAATGATGAATCTTTAACCTGATCAGTTAAATTTTCCACCAAAAAGATGCATTTTCTACCAAGAAGATTAATTTCTATAAAAAAAATACGAATTTCCACCTAAAAAAGATTTTTTTTCCCCCAACAAGAATTGAATATTTAAATTTTTAGTTCAAAAAATTAATGTTCAAGCAAAGAAAAAACGAATTTTTAACAAAGAGTTTAAATTTCCATCAAGTAATTAAATTTTTATTCCAAAAAATATATATTTTGGACGAAAAAGATAATAGTTGATATTTCAACCAAAAAAGATTTTAATTTTTAATAAAAACTACGAAAGTTTCAACAATAAAAAAATAGATTTTCACCTGAAATCGATCAATTTTCAACCAAAAATAGAATATTTAAAAACTTTATTTCAAACAACGACAAACAAAAACGAATTTTCAACAAAAAAGTTAAATACAATAATATAAAAAACATTTACAAATGAAGAATTATTGTTATTCAATTTTATATTGCAATTTTAAAAAAGAATTAAGCAAGCTCTTGAAAAAATTTCTTGAAATTGGTAAGTTATTTAAAAAATATTTTTATTTGTAGCAATCACTGCTAAAGTTTAACAAAAAATTATTATTATAAATATTTTATCATTCCAGGGCGAAAAGGAACAACTTTTTGGATGCAAAAATGGTCAATTTTTGTATAATTTCGCGTCAATTTTTAACCTATCAAAGAAATAAAATATACAAACAAGTCCAAAATCCGTCCAAATAAGCGAATAATTTTTAAGTAATTCAAGAAAAAGCTTTATTCAAGGTTTTCCGGGCAGAATGCTTCCGAAAATATTTTCTTTGATTCCAAAATTTGTATTTTACGTTTCATTTCATACTCCGAAAAAGAAAAACAAACTCCAAATCCAGAATATTGAAAATAAATTAGGCGAAGATGTTCCTAAGATAAAATAGACTCGAGGAGATCCTTTGAAAAACATTTACTGTGCTAAATATGTCTTAATAATTAACAAAATATAACAATTCTGTGAAGAAAATCGAAACAAAGATTCAATTTTGAGGTTAGGAAAAACTCACCTATTCATCTCGTCCTCCATTTGACGTATTTTCTCGTCCATTTTGCTAGATTTTTTTTCACTTACTAAATCGAAAACATCTAAAGTAATTTTTAATTTGATTTACTATTTTAATATACAAAATCTTTTAAATTATTATTTATAAAATAAAACTAAACGTCCAGCGAACGTTTACGTGTTTGGTTGGTGTGACCAGGCACCGTTGACTCCATCGACATATAGAAATAGACTGGCTACTTCGTGGATGAAACGCGAATGACCATTTGAAAGAGAAAGGAGAGAGTGTTGGGCCCTCTGTCTCCTTCTGGTCAGAGGCAGTACTGACGCGCACACCTTGACGCGCATGCGTCACATAAGGGTTTGTATTCGCTACCGTTCGCGCGCTTATTTGAAATGTTGAAAAATACAATTTTTTTATTAATTATAAATGAAGTAATTAATGAAATTTGCATATCCATTTTAATTTATATACACAATTTTAAAAGCATAAATTAGTAAAAATAATTTGAAAAATAAAAAAAGATTACATTACATAACATGATACTTTTTATTTACTGAATACTCACTTTATTTTTTAACCTAATGCTCAGAATATATTAAGCATCATCCACGTACCACTTTAACAGGTTAAAATATAATTATTTTCAATTATAAATAAATAAAAAAGTTGTATTTTTTAACATTTGAAATAAGCGCGCGAACGGCAGCCAACGAAGCGCCTTATGCATGGCATGTGCAGGAGCCCAAGGTGCCCGCGTTGTGTAACGGCATGCGCCGTTTTAAGAACTAAAATTTAAGGGCGCTAAGACTCTTTTACTAAATACTGTCTAGACTAATAATTTCTCGAGTGGAAAAGTTCAAAAAGCTTAAAGTAAAATCAGAATACGCAAGAAATGAGCAACTATTAAGATGATTAATAATGATATACGAATATCAACGAAATAATAGATTTATTACAAATCAGAGAACTAAGTTTTAAGCATAGCATCAGGTTTCAATTTCGTTAATGTACTCGTTATAGTACTGCGTGGACTCACTGCCTACAGTGAATTGCAGGTTAGAAACTTGAGACACTGAGCTATTTTTAATATCGCTAATGGGTCATGGCGCCAGCCAGACGCCATAAAAAAACCTACCCTTGGACTTTCAACAGGAAACCGTCACTCAAAATGATTGACGTGCATCCTGTAAAAAAGTCGAACCTTGGACCCAAGTCCTTGAACTGTCGCTCACTTTAATTACCTAAAACTAGTAGGAGGAGTAAAGTGACCTCATTTATGATTGGTTATTTGGGACTTAAATTGATTTAAATTTTTCCAACAAACTTATGTATATTTATTTATTTTTTAATTGAAAGTTGTTAAACTGCAAAATTTTAAATTCAAACTTTTATACATTGCACCGTTAAAATATTTAAAAAAATATAAATTTACATTTTCATTTTCAATGCTATGAATTGATGAATGAATCAAAAAATTTATAAATTTTCAAAAATTAAAAAATTTTCAAAAATTTAAAAATTCTTTTTAATCAAATTTGAAAAAAAAATATTGCTAGTCCTTCTATGAATTTTAATACAAATTGTTTATTTATTTAAAACCCTTTTAAAATGCTTAAAAGTTTATAAATTTTGTGTTCGAAATCTTCAACAATCTAAATTGTGTTTTAAATGTTTTGGAATCTTTTCGCTTTTAAAATTATTTTGGAACCTTTTCAAAACTTGTGAATACAGTTTAAACTTACTCGATTATTTTCCAAATTAATAATTGTTCAATCGTCACTTACTATTCAAAATTAAAACTTTTTTTTTAAATATTCTCTTGAAATTAATTTTTCAAAATAAAATATCATTTTAAATTTTTCCAACAAACTTATGTATATTTATTTATTTTTTAATTGAAAGTTGTTAAACTGCAAAATTTTAAATTAAAACTTTTATACATTGCACCGTTAAAATATTTACAAAAATATAAATTTACATTTTCATTTTCAATGCTATGAATTGATGAATGAATCAAAAAATTTAAAAATTTGCAAAAATTAAAAAATTCTTTTTAATCAAATTTGAAAAAAATTATTGCTAGTTCTTCTATGAATTTTAATACAAATTGTTTGTTTATTTAAAACCCTTTCGAAATGCTTAAAAAAGTTTATAAATTTTGTGTTCGAAATCTTCAAAAATCTAAATTGTGTTTTAAATGTGTTGAAAACTTTTCGCTTTTAAAATTATTTTGGAATCTTTTCAAAACTTCTAAATATAGTTTAAACTTACTCGATTATTTTCTAAATTAATAATTGTTCAATTGTCATTTATTATTCAAAATTTTGTTAAAATATTTTTAAATATTCTCTTGAAATTCATTTTTCAAAATAGAAAATCATTTTTTATTTTTCCAAAAAACTTAAGAAAATTTGTTTATTTTCTCAAAACCTTTAAAGACCCTTTAATTTAAAGCCGTTAATCTGCTAAATTTTGAATTTAAACTTTTATACATTGTACAGTGAAAATAAAAAAAAATAAATAAATAAATTCACGCTTTCATTTTCAATGCTATGAATTGAATAATGAATCAAAAATTTATAAATTTTCAAAAATTCTTTTTAGATAAATTTTGTGAAAAAAAACTTATTGGTAGTTCTTCTAGGACTTAAGGTATAAATTTTTTATTGTTTAAAACCTTTCAAAATGCCTAAAGAAGTTTATAAATGTTGTGTTTGAAATCTTGAAAAATGTAAATTGTGTTTGAAATGTTTTGAAATCTTTTCGCTTTTAAAATTATTTTGAAATCTTTTCAAAACTTGTAATTAATTGTTCAATTGTCATTTATTATTCAAAAATTTGTTCAAATCTTTTTAAATATTCTCTCGAAATTAATTTTTAAAAATAAAAAATCATAAAAAATTTTTCCAAAAAACTTGAGAAAATTTTTGTTATTTTCTTAAATCTTTTACAGATCCTTGAAAAGCTTCAAAATTCTGTTTTGAAATGGTTAAAAATCTGAAAAATGAAAAGTAAAATATTGCTAAATATTAAAATAAAATGTCTTCCTTAATTAAAAAATTTCAAATTAAATGATTAAAAATGGAATATTTTAGATTGAAACAATATTTAAATAGGATTTGGAATTGAATACGAGTGTTTAATTTTTCAAATTATTTTAAAATAAAGAATAGTTTATAAAGTTTTAATCTAACTTTTACATTTGTTCAATTACTGAGGCTTTCAAATTGAAAAATTTCTATTTTTAACGTTAAAATATTTTCTTATTAAATTTAATTTTTAATTTATATTGCTTGATTTTGAACAGATTCAAAATCGTCCTGTAAAATCAATTATTTTTCAATCATTTATAATCAAACTACAGTTCAATGTGATTTATTATAATAGCAAAAGTTCTTGGTAAAAGTGTAATATTTTTTTTAAATTGTAGCTTCTTGTAGAAACTTATATATTACATATCCTGCAAAAATTGACAGGAAAGTACAAGTCGAAATGTTGATGCGAATTATAAAATTATTGGTCATAAAAATTTGCACATATATTTTTTAAATTTGTACAATACAATAAACTACCAGTATATAAAACATAATTTTAATTACATTTTCCTAATATTTCAACTTTTGTGAAATCTTGTATTTGTTTGTAAAAATTTGTAATTTTCTACAATAATTTATGTAAAATTAAAAGACTTTTTATGACGTGAAACATCCCAAAGTAAAAAAATGTAAAATCCTGTAGTTTTCTGTAATACCTTGTAGATTTTTACAACACAGTAAAAAAAATATTAATAAAAAGTTATACAAATTTTTGAATTGTAGAAACTTATATTTTATTGTTGATTTTTTCACTTTTCTACAAGAAAATACAAAAAATTTAGCTATTAGTATTTAACTATTTTTTGTTATTAAATTTTGTACATTTTTTCACAAAAAAGTACATGTTTTACCAAAAATTGCATTCGTAGAAATGTTGTACTTTCTTGTAAACATTTGTCCTACCAGGGTAATTACAAATATATAACAAAACGTTTATAAACCAATGAAAAGTCTGGACGAGACTTTCTTTTTCTTTCAAGAGATCTATCCTCGATATGGATAATGTACATGTTTTATATAAAATAATGAATCGATTAGTGGAATTTCCTAATTCAGTTGTGGAAAGCAACAAATTGCTGGATTCAAATGAAAAAATTTTACTTAGGAATGTATATAATAACTTTGAAAGGTTATAAAAATGGAAGACGTGAAAAATAGTAAATTTCATAAAATAAAGCAATGTTTTTACATTCTTAACTTTATTGAAACAATAAGAAGGTCATATTATGAGATTGTAAACGTGACGCAGTCTGCCTCAATTTTAAAGCCTTGGCTTATAATTGTTTGAACAGAGTTCAAACAAAGTTTATTTAGGATCTTTATGTGTTACTGCTTAACAGAGTTCTGTTTTTGATTTCCAAAATTTTTGAGTTGTACATTCTCCTCATTTTCCATAGAAAATGGCAATTATTTAGCAAATTTAATAAAAATGATTTGCCTCAATTGAGCATCCCGTCGACAAATTGCCAAATTTGATCCCGATTCCCGACGTGGCCCCGATCGGGTTAGCCCAATGTGGCCCCGATCATGGCTCCTGCTGTGGTAAAAAAGATATATGTATATTGAATGTATTATTGTTAATGAGCATAACAATAATTTTCAGAATACATGATATGATACTCATTAATAATATAGATATCATCTTCAAAGTATTTATAATATCAATAAAAATTATAGTTTTGAATGTTTAAATCTTAAGCGGTTCAAGTTTTGCGGTTAATAAAACTTTCAAAATTGCAAAATTTCATATTTAAAGCATTTAGTCAGTTTATAATTGAATAAATTTAGATTTAAATATTTTGAATTTCTTTATTTTATTTTTAAACATACATAATTGTCTGGTTTTCAATTTCTTAGAATTCGTGATTCTAGACACACATAATTGTCCGGTTTTTAAATCATTAGAAATCGTGATATCAAATTGAAAGACTTGATAATTGCACAATATCTTCAGTTTAAAGTATTGGTGATGAAACAAATTTGAATTAAAAGCATGTATAATAAGCTGAAAAAAATGAAAAATCACGAAAATTTCTCAAATTCTAGCTTTGAAAATGTCAAGATTTTTCAATTTGAAATTATAAACTCAAAAACTATGTCAAAAATAAAGATACATCGAAATTAAATTATCTGAACTCAGTAATTGGATCATTTCTTTAATTTTCAATAGTTACCATTTTATAGTTCTGAATTTTTATATTAAGCACTAAATTTTTCCTTTTTCCTTATTTTAAAAAGTGTAACTAACAACTGGAAAACTGGGCATTTTTAAACAATTTTAATCTACTTGAAATAATTGAAATTCTAAAGGGTTTGAGTATAAAAAAGTTTTAATATCACAATTCTTGGCTTTTAACGTTCCGCGTGGCTTATCAAAAATTCTTTCCTTTTAAATCTTTTTTTATTAAAAATTAATTTTTATTTTAAATGTTTTTTCTTAGCGTAACTGAATTTTAAATCTTTATAATTGAAATTTTGTCATTTTTAACAGTGAAAATATCGGTGAATTTATTTTTTGATCTTAGAAATCTTTATCTAATCAATTTTATTGTTAAATTATAATTTTTGTATGTAATAAAAATTCAAAGTTATACAATTTCAGAATTTCGGAATCATTTAAATTTAATTTTGATCTATTTCGATTTCTTCATTATTAGAAATTGCAATTTTGAATGCATTCTGTCAGAAATAATACATTTTCAATGTATTCTTAATGAAATTGTCCAATATTTAAAATCTTCGTCTGAAATTTTTTTAATTTGAGAGCTTCGGAGTTGAAATTTTTTAGTTACAAACACTTTTAATTGGAAATTATTTAATTTCAAAAGCTATCATTTATAAATTATACAGGTAGAATTCCTCTTTATTCCATTCGAAATATTGTCCTTTTTTGAAAATTTTATCTAATCTGAAATTGCTGATTTGCAACCAATTAGTTGAATTTCAAAACAAAATCATAATCTTTTGTCAACAGTTGTATTTTTGACCAAATAGTTAAATTTTCAAGTTGAAAGGCGAATTTTCTACAAAACAATTGAATTTTGAACGAAAAGCATGACTTCTTGAGAAAATTATTGAATTTTCAACCAAACAGTAGCATTTCTCTCAACAAACGTGGTGCAATTTATACTAAAAATAATTAATTTTTAAAATAAAAAGACAAATTTAGAAGAAAATAGTTGATTTTTCATTTAAAAAAAAAATTTAGTTGAATTTTCAACACTAAGATCAGAATTTTAAATAAAAAGTTTATTTTCTACGAAAGTAGTTGAACTTTCAAATCAAAAAGACGAATTCTTGTAAAAGTAGTTGCATTTTTATCCAAGAAAGCTGCAATTTCTACTCAATTAAATGCCTTTTCAAATTAAAAAGACAAGTTTTCAAAAAAGTAGTTGAATTTTCATCCAAAATAGATTTCATTTGAATTTGTCATGCTATGATATAAATTTTAAACAAAAAGTAAATTTTGTACGAAAATATTTGAATTAACAAACCTCAAGACGAGTTTTTAACCAAATTGTATCAAATGAATATTATATTTTTATCTGTTCCTTGGCCTGGAACTGCTTATTCAGATATTGCAAAACAATGTCCAAATTTTATTTCTCATGATAACTTTAACATTTTTTTCTTATTTTTATAATTTAAAGAAGTGCTTATCCCATAAAAAATTGTCCTATTATACATTTTATTGCAACTTTTGTCGCTTTTCCATAAATTTAATTTGATTATTTTCAATGACATTTTCACTATTTTTCACCAAAAATACGAAACCTGGCGTGGAATGATTCTAGGGATTCTATAAAAAATAATTATTAATACATTTTTAGTTCTTTCTGGGATGAACAGCTTTTGCCCTTTCATTTTTTTTTCGTGGTTTGTGTCGTTATTCCAAAAATTTAATTTTTTTATTTTCAATACTATTTTATTACGATTAAAACAAACACTACGCGCCCCATGAAAAAATGATTAATGACGAATTTGTAGCTTTTTTCGGCTGAACACTTTTTTTTCTATTCATTTTTGTTGCAGTTTGTATCGTTTGTCCGAACATTTATTTTTTTATTTTTAACATAGTTTTTCGTGAATACAACAAAAACAACGCGTCCTATCAAAAAGTGAAGAATAACAAATTTATAGATCTTTTTTGAGAACACAATTTTTGTCTATTCATCTGCCTTCGTATTTTGCAATTTGTTGTAAAAGTTTTACCCAATAATTTAATGCTTTTATAGAGGAAAATAGTTTTTATTGTAATGAAATTACTGCTTCTTATGTATGGATTTTTAAAATGTGTTTAATAAATTTGTCTATTGCAGTAAATATGATTTATTTATTGATTTTTCTTTCTATTTAACTCTTAAATATCGAATTATAGGAATTATAATCGGGACAAATTTGTTTCCTGTGCAGTAGTGCACTAATCTCAGATTTATTTAATTATATCTAAAATCTGTTTATAGCAATAAAAGTAATTAGACAATTGATCATTTATTTTCTTTTAGTCAATATGCATTGATTTTTACCAATTCTAAGTATATGGAAGTTATTTGTGCAAAGTTAAAAAATGATTGTCTTGAAAATAACTTTTCCACTTTTCGTCTGTAGGCATTTCATTTTAACAATGATTTTAAAATCGGCTTTAAAGGATCTCTGCAGAATTTAATCAGATTTCATTGCAAAAAGTCCAAAATCAAATATGGCTGGGGAACTGCTAGAAGATCGAAGCCTTGACTATCATAACACATCAATTGTTATGTAATTACTAGTTGCGTGTAGGATGGTTTAGATGTTCTACTCCGTAATTTCTTATGATTGTTCGTTGGGGACCTACTGGAGTTTCATTGATTTCTTCTGTGGTCAATCGGGTAACCATCCCCTATAAGACCAATTTTTTTGCAAACCAGAAACATGAATTTTTAGGCAAGAAGATTAATTTTCTACTAAAAGACGAATTTTCAATAAAATATACAAAGTTTCAGCCTAACAGTTGAATTTTCAAGCAAAAAGATAAGTTTTCAACCAAAAATGGAACAGTTCAAAAAACAACTAATTTAAAAAAAAAAAAAAAATGAATGATCAACTTTTAGTTGAATTCAACGAGAAAATACGAATTTCTAAAAAGCCAGATTCATTTTCAAC